>JAQNBH010000010.1:13824483-14546983 GCA_028752905.1 Cladorhizidae sp. MBARI D1340-BT2
ATAATATGGATTTTTAAAAAGTCATTCTTCTCGTGATCAGTCTGGCTGGAATAATGTTCTTATTTGGAATCTCATGGATATTTGCTGCTTTCACTTTCTCTGTCCAAGAAATCCGCAAACCCAGTCAAGTTCTCTTCACTGTCTTCAATTCCTTTCAAGGATTCTTCATCTTTTTATTCTTCTGCATCATTAGCAAGGAAACGCGTGACATGTGGAAAGATGTTCTGTGCTGTGGCAAGTACAAGTCTAATTATTCCAAGCACAGCATGAAATTTAGCAATGCCTCATCCAAGTATAAAGACCATAGTAAGAACCTCAAGCTTGGAAATCCCTCATCTTCAGATTACACATCAGAGAACAATTTGAGCACTGGCATTTTCTCAAACAACAGGAAAACTTTATCCGAGACTCCTTTATATTTGAAGTATACTTCTGCTGGCAAGAAAAGTGTTTCTGAAATTGAACCTGAGCCAACAAATCCGGCAAGGGAAGAGAAGAAAGAAGTCTCGGCAAGCATTGAAGGCAAAAATGATGATAATGAATATACCCTATCATATGTTAACTTATGAAAAGCAGAGGTAATAAATTTGTAGACTGACTGTTATTTATGTTCATAGCATAGCTCATACTGTCATAACCCATGAAAAAATATTACTATATACTATTATATTTCTAGTAGAACATTATATTATGGTCATTGGATAAATTTAGACAACAAGTGTCTGAGTAAACTCTAATATAATGTATTTCAGAACGAAGTTTCTAGAAAAGTAAATGGCACTTAAGCTGAAAATATTAACTTCCTGGACAATTTTTTAAGATTCTATAAAAAGTGAGTGTGTTTTACCAAAAATATAGCATAGATAACAAACTTTCTCAATATTCAAACTTAACCATACAATTTTTACGCTAGATAGTCTATGCAATAACTTAACGTTTTAAATTTCTGCGGTGATGTGTATAAATCTCTAATCTCTAAGTGGAAATGTATAAAGTTCAGAGCAGGATTTGCACGTTATAAATATTTATTAGTTTATTATTTTTTTATTAGTTTAGGTATAGCTATAATGCAGGTTTCGGTTACAACTGATATATGTCAGGGAGGATGACATATATCAGGTGTAACAGAAGCCTGCTGTATATATTCATGCAGTATTCTGTTTTGCTTCAGTAAAATACTTTGTGTATATCAGAGCAAAACAGAATATGAATAAAAATACAGAGGTTGAGACTCATGTCCATGGAAATGGGAAATCTTCGATATAAGTAGGAAAAACTACACACAATTTACACCACTAGTATAATAGATTTGATAAAAGTATGTTTTTAACAATATATGAAAGTTAGCAGCCTTCACACACAAAAAAATGATGGCAGCATGCTGTAGGACTAGACATATTGGCTATGCTGGATGGTAGGGATGCTGGTGAGTTGAGCATCAATATATAATATATATGGTACTCATTGCTGTGAACATCTTAAAATAATACCAGATTTAACTCTGATCACTTGCAGAATCTGATCACTTCACTCCTTACATAGTGTAAATATGATCAGGTAAATAATATTTCCCCCGAGTAGTTAAAACCAAAAAAGCCTGCTGCAATATCTGGTATTACATAATTGTGATGTTTGTTGGATCTACTTGTAACAATAATGCAACTGTTAGGAAGTCCTGCATCTTTCATGTATCTGATCAACTGAGAGTTCATTGAGAATATTGGATGACTGGTCAAAAGAAAGGAAAAATACTTATCCCATGCCAGCTACAAATATTTCAAGGACATTATTATATATAATATAAAATTTCTATATTATACTTGAAAGTATTTTTTATTGCAATTTACATTTCACTGCCAACATAACAGCTAAAAGCTGAAATTTTTGCTTTCATAATTCAGCCTAATTTATTCTAATTATAGGAATTTTGGCGTGGTTAATGTGGTGTTTAGATGGCTATGGTATTATGAGGCAGAGATAACTTGTGAATCAAGAGACAAGATATATTCATGTCCACACAGATTCGAACATCTCCATTTTTCTTTGGGATGATAACCAGGGGAGATACCCATGGAGTAGCTCCTTCCACTTTCTCAATAATTCCTGATTCTCTAAGCGTTCTAGCTCTTGAGCTACTTTTTTTCTCAGGTGAAAAGGAATTTGACGAGCACATTGAACAACTGGGGTTACGGTACGGTCGATGTGGAGCTTGATATTGGTGTTTCAAATTTCCGATCCCTATAAAAAGGTTTGGGTGTTGCTGAACTAACACATCACTCCCAGTTGATCGATCCTGAATTTGATTTATCGTGATATCAATGAGACCAAATTTTGTGGCTCTCTTGTAGCTGAGAAGAGATCCATGGTTTCCTTGTAACACATGGATTGTAGATGTGTTGTGTTTCTGCTTGAATTCAAGACAGCTTCAAATTTCCCAACTACCACAAGCTGTGATTTGGAACCATAAGCAAAAAGACGCTTGGTTAGATTCTCGAGCTTAATTTTCTTGGATTCATCGATTTTTGCAAATGTGCTCTCATCGAAGATATCTGTCGATGCACCAGTGTCAACAATCATCTTGATGGGAGCACCATTCATGTTAATCTGTACTTCAGGTCTTTTGGAATCAAATGAATCTTGTACAAGGTCTATAAGTACTCATCATCAGTGCTACTGTCCTCAATCTGCTGCTGAGATACTTCTGTTGACACATGATGCAAATGTTATTTGGAGGGTGTGGTGATGGGCATTGATGTGAGTTGCTATAACTATTGTCATTAGTCTGTTTGGATAGACACACCTTAGCGAAATGATTTTGTTTTCCACACTTCCAGCAAGTTTGACCTTTGGCAGGGCAGGGATTGTTTGTGTGCGGTCATGTCAATCCACAGTTTCGGCATTGGGTGTTCTTCGTTGATAGTGGCTTACTCCTACGAAATTGCTTTCCTTTGCGAACATAATTTACCGATTCAACAGAACCTTGAGACAATGACTTCTATATTCCATCTGCTTGTGATTCACTATTTTCTAGGGAACATGCTCTGGACAAAAGATTAGCAAGAGTGAGTCTTTCTTCATGTAGAGCAAACTTTCTGAGACGCTTTGACTCGCAGTTCTGAATTATTGTCGAGTTCAATTCTTTGTCCAGATCATTAAACTCACAGTTAGCTGCCAAACTTCTCAGTCGTATGGCAAATTGAGCTACAGTTTCACCCTTCTGTTGAGCTTCCTGTCGAAATTGAAAAATTTCAAAGTCCACATTCTTCTTTGGTGAGAAATATTCAGTTAGCTTAGTTATGGCTGTGCCATAGTCATCTCCAGCATCAGGGATGGTATCAAATATTTCTTGTGTTGTTTGTCCAGCTTGATACAGGAAGAGTGCATTCTTCTGTTTGTCATCTGTGACGTTCATGGCTACCAGGTATATCTTGAAACGCTTTGTCCAACTCTTCCACCTCTGACTTAGTGAACTAGGTTCATGTATTAGGGTCAAATTGGGGTAACGGTGACAACTCAATCCTGGCTACCATAGCTAATAGCTAGCTACAATAGAACTATCTTTGATCCTCGTCTCCAGTTGTGGTGTTTAGGTGGCTATGGTATTAGGAGGCAGAGATAACTTGTGAATCAAGAGACAAGATATATTCCAATCACATGCATATCACACACTAATACAATCCATCGTGACGTAACAACATATGACGTATGATGATAATGTGGCGTATATAATAACTAAATAATTTAGTTGATTTTGCTGGTATGACAAATTGCTACTTTTATCAAGCAGAATGAAGCTTACCTCTGACAATGTCAACTCATCGCTGTTCTATCATGTTAATAACGCTACCACCCACCACTTGCAGAAGAGGAAGCTGTAATTCATAGCTAATAAAGTAGAGCAGGTACTATATACAACCAGTGAAAATGTTGTAGCTATATACTCCATCGAAGTGTCAACATATGTTCATCTAAATTACCTTATGGTTCCCCTGAGGTTGGATTAAAACATATAATGTTTTCAACATTGCTGAAAATGGTGCTTCGATGTAACTGAAGTGAAGATCTTCAAGTAATTTATCTTTCCCAAGTAAAATTACTGACTATGAAGCAGCACTTCACTAACTAGCCACTTAGTCTAAGTTTGGTGACTAAACTTCCAATATCATTAAGTTCCAGATCCCCACAGCATCGACCAAGAGAAACTTACTGTTGTGCTGTTAAAATAAGCCATGCAAATTGGAGGATAAATTTGTCAATTTGCAAGAATCTGCCACTCAAAGTTGATGCAGTCAAAAAGTAACCTTGAAAAAGCCCACTCACGGGTAAATTTTGGAAAATAGTGATAAATTGGATGACACCAAAACCTAAGCCATGCGGAATGGAAGTACTGGCCTCTGTGTGTGGTAAATCTGTCATCAATGAAGCCCTACTACAGATGCAAGTGATACTGATGCAATGCCCAAAGAGACAGACCACATTAAATACTGAGTGTACGACACAAGTGGTCAGTACAAGTTTATCCAACTCTCTCTGTATAATAAGATATTATATTATATTAACAAACTTTCAGCTCGTTGTATAACAATGTAAGGTAATAGTTGTTTTATTTACATATTACTGCCTCTATAGAGCAAGCTGGTTCTCCAGATTTAGAGAGTTAAATAACTTTTCAGCTATTGCAAATGTCAGTGATGACATTTTAAGTGACAATGGAAACTTTGTAATTGTTTTAGTTGCAAAAACATCATTATTTAATTACTAATTATTTGAATTAACCATGAATATGTCTAACAAGACAGTGTCCCTGTCCCGCCATATTAGTCTCATGCTCATTTGCCATATTAGTCTCACCTGTTATTTTAATTTTTTTAATTTTAATTTTTATTTTAATATTTTTTATAAATTGATGCAAATACAAGCGCAAATGCATAGGAATGGCTAATAGCAACCAAATGCTAGTGTTATTAAAGTCACCCTATATAGTTACATGAGTAATGGGATGCACACATAAGAGATGAATAAGTAAAATAGTCTGATAAAATATAATAAACACAAAGATATTGAATATATAATAGGGATTAGGATTGATAAGGTGATCATGGGTTATGCTTAAAGGAATTAATATTAGGAGCAAACACAACAAAGTCAGGTAAATTATTCCATATTCCTATTCCGTATTAGTCTCACCTGACATAATTATTGGTCTCACCTGACATATTAGTCTCACCTGCCATATTGTCTCACCTGTCATATTAGTCTCACTTGCCATATAAATCTCACCTGTCATATTAGTCTCACCTGATTAGTCTCACCTGCCATATTGTCTCACCTGACATATTAGTCCCACCTGCCATATCTCACCTGTCATATTAGTCTCACCTGCCATAACTGAATATGAATGTGTTGCATGTGTATATACACAAGCTATATATAAATTGCAGTTAAAACATGGGAGGAGTATCTAATATGGCAAGTAACTTGTCAACCCTCATTTCTCTCAGAAAATTGTTGTTGTTTGTTTTTAATATTAAATTTTTCTCTCTAGCTATAGAAATAAAATTTTTTAGCAACAAATCTATCATCATCGGAGAAGTAATATGTCAAATGAGAATACTTGCCATTAACTGTTTCACTGATAGATTTACGCAGGACTTTTCAGCATTTTGGTACTAATTTTACAAATAATTTTATATTTCCCCAGCGAAGTGATGAAGTCCCTAGCAACCATGGTGCAAGAGATAGTCCTTGCTTGTATGAACAGTTTGTGGTTGGTTATGGTTGCTTAGCAACTAACCACGACTTCATGAATATCATTAAAACTTGGTATCACTATTTCTAACCATTTTTATGTGTATATGAATTATGATATTATATTTTTGTGTTTTGGCTATATAATTTGCTAATACAGAGCTTATACAACATAACAAGACACCATTAGATTGAACCTTATATTTGCTGACCAATTATCATCGGATGTTACCGCACATAGTGGAAAGCAAGTAAACCAACCGGGGAATCACCCAGGAAAAACCACTCCAAAACAATTTATATAGCTAGAGACAGGTCTTGGTCTTGTCCACAAGCTGTAGAGGTACAAGAAAAGTCAAACTGACTAGAAACAAAAGTGCTAGAGCTAAGGTTATCTACAAAAGCAACAGAGCTAGAGCTGAGTCAGTAGCGACCACTCCACTCCGAGCTGCTACTTCATCTGACTGAATAACTTTGTCCTTTGTAGGCATGAAGTTCTTCTGCTGCTTCATCAGAGCTGGATTCGTTCTCTGACAAGCCAAAGTCACTGTCGTAGCAGATATCCAGAATATCTTCCAACTTATAGCGCACTTCCATCTCTACCGCGATCTGACTGGAAAGATAATCAACGGTTGAATTTGACGTCCACAGCTTCCTTAGTTACCTATGCCGTAATGCTTCTATTTTTAGAGTGTTGCTAGAGCAACTTTTTAGGCATGCTCAGTTGCTTTATTAGGTGCTTGGACCAAACGGTTGATTTTTTAATGAATTTGCGAAGAGGACCGAGTCTGTTTGGCGACACTGTGTCGCGTCTATCCATGAAAGAGTTAACTAATCACAATTAGATGAACAATTTTTCTTTGGTTTTGCTTCTCTGGATGATGGAGTGATAGAAGGACAGGGTCAGAGCATATATATGTGGTTCCTCAGCACCATCCTACAATTTAACTTGTGCAAAACTTGAATTAAACAATAAACATATTTCCAGGTCAACCATGATATCCTAGGAAGACCACCAGAAAGTTTAGGATCTCCCAGTATTTCACAGATATGGAGAACTAAGAGAGTTTATTGCATGAAAATGAGTTACCCAGAAAAAAATCCCAACAAGAACAAACAGATTCAGTCTTAATTATTTAAGTGGCACCCAATTCCCTGTCGAAACAACTGCCACAGTTCCACTCCTCCTCCCGGTTGATGATGGCTGATGGTGGTATCTGTGCACATGATTGGTGGAACCATTCACTACACTTGCTGCACTGTGCCACTGTGAGGGCACGGTCATGGGGTTGTCTGCAAACAGAGATGCATCCTTGAACAGGGAATCGTTTGATGTGAGACGTCTGGAAAGATCTCATCAGGTGGGACCGCATCAAATGTTATTGTTGATGGGTCCACACCATTGCATAATGCGGTTGCAACAGCAATGGCAAATAAACCACAGGCGCATTGCCTCCAGCCTGTTGATGCATGTATGGTTTCTGTATGGTCAGGTGGCTTCCTTAATAGAATTCCATCCATGCCAGGCATTTTAGTGTATCCAGTTCTGCAATGATCCAACAACAATAAAGAACAAACAAACGAAACAACTATTAATTGTTTGTAGTATATAACTACTATTTATTTCACAAGAATTAATTGAATGGTAAAACGTACTGTACCTATTTTAGTGGGTTCGTTGTTGTACCATACGTGGGCATCTTGCCATTAATATTGAGCTGTGAATCATATTTAGGTGAAATTGCCACTCTTGAAAGGCCCTGGTTCTTAATGTGATGCTTGAGTTGAGATATTACGCAAGTAAAAAATAGAGTATAGATTTCTAAGCTCACAACAGCAGTTATCAAGGAGCCCAATTTTTTAATTGAGAGGATTAAAATAAAACAACACTGATCCAATGACATTATTCAATTTCCAATGCATGTCATAAAAGTTGTTGGAAATTGACAACAGTTAATTCTTGATCCACCTAATCAGAATGTGTAATTTTTTTAAAAAGTTTAGCATATAAAATATTCTCATTCAAGTTATTTCTTACTGGTTTTTGTATAGAGGCTGTCATACACCCGCACAGTTCCCTTGGGCATTCCTATGCTGGACACACAGACCCAGAAGCCGCCAAGTATTCATGATTTGGATATAATCCCGAACCGGAGTTCCAGTTATTGAGCCTCCACTTCCTGGTGCCACATACCTAATGGACTGGAAGCCACCCATCTTTGGAAACTGATTTCGAAGTAGAGCCTGCACCTCATCTATGTGTGTGTCCTCTAGCCATGCTTCAGACAGCAGAAATTTAAAAAAGTCATCAGGGAATTTTCTGTAACGGACAGGTGGTTTGCAAGGCAAGGGTTTTCCAAGCATTCTAGGCACAAGTTGTGTAACACTGGTTACAACACAGTCTGATGTTGGCTCACTAGAGAGAGGTGTGTTTCTATCAGGTGGTGAGGACTGGACTATCTTTCTTAGTCTGTCAAATGAGTAGGCACTGCCTCTTCTCTGGACTCCCAGGGGAACCTGCATCACTCAACTCATCAGATAGTCCAAGGTTGTTCGAACTGGTGTTGTGTGACTGGATGGATGAAGGTATCTCATGTTGAACTGGCAACTCTCTAGTTAAGTAAGGCTTCAAGAGCCCGACATTAACCTTAACCTTCATTTGGGTTGTTATCCTACTGTGTGCAGAGTCCCTTGGGTGAGACATCAATGATTACATAGGGTCCCAACCAGTCCTGGGCCAGCCTGTCTCGTTTTCTTGATACCTTCCTTGCATTCCCCTTAAGGACATAATCACCTATGATAGTCAACAGGTTAGTAATATAAAATTAAAACATCCAGTAAAGGTCGAGCGACAGATAAAAATATATCACAAGAAAACAGACAAGGACATTCTAAAATTTATCAAAACTCCGAAATACATCTATCCAGAAAATTTTATTATTCTTGGCCTTTCGATTTTTTCTCAGAAACAACAATGGGACTCTAATTTCATTCAGCTTATATAAAGGCACACATTAAAGGTACACATTAATTCATAACAACATACCTGTTGCAAAAGTAAAGCGCTTTAAGCCTCTTTTTTGCTTGGAATCGAAATAAGCTTTATGCTTCGCTTTAGCTTCTTCAAATTTTCAACCATATCTTCTCATCCATGATATGTACCTATGTGATTACAAAGTAAAACAGATCTGTAACATGATTTTTTGGGAGTGCATCAAACATTTTTATTCAACTATTTGTCCCCCATTTTTTGTTACAAAAAAGTGTCAGCAATTCCATGTCACATATTTATGTTTGCCACATGCTTCTCCAAATTAGATTGTACGCTTCAGGAGACATAGTGAGTGAGATGTTTTCATAGAGAAGCTACTGCCCATTCTCATGTTCTGCATTGATGGCTATGGAACCCCTAACTCTTCGGTAGAACATCAACACAAATGGCTGTTGCTTTGTTGAAGACTGGACACTTGTATTGATACCATAACTTGTGGGGAGTACATATCTACATAAGTACACAAACATCATACATAGAAATCATAACTACAAGCAGCACATTCAAGGTATATGCATCCTTTAGCTTAAGGCTTACAACAAAAACCACGTCTATATTTTTAGTATATAAGAATTTGGAAAATAATATACCGTATTGCAATTTAGAGATTTTGAGCTCCATAAATGTATAATACGCTCCTAGTTTTGCATTTCATAATAAGTACCATAATTATAACAAGATCGGTTAGCACTTTTCTGTGCACTATCCTGACCATCCAGTACCCTCTGCACATTTTTGTTTGCACTCCTGATACTTCTCTGATCGATTCCTGCGTCTTCGCTAGCAGGCTTTAAGCACTTTCGAATGGTCACACTGTAGTCAGCTTCTTTCTTGCTAGTAAACCGTCTGGCTTTTGGCTGCAATATGCATGCGGAATGTTTTGTGCGATAAAAAAGGTTGCCGAGTATGTTTTGCGGATAACAATACACTCGCAAAACTTAATCAAATTTTGTAGCAATACGGTAGCAATAACTACTAATAATGTAATTTTTTATGCCTTTTCATCATTAATTTTTTTAATATGTGTGTGTGTGGGGGGGGGGGGGGGGGGGGGGTGTTTCAGTGTGAGAGGATTCATTGGAGAGATTCTGGTGAGATTTTCTGGGTTAATCACAGATTAGCATGAAATGTGATATTGGGTGGTGGTAATAGTAGAAATCTCTCTATTTATTAACAAACTGTCAATCTTGAAAAATAATTATTAAATATTGGTAGCTTACTTGTTCCAGTCAGATTGAGCATCGTTTGTATACTTGGACAGTGCCCTCTTAAGAGATTGATTAGTCCGCTCATCTTGGCCATTGCTCTGAGGGTGATGATATGCTGAACATACCATCTGCTTCACTCCAAAAGCAGTCAAGACAACATCATTGAGCTGATAAGTTCACACAAACAGAACATTACGCTGCATGAATATTTATCAAAAGGAAGCAGGAGGAAATTTCCAGAGAATCAAGACTAAAGTCGCTAATAAAATTATCTTAAATTGTGTTAAGTCTGCCTTGTACTGAATAGTCTAACTTTGCTCTTGTAAACAAATCCAACACATTTTCCTTGATTAATTTTCACTTCTCAGACTATGTAACCAAAACTTCTTTCTGGCCAAGACACGCTTTGTTCTTGCCAGATCCAAGTTCCCGGTCCGACGCCTGAACCTCTTCTAACCTCCCTGGCTAGAACCTCTCTTCAGACCAAACAAAAAACACAGCACCCTTTGCGTGTCGCTGATTAGCAAGAGTCTAGTGCTAATATATCCCAAGGACAACGAATCAATGACAATATCAAGTGCTCTTACTCAATAACAATTCGTACTCAATAAAGACAACTCTCACTTTTTAATGCCCTCTCTCAATAGTATACAAAGTTCAGTCCTTTTATAATTACAAGCTACTTGTTCAGTTTGACGTCACTTGTCTCCAAGGTGACTTTGTGGTAACCTATCAGGAGCTCGCTCCCGAATCCATGCAAGAGTTTCGTCATCTGTGTTCTCCTCCCAAGGTCGAACTCGCGATCGTTGATATCTTCCCACGTTCTCTGCATTCGTGTGGTTTGCCACATTCTCCCCATTCATCTTGTGGTTTGCCACGTTCTCCCCATTTGTCTTGTGGTTTGTAGGAGCCAGGAATCTACCTGTCAGAGGTTTCTCTGACAGACCACATACATGTCATGTCATGAACACAGATGGCAACAGTTTTATTAAGTTAGTTAGCTGGTATATAAATTCATTCCCCTGATCCATTATAATTTTTGGGGGAGGACCATAACTGTAGATGAGCTCGAGTAGAATGCTTGCGACATCACCAGCTGACTTGGACTTGATTGGCCGAGCAAATACCCACTTGGTAAAGAGATCTGTAACAGTGCAGACATCTATGGCCTTCGTCTGTGGCCGCAAATGGGCCAATGAGGTCTATATCCAAAATCTCCCATCTGTAAGTATTTGCAACATGATTTTAAGCAAATCAGATGTGCCTGTAATTACCTGATTTTATGCAGTTTAATTATTATATAGTGCATAAGATTTGGATTGGTAAAGGATCATCTAACTTGTTTGATCATAATTGACATAATATAAAATAAAATTAATCAAAAAATTATTCAATTTCAATTTAATCTGTGTTTTTTAATCTGTGTATATACCCCTATATACTAACTTCTCCAATATCAGACCTATTCATGCAGCCTAAAAATTTAGGCTTCTCTTGCCTACATTTTAAAATGCGTTAGCACTCTAATGTAGGGTTGGCAGGTCAGAGGTCATTCAGCAATACAAACTAAAACTCGCCATATACTCGATTCTATCTCTATACAGACCCTAAAAAAAAGGTATGTTGCAGTAATCCTTCCAACAATATAGCACACAGAAGTGCAGTTCTCCAAACTAAAAAAAAAGTCGGAAAAATGATGCATCATCAGCAGCATCATCATCATCATCATCATCATCATCATCATCATCATCATCATCATCATCATCATCTTATTGGCTGCATAGATTTCATTTATTTTTATGCCATTTTGTAGAGCGCTATCTGGGAAGGTGCCTTTTGGTATCGCTTTAGAGAGCTACTAAAAAAAGGCGACTTCCAGTTGATTTTTGCATATATAGTTCATCTAAGATGCCATCTTTGAATGGCGTGCACAACCCAAATTTCTCGATCCTTTACCAAATCGCTGTGTTAGATGCGTTGGATTGAGGGTATGGCTTTTGCAGTGAAGAATCAAAGAAGGATTGCTGAATGTAGTTACTGATGGAGGAAGCATTTTAGGATTGTTCCTTATGGCATTCCAAACCACTAGACCAATCTGTCCCAAACTTGTCATGCATGCATACCAACTTGACCTGGGGAGTAACCTGGGCTAGGTCTGACCAGGACACTCCTCTTTGTGTGGGCATTGCAGCATCAAAACAGTATTCCAATTCACGAAAGCTTTAAAAAATAGTATTTAAAAAACTTTACTAAATAAAAGGACATGTAGGTTTGGCTTTGATATTGTGCTGTCATAACAATCACTCCATTACTGCCTCCACACAACCATAAGGGACCTCACAAACTTCAGCAATAATATATTCTTGGATAACAATCCCAAACTGCCTCTAGAAGGGACAGCAAAATTGTGATAAATAACTGATGCTAGAGAGTATATATAGCAGCACATTTTCTTGCAAAACTAAGCTATAAATCTCTTCATACCTTATGTTAGAGTAATCTGGATTTTATCATTATTTGTGATGTCCCTTGTGGTTATGGAGGCAGTAATATAGGGATTGTTATCCAAGAATATATTATTATTGCTGAAGTTTATAATTATTTGTAAGGTCACTTGTGGTTATGTGGAGGCAGTAATGGAGTGATTGTTATGACAGAAAAATATCAAAGCCAAGTCTACCTGTCATTTTAAGTTTTGTTACGTATTACTTGTATATATATTGCTATGACAATGTCTAGCTATCATATATTTCCCCAGTTAGGCCTAATGTATTTCCAATGGGCATCTTTTCTATCATTTGCACATCGTTGCTCAGTACACTTGGTCACAGTAACTTAGTTACCTGCTCAAAACTTTAATGGGATGTAACTCAGGTGCAATCGTCTTGATCATCTGCATCTTCTGGCACTTGTGACAAGTGCTTAGCTAAAGGTATAAAAAGTAACATATTATTAGCTATATGGTTACAGCACTATTCAGAGTCAATGTGATATAATAAATTTCAACTTCAATTAACAAATAAGTAGAATCAATACAGTATTGTTAATTTTGTTACACGATTTATGAGTTTCTTAATTAAGTTTTAAAGTTGCAAACAAAATATAATGCTCACTGCTCATAATAATTATGGTATGAATACATTTTTTCCCATTATTTTTCTTATTTCTTACAACCAGTGATATTGATGTTTATTTAAAGCCTCATCATCACTTGCACATCCATGTTGACATTTTAATTATAGATGCTGTGCACTAAACTATTCTTACCCAACTAACAACACCTTTGGCCATAGTAGTCCAGTAATAATCCTGTGTCAGTCGTGCTAAGGTACGCTTTTGCCCTTGGTGAGCACCATTGACGTCATGGGCCTCACGTAAGTACCATCTGATGTTCATCACTAGAGAAAAGGACCAGCCGCTTAACTGTCTCATTTGGATGGTTCATTGTGGGTTGGACGTAATACATTCTTTCACCTACAATATATTAATATTTTTACAAATGAAGTTTTTAAATATTTAAATACAGAATAAATACATCTCGGAATTTCCCATAAAACCTCTGCCCGGTCAGTGTCCCAATGACACTGTAGTCAGAGGGTCAGAGTTACAAAATACCGGTTAGGACTGAATTTCAGCCCGATCGGATTGTTACTATTACTACTACTCTACTACTACTACTACTACTACTACTGAAAAAAATCTTTATTAATGCAAATGTTGGGGAGGTCGAGAAAACTCATTGAAAGTTGATTTGAGAGAATTTTTTTCTCTCCTCACTCTGGTGGTGGCGGCGATGGTCATGATAGGATGTGGATGGGTCAAAAGGGGGGGGAATGGCTGGAAACGGTCTGAAAGGTCGGAAAAACTCTTTTTTTTTGGTGTGATTAGTACTTATAATTATCAAGGCACTGTATAAATAATTATGGCACTCGTTTGTTATTCCCCCGCCACCAATGTTTTGAATGAATCGAGTGTTATTCTTATTCTCCCTCCCCCAATGGTTTGTGTTTTGAATGTCCAGATCGAAATGAATTTTCTGAACTTGTCAAACCTTATCCCAGATAAGGCTGCTAGCATCAATTTCTTTCAATAGTTGGGGGTACTCCACAAACCCCGTTATTGCAGCAACAACCATGCAATGACTTTGGAACTTCGTGACAAGGGAGAGAGATGGAGGTGTCACCGTCGAGGTTGTCGAGAGGAGAAGGGGTTGCGAGTAGGCACGTGGCTTGAGAAATTCAAGCTGACTTACAGAAAGATTATCCTATTTATTTATTGCTGGTCGCGGGAGCTTACTACTATCAATTTTTCCGATCATGAACTTGACATTGATTTGTAATTGACATTGATTTGTAATTTAGTCACAGGTTGAATAACAAACAAGTGCCATAATTATTATTGCAATGAACTATTGGGTACAGAGGAACTTGCTAATTGGTGAGCTATAAATTGAAGTAGATGTGTTGATTTACAGAACCTCTTTGTTGTCATGTCTTAAAGTGCACACAGCATAGAATGTTGGTATTTGTGCAGAATGTTGGCATTTGTTCTCAATACTTATGTTATCTGAATGCCAATGATTTGGATAAAGATTAACATACCAAGAGGTGGTTTTCACCTACCAATGATGTCAAATCTGTCAATTCTTTTTCTTATTCCACTCTGCTCCTTGCACTCATGTCACAACTGTATTTTCCACTCTTAAGAAAATATTCGATCTTCCACAGATATACTGCAGGGTCGTTCTCTGTCCTTACCATCACAATTCAGCTCCACACGAGGGACAAATTTGGCAGCTGACTTTATTGATGCATGGTTTATTAATTTTGTGAGGCTGCGCTTGCGCGGTGTAGCAAAAGGGACAAATATGGCAGCGGGACTAATATGGCACGACACCTGTCCACGTGCTGGGCGCGTGTAGTGTAACTTAGTAATTAGCACTGTAGCATTCATGGGTACATGAGGTTGCTGTTCCAGGTACAGCAGGACAGTTTCAAATGCCTGGCAAGCCTGTGCATGTGAAACAGTGGGAGCAGTAGTCTCCTCATCTTCATCTTCATTAAAGTTATTTTCACCCTCTTCTCTCACAAGTGTGACAATTTCTTCTTCACTGTAATCATGATAACCTGGAGCATTATTGTCTGAAGTGAGCCAATCCACTCTTTCAGCAGATGGGATGTTGAGTGTATCCAAAGCTTTATCAATCCTAGACTGCACATTAGACTCAGGATCCTGCTGAGATGCAACCTCTTGCTGGGGTGAGGCAGATGATGACAACAACCTTTTCCAACTTTTAGCTATGGTTGAGTCTTTCACTTCATCCCAACTTCTTGCGGACATCAAGACAGCATCCTTAATTTTTATGGTTTTAATAAACTCTGCAATGTTCATCACTCTTTCTTCATCCAACATGCGAAGCAACAAGTCATGCTTGTAATGTCGCTTGAGTGCTTCCAGCACACCCTGATCCATTGCCTGGAGAACGGAAGTTGTGTTTGGAGGTAGGTAAAGGCATGTTATTTCCCCATCATCAGAGCTGAGAGATTCAATATCAGGGTGGGATGGAGCATTGTCCAGGACAAGAACAGCTTTTGGAGCAAGACCTTTCTCCTTTAATGCTTTACGGCAAGGTGGTACAAATGTTTCATGAAACCACTTGAATATTGTGGAATCCATCCAAGAATTTTTCTGTGCATAGTACTTCTTGAAAGACCGTGGATTTAGGAACTTGTGGATGAATACAAGAGGGAGCTTTATCGAACCACTAGCATTTGCACATGCCATTAGCGTCACTCTATCTTTAGGCTTATTAAATCCCTTTGCTTCTTCTCTCTGGATGAAACCAGTGTCTTGTTTGGCATCAGCTTCCAGTATAGACCTGTTTCATCACAATTGAAAACCTGATTTAATGTTAAACCTTTCTCCTCCATGACGTTTGCAAACTTTTCCTTGAAAGGGTCAACAGTATCCGTGGCTGCTGAAAGTGATTCTCCTTGCACGGACAGTGCTCTAGTCCCATGCCTATCTCTGAATCTCTTAAGCCATCCTGTGCCTGCCTTAAATGTGCTAGGGTCTGAATCAGGATAAACTAAAGGATACATCTGCAACGCTTTACTCATCAGTAGTGGACCATTGATTGGAGTGCCTGAAGCAAACAAGAAAGGACAAGCTGGTTAACATACTGTAGCCTAGTGTAGCTGTTAGCTAGCCACCAATTTGGCTAGCTGGACCTAACCTTTGCATCTCTGCTGCAAAAACCAAAGATAAACTGTCCTGTCCAACTCATGTAAGTCAGCCCTTCTAGCCATCTTCCTTTTTTTGATGCAATCACCATCTTCAATCTCTCTCATAAAAGCTTGTAGCTTGGCTTTGTTCATTCTCTGACGTGCCTCAAATCATTTCAGGAGAGTGACAACATACATGTCCTTGTAGCACTATTTGAGCAACACATGATCACTTACAAGTGAAGGAAGAGCAGTGGACGTCACAACTTCATGCCCTAGTCTCATTCATCAAACATGCTACCAGTCACCGCTGCCACCAGATGTTAGGCTGATAGAAGAGTTAGTTTTGTATTATGAAGTGGTCCCAATGAATGATGTTTATAGAGCTTATAATGTTCAAGTCACACACTCAGTATAACATAATAGATGTCTCAAACAATAAGAACTTTTATTTATACTCTCGCCTTTGTATAGCCTGCCAAAAATGGCTCATAAATTACCAAATAAAGACAAAATATACATCTCAAATGCACATGCAAGCAATCAAAATTACTATACATGTACTTAATGTGACTGTGTATGCATGGTATGTTCTACAATACTCTACCTAGCTAACATCAATTAGTGTGCAAGATGTTCTTTCATGTCGGGGTTGACTTCTCCGAAAACTCTCCTTCCTTCTGGGGATGGTAATATCATCCATTTAAGGCTTGTCTGGAGGGACAGTCGGCATTGCTGTTGGCCACATCATTTTTATGCTTTTGATGCTTTTTCTCAAATTGAAGAGTTGGACTGTCAGCGATAATCCCAATCTCCCATTTGCACTTATTTTTGTCTGCAGATATTGCAGTGATGGTGGTCTGTTTCAATGAGGGAGTTTGTGAATATAAAGTAAACTGCAGTAGTTTTGGCCTTACCAGCATCTCAATCAGAACAGCATGAGTTAGTGAATGAGGCCATTCAACAGCAGCTCAGAATAACTAATAATACTTAACCATAAATGCTGGTGGAGGCAACATGTAAGCTGAAAAATCAGTCACACAGTGGCAGGGATGTAGATGGTGGCCTGTCGGAGAGCAAAAAAGTAGGTGAATGCAATGGAGTATTCTTAGAGAACATCCCAGACAGATGCCCCCAAGTCATGGTTAGGGAACATAGCCCATTCACTGTAAGGAAGGTAGGTGAGTTAGCCAACAAAAATAATAGCGATTTTAACCTGGACCACTCAATACATACATCACCACAATGTTGGAAGGCAGAGAAAAAGAAGTCATAGCAAAATCCTACATTTGGAATGTCAGATATGCCTCAGAAGTTTCGTTCAACCATAGACAGAAGTGGTAGGGAACAGAGTCAGCACAAAATCAAAGTATTTTGTTCAGGCCAAGAACCCCTTTTCTTTCAATCATAGAGTGGGTCACATGGGAGCTTACTGTTCCAAAAATATACAAATGTAAACTGGGATCATGAGACAAGCAGAACTACTGGAGTGTTCCAAGAAAAATTGAAGCTGAACTCCAGAGTGCAGCACACTCTGTTCAACTCAGAGGTAGTCAGAATGTACAGGAGAGCTCTTCTCCATCAGAGTATCAAGTGGCCAGATGGTACAAGTCCTAATGGTCATGGTAATGCTCCTCCTGGTCAGATATACCTTTGGACAAGGTTGGGACGATGAAGGGCATGCAGAAGAAGTGCTCCCTGTAAGTGACCAACCAGTTTTCAACACTCTTACTTATTAGGCAGCTTCTGCAAGGGAGGAAGCTACAAAGGAGGCGATAGAAGTACCGACAACAACAACCCCAACTCAAGCAGAAGGACTGACAGAAAGAAGATGATGTAGCCACAAGTATAATATCTTAAAAGAGTTTCAAACTCAAAACCTGAAGTCTCCTATTCAATCATTTGAATCACAAAAACTGGCAGTTGCATTATATACAAGACATTGGACATAAAAAGGAATATTAAGATCAAAGCTAACAAAAATGTAATTACAAAGTCAAACATGATATCATGTCTATAGATCATCATGATTCACAGAGTAAATTAGTCTCATACTTAAAAGTAACATACTACATTACCACAAATTATTGTCGATTTCAATTCTTTGTCTAGATCATTAAAATCACAGTTAGCTGCCAAACTTCTCAGTCGTGTGGCAAATTGAGCTACAGTTTCACCCTTCTGTTGAGCTGCCTGTCGAAATTGAAAAATTTCAAAGTCCACATTCTTCTTTGGTGAGAAATATTCAGTTAGCTTAGTAATGGCTGTGCCATAGTCATCTCCAGCATCAGGGTTGGTATCAAATATTTCTTGTGTTGTTTGTCCAGCTTGATACAGGAAGAGTGCATGCTTCTGTTTGTCATCTGTGACGTTCATGGCTACCAGGTATGTCTTGAAACGCTTTGTCCAACTCTTCCACCTCTGACTTAGTGAACTAGGTTCATGTATAGGGTCAAATCGGGGTAACGGTGACAACTCAATCCTGGCTACCATAGCTAGCTACAATAGAACTATCTTTGATCCTCGTCGCCAGTTGTGGTGTTTAGGTGGCTATGGTATTAGGAGGCAGAGATAACTTGTGAATCAAGAGACAAGATATATTCCAATCACATGCATATCAGACACTAATACAATCCATCGTGAAGTAACAACATAATATTATGACGTATGATGATAATGTGACGTATATAATAACTAAATAATTTAGTTGATTTTGCTGGTATGACCAATTGCTACTTTTATCAAGCAGAATGAAGCTTACCTCTGACAATGTCAACTCATCGCTGTTCTATCATGTTAATAACACTACCACCCACCACTTGCAGAAGAGGAAGCTGTAATTCATAGCTAATAAAGAGCAGGTACTATATACAACCAGTGAAAATGTTGTAGCTATATACTCCATCGAAGTGTCAACATATGTTCATCTAAATTACCTTATGGTTCCCCTGAGGTTGGATTAAAACATATAACATTTTCAACATTGCTGAAAATGGTGCTTCAATGTAACTGAAGCGAAGATCTTTAAGTAATTTATCTTTCCCAAGTAAAATTACTGACTATGAAGCAGCACTTCACTAACTAGCCACTTAGTCTAAGTTTGGTGACTAAACTTCCAATATCATTAAGTTCCACATCCCCACAGCATCGACCAAGAGAATCTTACTGTTGTGCTGTAAAATAAGCCATGCAAATTGGAGGATAAATTTGTCAATTTGCAAGAGTCTGCCACTCAAAGTTGATGCAGTCGAAAAGTAACCTTGAAAAAGCCCACTCACGGGTAAATTTTGGAAAATAGTGATAAATTGGATGACACCAAAACCTAAGCCATGTGGAATGGAAGTACTGGCCTCTGTGTGTGGTAAATCTGTCATCAATGAAGCCCTACTACAGATGCAAGTGATACTGATGCAATGCCCAAAGAGACAGACCACATTAAATACTGAGTGTACGACACAAGTGGTCAGTACAAGTTTATCCAACTCTCTCTGTATAATAAGATATTATATTATATTAACAAACTTTCAGCTCGTTGTATAACAATGTAAGGTAATACTTGTTTTATTTACATATTATATACTGCCTCTATAGAGCAAGCTGGTTCTCCAGATTTAGAGAGTTAAATAACTTTTCAGCTATTGCAAATGTCAGTGATGACATTTTAAGTGACAATGGAAACTTTGTAATTGTTTTAGTTGCAAAAACATCATTATTTAATTGCTAATTATTTCTGTGGGTTGAATTAACCATGAATATGTCTAACAAGACAGTGATTTAGAACATGGAAGTGTTTCAACAATGAAACAAAACAGTAAGACCTTCTATTGCAGGCTAACTCTAAATTCTAACTGTTAGAATCTCTCTTAGTTGTCACTCATAGCTTGGTTTTGCCATGGATTATATATACAAGTTAAAAAAGGAATGGCTTCCTTCCAAGGAACTATATACATACCTCACAGGCTAGCTAGTTATGAAACTAATGATTCCTACTTCATAGACAAGACAGATATGTGGCAAATCTCTAACCAGATTGATTACTAATCCATGGAAGTTATTTCATCCAGCATCTTCATTTTAACAAACATATTTTTGGTCACCCAGTAAATGATATCCCTTTCCAGCTATTTGAATTTCATGATATCTCCACTGTTTAATATGCCACTGATGCAATACTGGACCAAGCCATGATTTGTGATGCAAACCAACACAGCCATCTTTTGACAGTAAAATCACTTGCATAAGTTATTGGTCTGATCGCTACTCCTTCCTCAATACCCCACCCCCTTTTCCTCTAGATCAGTTCTAGTACACCTTGAAAGTCTTATTTACCAGTGATTGTTATTATAGCAATTAAGATCTGGTTTGTGGTAAAACAAGATTTACTTGACCATTGGTCACTACAACACAGGGAACTTGTGCATGTTCAAGAATGAAGATCTAAGCAATACATTTATATTTATGAAACATTGAACAATAGAGCGCGACTATTGAGTGGCAGTTTTACCTAAAATTAAGAAACAATACGCTACTGAGTGCGGTGTTATTGTCTCCCTGTTACCGAATAGTGAGTCCCAAACGTCAACATGGACGTTTCCGGCCGCTCTCTTCATGTTGCTAACTTTTGAAGAGGTCATTTCTCTAGTCATTAGGGATGATAAGGCGCTCCCTGAAGATGATTCTGAATAGAAAGTGGGTGAAGCCATCTACAGTTCTCGACTGCAGATCTTGGGGTCAAGCTATCCATGGCTATCTCACCCTGAATGCAAAACGCTAAGACCAGCTGGCTGGTGGCGAAACAGTCATGAAGAGAAGGACCACGAAAGCTTTTTAGGTTTGTGAACGTATCTAGTTCTAATAATTATTAGCACAAAATAGATGTTTTAAACCTAGCTATTAGCTTGTTAGCTATTGTTATTTGAATTGAAATTCAAATACACCTCCTAGTGTATAAACTAGTGTCACACATGTAGCTATAGCCCAGGCATAATTTATGAAATTTATTTGTTGAAATTTTGGTTGAATTTGTGTTGAAATAATGTTGACAGATATGAAGAGCCTTCAACTCCACCTACTCCACTAAACATTGCAACTGCTCTCCGCTTCATGGCCACCCCTACCCCTATCCTATCTACTTCTGCCATATCCTGGCTACTGCTCCATAATCCTGGTCACTCCAGTTCAGGCTACTCCCTCGACAGTCCCTTCTTCTTTTCCCCATTCTTCAGGGACCTAGTTTTGTACGACCAGATTGCGGGGTGGTGGATGCATTTCGAATACTCAGCGTCCCAGTTGCTACAGACGTATCACTGCCTCCCCTATTTTTCCACTTCCTCCTCCCATTAGATGCAGATGAGAAGGCGTTAGTCGTGCCTACAGGGTTAATATTCCAGCTGTCAATCTGTCCAGCACTCTGGCCACTCCAGCTTGAAACTGGAAGTAGGAAGAACTGAACCCAGCAGTGTTATACCTACTCATTTAACCCTGGCCCAACCCCTCCTACAGAACCCAGATAATCTCCAGCATAATGCCTCGCAATCAGTTTTTGCCCCAAAAAATTGTTTCCTTCACCTAAACAACCCTCAGCAAGCAGTAATCTACCCTCAACCCGAGTATGATCGCCTTTGCAAGGTGCGGCCCTTACTAGATCTGATAATCCCGAAGTATGTTGGTCATAGTACAACCTCCACCAGCAGGTAACCATTGATGAAGATGATCCACTTCAAAGGTCGTCTTGTCTTCAAACAATATATGAAGGACAAGCCAACTAAGTGGTGTATGAAGTCATTTGTTTTGACATATTCGACTAATGGTATGTTGGTAACTTCCAAATCTATACTGGGAAGGGGATGAAGGCCACCCAGCTGAACTGCCCGTAACACTGAAGAGGAGGAAATTGGATGGTTCAAGGGTGGCTATCGCTTGTCCTCCGTGCATGATAGATTACCAGGCATATATGCATAGAGTTGACCGAGGATACTCAAAACTTTTATAACATAGGCAGGCAGACACCAAGTGTGGGGAAGAAGCTGTTTGCATACATAGTTAAGTGAACAGCTATGTTCTTGTGACATTCACCCAGTAGAGCATGGTATACCTAGGAGGCAGAAGCATGACTTCTTCCAAGTTTCGGGTGGAGATAGCTAGTGAGCTCGTGGGCAGCTTCTCTTCAAGACAGCATGTTGGACATCACACATCCACTGAACACCAGCAATTAGACAGTCTTATTCAAGAATTAGACCACTTTCCTCTCCATGAAGCACAGAAGAGTAGTTATGTGGTATACTTGAATGTGTTGAGATGGAGAAACCTTCTGTCTCACGGAAGCAAAACCCAAGGTGATGTGCAAATATTGCCAAGTTCACCTCTGCATCTACTGTTGTTGTTTTTTGCATACCAAACCAAGGCAAAACACTAGAGAGAAGTATAATCATGTTACTGGCCATTTTATGTGTGTAAAATAAATAAACGTCAAATGATGTTGATAAAACAAATATTGATAAATATGTGTGAACAATTCTTGTGAACAAATCAATGAATTGTGCAGGCTGTGCTTATTATTTAATTTATTTTTTATTTTTACAGTACTGTTGGTAAACAATAATGGTATAACAGAACCTAATTGCAAGGGCCATGCGGGCAATCCTGGTTGTAATAATAATGATCATTGTAAGTATGTAATCATATTCATATTTGGTGGTCAAATTGATTTTACAATAATGTTTGACAACAATGCTGCTTTCAAGAAACGAATTGCAAAGAGCAATAATGCATTTCTGATTATATATATTAAAGTGTACATGGCTGATTAAAAAAAAATTACGCTTGGAACTTAGCGACGATAGTTAAGCAATATGCATTGAGATGAAAGTTTATCATAAAAATTAGAAAACCAACAACTAACAAAATGCATGAGGTTGTTTGCTAAGAATTCATCGTGTTGTTAACTGCTAGATGCAAGTCATATTAGTGCCAAAAGATGTTCAAGATATAGGCGGCTATGTGAGTATATTGGTAGTTGTACGTACAGCTGACCAGCTGTGGTATTTTTTATGCTTCCTGTTTATAATAATGATATTCACAACAATGTGGTTTGTTACTAATTATAATGCCCATCACCTTATCAGCTATGATACATGGTTGCTAGGTAGGTACTTCACTTCATCAGCCTTCTGCAGGAGAACTCCTGACTGGGGAAGGAGGAGCGCCCATGAAGGAGACTGGGTGGGCGGATGGCCCTGAGTGGAGGTCAGGAGCAAGTGTGGGTATGGGACGACAACACCACGATGGAACGGGGGTGGCAAGATTCGGTAGGACCAGACCACAACTGGCGGACCACGGTTCATCGCAAGTTCAGACCAGATGAACGATTCGACGTCACAGCAGCACAGAAAATGACCTAATAAGGTCACAAGAACAGAGTATAAAAGAGACGGACATTTTAGGTCATGGAGAGAGAAGAGAGCAGAGATTAGAGGTCGTTAGTGAGAGAGGTAATAACGAGGTACTAATACTCTGCCATTCTCCGTGTTATTATTATACCTGTTTATTGATTGTGCTCTGAACTGTCCAAGTATTTGATTGTTGTGCATCTAAGTTTATTTGTAGCTAAGTCAATACAACTACTACACTTCTCTTGGTGAGAAAGGGAGGATCGTGTGCGAGTAGTTCTAGTCCAGGTAGACTTTAACTAACGAGAGTTAAGGCGTGGGCTTGGGCGTCATTGGATTGCATGGAATCAGCTAAGAGAGCTGATTATTCGAGAATCTGGGAATACGAATCCGACAAGTGGTGTCAGAAGTGGGATCCCATGGCTAAGTAAGAGAGACTTAGTGGGTTGGTATCTGGAAGCTAAGTAATCTAGAGAGATTCTTATTGTGTGTAGACCTAAGGTATGAGGTCGCATTGTTGTATTATCAGGCCTAAGGTGAGGGGTGCTGATTGTTACGGGTTTGGATAAGACACCCAAAGAAGTGGTGAATAGTGCTGGGAGAGGTACTATTTTGTTCTTACTTTCTGTTGACTTATCATTGCCTGTAAGTAGCAGAGAACGGCTTGAGTTATCAAACTTTGAAGCCTGAAAACCAACTCTGACCTAGGGTGTTATTGAGTGTTCTGGTTTTGTTTTTCTTTAATTCTGTTTTAGTCTCTCGAGGCAAGTGCATATTTCAGTTCTTATAATCATTAGGTGATATTTTGTTATCATATCTGTTTTGCAGTTGCATGGGAAAAATGTCACGTCGGCCGGGAGAGGATAGACAGTTGAGAAGTGATGATGACAGGGAGACCGCAGAGAGACAGGGGAAGCTCGACCATTTCATGGATCGGTGGGTCGAGATGGAACAGCAGAGAGCTGCAAGGGTGGACAAACAAAGAGAGGAGGACAGAGCGGAAGCAGCAGCCCAGCAACAACGGTAGTTTCATGCTCTGCAGGATGCAGCTGCCAGACCTCTTCCTCCACCTGTGGCCCCACAACCCCCCAAAATAACATTGCAGAAATTCCAAGAAGTGGTGGATGATATGCAAGCCTACCTGGAAATGTTCCAGATGATGGCTATAGCAGCAGGAAGATGGCCGAGGGGAGAGTGGCCCCTCCATCTCCGGAGTTCACTGGCGGGAGCAGGCTTGATGGCTGTGGCAACGTTGTCACCAGCTGACCAGGGAGATTATGACCGGGTCAAGACAACCCTACTCCAGACATACCAAATCACTGTGGAGACCTCCCGACGCAAGGCCTTCGAGACATCCTTTGAAGCAACCAAACCGGATGTGTGGCTAAGAAAAAACAAACAACATTTCAAACAATGGTAGGTCAACCACCAGAGACTGCAGTGTTGATAGAGATCACACTACAGCGATTGCCTCGTTGGTTGGAAGGAGAGATGAGGAATCTCAACTGCCAAACTTATGACCAACTCACCGAGTCTGTGGTGCGTCACCTTAACAACATGAGGTCCGACAGAGTGTTCGGGGGGGGGGGGAGAGTTAGACCAAGGGAAGGGCCTAACACTCCACCGCTCCGACAGGGAAGTACATCTACTCGCCCTGGGAACACCCCATTCCGTACACCACCTCCACCAACCAAGGGAAACTCGTTCCGACCAAAGCTGGATCAAGGTATGCCCCCTCCGACCGACCAACTCGGAGCGATGTCAGTCAGGTCGAGTGCTTCCTGTATGGTCACAAGGGACACCTGAGACGGGACTGCAGAGTGAGGATGGAAGAAGCTCATTTTGGGAGCAAGACACCAATCAGGTCGAACTTACCTTGGTGGATGGAGGAAGATGATCAACAACAAAACAGTCACTGCCCTACTCGACACCGGATATTCAAAGACAATGGTTCATCCAAGGTGTCTTGGGTCGAAGAGATTGGGGTAGAAGATCCCCTACGTCACGGCTAGTGCAAAGAAGACATGGTTTCCAGCGGCAAAAATCTGTCTTCAGATCAGGGGAAAGACATGTGAGTTAGCAGTTGGTATTTCTAAACATTTGAATGTTGACATGCTGCTAGGCGGAGATGTACCACATTCTAAAACAGGCAATTGAAAAAGAAGAAAGGAGTGAGGAGAGTGAACTTACGGGCGTGGTGGAGGGGGCTGAAGCGCTGGTCAGCACCAGGGCCTAAGAGAGAGTAGCAAAGGAGAGAGGAGTTGGGAGAAGTGGCACAGAAGGCAGATGAAGGGGTGATTCATGAGCTGGAAGAAGACAAAGAGGAGGAATCAGAGGAGAAACTGGAGCAGCTATTCGACTTCTCTGATGACCTGTTCCTGACCGCCCCGATTCAATCAGAACAGAAGCAGCATACTGATGGGGAGGACCAGACGACATTGGAACTGATCTCTCCAAGTTAACTCCATACTCTCCAATTACTCGATCCAACACTAGAAGGATGGCGGAAGCAGGCGGTCGAGAATGGTGATGATGAAGTGACATGGTCAGATGGAATCCTGGTCAAGAAGGCGAGTATGACAGGTGAGGTAGAACGTGTAGTTGTCCCCCTGTCGTGTAGGCGAGAAGTGCTGAGGATGACACACAGCTCACCCATCGCGGGACACTTTGGTGAAGTAAGGATGCTGGACACTCTACAGCAGAGGGTGGCATGGCCTCGAATGACTGGTGACGTAAAGGAGGCATAGCACTCTTGCCCTGAGTGTCAGCTAGCCGCCCCTGCGATATTAAAGAGGGCCCCACTACGTCCTCTTCCGGTTATGACAGTTCCCTTTAGTCGCGTGGCAATGGATATCTTTGGTCCTCTAAAAAGGACAAAGAATGGTAAGAAATACGTGCTAGTAATCATGGATTACGCCACCAAGTGGCCAGAGGCATTTCCTCTTTCTAATGTCACCACTGAGTCTGTTGTTGAATGCTTGGTAGAAGTCACCTCTAGGCTAGGCATACCTGGAGAGATTTTGACAGACAACGGGCATCTTAGCTGATGCAACAATTCTATTCTCTCACTGGCATCCACCACATACGTACTTCCCCATACCATCCCCAAATGGATGGTATGGTGGAAAGGTTTAATTCAACATTAAAACGGCTGCTCCGAAAATTGACGCAGAAAAATCATATGAAATGGGATATGTGCTTACCATGTGTGCTGTGGGCGTATAGGGGAAGCACACACAAGTCCACAGGTTACTCTCCTTACGAGTTGTTGTACGGTCGGAAGATGGACACTCCTCTGGACGAGCTGGTACAACAGTCGACCAGGAAGGAGAAAGAAGGTGACGTGGAGGTCAAAGAGTACCTCTGACTGTTGAGAGACAAGATGGTCTTGGTACGGGAGTTGGCGGCGTCGACTGAGAAGAAGGCAAAGGACAAACACAAGGTGTATCACGATCAGAAGGCAACTCAGCGTACGTTTGAACAAGGTGACTAGGTTCTAGCTTTCCAACCTAGAAAGCAGGATAAGCCTTTGAGTGAGTGGCGAGGTCCGTATCAGATTGTGCAATGTACCTTACAAGTTAGACCTAGGACAGGGGAGGAACCAGTACCGAACCTTTCACGTGAATGGGCTGAAGGAATGGAAAACCCCGACAGCGTCAGTGTTTCTCTCTGTGGGAGGCGAGGAAGGAGAAGCTGAGGGCAGAGAGTTGGAAGAAGACCAGGAGAACGTGTCTGAATTGACAGAGGAACAACAGCAAGAAATGACGGAACTGAAGGAAGACTTTCAGGACATCATCAATCATTTACCTGGGAGAACAACCCTGGTGGAACATCACATCGAGACTGGTTATGTGAGTCCTGTGAGGTTGCCCCCATACAGATTGCCCAATACCTACTATGAGTCCTTGAGAAAAGAAATTAATGGAGAACCAGATTAGTGATGGTGCTAGGCCCCACTTCATGGAGTGCAATTATTATTATTATTATTATTATTATTATTATTATTATTATTATTATTATTATTATTATTATTATTATTATTATTATTATTATTATTATTATTATTATTATTATTATTATTATTATTATTATTATTATTATTATTATTATTATTATTATTATTATTATTATTATTATTATTATTATTATTATTATTATTATTATTATTATTATTATTATTATTATTATTATTATTATTATTATTATTATTATTATTATTATTATTATTATTATTATTATTATTATTATTATTATTATTATTATTATTATTATTATTATTATTATTATTATTATTATTATTATTATTATTATTATTATTATTATTATTATTATTATTATTATTATTATTATTATTATTATATTATTATTATTATTATTATTATTATTATTATTATTATTATTATTATTATTATTATTATTATTATTATTATTATTATTATTATTATTATTATTATTATTATTATTATTATTATTATTATTATTATTATTATTATTATTATTATTATTATTATTATTATTATTATTATTATTATTATTATTATTATTATTATTATTATTATTATTATTATTATTATTATTATTATTATTATTATTATTATTATTATTATTATTATTACTATTATTATTATTAATTATCATCATCATCATCATCATCATTGTCATCATCATCGTCGTCCTCATAATCATAATCATTATTATTATTATTTATTTATATATTGTTTACTTAATGTGTTTTTGTTGTTGTTGTGTTGTGTTTGTTTGCTTTCTTGTTTATTTTACTTTATTTATTTGTTTATGTTTATTTGCTTGCTTTTTTGTTTGTTTATATTTACATCCTGTGCACGTGAGAGTCGTGTGTGCGGTCACGTTTTGCGTGTGCCGGTTCACGTGCTGGGCGCGTGTAGTGTCACTTGGTTGGAGTTACAGGGGTATACAAGCTTACGCGGGCTTTATCGTCCTGAGAAGGCTAGAAGAAACGTTGAGTCAATTGAGAGCTCATTGAGAGTTTATTTAAGGGAAACCTGCAGTAGCAATACCCAGAAATTAGTGAGATGGCTACGAGAAGATTTGACACGGAAGGTGTTTAGCGTGAGATGCCGATGAGGAAATTCTACCAACAATTAAGTATGAAACCTCATATTAAGACCAGGGAAGGGTACAGGATAGCGGAGAGAGCCAGCAAAGCGTTCCATCAGAGAGAATTCGCCAGTCCTACAGAAAAAGCAGTGCCTTAACAGCTGAGCGAGTGTGAAGCTCAACTGGAACCAGCACTGGGAAATGACTATCAGAGGATTCAGGCCCTTTGTAGGGGAACAGCAGAGAAGACCCACAGCAAGTCCAAGCAGAAACATCAAAAGAAGCTGGAGACACTTTTGGAGACAAGGAGATCGAAGTTTCAACCCCAAGACTTGAACAGATGGCTGGTAAATCTGACAGAAAAGAACCTTTCTCCAGCTCAGGAAGAAGTGCTTGCTTTGGGTCTTAACTGATGTCCCTGCTTCAAAGAGTCTACCTCTGATGGATACTATAGCTGCAGTGGAAGAGATAGTCAGTAAGCTGGAGTATAACAAGGCATATGAGCTTTGAGGAAGAATATGGGGAATTTTGAGAAGAGCAAGAAAACCGAAGGACAACCTGATGAAGGAACAGAGAAAAGCTGAGGAAGATGGAAGAGCTTGTAATCTTACCAGCAGACAAAGAGAAGACAACACTTCCGATGTCAAAGGCAGGTACAGCCTGACATCTGATGGCAGCGGTGACTGGTAGCATGTTTTATGAATGAGACTAGGGAGTTACATCTTGAGAGAGACTAGAGTTATGATGGCACTGCAAGATTTGCTACATATTCTGATTCAACTGCAGCAATAACAAACTGAACACTGAAATCACCTGGGCAATACCAAGGCCAAGGAGTGGCATAAATGAACTACAGGCACATTAATGTGATGACATCACCTGAGCCATGATGAACAGCTGGTTCTACTTATTAACAAACGGTAACAGAGAATCATTCTAAGCCGACACTCTCTGCCGTGCCTCAAATCATTTCAGGAGAGTGACAACATACATGTCCTTGTAGCACTATTTGAGCAACACATGATCACTTACAAGTGAAGGAAGAGCAGTGGACATCACAACTTCATGCCCTAGTCTCATTCATCAAACATGCTACCAGTCACCGCTGCCACCAGATGTTAGGCTGATAGAAGAGTTAGTTTTGTATAATGAAGTGGTCCCAATGAATGATGTTTATAATGTTCAAGTCACACACTCAGTATAAAATAATAGATGTCTCAAACAATAAGAACTTTTGTTTATACTCTCGCATTTGTATATATAGCCTGCCAAAAATGGCTCATAAATTACCGACAAAATATACATCTCAATTGCACATGCAAGCAATCAAAATTACTATACATGTACTTAATGTGACTGTGTATGCATGGTATGTTCTACAATACTCTACCTAGCTAACATCAATTAGTGTGCAAGATGTTCTTTCATATCAGGGTTGACTTCTCTGAAAACTCTCCTTCCTTCTGGGGATGGTAATATCATCCATTTAAGGCTTATCTGGAGGGACCGTCGGCATTGCTGTTGGTCACACCATTTTGATGCTTTTGATGCCTTTTCTCAAATTGAAGAGTTGGACTGTCAGCGATCATCTTATCAATCTCCCATATGCACTTATTTTTGTCTGCATATATTGCAGTGATGGTGGTCTGTTTCAATGAGGGAGTTTGTTAATGTAAGGTAAACTGCAGTAGTTTTGGCCTTACCAGAAGCTCAATCAGAACAGTATGAGTTAGTGAATGAGGCCATTCAACAGCAGCTCAAAATAACTAATAATACTTAATCATAAATGCTGGTGGAGGCAACATGTAAGCTGAAAGAGCAGTCACACAGTGGCAGGGATGTAGATGGACGAAAGTGCCTGTCGGAGAGCAAAAAAGTAGGTGAATGCAATGGAGTATTCTTAGAACATCCCAGACAGATGCCCCCAAGGGAACATAGCCCATTCACTGTAAGGAAGGTAGGTGAGTTAGCCAACAACCTGGACCACTCAATACATACATGACCACAATGTTGGAAGGCAGAGAAAAAGAAGTCATAGCAAAATCCTACATTTGGAATGTTAGATATGCCTCAGAAGTTTCGTTCAACCATAGACAGAAGTGGTAGGGAACAGAGTCAGCACAAAATCAAAGTATTTTTGTTCAGGCCAAGAACCCCTTTTCTTCAATCATAGAGTGGGTCACATGGGAGCTTACTGTTCCAAAAATATTTACAAATGTAAACTGGGATCATGAGACAAGCAGAACTACTGGAGTGTTCCAAGAAAAATTGAAGCTGAACTCCAGAGTGCAGCACACTCTGTTCAACTCAGAGGTAGTCAGAATATACAGGAGAGCTCTTCGCCATCAGAGTAGTATCAAGTGGCCAGATGGTACAAGTCCTAATGGTCATGGTAATGCTCCTCCTGGTCAGATATACCTTTGGACAAGGTTGGGACGATGAATGAAGGGCATGCAGAAGAAGTGCTCCCTGTAAGTGACCAACCAGTTTTCAACACTCTTACTTATTAGGCAGCTTCTGCAAGGGAGGAAGCTACAAAGGAGGTGTTAGAAGTACCGACAACAACAACCCCAACTCAAGCAGAAGGACTGACAGAAAGAAGATGATGTAGCCACAAGTATAATATCTTAAAAGAGTTTCAAACTCAAAACCTGAAGTCTCCTATTCAATCACTTGAATCACAAAAACTGGCAGGTGCATTATATACAAGACATTGGACATAAAAAATATTAAGATCAAAGCTAACAAAAATGTAATTACAAAGTCAAACATGATATCATGCTTATAGATTATCATGATTCACAGAGTAAATTAGTCTCATACTTAAAAGTAACATACTACATTACTACAAAAGTACCTCTGGGGCTGATATTGAAACAGGCGTGGTGTTGAATTTCGACAATTATCTGTTTGCTGTGACCTTGCAAAAAATTAGGCAAACCAGACACCAGAAAAGAGAGGCAGCCAGTCAGTTAGCAGGCAAATTTAAGGCAGCCTAGTGCACTGACACATCAGTTAAGATGGCATGGAGACTGGTAGAATACGAAAATTCCAGCTATATTCAAGAGGGAGGTCTGCTACCATATGAGCAGTGACCTCTTGTGTGTGGAGATTTGCCAGCTCATGCTGCCCAGGAACAAGAGACAAGAAGTCATTATGATAGCCCACTGCATTCCAATGGTGGGGCACTTGGGGAGAAAAGTGGAAGACACAAGGACTACCACAGAATTTTTCTCCCTCCAGGAATTAAGCCTGCAGGAGTTGTGGGTGGTGCCAGAAGGACAGGTATGAAGTACAACAACACAGCACCACTATCTGGGCTGGTGGTCAATGAGCCATTCAGTCGGATGGTGATTGACATTGTCAGGTCCCTGTTGAGGATGAAAAGTAGGAATAAGTATATGCTAACTCTAGTGCACTACAGGACAAAGTACCACGATGCATTACCCCTCCAAAATAGAGATGCCATGATAGAGGTAGAGGCTTTGATGGACATTTTTTCCAGTGTTGGAGTACTTCGGATGTTCTGACTGGACACATAGACGTAGGAGCCGCAACGGCAATTGCCGTATAGGTTTGGACCGAACACGCCCCCTTCACGAAAACCACACCTTTTTTTAATTTTTATTTTTTAATTTTTTTAAATTTTATTTATTATTATTATTTTTACTTCACAGTATCATATAATTGAGACAATTGAGGTGAGACATGAATAGAAGTACACTGAAGGACAACTAGCCTACCTATGTGCAATGGATAAAAGTTATTAAATTAATATTTAATTAAAGATAGTCAGAGTTCGTCTTTTCAGCATGGCTTCCAGGTTACCCAATTGTCCTAACCTTCCCGATCATCCAACTCAACCAACTAACTTTAGTTTTCCTAAGCGATCTTTCGGCCGAACCAATATCTCTTATCACTCTTTTCAGAGCGCTTGGTTCAACCAATGGAAATGGCTTCACTACGAGACATGGTTTATTGTTTCACGTGTGTGCAAGCAATCCGAACAGGTAAGATACAGTCGGGCAGCTTCCGCTAGTAAGCCTAGCTGCCACTCATATTGGCAGCAATCATTCCATATTTCACAGCTAGTATATATTTTAGGCAAACTAAAGATGATAGGGGGACTCAACCTTTTTGTCTGGGTTCAGTAACTGGAAGGATAGAACTCGATGTTTCAACAAACATGAGAGCACAAAATCTCATAAAGCAGCTACCGATTTAGTGATCACTATACCAGGTACGACTAGTGATGTTGGAAGTATGTTATCTTCTCAACATGCTTTGCAAAAAGCCGTGAACAGAGAGTACCTTATCAAGATAGCTCAGAATATTCAATTCCTAGCTAGACAAGGAATAGGTTTTCGTGGTGCTGGTGATGAAGTTGCCAGTAACTTCATGCAATTAATGCATCTTCGTGCATTGGACGATCCTGCAATATCGGCCATGTTAATTAAGTAAGAAAACTGATAAATAAATATACTAGTCCCCAAATACAAAATGAAGTTATTAAAATAATGGCATTACATATTATAGCCAGTTCTATCCAGCAAGCCAAGTATTTTGCCCTGATGGCTGATGAAGTGTCGGATGCATCCAATAAGGAGCAATTCGTTATTTGCTTTCGGTGGGTTGATGATGATTTTCAACCCCATGAAGACTTCTATGGCCTTGACCATGTTGAGTCCATAAAAGCAGATGTCTTGGTTGTAGTTTGAAGGATGCGATGTGTCGTATGAATCTTAGCATTCATAACTGTCGTGCTCAATGCTATGATGGCGCAAACATGTGTGGTATAAGGGGTGGAACTTCTACTCAAATTTGTGGAGAAGAGTCACGAGCCCATTGCTATGGTCATGCTTTAAATTTAGCTGCTGGAGATACCATCAAGAATAATCAAATTCTGAACTAGATACTACTTTTGAAATATCTAAACTGCTTAAATACTCACCTCGGTGAGAAGGCTTGTTTAACAAGATTAAAGCAGAAATTAGTCCTGGAACAACTGGTTTTAGAACCCTCTGTTCCACTAGGTGGACAGTCAGTCACTGCGCAGCATCATTTCCAATTATGATGTTGTTCAGGCAGTTTGGGAAGAAGCTCTTGATATAGCTAGGGATTCGGAAACCCGTGCTCGGTTAATTGGTGTTAAATATAGCATGTCCACTTTTCAATATTTGTTTGGTGTAGTGCTTGGTGAGTTAATCCTTAAACATATACTGTATACAGATAATTTAAGTAAAACTTTTACAAAAACCCTCTTTAAGTGCCTCAGAAGGTCAAGAATTAGCCATGCTTACACGAAAAACCTTGCAAAGTCTTCAGAGTGAGGAACTCCTTTTTGACTTGTTTTGGTTGAAGGTTATTTCTTTACAAGAAAAATTGGAGGTTAGCGACCCTGTTCTACCCAGGAGGAGGAAAACTCCAGTTAGACTCAGCACTGGCAGTGGTGAAGCATGTCATCCAACTGAACCTAAGGATCTATTGAGGCAGCATTACTTTGAATGTCTTGATTTCATTATAGCATTCATAAAAGAACGGTTTGATCACCTAGCTATCACACTCTGACAAAACTTGAGAACCTTCTTCTGAAATCTGCAAGGGGCAAGGGGAGTGGACTATAGCGACGAGTTAAAGTTTGTGGAATTTTACCACGATGACTTCAATGAGTCTAGTCTAGCTATATACCAGTACAGCAATGGGAACCACCAGAAGTGAGCATTCTCTCTCTGACATCATCAAGTACTTGAAGACTCTTTCTCCTGTCGAGCGAAGTTTCATGTCTGAGGTATGTACTTTAGTTAAATTGCTTTTAGTTACTCCTGCAACCAATGCTGTGAGTGAAAGATGCTGTGAGTGAAAGAAGTGCTTCAGGCTTGCGTCGAGTCAAGACCTACTTGCGTTCAACAATGACCTCAATAATTTAATGGTAATTCATGTACACAAGGAGAGGACCGATGAACTTAACTTGAAATCATGCCTTAATGAGTTTGTTGCAGAAAGTGAGCACAGAAGTGGAATCTTCGGACAATTTTAAATTTGAAACACCTGTTTAATTGTCATATATATAGTAACATTGTCATGTAATATAATGTAAGTGAAGTTCCTTAAGTAAATTCTCCTCAATATGTAGAGTACTTTATAGGGCCCACAATTTCAGTGCTGGATGGTCACACAGAGACATCATTATAACAGTAAAACATACATTTAATTATCAATATACACCATAATTATACGACTGTGGCAACCAGTAGCAGGTTTTCATATAGGGGGGTGGAGTCCTGCGTTATCCCCCCCCCCCCCACCCACAAAACAACAACAACTCGGATCCCGATCCCACCCCCAAATATAATAATAAAACACATCTCACACCCCAAACTTATTCTGTAATATTTCTTTGGCATAACAGTCATAGCCAAGTTAAAATTCAAGCAATTTTGAGATTGTAAAAAGTGGGAACCTTCCCCCAGATCCCCCTACCCTTGAATACCCTGCACAGTCTGCCAATTAGGTACACATTTTTCCTCCCCCCCCCCCCCCCCCCCCCGAATCCCTCTATATCCTGTTATTATTCATGAGAGTGATTAATATATATTTCAGAATCAAACATCTAACCCCCTCCCCCCCCCCCCCCCCTAACAAAAATTTCTGTATGAATCCTGCTGTAGCTCCAAAAGGAGTGCTATTAGATAGAGTATAAGTTGGGTGTGTTTATTCCAGTAGCAAATAAAGCCACTCCCATTGTGGGTGTGGCTTAGTTGCCGTACAGGTTTACATTTGCTTCCTACGGGCCTGGGACAAGGATCAAACCTTAAATATGCACTCATGGGGGAGTACCATCTCCTTAGAGTCAAGCACTAAAAGACCTCTCCATACCATCCACAGAAAAATGGGGCAATGGATAGGTTGCTGGCATGTTCTAGCAGATAATGAGAAAAATCACTGGGATAAGAAGGAGTGGTTTTTACCTTACTTTTTGTTTACATACAGGGAAGTACTTCTTTCTAGCACGGGCTTCTCTCCATTTGAGCTGGCAGGTATGTTTGAGGACCTTTAGATGTGTTGAAGCGGTCTTGGGTGGTCGGATCAATTAGATTGCTTCCATAGTAATGGAGATGAGGATGAGACTAAACAAGATGGGGTTCCTTGCATGGGATAATCAGAATGGGGGGGGGAAAAGAATACACAAAACTATGGTATGAGTGTTATACTGGAGCTTTGATGAAGGAGGCAAGGTCCTGGTGCTGACAGAAGCTTGATCAAAGCGCAGTGATACGGTCTTGCATGGTCCTAGCCAGAGTATCATCTGTGACGTATGACATCAACGTGGTCGACAGATGGAAGTGACAAAGAACTTATCCCTCGCATTTACCAGTAGCACCATTGCTGTCCGCATTATTGCTTTAATGAAGACTCAGGAATTCAAGACGACATCATCACCATTGATACAACAGAGAGAGATGTGTAGCAACCCTTGAGAAACAGCTGTTGGTTGAAATAGCTCAACCTTGTGGATCGTTAATCCTTGATATTCTCCGACATACCAAGACGGACTATGAGAGCTGAGCACACAATCGATACAGGAGGGTTGGAACACCATTTTGTTTTGCCTCCCCCCATCCATATAGGATACCTAAAACTTGGGATGAGCAGTTAAGGAAGGAGATAAAGGCTATGATGGACCTAGATATAACAGAAGCCTCTGGGCTTCACCCATAGTAACCGTGACCCCAAACGATGCCATCCTCTGGCTCTGTATATCAATTATATCAAATATACAAAGCTCAACTCTGTTATAACATGTAGATTACCTTATCAGATGTGAAGGATTGAAAACTTGCTGGGGAAGGCCGCGTATTGGTCGACTTTGAATTTATCAAAAGTGTATTAACAAGTGCTCGTCAGGCGACAGTGACAAGACAGCTTTTGTTTCGCAATACGGCAAAACAGATTCAAAACTAGGCTCAACCAAAGCTTCACTGCTGCTTACCTGGATGAAATTTTCGTATAGAGTAAATGGCTGGAACAACCACCTCCTTTATGTGAGGAATGAGGGTGACATGAGAACCGCAGCTCAGGCAGAACCTGAAGAGTTTACAGGTTTCAAGAATTACTTAAACAAAGTTTCACGGAAGAAAATTTCTCTTCTTCCAGTTTCTGTTGAAGGCACAGATGTAAGCACTTTTGCATCGATGCTTTCTGAATTGTTTGGTGCTATCAGCAAAGCATCCAGCACATACTGTCTCTCCCAAACCATAGTAAGCTTTCCCACTCCCAAGAAATAGAACACCAGTTCTTGGTGTAAGTATTTCAACATGGCACTACAAACACTCTTCACCCAGTTCTTGCCCAATCTGTACTGTCATATTGTCTAGTTCTAATAAGACAGCACACCAGAATTTGACAGGTAATGTATGCACAATAATAAACAATGATATTATTTTCATTTCATCAACTCAGACTTTGTAGCTATGCTAGAAGGTACTGAGAAACTTCCTCTTCGGCCAGGAGAATGCATCATATCCTCTTTGGGTGTCTACAGGCTACCTTGGTGTCTAATTATTCTTACACTTACTGAAAGCGATTTCAAGAGAGAAAGAGTTTTGAGACTTTTGTGTTTCAAAGCCAAATAGAATCAAGGTAGATATCCCATCTTTCATGTTCGTGACTAACAACTCAAACTAACTCAAGTATTATCATCCTACTGGTTATAACAACTTATTTGCTTCAGTTGAATTCAATGAATCCAGATAATTCCATATCATGACGCAATAATTGGTGTGCCGTGGTGCTGAAGGAGCTTATGCTACTACACATCCATGTTGGTATCCACTCTCGTCTACTCTATATATCAATACACTTCACATACAACACATCACTGGCAGTGTCCACCCTTGTAACTCTCTGCATATCTCACTACACATTTAACATACACCACAAATATTGTCCACACTTCTCTGCATAGCACTACATATACAATATACACCACAAAGCATAGCCTCTGCATATGCCATATACTCTATGCAAATAATAGTAATGGGCAGTGTCCACTCTTGTCTCTCTCTGCATAACTCATATACACTAAACATACAATGCACTTGTTACATGTCACAGCATAGACAAATTGTTAATGCAGATCTATTTACCATGGGTGTGCAGGTGTACCCCTCATTTAAGAGTTACTAGAACAGGAGTTGGCCTTAAACCCCTCACCTTTTCCTCCATGTGGGCATAAAGGTGCTTGCATGGTTAGTAGGAGATACACACAGAGGAAGCAGTCATCCTACAGAATAGCTTGGAAATTAGTCTATTATTACACATTATATAGCAGTACATATTCATTTTTCTGCTATCATTACAGTGTGACAGAAGAAATGTCTCTCTCATTCTCTCTCTCATTCTCTCATCATTTGAAAATGGACAGACCTAGGTAAAAGGAAATGAAAGGACACGCAGGTTCACATGGCAGGCCTGATATGTTGTTTGGTACACTAGGGCTACAGCATATTCTACATGTACAGACTTGTTCTAGCAAGTGGACGTGGTATTTAGTCCTTGGTTCAACATTCAGAATACTTTGGCTCTAGCTCTATTCATAGAAGAGAATACATAGGTCCGGTCACCTATTAATAGTCCATTCAAAATATATAAGGTGCCATGCTTTCACAGAAATCCAAGTAAACAGGCTAGAGCCCTATCTATACAGAAAAGAAGCTTAGTGGTCAATGGTCAATTCTTTGTTAAGCTGATTGTAGGTATATATCAAGTTATAACTTTTTATATATATATAGCTACCTCTCAAGCTAACTTCATAGAATTACATGTTTCTAGATTCTAGTTTTAGCTATATAGTCATAAATCAAGTACTAGCTTATTGCTAGTGGAATAAGCTATAGCTATTATAGAAAGTGGATTCACCTGCTAGATTCAATTGCTATAAATCATCTAGCCATCTATAATAGCTAAGAAGATAGTAACTATATGCATGGCTAGAACAAGACAGACACTATGTTGTTACCTACAATCATATAGCTATAGTTTATTCGTAGCTAGAACTACATTCGCTAGGCTACATTTATCTTTGACTACCACACCCATGACAAACCCAGTTTGATCGCTAAAAAGATTGGTAAAGAAGAACAACTCCAGTAACTAACACATTCTAGCTATTTATAGGTCACTGTTGATTTGTTCAATAGACATGGATCATTACCTGAAAACATGGGGAAAAATAGTGCCGCGCTTTCTAATTGTATCTATATCCTGTAGGAAATTGTCGCAGTGGTATATAGGATTTCCTGTGACGCTAACGTGCCCCTGAATACTTAGCTACTCTTCATAGACCTCGAAAAGGAATATGAATCTCTGTAGTTTTACCTTGTTACTAACTGCAGTAGCCGTTGTTATCAGTTTGCCAGCTAAGCTTGCCTCAGCGCAAAATGAAAACGGAACAACATATCTTTCTTCAACTTGTCCGGAAAACGTAGCATCTCAAGGCGGAGTTCAAAGCGAAAATAGGACTACAACACTTGACGAGCAGGACAGATTCATGTGAGATGACAGTGGCTATATTTAACGTAGTAATATTAAATATATAGCGCTAGTTAAAATATATTTTTCCATGCAACTGGCTCTAGCTAGTTTCAGTGTGAACTAAATCCTTACATTAATATTGTGTACATATCATTTTATTATACCAAGATCGTTGGATATCAAAGTTGACTTAATTTTTTGTGATTTTCCAGTTTTTCTGGAGGTAAAGATAAACAAATGAATCATAGCCATCAGAAATAGCTCTATTTAACACACATCAATAACAGGTTATCAGTTGGTGTATATATAAGGGAGACCATGCATTCTCTTTTTCACTCATGGTAATTATTATACAGGTTAGCTACTTGTAGTTACTATAATTTACAGTCACATTAAAAAATGATGTACAAGCTAGATACAAAAAATAATTACTCGAGATCAACTTTCACCAACAACATAGTGCAAATTGCAAACTGCATATTTTCGATGGTCTAACTGTAATTAGAGCTCCTACCACCCAACCATCACAACCTCCCCCCCCCCCCCCCCCCCTTCCGCTTGCTCTACCCCCACTATGAATCAGGCTAGATAGAGCCATTGTTTGAATCTAAATGCCTAGGAGCTTAGCAAACATAACTAGCAAGGCACAGTAGCTAAAAGTCATCCATGATTGTGTAACCTTGACTATGACCTTCATAACCGACCCAATGCAGCTGAAGAGGATAAAAATAGTGTCTTGAGGTGTACTGTTACCTCAAGAAACATGATACTGTAAGGCAGCATTTTTTTAGAGCTGGGGATGTTAGGTTTCATCAGACGGGAGTTATTAAGTACATTCATTGAGAGAAACTGTCCAAATTGCATATTCTCATAAGAGAAAGGATTCGTATAGTACAAATGTATATTATTATCCAGGGAACATTTCCAGATGCTTCTGTCACACAAGGAGTGACATTGTGTTTATTTTCCCCTAACCTTTCCGTGATATTAAATGTAGTATTATAGCAATGGTATGTAGATGTTGCTATCACACGAGTAACTGAAAATACTGTTACCACATATCCAGCTTGATTGGCTAGGAAAACAGAAAAAGTGAACTCTGTTGGCCTAGACAATCCATATTTTCCTGATATACTAAATTTAAAACACATATGACATTGTTAGTAAGTATATTCTTTTCATTGTCCCTGTACTGCTTTTTGATAACTTGAGGATTGCTAATGAGGAATTTTATTTTCACCTAAACTCACCATCATGCACAGCAATGATATCAATCTAATGAGATTCATCTGTGATGGCATTTGTTAATTTTTATGCTCGATCACTGTTGTACTCCCATTTCAATTACAAAGTAAGTAATAGTTATTTACTCATTCAACCAGCAGAACTCTCATGGACTCAATTGCAGAAAGGGTCAGAGCCACCAAATTTGAAGCATGTAGCAAGTACTACTCTCTAATAGGATGTCAATATTGCTGAGGATGGCACACTGAGCTGAGTCCAATTCTTTGAGTTTTACAAAAAGTAAAATCAGGGAGAAATGCGGGGATTGCATAGTAACTTTGGCATGAAGAAGTCATGATGAAGGAGACACAAAGCATCATGTGAATAGAGATTGCTTAGCCTACTGCGAGCTCCAAGAGTTCAATCTTGGACTATATACATCTCTCAACGCCTTCCAAACCACCATAATCTGATACCAGTAGAAGGAAAGTGCTTAGGGCTGCACTGTGAGAAGTGCAAGGGAGCAGAAATCATTGGTAAGTGGAGAGAAGTGAAGGCTGCACTGTCAGATATTGTAAAGGACGAGGAGAGAGCAGCAAATAATGGTAGGAGGTGTTCACTGAGGGCTGCATTCAGCATCGCCAAGCAATAATTCTCACCAAACCATTACTCTGGTGAAGTTTTTTTTTTAATATAATACCTTTTCTGGTATATTTGATGATATTGGAATTCACAAATAACAAAGAATAGACCATAGCACAATGTAGATTATTTGTAGAAGGGTCTTCATGGAATAATTATAATTTCCTTCAACTAAGAGTTCGTTGAGAATTGTGATCTGACAATCACAAACACATAATAAATGAAAAGAACACTTTCCAACGACAACACACAAATCTTGCAGAGTTTCTGCGGGTACTTTCTAGTTGTTATTATTATTTTTGTTATTTTTGTTGTTTTTGTTGTTGTTGTTTTATATGATTATATTGTTTTGGTGTTTATTTCATTTGTTATTAGATGTTATTATCTTTACTTTATTCTTCCATCTGGTTCAACAAGCTGAATGTGTGAGTCAGAAGCTCACATGAGTCTTAGCACCTCATTATTCTTTATGAAGGCTAGACTATTATGTCGAAATATTATATTCAAGTTGATTATTAAGAAGATCATTGTAATTTTATCATGTCAATTGATAGTAAATTGAAAGATTAATAATATTATAATTATTATTGTTCTTGTTTGATATTATTATTATAATTATCTATTATTATTATATATTACTAGATAATTATATTATTAATATTATCAGGGGGTACACTACTGCACCTTTTATTGTTTTGACAAAGGGAAAAAAAGCTAAACCAATGCTACGTCTTAGCTAAATCATAAATCGGCATCTTTTTTAACTTCTAAATACCTCGAATCATTTGCATAGCTAGTAACTCAGCAGTGCAAACAAAACAATTAAATTGTGCAAAGAAACAACAACCTTGAAAAATTTGTCTTCAAGGATCTATAAATAATTTTCTTGATAATAAAAATAACATTTTCTCTTAGTGCTTTCAATAAACCATCGCATTTGGGACAATTCCTGATAAAGATTTAACCTAAACACGAAGAGAAAATATTAAGTTGATCATTAAGAATATCATTCCTTTTACACTGCCTGCTGGGAATTTATTATGAGTTTATTCAAGAACATGATTGTTTTAATCTTCTTCCCCTTCCTGAAAAAACAATATACAGTAAATATGTTGATAAGTACTTCTCTGTCAATTCTGGTTGCATAGCACTCAGAAAGCTGATAATGTTTCAAAATGTGCTTGATTGTATCAGGGAAATTCTACATGAGTGGCAGAAAAGGAACTATTTGAGAGTTAAGGAAGAGGGAAGTGTGTGTTTGTGTATCTACAGCTTAATTAAAATACATTTAGCAGCCTACTTAAACTAATTTTCTAAATTCATGATTTAGAAACAACCTCCACCCCCACTTGTCCCCAACATAAAATTAACTGCTACAAATATATGCATAAATTAATTGCATAAATTAATCTCACAATAAAATAGTAGATATTTTAAAGATTTTTTGTGGTTTGTTTCCCTGAAAAAATATGAAGAAAAATTTCTTCCAAAATTGTTTATCTACAATTTTGTAATGCAGCTTTTGATGTGTGCCTGGCTAAGATAAAGCTATAGAATGTTGGATCCAGAGAAGATGGGGTGGGTTCATTGTAGTCAAGCCACTCCACTCTTCCCTTTTAGCTGTAGAAGATTTAGTAAGTAACTCCCAGGTGCTCAATTCCAAAAACTAGTGAAATCCAGCATTACCTAGTTCCTCACCCAAAATCTAGCTAGAAGGCAGAGAGTATAAAACTTTTGAAAGTTCAACTGCCAGAAAATACTCTATCAACCCCTTAGAAATTCCTGTAATTCCCCCCGCCCCTCCAACTTGCTGATATATGATTACCTCAAACTATTAGCAAACAACAATTTGGTGGTGGAGATAATTATATACATTTATTCGAATTATACCACACCAATATAAACGCACTAAGTTTGTACTACATTTTCCATGCTGTACCTACACTCTACACTACATAGCTAAAAACATTACCATTTCGATCTTATTCTCTGGTTTAGTTTGCCTGCATTTATTAAGATGCAATCTACATTCATTTTTTACAGGGAAAGCCAAACTCTCTATGGTTAAAAATGTTGGTCACAATCCTAATATACACACAGCTATCTAGCTCTAGCTACCCGTAATGTCTCTAAGTGAAGACATAATCAGATTGAAAATGCATAGTGATTTCTGCTTGGTTACATGCCGTAGTGTGAGATCTGAACTTTAGTTAATTTAAGGCCTGTTAATTATGCACTAATAAATATAGTTATGTCTTTTTCAGCAAATTTAAATCCTATTAATTTCGTATTCAAGGATTTTTCCAGAAATTTAATCTTATGGCTACATGTTTGAGTAATTTAGCTCATCACATATGTAATATTCACTTATTACCATTCTTATGAAAGATGTTGCATAAAACATTAATGCCTGAGATGTCACTGCCAGTTTTCACTTGTTTTTCATGAATATTTCTTTATGTTTAGGCATAATAGTGTTGGGCAGCTTTAAACTGTATTTTGTGTCACTTTTATTAACGTATAACACACTTAGATTCCAGTTCTGTGCCAGTTGTTCTCGTTTTACTTCCACTAAGTGGGAAGCTTGATGGTTATTTCAAATTTGTGGCTCTTAATATCTGGAACAAATCATCTACAGCTTCCAACATACTCCATCTGTTGATGTGTGATGGTGTATTACCACCCATCCCTGCTTATCACAAATATATATAATATATATTTGACATAATATTCGACTTGGACAAAGAAAAAAACCTTTAAAACTCTGAAAATCAACAGCATAAATGAAACTCTCAAGGAGTGTGCTGGCACTACCTATTTCCTGTGACTTCCTAACACAATGCAAACTACAACTATATACTATAATTAAAAAAATTAAATTAAAAATCACACTGTATTTTGTTAGTGGTATTAAAGTTAGCCACTAAACTTATACACATGTCTTTTTTTTTAAGAGGTCTAATTGGTATTTCAATCCAATGGTTTTTGTATATTGAGGTAAAGTTAATATCCCATCTAAAACTAACTTTGGCAGCTTTATAATTTATTATCATAAACGTTGATCTAGGTCTAGCTACATCGCCTATTTAAAGCTTTATGGGCATGCACAGAAACCATAGCCTAAGAATCCCTTACTGGGTCCAAAACCTTCGTGAGGACAAGATGTTCCTGATTATATGTAGTATATGTGAATAGACCCAATGGCTGCTGAGTCTATAATGTATATGGTTAGGTTGCTTATTACTGTGAACATCAACAACACCAATGAATTTGGAGGTTGGCTGAGAATCAAAAAGGTAGTCCATCTCATCGAATAAGTTTAAGTGCCTGTCTGGGGTCTAGATGAATGAGGTGGTGACAAAAGGATTAGCCCAGTTTAGTTTAATATGTCAAGCTTATCTGTAACAAACATTGCTAAAATAATAATAAAGATAGCGAGCAAGAACAGACTCTAAAATTATAGCTCTAGATATGGTGTGGACCCACGACAATTAATGATTTGGAAGGAAAAAATTATATTTGTTTCTCATATTATTATTCCATTAAATAGAGAAATTTAAATATATTAGGCTCAAACAAGGAAGCTCCACATGCACATGCATAAAAGAAGTTAAGAAAACCATAATGCTGCACAATATGTCCCACTATAAAAAGATCGAGCATAATATGTTCAGTCCTGCTTTACACACATTTTATTGCTTGATATCTTTTCATTTTGCTCTCATTTTCATACCACATCGTTTCCAGTGAAATTGAGTTCAAGTTGAAATTTGAAAAGGACCATCCATATTATATTGATCAAGGTATAAGATTAGAGGCCAGATTGAAGTCGACAGACTCCTTTGAAATCACGGATTGGACCCCTATCAGATTCTACACACCAAGTATTGAGGAGGCAAGTGACTACCGTAGTTTGGTGAAGTTGGATTCTTCAAATATGTCTGTGACAGCTGAAGCAAGACAGTACATATCAACTTTCCCTCTTCTGCATATTACTGACTCTAAATTGGTTCTCATCCGTGAGTACATATGTGGACAACTTTTACAAAAAATTTCTGGAACATTGCAATTGGAGTTGCGCTGGATGCAGAGATTTGGAAGTAAATTAATAGACAACAATGACTCAATATGGATCTTTGATGACGTCGAAATTAATATTTGGAATGGGACATGCTTTTTGCAATTATTGAATGAGGATTTTAGTGGAAAAGAGGAAGTGATTTTTAAATCTTATATGGTGCTTCGAGGTGTAATACAAAAGAATGTGAGTGAATTTTCAGAAATAAGCAACTTCTTGCTCTTCAATATATTTGTCAGAGGAGTTACTGTTAGGCGCTCTATAAAAATTATAGTTAAACCAAGTAATACTTCTAAAGAGAAAGGTAAGACTAAATTGATGTAGCTGTTGTTATTATTGTTTTATGCACCATCATACATTTCAATGGGTCAAATTATGATTGTAAATAATTATAAAAATTAATACAAATACAAATCTCCAATTTGAAAAACTAATAATTATTAATTTTTCTCAGAGATTTATATTTGACTCCATAACAAGTGCCAGCATGTGCTTTAAAAAAGCACTATTTGAATAGCAGTGTTTATGCCTGTATTCCTATTAAGTGGCACTATTAACCTTCTTAAGCCTCAGGTGTAGTTTTTGTGGTTGGCTCACTTTATTCAGATTGGCCATCAATCTCAGTGGGAATCAGTGCTTCAGCAAGACAAGGTGATGGCATCTCAAATACAAATGCCTCGAGTGTCGAGTAGACTAACATTCATTGGGATATTTCTGACTTCATTTGAATGCTCAAGTTCTTCCTTGATCTAGTAAACTACTAGGGCATTCAGGAGCTACAAATTTTCTATGTAAAGGTGCTATTATGCTAGAATGTTGCGGGATCTACACCATCAAATATATACATTGATGTGAAATGCCCAAGTATTTCACAAACCTATCTAAATGTTATTTAAGCAACTTGCAGTGTGGCAGGAATTATGGTTAGTAACTTTGTATGAACACTTAGTTTGGTTTATAGAGGTTAACAAGAAAAGAAGCAAGTATAATTGTATGCATTCATGAATGTATACATATTAATTTCTGAAACAATTAATAATTTCCAAGCACTACTAATATGCTAAGAATGATATGGTAAAGTATTTGTGTCCATCAGTTATGTATATGTATAATATTAGGAAATATTGAAATAAGAAGAAAGGGAACTATTACTAATAATTATGGCCACAAAAAGTTTGAGAATACTTACCAAACATATACAGATTCAAAAAAGTGCCATACATATATGATTTTAAGGTTGCTCTAAATATTTGTGAACTAAAATTATTAGTAAGTTCTCGATTCCTTCCTTCTTGAACAAATTTTTTGTCTTGAAATAAACATTCTTGCTTTTGATTGTACACCTGGTGACATTAATCCCACACTAACTAAAGAGCTACAGTTGATTTAATTTATTGCTTTGTGTCTGGGAAAAGGTCACAATTATTATGTGTATAATAATTATTTGTTCTTATATGTAGTAAACCTCATCGGTAAAATGTTGCTAGACAGTCACTATTGGTCCATTTATTTGTTAAAAGCCTTGCTAGAAAAATATTATACAACATAAAATAGCATTTTTTAATCATTATAATGTATTATAATTATATACTGTCACATATTATTTGTAGTATGCACCAGTTCTACAATTCAAGGTAAGTCCTAGTTAATTGCTGGCATCTTTATTATTGTAATCAGATTATTGTGACACTGATTGCACTAGATGTACAATTTTAGAGTATTATTAGGTAGAGCAAAGAAAAATGGAAAGATGTGTGTGTACCTTTGAGGTACTGAGTTACACAAAATTTTGGAACAAATTTATGACCTATCAATATGTTCCTCTGGAAAAAATTTGAGCAAATGAACCATTGCTGTAAATCATTGTAGAGAGTAAGATTTACACTAACCATGTCAGCCAATGAAAGGACCATAATTTTTTATCATCAAAAACAAACGAATAAAGCAGTATCTTTATCTCCAAGCTGACTTAACCTATTATATTGACACTGGTCTACAGCATTGCACTTCAGTATCAAACCTAAATCTCCCTAGTTAGGTTGTTATGCCTATTTTATAGCTTTTGGGAATGGCATATCCAGGAAAATTGACCCAAAGACCCACAACTATATAGTCCAAACTCTTTCTTATGTCATTAGTTTTTTCCAGTTATGTGCAACCTGTGTAGGCAGGCATAAAGGTAGCCAAGTATATTAGCAACACACTCACTCATACATATAAACATACACACACACACAAACAAATGAACACATACACAGACCCATTGACTTCTTTCAAAAGAAGGACTACTCATGCTGACCACATCAGTTAGACATTTTAAAATAATGCATACCATTTTTAATAGGAAATATTGTTAGAAAGTTAGAAACTGTCAATGTGAGAATGTGAGTTTTTACTGAGATATGCCAAAAAAAAATTGGGGGGGGGGGGGGGGGTTGTCTGCTATTTTGAGAAGTTTGTCTATCTAATATAGAAAATTTAGTGCACTCCTTGATAAAAGTTAGAGTTTTTATTATTATTCTGTCTGTACAAATACTGATATAATCTATATTGCTTTAACAAAAGGCAGGTACCTTAATCAATAACAACAAAGCTTCTACTCATCTAAAGCTCAAATTGATATGTTTTTAGTGGCTATAAAGCTGAAATCTCAGCTAAAACAAATGTTAGCCTGAAATCCTTACAGAATTATACTAACCAAAACCATACATATGTACATACAATGACTTATTAATATAATAGATAAACCAATTCTTTCAAATGCTATTTATTTAATTAAGAATAACAATAAAAACAATAATGATAAAAATAAGCAGAGTCTTGGATGTGCCAGTTTATTACCTACGCAAATAATTCAAGTTATGATGGGAGTCTTATTGCTAATAGAGCTAGAGCTAGGTTAAAATGAGCTTTAACTGAGACTGAGCTACATTTTTGTGGGTTTTTCGGACCGATTTATAATTGATATAGGGAAACCTGGCACAGTCCTTGATAAAAGCTACAACTAGCAAAATTCTTTACAGTCTGGAGGCATATAAACAGAGACTGTGGTGGCACTCTCTATACTAGTGGGGGGACAAAGATTCAAAATGGCTGATGCCTAAATAAAAAACATTTCTGGCATATGGCACATCTAGAATAATTTTTAAGAGGTGACAATTCTTACCACATTTTACAGGCACTTACAAAATGCACATGCGCCATATATATATATTTATTTATTTATAGTCTAAAACTTCCAATTTGGCCAGTGCAAGAAGTCAAGCTGTAGGCCATATCTGATACAATAACCCACAGAATGAGGTGTTGAAAAATCGTTGGCACAAGAGAAGGATCCCGTAATCCATTCATAAGTCTGTCTTGACATGGTAGGAAGAGACGTGAAGTGGAACACTTTGAAGCTACAAACTTGTAATAACTTCATTCCTCTATAGCTTACTCTCAACCTAGCTGTGATTGGAAACATTGATGAGGATAAATGGGATGGGATAGTGATGAAGAGTTGTGACCTCATTAAGTAACTCATACTCCATGCACAGGTGCTGTTTGCTGAATTTTTGAAATTGTTAGGGAGAAGATCTTACAAAGGTCGAATAATCGCAACTTAATCATGTCACCAAACTTATCTAAGTGGTGATCAATCATAAGGTGCAATATAACAGTGAACATAAGCAGTTCTTCAGTCTCTAGTAATATCTGGTAGCATGAGCTGGCTCAGTATTTGAGAACTTGAGAATGGTTTTGGATTGATACTCTTAGACAGAGATATCGATCAAATAAAATGGTCTGAGGATCAACCAGGTTGTGTTGGAGTGCTAGATACCATCACTGACCACCAAAAGAGTTTCTAAATGTTTACAAAGATCACATCATTACTGAAACTGGCTTGATTAACAAAATTAACGAAATGAAACTGCCAAAGGATCATTGTTTTAGATTTGCAACATCAGCATGGTATGATAATGAATTAGCTTAAGCTTCTGGTGGTGCACATGAAAGAGTGCAATGCGAATTAATGTGATTGGCTGAGTGAAAGGATCATTGTGTCCTATATGATGAGAAACAGAAGTCTGCCTTATCTGCCAATGCCAAGAGACTGAGTGTGATAAGTGCTTAAGTAATGAGGTGTATTTGGAATGAGTTGTAGAGAAGATATTTAAATCATGTGAATGATGTTGATGTTAGAGAAGAGGATTAAAAATGTTAATACTTTTTGGGTACATCTTTTTATGGTCATGTAAACCCATGAAGTCTTAAGAGACAGTCTTGTGCTCGTGTTAAAAAGATAATTGGAAGTGAGAGATGTATCCAAGCAACTGATAAGATGACTTGATGTCATTATCTGTTAGGAACTCCCAGAGACTTTTGAGCCTCTCTGACTCCATCAAGGAATGTCAGAACAATACTTACTTTTGAGCTTATCAAAGAGTATTACATATAAAATATGCAGGAAATGATTAAACTATTTCTTAGGAGGCAACACTGCTAGTAATTAGAGAGCTACCATGTAGCATCATTTCTTGAGGCAAATGAACCTTAACCTGAAAGAAGAACCACAGTTTGGAGTTCATGAGCAGAACACATGAAACTTAGAGACATGATATGTATGTTGATGACTCTAGGATGTTTAATATTTGAAGTCAAATTAGTCGGTAACAGAGCTTTGTTTTTGATGGGAGATGAAAATATAGTTTCTACGGTAAAAAGACTTTTTAATTCAGCTTTTTGATCCTTGTGCTACAATAAAATAAACATCGATGATGTAAATGTTATAGGATATTAATAGTAAATTATGTATAGTGTTATAGGACATTAATAATGAACGATGTATATGTTATAGGAGGATGATGTATAGTGTTATAGGACATTAATAATGAACGATATAGTATTATAATGAATAATGAATGATGTATAGTGATGGAGGACAATAACACTATCAGCTGTAACATCAGCCATCCCTCTTTAACAAAAAATGCATTACAACATTGTGATGGACACCACAATTATCTAACCTTCCAATTCTACAGGTTCAGGGTTTTGTACTGCCGAAAAAACTGTGCATTTGAATTTTAGCTATTCTTGGGAGAAAACTGAGGTTGGAAGCATCAATAGCATGCCATGTAACTTGACCTCCGATGTGGCTACCAGGCAATGTGGTCTTGGTGGAGTGTGGTCACAACCAAATATTTCACTCTGTGAGAGAGCAGACAATATCATCAGCCAAGTCCTCACTGTAGCTGTAAGTGGAGATGAGTTGTAATAATTCCAACAGTGGTTCAAATGTTTGTACATGAGTATTATTTAAGGCCAATTGCTAAAACTTCAACCTTACAGACAATTATAAATGATGTCAAATGCAAGAATCTATGTAGTAAAGAACTTGGACAATTATATCCCATAATAGGCAAATAACACTTGATAATAGTCACACAACATAATATGTCACGCTCATTACATCATTAAATGATAGCAAATGCCCACAGTGAAAATTTTAGATATTTGAAAGAAAACTTTAGAATTTTAGAAAACAAATTGTAGTAAATGAGCTACTCTCACAACTGACTCTTATCAAGCTTGGATGGTTGCATTATAAACCTGTCGGGGATTCTCTGCCTGAAGGTCACCCCTGACAAGATTCCAAAATACAGGCACAATGAGAATATTCTGAATCCCATGCAAACACATGAAACACTTAGCAAGTAAACACTAGAACATCAAACAATTAAGTTGGCCAGATCTATTTGGCCAAGTCATGGTGTGGAGACCATGTATGGTCAGACCTAGGTACACAGCTGGTAGCCAGGGAGCCAGTTGCTGAGCTAGGTTTGTTGCTCAGAAAGTGGTAGAGTATATGTTAGTGTGTGAAGATTTGTCACAGAGCATTTCTCAAATCCTGGTAGGATTACTTGGTGTGGCATAAACTAACCTTAATCATCCACAAAACCTTCTATAATTTAGGCTTATATCAGAGCATTATGGTCAAATCTTTATGTCCTCAGTGTAATTTCGCATTAACACTGTTTTGCAAATGACACATTTTTACTTAGAGCCTGTTCTAAAATAGAACAAACAAGAAATCAATTACAATTGTAATTATGGAAGTCAGAGCTCTCAGATATGCCCAAATATATATATTAAACATTCTGGCAAATATTGTAGAATTGTATTCGATTTAAATAAATATGGCAATAAGGTCTTTCTTCCCCCCACTTGTTTTTAGGTAACCTTGCAGACAGTAGAAGGTCAACTTCAAAATGTTGTATTAGCCCTGCGAATAACTGAAGCTGATGTAGTCCAGCAGACAACAAATGTTCTGGTTATGGTGGAAAGCTTCTTGACTTCAGTGCGCAATTTGTTTGTAAGCAATACCACTGTCATCACATTCCCAGTAAGTATGTATCAGTAGTATAACAATATTTGCTTAAAGGAAGCATTAATTTAAAAAGCGTTTTTCTCAAAATGAATGCTTCAAGCCTCTAGCATTCAGGCTTTCATAACTTTTCTTCTGAATGGAAATAAGTGATGATTTGAGTTCCAAAATATAGGCATTGCTTTGTTCTTTCACCTGGTATGCATAACTACATAAGACCCCTTTTCTCAGATCCTATCAGATATCTATTTCCCCTCAAAGTCCATTGAAGGTGAGGCAGGGGTTGGTGTCATGATAGTTTTACAAAGGTCTTATAATCAGAACTGTACACTTCTGGTAGTTGGAGAATGCTTGGTTGTGTTTAAAATTTAGAGATATACCAAAGCTTCACCTAGTAACTCTCATGAAAGTTTATTTTTGTCTTTTCAGAAGTGAGAGAGCGCAACCATGCCAAAACTTTCTCAGATTCTGTTCACAAAGAACTTACAGGATACTTTCTAGACAAGATGACATAATAACGTCTAGAAGTTTTCTAAGTCTTTGTTAGAGGACAAGAACCCTTGCTAGATTCTACAAAATTTGAACAATCTCCAACTACCAGGAAGTGTACAGTTGCCACAATTGCATTAATTTGTAATTTAGCCAACAACATTTGTTAGGTCATAACTTTTTTGGCACAGTTAATTTTTGAAGATAACCTGATTCATGATATACTTTATGAGGCTAGTAAGTCTGTACAGTGTATGTATATAGCCTGATCACCATGAAAATCCTAAATTACAGAGTGCCTCTAAACACTTCACATTCAGATGTTGCATAACAGAAGCAAAAAAATATATAAGTGCGATATTTTTCAGAATACCACATGAAATGGGAGGTGAATAAGGATTTATTTTACTGAAAATCAAGAGTCACTGGGAAACATTGCTGAATAACTTGACCGAACAACAACAACAATTCCTGCTCCTGATGTGCTTATGTGTTTCTGTTACACAAGCATACAAACTGTAATTTTAGAGGATTTGCAAGGAGATCATGGTCGGGTTGATATTATCATCACTGTGCAAGGCATTGGTACCTCATAATGTTCATTATTGGAAAGCACTTGAAAGAAGTTATGTTCTGGCACTTAAATTAGAGAGAATTTTTTTACAAATTAAGGGTACGTTTTATTGTTAATTATACATCCCCTAATTATTTTTGGTAATGCAAACTGCACAATACTCTAGTGTACCCAAATATAATTCTCATGCATATATATACTTCCGAACTCAATTTATGCCATTAAGCAATGTGTCCTATGTAAAACCTACTCAGGTTTCGTGTGTTATAACAGTAATCATGTGTTTCTAAAGGCATATATAGAGGAGAAATTATTGAAAATACAATTGAGCTGTATCTGCAAACACCACACACAATATCTCAAGCCATACATACCCAGCTCATCTATTCTGGTAGTGGGTGGATCACTAAAATATGGAGGACCACCACTGTACAGCAGGAGAATTGGAAATAATATATTTAATATGATCAAATATTTAACACTTGGCTAATATATGTTCATTAACTTTTTAAGGGTAATCTTAATATTGGTGAAAATTACTGCATGATGTGCTGGCTAGTGACATGAGAAACAACTGCTTTATTAAGGGATAAATAAGAAGAGAGGTGGGTGTGTGTCATCACTCTCCTAATTCTGCTTCGAGATGATGACCTAGGTATATCCATAACCATAAGTATAAATGACTCATACATGCAAATACAGCTACAAACAGTCAGAAACAATGCATATATGACAGGGTATTCAAAGCTATATACACTCACATAAAATATTCACAACATATATAATATTCAGGACCAAATGCGCACAATCAGATAAAATACAATTAATGACAGTTAATGATATTTCTGCTGATGCAGTGGCAGTGAATATAATTAAAACAAATCCAGTCATGCATGCATCATGTCTCGAAACTAACAAGCATTGAATTGTACAAACCTAAATATATTGCTGGGACAAGGTAATGAATTTTTAACACAAATGGAGTAAGGTAGCAATTATAGCTCATGTATTTATAACTTTTGTTGAGAATAGCAATTTCGATGGCTCTGGCCAGTTTGCATAAATATGCTGTAAATACTATTTATGGAGCACTCCTTCTCTTCACCTATATAGGTAATGATGGAAATAGTGAATATTATAAGTTCACTCTTGCAATGGGCAGCAGCTAATCTGTTCAAGCAAACGGGTACATCTTCCAGGTTAGTTGCTCAATTAGCAAGGGAAAGTGTTTAGCAACATTTCACTACCATCATTTTTCACAGGATCATTTTGTCCTCTGAGGCCCTGGCTGCACAATATGCTCAAAGTTTGCTTGTCAATCAATCCATTACACTATCAGCAGATAACTTTATCCTTGTGGCAGAAAATGTAAGCTAACATAATTATACAAGTCTGTTTTTAAATCTAATATTTCTTTTTATAGTTACCATAAAGACACTGCAGTCACTTGATCGGTCTATTTCTTTGAAAAAAGGTATTATATATTTAATTATGTATACATAAGTTATTTTGAACTTGTTGGAATTATAATCACAAATATCTATGCCTTTCCTTTTATCATAAATTGAAATTCTGAAACTATAATAAGCAAATAAAATTTTTTACTGTATGATTCTTGGTCATTTAACAATTCTTAACAATCATGATGAAGATGTAGCTGGTGATCTAGCGGCTTCGATAATACTGCCATCAAGTGCTTTTGCCAACATCAGTGACCAAACTCAAGTAGGACTCTTCTTTGCACGATACCAAAAGTCAACTCTCTTCCCTGTTCGAGAGACTGAGACAGCAACAGTTGCAGATGCTGGTAGAAACACCATTGTAGGATCCTCAATCATTGCTGCAACTGTCGTCCCTGAGCTACCATTTGACAATCTCCAGCCACCTGTGTTGATCATCCTGAGTATTCCTACTGAGATCAATGGAAGTGTAAATCAAAATTTTGTGCATTTTACAATACAAATAGATACATAGAACTAGAACTTTTTCAATGATTTTACTATTCTGTCAACATTGTGCATTACATGCTCAATAGTATGCATATGTCATGGGAACAACCTTCGCATACCACAGAAGTACATATATATATCATACTCACTATTTAAATGCTCACACAGCATGGTACATACGAAAAAAATGTACTAGTATCCATTTAGAGTGTCATGAACATTTATGTAGTCCAGAATACTAGTAGACATTGCTGTAGCAATATGTAAGTTTCATATTTTGTTATGATTCAGGTGATTCGTGAAGGGTCTGAAGTTTGCGTTTCCTGGGATTTCAGTGCAGCAGAGAACCATGGTAACTGGACCCCTGAAGGTTGTGTTAAAGTTGCCACAAATGATGGAGTGGTAAACTGTGAGTGCGATCATCTCACCAACTTTGCTGTCCTTATTGTGAGTGATAGCTACATAAGTGATGTACAAAACTGTTAAATTTATAACGTAAAATGAATACCCACACTAGCTCTAGAACAAACTCTGAGTTAAGAAGCATTTTTCTTTTACTATTATCAAGGCTCTGAAGTGATTTGTTGGACATTACTACTGCCTTTTTGTGAGAAAGAAGGATCCTACCGGTATAAATATATAGAATGGGCCTTTTTTCCCTATAATCTCCATCCATTTCAACACTCTTCTCTTTTGTTGCCATTCTGAGATTACAGTGTCAAGGTCATAGGGATGTATTCAAATGTGGAGAGTAAATAAGTCTCATTATCTACCTGTGTCCAATTCATAGCCCTTCGCTCTCAGACATAACATGTGTTTTTATTGTGGCTGGTTGAAATACACACTGTGAATTATTATTCATCTTGTGTATATTTGTGGATGTTCTCTTCAGGATATTTGTCCAAGAGTTCAACCAGAAGGCTGCATGAACAGTGTAGTTTTTGATGCTGCTCTCTCTGCCATCACTTACATTGGAGTTGCATTATCTCTGATTGGCTTGATACTTACTGTGATTACAATGCTGGCATTCAAGTGAGTAGTAGAAAGGAGGAATAATATTAAGATATTTATTATTATATACTTTCAATGAACTCTCACTTGACATAATAACATTAAAATCAGCTTCTCAAAAATCAACTTAAAATTTTATTCACTTGATGTTTCGACTAGATGCTCTCATCTTAATCAGGAATATATATATACGTTGATTGTAAAATGTAAGTAAGTCATACTTGGCAATAGTCGATGGAAATAAGAATGTACCATTTTGAGATCAACATTTCGACGGCTCTTTGCCATAAGTATAAATAGTAAAAATAATGGTCAGATTAAAATTAAAAAGTTGTGTACACAGCTACATTTTTATTGTTAACAAAAAGCGTAGTTCAATCTTATAGGATGTGGCACAGCAGACCATCACATATCCAAACCCTATGAGACCAAACCCAGTATGATAGGTGAAATTAAATTGATTAATAAGTGAAGCACTGGCTTTAAACTAAACATGATTGTGGTCAAGAACTTATTGTAGCTGTTTTAAGTTTGCATGTCTCTTAACAACAGCTAAAGTGAAAAATACCACACTGAAGGCAAAGCTTTGATCTTTTTGCAGATAAGACCTGCAACTGCACTTGTGTATTTAGCTGACAGCTGCAAAGTTGTTTAAGTGCCAATGATGTATATTAACTGATTGCTGCAAGGTCAGGTGTTTACTACAGTGTAATATACAAATTCTGTAGTGTGTATAATTATTAAAAAAATAAATATTTCTTCACAATGCACTTTTAATACTATTTCCTTTAAATAGGACAAGGCTCTGTTTAATTACATGACTGGATTATTCTTGTTGTGTTGTAACATGAACAACATCCACATATTGGCAAAAGTCATCTTGTACATTGAAAACAAAGCTTTTACTCCTTGTATATGTTTCATTATTCACATATATATATATATATATATACATATAGGAAGCTGAGGAATCTTGATGTGACCAAGTTCCACGTCCAACTATTTCTAGCCATGATCTTCATGCTAGTAGTGTTTGTGGCTGGAGTGGACAGGACAGAAGTAGTCGGAGGATGCATAGCTGCCTCTGTCTTGATACATTACTTTACCTTGACATCCATACTATGGATGTTGGCTGAAGCTATACTTATGCTCCAGAAATTCGTGTTTGTCTTTCAGCAACTCACCAAGAAGGAGATTATCATTTCTTCTCTAGTTGTGTGGTGTAAGTTATGAACACAACAAATCCTTAGCTGACATAATGAAATTACAACGATCTTCTCAATAATCACTTCAAATTTGCTCACTTGACATTTCTACTTGCTCTGGCCTTCTTAATAATGAGTATCGACGGTGTTGATTATTGACAGGATCTGTGTAAATTCATAACAACTCAAACATTTAAAGTTTATCCTCTTTCCTTCAAATTTATTTTTCACAAGTTTTGTAGCAAATGTTGAATTTCTGGTGAGATAATTTATAAAATCTTGAATAAAATTAGAGTACTTGAGAAATCATAATACTTAGCCCTTATATATTTCAGTGACTCCTTTAATAGCAGTTGGAATACCTCTAATTATTGACTTGGCTAATGGAAATGAAGCATCTACTGACCTTATCATAAAGAGGGGACAATTGTAAGTTCTATTCTACTTAATAGACAATTAATCATGATTAACAATATATTATTCTAGATGCTCTAGCCTTCATCATGAATAAATTTTTATTCTGATGAAGAGTATCTAGTTGAAATGTTGAGAGAGTAAATTTCAAGTTGATTATTGAGAAGATCATTGTAAATTAATTTTTTTATTGATTTCTATTGAGTACTTTTTCTCTTAATTTTTTATCAGTACTTTTAGGTAGAATGTACAATTTTCTACTTAATTCAGCTTAATTAAGGTATTAGGGAAAGTTTACCACCAGTGAAAAGGTAGGATATGCTTAAAAAAGAGAGGGATAACATCCGGTCTCAACTTACATAGTGAAGTGGATATTAGCTTCACAGCAGATTTTACTTAGAAAATACATCATCTACACAATTAAATTCATCTGGGTCAATATAATATACCACATTCATGAGTTTTTAAAAAGTGCATAACCTCATTAAAATAAGTTGGGTGGATCTCACTCTCTTAAAAAGATAGTTGGTAAGGTATAGATAGGTATACTAGTTCCATTTGTGATGGTGCTTCACATGAGCCACTTTTTTTTAAATAAAGAGTAGGTATTTTGTGAATTACCTGTGATGGTAGCGATTTATATTTAAATGCAGTGAACTATTTTATTATGGTAGTTAAATGTTATTGAAAATTAACACATTTCCAAAAATGTTTTTTCCCAAAGATTTCTTCGAATGCCAACACCACATATATAGCTAACTCAGGGTTGTGTTAAGTTCTTCTAAGGGTGATTCTTTGAATGCCAACACCACATAGCTAATTCAGGGTTGTGTTAAGTTCTTCTAAGAGCGATTCTTTGAATGCCAATACCACATAGCTAACTCAGGGTGGTGTTAAGTTCTTCTAAGAGTGATTCTTTGAATGCCAACATACACACACACACTACGCACACACACTACACACACATTCTGGACATTATTATCTAGTAAGATGCATTAGTAGTCTGTGGTCTGAACTTAAAGAATGTTAATACTAATACAGTGTCCCTACAATAGCTCCTTAAATCAGTAAGGGACTCCACTGTAGACGTTGTAGTTTCACACACACCCTTTGTGAGAATTGTGACATGGAGAGTAATGAAGGGGTTTGTAAGTGAATACAACTTATTTTAATTTATATTATTGAAGTCAGCTGCGGTAATGTGTGATGGGAGGGGACACTAATGCTGGCACTGGCTCATGGCACTGATATTCACAGGTAGTCCAAATTCAAGCACTAACTCTCAAGGTGCTAACCATGCTACTCTGCTCTTAATCTGCCTTAAACTGTGCGGCTTGACTAACAAAATGTTATCCATGCAGCCCAGGGAGGGTGTGGCCATCCTAATTAGTTTAAATAGCATTCTTCCACCTCCTAGTAGTTAAGCAGCTCTGATGATGAAAGTTACAAGCTATAGTTATATTTCGAAGGAGAAACTCACTTTTAACATCATTACCTCATCATACCTACTCTAATAGTATTAGGATGCAATATTTATTGCTTTATCATGTGTACATATTGTTTGTCTTCTTTACATGCAAGCATTACCTATTATCCATTTCTTTTATGCAGCTGCTTCCTCGACAATGTTGTCGTTTTTTGGTCGGCTTTCTTGGGGCCAATTTTAGCAGCCATTTTAGTCAACATTGTGATCTTCATTATAGTCATAGTTGTACTGGTTAGACAAAAAAGACGAATGCTGTCTCGTGAGAAGAAACATATGGATTTTAAAAAAGTCGTTCTTCTCGTGATAAGTCTGGCTGGAATAATGTTCTTATTTGGAATCTCATGGATATTTGCTGCTTTCACTTTCTCTGTCCAAGAAATCCGCAAACCCAGTCAAGTTCTCTTCACTGTCTTCAATTCCTTTCAAGGATTCTTCATCTTTGTATTCTTCTGCATCATTAGCAAGGAAACGCGTGACATGTGGAAAGATGTTCTGTGCTGTGGCAAGTACAAGTCTAATTATTCCAAGCACAGCATGAAATTTAGCAATGCCTCATCCAAGTATAAAGACCATAGTAAGAACCTCAAGCTTGGAAATCCCTCATCTTCAGATTACACATCAGAGAACAATTTGAGCACTGGCATTTTCTCAAACAACAGGAAAACTTTATCCGAGACTCCTTTATATTTGAAGTATACTTCTGCTGGCAAGAAAAGTGTTTCTGAAATTGAACCTGAGCCAACAAATCCTGCAAGGGAAGAGAAGAAAGAAGTCTCGGCAAGCATTGAAGGCAAAAATGATGGTAATGAATATACCCTATCATATGTGAACTTATGAAAAGCAGAGGTAATAAATTTGTAGACTGACTGTTATTTATGTTCATAGCATAGCTGATACTGTCATAACCCATGAAAAAATATTACTATATACTATCTTTGTTATTATATTTCTAGTTGAACATTATATTATGGTCATTGGATAAATTTAGACATCAAGTGTCTGAGTAAACTCTAATATAATGTATTTCAGAACGAAATTTCTAGAAAAGTAAATTGCACTTAAGCTGAAAATATTAACTTCCTGGACAATTTTTTAAGATTCTATAAAAAGTGAGTGTGTTTTACCAAAAATATAGGATATCTACGCAAAAATTCTCAACTAATTCTCACCTGCCATAGATAACAAACTTTTTCAATATTCAAAGTTAACCATACAATGTTTACGTTAGATATTCTATGCAATAACTTAATGTTTTAAATTTCTGCGGTGATGTGTATAAATATAACAGCCATCATCTAATCTGTAATCTCTAAGTGGAAATGTATAAAGTTCAGAGTAGGATTTGCACGTTATAAATATTTATTTGTCTAGTGCTATAATGCAGACTTCTGTTACACCTGATATATGTCGGGGAGGAAGACATATCAGGTGTAACAGAAGCCTGCTGTATATATTCATATTCTGTTTTGCTTCATTAAAATACTTTGTGTATATCAGAGCAAAACAGAATATGAATAAAAACACAGAGGTTGAGACTCATATCCATGGAAATGGGAAATCTTCGATATAAGTAAGAAAAACTACACACAATTTACACCACTAGGATAATAGATTTGACAAAAGAATGTTTTTAACAATATATGAAAGTTAGCAGCCTTCCTGCAATCACACACACAAAAAAATGATGGCAGCATGCTGTAGGACTAGACATATTGGTTATGCTGGATGGTAGGGATGCTGGTGAGTTGAGCATCAATATAATTATAATATATATGGTACTCATTGCTGTGAACATCTTAAAATAATACCAGATTTAACTCTGATCACTTGCAGAATCTGACCACTTCACTCCTTACATAGTGTAAATATGATCAGGTAAATAATATTTCCCCCTAATTGACAGAGTAGTTAAAACAAAAAAAAGCCTGCTGCAATATCTGGTATTACATAATTGTGATGTTTGTTGGATCTACTTGTAACAATAATGCAACTGTTGCATCTTTCATGTATCTGATATATATGTCAACTGGAGAATATTGGATGACTGGTCAAAAGAAAGGAAAAATACTTATCCCATGCTAGCTACAGATATTTCAAGGACATTATTATATATAATATAAAAATTTCTATATACTTGAAAGTATTTTTTTATTGCATTTCACATTTCACTGCCAACATAACAGCTAAAAGCTGAAATTTTTGCTTTCATAATTCAGCCTAATTTATTCTAATTATAGGAATTTTGGCTTGGTTAATGGTGGCTATGGTATTAGGAGGCAGAGATAACTTGTGATCCAAGATACAAGATATATTCCAATCACATGCATATCACACACTAATACAATCCATCGTGACGTAACAACATATGACGTATGATGATAATGTGACGTATATAATAACTAAACATCACATCTCCCACTTTCTTTAAATGAAAAGTACAGGAGTAAACATAATCATGTACATTATCTAGGATTCATATATATTCTGTCCGTAACGTCTAACAGGTCTCCGATCTCATCTTGGATAACTTCCATGATCTAAGTCAGCAGCATTTTCCTGTGGAGCTTCAGGACATTCCCTTCAAAGTAGGTCATCATCATCTTCTTCATCGTCATCAACATAAGTATCAAACTTTGCCAGTGAAGCACTTATCTTTTTGAAGAAAGATATATTTCAAGATACATACTTTCCATTTTGACAGCCGTTATATCATAGTTCCTTTTCGACTTACCACCGTAAATGGTGATGGATCAACCTCGTTGACCACTTATTCTCTTTCCTCTGTTTGATCAGAACAGTATCACCAACTTGAATATTGGATTGCTTTGCTCTCGACTTCTTGTCAGCATAATCTTTCTTCTCCCTGTCATCATTTGCTTGTACTTGGGATCCAACTTCAGATATATTGGATTTGACCACCATCTGAGGGAGTTTAATCCTGATTTTCCTGTTAAACAACAGTTCTGATGGCATGAACCCTGTAGTGCTGTGAGGAGTTGCTCGATAATTCAGTAAACATCTTTTTTCCACTCTCTTCCTTCAGCTCGAGCAGAGCGAATGGTTTTCGTGACAGGTTTCATGAAATTCTCGGCTTCAGAGTTTGCTATGGTGTGATTCTCTTATGCTCAATACCATTGTCTTGCATGAATTGTCTGATTTCTTCACCAGAAAATGGTGGACCATTGTCACTTCGTACTACTCTGGGAATTCCATGAATTCCATGTGTGGCAAAGATTCTATCCATCTTTGGTATTGTGGCTTTGGCTGACGTTGAGTGTATAATTTCCACTTAAGGATAACGAGAGTACGCATCCATAACAACAAAAAAATATTCTCCAGTGGGAAATGGACCACAGAATTCAACATGGACTGTGTGCCATGGTTCTGGAGGTAGAAGAGACATTTTTATAGGATCTGGTTTGTTCTCTGGACCGTTTGCTTGACATAAAATACACTGGTCAATTGCCTGCTTCACTTATTCTCGGGAACCATACCTTCTCACGCAAAAGTTTCTTTGTCTTTACCAATCCTTGATGGCCTTCATGAACCAATGCAATGGCTCTCTGCCAGAATGAGGTAGGCATGATAATACGACTATCCCGAAAGATAATATTTGTCTGTTCACTGTTAGATCGTCCTTGACTCTACTGAACAGTCGGAGTACATCGTGGTCAACTCCTTCAACATGTAGTTCTTTTCTGTCTACAGATTCCCATTTGCCTTCATTGATGACTTCAGCGAGACACTGTAGTGTGTTGTCATCTTTAGTTGCCTGTTGTATATCTGTCAGAGACATAACTTTCAGCACCGCATGGCTGACAATGAAGTTGATGTAGTCCTCTGCTAGTATGTTTGGTTTCTCTGCAATGTCATGTGGACTTGGATGACGAGAGAGAAAATGGGACGGATTCTCAGTTCCTTTAATGTGAACAACCGTGAAATCATATCCTAAATTCCATCGTTCAATTCTTGCTGGTGGCTTTGACTTGGCATTATCAAAAATTAGTTGAACAGGTTTGCTATCTGTGTACAACGTAAAATGACCACCATACAAGTAAAGATGCAGGTCGCTCAATGGCCCATAGTGCCTCTTTCTCAGTTTGTGAGTATTGTCTCTCAACATCTGATAGTCATCAGCTGGCATATGCAACAATTCTCCTGTCTTCCTGACCTGGAGTCTTCTGTGACAGGATAGCAGACAGTCCATATACTGATGCATCAGTGATAAGCTCAGTTTTCTTGGCCTGATCAGTAAGCCATGACAGTATCACTGGTCAATAGATCTTGACTGATTGGTTGTGTTTCTGCTTCCATTGAAACGGAGTGTCTTTCTTGATCGGTTTCAAAGTGGCTGAGATACCTCGCTAAACTTGGGGATGAACTTGGCACAATATGTAGCCATTTCCAGAAAACTTCTGACACCACTAGTGGAATTTGGTGGGCTTGCATTGTGTATGGATTTGACCTTCTTTGGGTCAGGAGATACTCCTTTAGCTGAAAACACAAAACCAAAAAATGTCAGTGACCTTTTATTAAACTCACACTTTCCTTGGTCTAAAGTCAAGCCAACGTCCGCAAACTTCCGAAATACAGGCTGTAAAGCTCGGTCATGATCAGCTTGTATAACACCAAACACAATAACATCATCACTGATATTCAACGACCCAGGAATATCACGAATTTGCTCATTGAAAACTTTCTGAAACATCTCACTGGCAGAATTCATACCAAAGTTCAATCTGGCATACCTGCGCAATCCTTTGTGTGTGGCAAATGTATTGATATATCGGCTTTCCGATGCTAGTGACAATTGATGATAACCAGCTCTTAGATCCAATATGGAAAACACTGTTGCTCCATTTAGAATGTGTATCAAGTCATTAACTGTAGGACTTGGGTGTCGTTCACGACTGATAGCTTTGTTTGCCGTCCTCATGTCCACACAGATTCGAACATCTCCATTTTTCTTTGGGATGATAACCAGGGGAGATACCCATGGAGTAGCTCCTTCCACTTTCTCAATAATTTCTTGATTCTCTGAGCTCTTGAGCTACTTTTTTTCTCAGGTGAAAAGGAATTTGACGAGCATGGTTGAGCAACTGGGGTTACGGTACGGTCGATGTGGAGCTTGATATTGGTGTTTTTCAAATTTCCGATCCCTTTAAAAAGGTTTGGGTGTTGCTGAACTAACACATCACTCCCAGTTGATAGATCCTGAATTTGATTTATCTTGATATCAATGAGACCAAATTTTGTGGCTGTCTTGTAGCTGAGAAGAGATCCATGGTTTCCTTGTAACACATAGATTGTAGATGTGTTGTGTTTCTGCTTGAATTCAAGAACAGCTTCAAATTTCCCAACTACCACAAGCTGTGATTTGGAACCATAAGCAAAAAGACACTTGGTTAGATTCTCGAGCTTAATTTTCTTGGATTCATTGATTTTTGCAAATGTGCTCTCATCGATGATATCTGTCGATGCACCAGTGTCAACAATCATCTTGATGGGAGCACCATTCATGTTAATCTGTACTTCAGGTGTTTTGGAATCAAATGAATCTTTGTACAAGGTCTATAAGTACTCATCATCAGTGCTACTGTCCTCAATCTGCTGCTGAGACACTTCTGTTGACACATGATGCAAATGTGATTTTGGAGGGTGTAGTGATGGGCATTGATGTGAGTTGCTATAACTATTGTCATTAGTCTGTTTGGATAGACACACCTTAGCGAAATGATTTTGTTTTCCACACTTCCAGCAAGTTTGACCTTTGGCAGGGCAGGGATTGTTTGTGTGTGGCCATGTCAATCCACAGTTTCGGCATTGGGTGTTCTTCGTTGATAGTGGCTTACTCATACGAAATTGCTTTCCTTTGCGAACATAATTTACCGATTCAACTGAACCTTGAGACAATGACTTCTTCTCTATTCCATCTGCTTGTGATTCACTATTTTCTAGGGAACATGCTCTGGACAAAAGATTAGCAAGAGTGAGTCTTTCTTCATGTAGAGCAAACCTTCTGAGACGCTTTGACTCGCAGTTCTGAATTATTGTCGATTTCAATTCTTTGTCTAGATCATTAAACTCACAGTTAGCTGCCAACCTTCTCAGTCATATGGCTACAGTTTCACCCTTCTGTTGAGCTGCCTGTCGAAATTGAAAAATTTCAAAGTCCACATTCTTCTTTGGTGAGAAATATTCAGTTAGCTTAGTTATGGCTGGGCCATAGTCATCTCCAGCATCAGGGATGGTATCAAATATTTCTTGTGTTGTTTGTCCAGCTCGATACAGTAGGAGTGCATGCTTCTGTTTGTCATCTGTGACGTTCATGGCTACCAGGTATGTCTCGAAACGCTTCGTCCAACTCTTCCACCTCTGACTTAGTGAACTAGGTTCACGTATAGGATCAAATTGGGGTAATGGTGACAACTCAATCCTGGCTACCATAGCTAGCTACAATAGAACTATCTTTGATCCTCGTCGCCAATTGTGGTGTTTAGGTGGCTATGGTATTAGGAGGCAGAGATAACTTGTGAATCAAGAGACAAGATATATTCCAATCACATGCATATCACACACTAATACAATCCATCGTGACGTAACAACACATGACATATGACGATAATGTGACGTATATAATAACTAAATAATTTAGTTGATTTTGCTGGTATGACCAATTGCTACTTTTATCAAGCAGAATGAAGCTTACCTCTGACAATGTCAACTCATCGCTGTTCTATCATGTTAATAACACTACCACCCAACACTTGCAGAAGAGGAAGCTGTAATTCACAGATATTAAAGTAGAGCAGGCAACCAGTGAAAATGTTGTAGCTATATACTCCATCGAATTGTCAACATATGTTCATCTAAATTACCTTATGGTTCCCCTGAGGTTGGATTAAAACATAATTATAACGTTTTCAACATTGCTGAAAATGGTGCTTCAATGTAACTGAAGCGAAGATCTTCAAGTAATTTATCTTTCCCAAGTAAAATTACTGACTATGAAGCAGCACTTCACTAACTAGCCACTTAGTCTAAGTTTGGTGACTAAACTTCCAATATCATTAAGTTCCACATCCCCACAGCATCGACCAAGAGAATCTTACTGTTGTGCTGTAAAATAAGCCATGCAAATTGGAGGATAAATTTGTCAATTTGCAAGAATCTGCCACTCAAAGTTGATGCAGTCAAAAAGTAACCTTGAAAAAGCCCACTCACGGGTAAATTTTGGAAAATAGTGATAAATTGGATGACACCAAAACCTAAGCCATGTGGAATGGAAGTACTGGCCTCTGTGTGTGGTAAATCTGTCATCAATGAAGCCCTACTACAGATGCAAGTGATACTGATGCAATGCCCAAAGAGACAGACCACATTAAATACTGAGTGTACGACACAAGTGGTCAGTACAAGTTTATCCAACTCTCTCTGTATAATAAGATATTATATTATATTAACAAACTTTCAGCTCGTTGTATAACAATGTAAGGTAATAGTTGTTTTATTTACATATTACTGCCTCTATAGAGCAAGCTGGTTCTCCAGATTTAGAGAGTTAAATAACTTTTCAGCTATTGCAAATGCATTTTAAGTGACAATGGATACTTTGCAATTGTCAAAAACATCATTATTTAATTGCTAATTATTTCTGCGGGTTGAATTAACCACTAACAAGACAGTGATTTAGAACATGGAAATGTTTCAACAATGAAACAAAACAGTAAGACCTTCTGTTGCAGGCTAACTCTAAATTCTAATTGTTAGAATCTCTCTTAGCTGTCACTCTCACAGCTTGGTTTTGCCATGGATTATACAAGTTAAAAAAGGAATAGCTTCCTTCCAAGGCTTGCCACATCACTATATACATACCTCACAGGCTAGCTAGTTATGAAACTAATGATTCCTTCTTCATAGACAAGGCAGATATGTGGCAAATCTCTAACCAGATAGTACATATTGGTCCATGGAAGTTATTTTATCCAGCATCTTCATGTTTAACAGGTATATATAAAAATTAACAAATTTTTGGTCACCCAGTATATGATATACCTTTCCAGCTATTTGAATTTCACGATACAGGTTATTCCATAGAGAATATGTTCCATATCTCCACTGTTTTAATATGCCACTGATGCAATTACTGGACCAAGCCATGATTTATGATTGTCTAGTGCAAACCAACACAGCCATCTTTTGACTGTAAAATCACTTGCATAAGTTATTGGTCTGATCGCTACTCCTTACTCAATACCCCACCCCCTTTTCCTCTAGATCAGTTCTAGTACTCTTATTTACATATTTACAGGTGAGTGTTATTATAGCTTCACCACACAATTAAGATCTGGTTTGTGGTCAAAAAAGATTTCCTAGACCATTGATCACTACAACACGGGGAACTTGTGCATGTTCAAGAATGAAGATCTAAGCAATACATATATATTTATGAAACATTGTAGCGTGACTATTGAGTGGCAGTTTCACCTAAAATTAACGTCATAAGCGCCATTTGGCGTAAAAAACACATCCGATTTGCTATCGTGCACGCCTTGTCTCTTGTGCAAGAGGATGCCAACATCCTGGCTGAACAAAAATGGACCATGCTGCTCGACTTCTCTAATGCTTTTAATAGTGTGGGTCGCAGTTCCATGTTTCGGGAAGTGAGGAATCGCCTCCCCCCCATGTCTGCATGGATGGAGAGTTGCTACAGGGCTCAACCTATTCTACGCTTGGGTGATCACTCCATCCTTAGCTGCAGTGGGGTTCAGCAGGGAGACTTTCTGGGGCCATTAGGATTTTCCCTCACTCTCCAGCCCATCATTGAAAAAATCAAGGAAGAGGTGCCCAATCTCCTGATCAACGCTTGGTACCTGGATGATGGTACTCTGTGTGGTTCTGCTGATGACCTTTGCTCCGTTCTGGCGATCATTGAGGATGCTGGCCCAGCCCATGGTCTCAATTTAAACAGGGCCAAATCCCTGCTATTCATACCACCTGATGATCCTCTCACCAATAACCCCCTCCCACAAGAGGTGGTTTTGAGCTCCTGGGCTCTCCCATCGGGCCCCCCTCATACTGCGAGTCCACTATGCTTAGGCGTGTGGAGAAGGTGCAGGTGACCTTGGACAAGCTGGCTGACCTGCAAGACTCCCAAATGGAAACTACCCTTCTTAGATCCTGCCTTGCCCTCCCCAAAGTGTCCTTTGCCCTGCGCACCTGTCCCCCTAGTCACATCCGCCAAGCTTCTGCAGCATTTGATAACTCCATGCTTGCTCTTTCCGATCTGGCGGGGGGGCCACTTTCAGATTGGGCATGGTTGAAGGTTTCCCTCCCTAGTTCACTCGGGGGAATGAACATTCGACAAGCATCCCTTCACGCCCCAGCTGCATTCATCGCTTCCCTAGACCAGTCCAGGCCCCTCGTTGACAAAATCCTGGGCCAGTCTCTGGCTGAATCAATCCACCTAGCCCCAACTTTGTTAGAGCTGGCCAAGTCTGCCAATAAACCCGACTGGTGCTCCATCTGTGAAGTGGACGTCCCTCTCCGCCAAAAACACCTCTCTCACTCCATTGATGTGGCTTCCTACTCGAAGCTTGTAGCAGAGGTTACCAACATACGCTTCAAAGCTCTAGCTCTGTCATCCGCCATCCTCCATGCCGGCGATTGGCTGAACGTCACCCCCTCTCACACTCTTGGTCTCCACCTACAAGACTGGGAGTTCAGATTGTGCTTGCAGTATTGGTTGGGTCTCCCGATGGTTGAGGAGGGTGCTAGATGCCCCATCTGCCAGGTTATTTCTGACTCCTTTGGGGACCACCAAGTAGGTTGTGGTGGTAACGGGGATCGTATCCACAGGCACAACTCCATCTGAGATGCTCTATTTTCTGCAGCTCAATCTGCTGCTCTTGCACCAAGGAAGGAGTTGCCCTCTCTCATTCCCGGAACCAACAGTCGTCCTGCCGATGTCTTCTTGCCCACTTGGAAGAGAGGTCAACCAGCTGCTTTAGATGTACATGTTATATCTACTCTTCAGGGCAGGACATTGAAGGAGGCTGCTGTCACTATGAGTTGCACAAGGCGTTTGACGGACAACAAAAGTGTCAACTGACCAGAGGAAAGTGAAAGGAAGTAATTCTTGACATCAAAAATGTTGAATTTTTTCATCTCAGAGTCTCCTACTGGCTTGTTCTTATTCTTTTTGTCTTGATTCCCATGATACAAGTGTGGCAGTACGCAACATCCTTGGCCTCATCATAGGAGATGAATGGCCATTTCGAGAACCAAACAGGCAGAAAAGCACGGAAGATTACATTCTTACCGAAGGAGAGTTTAGGAAAGTTAAACGAGACTGGTTGGTGGGGAATATATCCAGCGATCTCTGGTGGACCTCCTGCAGCAGATAGAGCTCCAGGAGTAGCCATAAGAAGGATTCACAAAACTGCTAACGTTTCGTGACGTAGACAACAATTGTTTGATCAACTCTATACACATGCGCATGATTTGATTACAGCTGGTTTGAACTCTGAACCTTTAAAATCTTTGCTTTAGCCATAGAAGAAAAAAAAGTTGTCGGTCCAAAGCCGGAGCAGCCGACCCTTTGCTATGGCCCTGAGATCCACTATATACCTTATTTGGTTATTGTACAACCACAGGCTGGTGAACCTATTTAAAGGGCCAAGAGATAACTTCGAAAAGATTCTGTTCTGTTCTACCTAGTAATCTGTCAGTTGTATTTGTATTTCAACTTATTGTTAGTGTATGTATATCTTGCTTCTCTAATAAATATGCTTCTCTAATTAATATGTAAGCTATAATCAATTCTAGCTTAGTAACAACCAGCAGTTAGCTGTAGGCTGGGTAGAGAAATGATTGAAAACCCCCAACAATGGTGTCACCATGGCAATGTAACCTGCTGCACACACCACATATCTGTGGCGTAGGAACTGGGGTGGGGGGTGTGAGGCATGGCCCCTGCACTTTCAACCATCGTATCATTTAGCCTCCCCCCCCTTTTTTGGGGCATAGCTCTAACAAGTGTAGTTTTCATAACACCCCACTTTTGCTGTAAATATCCTTATATGATGCCACATGTAAAATTGAGGCCAAGGGGACTTTCCAGGGAGAATACCTGGGATTTTCCAACAGAATCTACATCAGCATTGCAGCATGATGCCATGGAATGAAAGTTAAGGTAATTTTTTTCCGTGTTTCCCAATGCAATACTGGTGGTGGACTAAACACTTGCTAATTTTCCAGTAGCTTATGTAAAGTAATGGCATATAATTATAAATTGTGACAGATCTGACAAGAATGAAGAGAGCATTACCAAGAAACTTTGAGGGGAAGGATGATGAATACGATGATGAATATGGTTCATTGTCCAGAGTCAGTGGAGCCGGTGCAACCATCAAAGGGAAGTTCACTTCAAAAAGTGGTGCCTCTAGAAACAGAACATTCATTGCAAAGTGGAATAATGGCTGACCTTCTGTCTGTACAACAACAAACAGAACCTTCTGCTATATCTGTCGGACAGCACAGAGAAGACACCTTATTAGTTTCAGCAAGAATGCTGAGAACAAGCTTTCACAACAGTAGGATTCAAGAACTAGAAAAAGGCAACTGAAAAATTCCGAGAACATGTACAGTGCTCTACACATAGAGAGTCTGTGCTGAAATTGACTGCAGAGAAGAGGAATGTTGGTTTGTACTCAGTGAGCAACTTAAAAGAGCACAGATGGATCAACGCAAAGCACTTTTGATTCCCTCAGATTTCTTTTGAGGCAAGGACTTTGCATCAGGGGACATGAAAAAATTGAAGGGAACTTGATTCAGCTACTGCTTCGCCAGTCCGAAATTCCAGAATTGGAGCAATGGCTCAAGGATAAAAAATACATGTCCCCTCCAATAATCAATGAGCTGATCACACTACTTGGAAATCAAGTATATACTTGGGTCACTTCTAAGTTGACATGAATAAACAAACTTGGTATAGCATCATTGCAGATGAAGTTTCAGATATAACAAACACCGAGCAGTTCAACACATCAATAAAGTATGTTAATAACAATTATGAAGTCTTTCAAGAGCCTCTTGGATTTGTTGAAGTCCCTTCAATAGCAAGTGATATCCTTTGTCAAGTATTGAAGGATGTTTTGATCAGATGTTCACTGTCTATCAACAATTAGCATAATTATGATGGTAACATGCAAGGGCACAGAACAGGTCTAGCTATGCAAATTCTACAGGAAGAAAAGGCAGCCATCAAAGTTCACTGTCTTACACATTGCAATTTATAATTTATGCTTGCAAGACACATCACGAAAGTGCAAACCTGGCGTGATGCTCTTGATTTGGTGGCAGAGATTACAAAACTCATCAAGTTTTTTCCAAAACATTCAAATGGGCATGCCTAATGCACCATCCCTCAAACCTCTGTGCCGAACTAGATGGACTGTAAGGACTGCTGTTGTGGACTCGAAACTGAAGAACTACACTACTCTTGTTAACACACTTGAAGAAGACAGCACAGGATATGATGAGTATGCAAAGCGATGTGGTGGGTTATTGGCATTGATGGAAAACTTCAGTACATTCTTTGGACTAAAACTGTCACACATAATCAGCTGAACAACTCTCCAAGGCTGTTCAAGCAAAGAATACATCAATGCAAGATGCTGTAAAGGCAGCCAGTCTAAACCAAGAACTTCTACTGACTTCAATGCACAGATGCTGTCTTTAACAGGTCATACGATGCTGCTGTCACTGAGGCTACAGGGAAAACTGAAGAACCAGCAATGCCCAGATATAAAAAAGCACCACCAGGGGTTCATACAGGATTTACAGTTTGTGGGGGGGGAACTCAAAATGTTTGGCGTTTACGTGATGGGCGTGCGTAAGCAAGCCCCAAGTAGGGGGGTCTGGGGCCATGCCCCCCCAGATTTGTTTGGCAAAATAGATGCTCTCAGATTGATTCTGAGACATTTTGAGTACTTTCCTATAGTTAAAGTACTAGCACATGAACAGAACATTCTTGATTATGACACAGTTGCATCTTGCCACAGAATCTAGTGACACAGTTGCATCTTGCCACAGAATCTACACAAAATTAGGAAAGCTAACCACATAATAATAGCACATGGACAGAACATTCTAGATTATGACACAATTGCATCTTGCTACAGAATATTCTAGATTTATTCACAATTTTGTATATAAAATGCAAATGCTTCAGCTAGTAGCATTCTGCAACTAAATACGACCCAGACAAATACAAACCTACACAAATGGATCTCAGGAACCTTTTTACCAGAAAGCGAGTGCGTGCCCTGTCTAGTAGATATTCTGAGGACGACGAAGAAGTAGTCCCAACTATGTCGACTAGTGATGCCTTGACTTCCATCAATTCCGAATAGGTAGATCTGTGTGTTCCAAAGCACAGAAGAAGAAACTCTACAAAGCCAGGCTCAGCTACAAGAATGATTGGGAGCAGAAATATCCTTGTGTGTACTGCGATGATCCTAAGCAGGGCATGTTCCGCATGCTCTGCCAGAAGCGAGGAAATGCACTTTCTACAGCCAGGGGTGCATGGAATTCAGGATTGGAATCACAGATGAACTTCTCCAGCAACATGTCAAAGAGGGGCCACAAAATGCTCAGTACACATCCAAATTTTCTGCAGTGATACTTTTAGAGGCCATCAATAGCTGACTAGATAGGAACTAATTGAGAGCTTAAAATCAAGCCCATATTCTCTGTGTTAGCTGATGAGTGTGTAGATATTAGTACTACAGAAGAACTGTCCATCTGTTGTCAGTGGATTGCGAACTCTAGCTGCACATTCCTTTTACATCCACTGTGCCTGCCACAGGCTTCAACTAGCAAGCATGCAAGCTGCTAACAGTGTTCCAGAGATCGAGAAGATGTTTGGACTATGGGAAATATATGGAAACTCTTCTTCTACTCACCCAAGAAAGCAGAATCTATCAAAGCAGTCCAGTCTGTCCTCAAACTACCTGAGCTTAAGATTGTGAAGCCTAGTGATACCAGAAGGCTCTCATACAAACACTGTGTATGGGCTATTTACCGAGTGCTTCCTGCCCTTATTGTCACCCTACAACAGCTGTATGAGACATCAGGTGATGCTGAAGCATACGGTATTGGTGCTCTTACACTGGAGTTGCTAGTCGTGTTCCTGTCAGAAGTTCTGGATATCCTGGACAGGGTGAATGTTTCAATGCACAAAGAAAGCTACTCCATTTGAGCAGGTTACTTGTACTTCTGAAAATCACGACGGATCAAATAGAGCATCTAAAGGACGAAAGAAGTGAGTGGATGGGTTCAGTCGAGTCTGAAATATCTCTGTTGAAGGAAAAACACGATATAACACTTGGCACACATGGATCTACATGAAGCCGTTGGTCTTCTATCACAATCACAGCCGAGTATCGAACTCTAGTTGAAATTCCATATGTCGATTCCCTTCTTCTAAATATTAAGAGTCAATTTACTGATAAAGCCGTGAAGATTGTTACTGCCATGTCCATATTCAGTCCCTCCCTACTACCCACTGAAGCATCCTTACCATCATACGGCAGCGAGCAAATCAAGATTCTTGCCGAGTTCTATGCAGAGGTTGACTATGCGGGGACGACTTACACCTCACCTCCATTGCTTGATGGCTATGAGCTTCTTTCAGAGTGTAAGATATTTAGACAGGCTTTGCTAGTGGAGAAAAAGGCAATAATGGAACTAAGAAGAGTCAGTATCTCCTAGCATGCAAGAAATCCTGGACGAGATGAACAAGTCACATACGTACGGAGGAATTTTACCTGAGACGTGGAAGCTATTGAACATTACAATGGTTGGCACAGCAACAGTAGAGTGTTCCTTTAGTCAAATGAAGTTGATTAAAACTCTTCATCTATCTGACTTGAACTTAGAACATTTAATGAAAATTAGTATAGAGGGTCCTCCGTTGACTGATGTGGACTTTAATGCAATTCTCGGCATTTTTAAGCAGAAAGATAGCTTTAATTTAGTACTACTGAACTTGTAATTACATTGTTGTATATTTTCGCTTAAATAATAATTTGGTTAATAAATTATTGTTCATGCATAATTATTATAATTTTATTAATGTTGATCATCTTTGAAATTGGTATTGCTTCTACGTTCCCTTATCTGTACTGCTCTTTTTTTCCGTAACTGTAATGTATTACATAAGAAATTTCAATATAAATTTTTATTCTGAAAATTCTTGGGGGGGGAGAAATTGTTGGGGGGTTTGGGGGGGGGAGGGATATCCCAGGGCTTCTCCCCCCCCCTCTATGAAATCCTGACCACAGAGACTTGATAGTGGGTCAGAACCAACACGCTTTGATTCTATTAATTAAGCAGTGCTACAAAGTCAGTACTTTGAGGTCTTGGACTCACTTATAGGGGAAGTAGAGAGAAGATTTGACCAGCCTACTGTGAAGCTCTTACAAGATGTAGAAGATGTATTGATCCAATCAGCTAACAACCAAATAACAAATAACACAATCAATCAAGGAGTTGTACAACAATGACCTGGACTTCCAGCGCCTTGAACTGCAATTAAAACTGCTACCAGATGTCATAAAGCAAGATGACAAAGTAAGACAAGTCACCAGTATGTCAACACTAAGCCAGGTTTTGAGTGCTGAACCAGTCATCCAGAAGCTATTGAGTGAAGTCTTTATGAATTATAAGGTAAACAACCATAAAAAATGGCGTCTGAGAAGCTATCTCAGAGATCCAGAACCTGGGGCCCTTGAGTGGGCCACAGACTCCCGACTGGCCATTATGCTCTGAGCCGGTGGCCCATTGACTTTGGCCCCCCCACTTATGCATTGCTTCCTACACCCCTGCATATTGAGTTATGACAATAGCTGCACCACTCATTAATCAGAATCAGGGATATCCATTACCAAAACAGCTGCAGGTAATAACCTGAACCAGCTATTTCTAAGTATTGTTCTATACTATTATAATGTTCACTTCCTCAGATAATGCTATATTAGGATTATAGTAATTTGATACTTGAAATAGTTCTTGACAAGTTCACAAGAAACATCACGATCTAATAGTTAACCAACTTCCTAATAGGGTAGAAGTAGTATATTTGCCTAGCTTGTATAAACAGGATGGGCGGCAGCAACTACTCGACCTTATGGTAATGCAACATCTAGAAGGTTTATTAAAAACTGACTAAACATTGCATCAGTTATTACAAGTATTCACTAGATATTAGTTAATAGCATTCCACACAAAACAATCTGTGCACCAATAAAAGTAAGATGAAGACAGTGCAGATCATACGAGCAATAGCAGCTATGTGAGTCCTAGAGCATCCAATCGGAACTTCAAGAGAGTAAAATAAGTAGTTTATTGAGAAGAACATTGTAATTCGTCCCGGTCTCTGTAATTCCATTTCATTACAGTGCATACAGCCTATATACAATAATAATTATGTTATCATATAATTTTCGACCATGCTGTCACAGATCTAAGGGGCATTATGGAGGGAGATTAGGAATAGGTTGGTTGAGGGGTTATGGACCATGCCCTCCTTTGCAATTAGTAGCTTAATTATTTTTGTTTCTTGTGTTTTGTTAAATCCCTAATGAAAATAGGAAATTATTAAATCACACAATAAAAGTTTGTAATTTGACTATACAGGACTGTCTTGTGACCATTATTTTCCCCAAAACCTCTCCCTCTCGAGATGGTCTGGATCTCCCATGGTGCTCTCATTTGGAGGGTACAAGAATAAGGTGTGAAGATGATGTTTAGGGTCCTTACTTAACTCGCAGCTCTGCATTTGTGCACAGCCAACCCACCTTGGTATGTAAGCCACCTCTTGTGCATAGCATATTTCACAAAGCAGGCTTGTTCATGCGCACTGGCTTCAGTCTCCCAAGCAGTTGTCATGTCAAGTCACTCCATGCACAAGACATTACACACATGCACTTGACATCTCCAGGTGGAACTGGTCGATTAGGTAAGGTATCATTAGCTGACTTGCCCGCATAACCTAGCCACACAATCGATGTCAGGCCACCTGCTTTTCCAGAAACCACAGAGTAATGGCTGCAAGCAAAAGAGCACTTTTCAGTGGACTCTCTCTAGACATAGTACATTATATATTATACTCTCAATGAACTCTCAGTAGACATAATAACATTAAAATCACCTTCTCAATAATCAACTTCAACTTTTATTTACTTTACGTTTCGACTACATGCTGAAGACTAGAGCATCTAGTCGAAACGTCGAGTGAATAAAATTTGATGTTGATTATTGAGAAGGTGATTTTAACATATATACATATTAATTATGGTGGAGGTTGATTATTCCTTTATCCGAGTTTGCTTCTTGACATTTTAACATAACAGATATAGTTTGTTTGTATAACTGAACAGTGGTAGTGTTTGGCTGAGGTCAAAGTAATGAATATGAAAGGCATCTGCAGCTTGTTCGTGACTACATCCTGGTACATACACATGCAAATATACACACAACACACAAACACAGACATTTATGGTCGAGTTATTGTGGTTCCTATTTTAAAAACACATTTCATTTCTACATATTTCTATAATTAGTACAATTTGTTCAAGTATTCACCAAACAAATATTTCAGTAATTATCTGTAAGAATCCAGCTTATAAGCATTCAACGGAATAAAGATGAAGAGCACGTACAGTGAAACATGATGATACGCCTAAAAACATACACAAATACATATACATATAAACAATGCTACCTGCTATGAACTTTCCCAATTCTACTCTACCTTTCCCTCAGATTAAGGAGGGTTGAACTTCATAAGTAATCTCACTAAAGTCCTATATAGAAGTAAGTCACTTCAAATATTTATGAAGTATTGCTTATAGCAACATCATCATGATCTAAATATTCGTATCCAGTACAGAAAGATATAAGATTCACAGCAAAGAGTTTATTTATGGGAAACCTATGGTAGAAATACCCAGACATTAGTGAGAAGATTTTACACTGGAGGTCTCGGTGAATGATTCAGCACATGTTCAGCATGACACACCGTGATGAGAAAATTCTGTAAGTTTAAGAAAGAAGCATCCAAGGTAGGATACAGGTTAGCAGAGAGAGCCAGCAAAGTTTTTCTGTGAGAGACAATTCACCCAGTCTACAGAAGAAGCAAATAAAAATTGTAAAATCTACCAACTTCAAAATGCTGTGAGCAGAAAGCAGATGAAGTAATGGGCTCTCCAGTATTATGGTGGTTGTGGCATTAAGTTTAGATCTGATCTCAAAATCCTGAATTTAATGCCATGACCACCATAATGTTTCTGTATTCAGTCATTCATCATTCTTTGTTGATGTTTTAATTTCAAGCATGTCATTATTGGTTATTATTATTATTATTATTATTATTATTATTATTATTATTATTATTATTATTATTATTATTATTATTATTATTATTATTATTATTATTATTATTATTATTATTATTATTATTATTATTATTATTATTATTATTATTATTATTATTATTGTTGTTGTTGTTGTTGTTGTTGTTGTTGTTGTTGTTGTTGTTGTTATTATTATTATTATTATTATTATTATTATTATTATTATTATTATTATTATTATTATTATTATTATTATTATTATTATTATTATTATTATTATTATTATTATTATTATTATTATTATTATTATTATTATTTGTTATTATTTGTTATTATTTGTTATTATTTGTTATTATTTGTTATTATTTGTTATTATTTGTTATTATTATTTGTTGTTGTTGTTGTTGTTGTTATTATTATTATTATTATTATTATTATTATTATTATTATTATTATTATTATTATTATTATTATTATTATTATTATTATATTAATAATATTATTATTATCATCATCATCATCATCATGATTTGATTTTATTAATTTATTTAGCTTTATGTTATTGTTTTCCACATCTGTCTCATGTGCGGTTCACATGCCAGGATATGGTTAGTATCACATGGTGATAGCTACCTATATACTGGTATAATAACAAGGTATATAACAAGCTAATGCGAGTTGTATTATCACATGAAGGCTAGAGCATCTAGTCTAAAAGTGGAGAGAGTAATGTTTCCAAGTCGATTATTGAGAGGATCATTGTAATTTTGTGTTAACTGAGAGTTCATTTAGAAAAATATGAACATTCATAATGATAGACAAAACTCTTGTACCTGACCTTCATGCTTGTAAGCCCTACTTCTTAATCTTTAGCTAGATGATCTTTGGTCCTCAAGGATGGAAGGTACAGTTGGTTGTACTAAAATTATAATAATTATATGTTCCGTGCAATCTCATCTTTTTCAGAATATGGGCCTGCAAACTTTGTAATTATTTAAGAATTCAACACACCTTATAAATATGACATGATTAATACTAGAAATGGAATCGTACAGGAGTATTGAACACTAATAAAATAGGCAATAGCAATAGATTAATGGGAATGATAACCAATAGAAGTTTAAACATGAACAACAATAGCAAAGGAAATTTATGAATGATATTAGAAAACTGAAAAGAGCTGGTATCATGAAATAGGTATTGTAACAACGATTATGACCATTGACTAGATTTGGAATCCTGAAGAGTATTTTAAAAAAACTAGAGTGCAAATCTTGAACAGGTCATAATAACACGTGTACTCCAGAAATAGTCACAAAGTTTGGTCACACAAACTTTCAAGTTCAATTGTTGACTCAACTGAGCTTGCTAACCCCTCCACCTCCTTCTTCGCACAATGTCAACCACTCATCAAAATGCTTAGTGGCAGCAAGTATGTTATGAATTGCAGAAATTTCTACAGCTACTTCTGTTTTTGTATATAATTTAATTGTTCTGTTGAGCCTTGATATAGGCCATCACTAAGTACATACAAACAATACAATGACAATGACTACTAGAAAACAACAACATGAATTAACTATTTTAAGCCAAATAATGAGTTTGTTTGGGGATGATTATGGGGGGGGGGGAGGTGCCAAAGATATAGGACCCTAGGTGCAGTATTTCCTTTTCTCCCACCTTTTGAGCACATAATGCCTGTCTACCCTATTAAACACCTCTTCCTCCCTGTTACTGATCTACCCAACATTAGGCCTACTCTTCCTTCTTCATCTTCATTTCTCCATTCTATCACCCGCTCTTCAGACCCTTCAATGCCCTCAACCATATTCAATAATCACCAGAAAACTCCCCACAGTACAACAAGAAATGCACAACATCTTCCACAACACCTTCATCACATAGCTCACATCTACCATCCCAGCACATACCACACCTCACCTTGTCACCAAGAGTCCCGCTGATGCCGTCCTTAACCTAAATCTCAGCTTCACTTTCCCTGTGTTACTGAATCCTCTTACATATCTTTCTTGTCCAAACTCTTCCTTAGGTAACTTATACCGCTTGAGAATTGATTTCCCTCCTACTTCTTCCCGCCACTCTTCCTTATGAATATCCCTTACACAATTCCTCCATGTCGCACTTGAGCCAATGCTCCTTTCCCCCCCAAACTTCCTTTTCAGCTCACAAAACTCTTCCCACCAACCTGGACAATCACTTAACAGTGCCACAACTTTTTTCACTAGCCTATCTTAACTCATTCTCTGCAACCTCCATCCAAATAATACTTTCTTTCTTCCCTTCTCTGCTCCAGCCTCCTCCAACCCAGGTCCCCTCTTACTGCCACCCCTGCAACTGACCAGTTTCCTTCCAATGCTCCCTTGAATTCTTTCCAAATTCTTGCAGGCTGTCTTCCCTCCTGTCCACCATACTTCAGATGCATGCTCTAGACATGGCCTAGCTAGCAACTCCCATATTAGTTTACCTCTGACCATCTCCATTTCCCCGTTTACCCTGCTCATATATTGCCCTCCATTTCTCTGCCTTTCCTTCATCTTCTCCAAATGAACATTTCCTCTCATCCCCCTGTCAAACAACACAGCAAGATATTTGAAGGCTTCCACATTCTCCATTCTCTCCTCATTAATCTTCTCTCCTCCACCTGCACTTTCCGCCAACTGTGCTCTTCTTGCTATTAAACCTAAATCTCCATTTCATTGCATACTCCTCCACCACATCCAACATCACTTGTAACTCCACCTGACCTCTCGCTAACAGTACAATATCATCTGCATACAGCAACCCACCACACCATGTTCCTTCCACTTCAACCCTAAACTTTCCCCTCCACATCCTTCAAGAATCCCATGACATACACACTATAGATAACTGGTGACAAAGGACAACCCTGTCTCAGTCCTGCCTCCATGCACTTCAAACCACCTGGACCCCTCTCCACATAACAACACACTTGACTGAATTCCTTCACACAAGCATTTGCACACACTGACAAATTCTTCCTGAAACTCATACCCTCTCATCTTCAACCACAATACTTCTCTCCACACAGTATCATATGCCTTGCTTACATCTAGAAATGCTTTTGTCGGCACTGTGACCTCATTATATCACACACACACACACCTCAACACTTCAGCACATGCGGGAATTCTGTTCAGTGGGAGGATATCCTGTGACGGCGCTCACATTCCAACAAAAAGAGGCCCTGCTTCTTTGTAGAGTAAAACGAAACTCGACCATGACGCCAGCTACAGCAACAGTTGCGATTAGTTTATTTCTCTGGCCAACTATACTCGTGTCATCCGATGAAAACGGGACATCGCACCTTTCGCCAACTTGTCCGGAAAACGTGGCCTCTCAAGGTGGTATTCAAAGCGGTAGGACTACCAAATTTTCCGAGCAGGACAGATTCATGTGAGATGATGGCATATATGTACTTTGATTCAAACATACGGCAAATAACTGCATAACTCGCCAATCTTGGCAAAGGAGATGGTAGTAGTAAGTTGTTCTTCCTTTTATTGTGGACACAGGCTGTAATATCAACCAGGCTTAGATTCTTTCAATTTACAGTTTCTCTTGAGATAAGAGGGGTGAAGTGAATCTTAAACACCAAATGAAGATCATGGATACCTACTAAACCCACAATGAATAGCTACATGGTGTTCAGTTTGCAGGTTGTCAAGAGCTGATCCAGTGTATCCAAACCCCTTCTTTCTCACTCATAGTAATTATGAAGTAGGTTAGCTACTGGTTATTTACAGAAAAGATTATTGACCAACTACATAGCTACCAAATAAAATCCATTATTATAGAGGGTTCAACTTACATCACTGTATACTCTATGTGGCACACTTCCCATGTTGGAGGTTGAACTACAATTTCCCTCCCATGCTCCCCCCCCCACCCGTCTACACCCTGCTCTCACCCACTCTGAACTGACTAGATCAGACTCTGTTTAAATATATATATATATATATAGTTAGCGAAGAGTTTTGTAAGCTGTTCTTCACCATGTTCACCTGGAAAACAATAAAGGCATGTTTACTTGTATATCATGGCTGCCAGTTTATCCATTGATGCTGGTTCAATCCAGTCATGCAAATGCATTTGGTGAATGAACATACACTCTTATACAGAGAGACAAACAGATGCAGCCATGTATGTTTCTCTCGCTGAACTCTCAGGTAACATAACTTGAAATAATTTCTTATTATTCAAATTCATGATTTTTAAATGTCTGCCAGTTGCTCTATTATTCAAGAAAAGGAGACAGGGAAAGGGAGACAGGAATTTTATACGTAATAATGCATAGCTAATAGAGTTAGAGGATGAGTAAGTAAAGGTATACCCCACATCACCACTCCCACGTTGCAATAGGCATGCGAAGATGTGGTAGTAATTAATGAACACCACACAACCTCCCTAAAAACACAGAAATAAATTAGGCGATCACTGCTGGTGAAAAAGGTGTGTGTGTGTGTGTGTGAGTATAGAGGGGGAAGGGGGGGGGATGCTGGTATGGCATAGGAACTACATGTATAGTAGTCTAGGTTTAGTGCTACCTATGTTTAGAACTCACAGAAACCACAAGAATCATCCACTGTCATTGAAAAACTTCAAATAGTAATAGTTCCTTCTTTAAAACATGAAAGAGTAACGAGATGAGTGAGTAATGACCCACAATATAACCCACAAGTAATAATTGATATCTATACATACCTTCCCACAAAAACTAATACATGAGGTACAAATGTGAGAATAATCCATTAAGTTGGTGGGTTGCAGGAACTCTACCAAACTGGTTGGTTATGGTCATGCTGTGTTATGGTCATGCTGAGGATAATTTATTTGATTGTGGTGTGTATTAATTGGACACAATTACCAGAGATTATTAATTGAGGCCTGTTATTAATTGGGAATGATGACACGCAATTTTACTGTCAGTTAACCCATTCACTGGTATAACCTCCATATGTGGTGGTTTGAAGATGTGGTGGTTTGAAGACACTATCAAGAAACTTCACCACATCTCTGGCCATTTTTTTTTAACTTAGTGCTAGCTTAATAGATCAGGTCATGCCTAATTCATAGCTATAGAAGCCCTAGTTTATGTTGCTAAAGTTAAATGAGGTCAGTATTGCAGCTGAAGTAATGGTGTTTAGGTATACTGCTAGCGAAGCATTGACGGTACTATTTGACGATGATATCAGGCTATCAGATGGCGAACTGAACGATGGAAAAAGGAGAATAAACCTCTGCTTGCTTGTAGAAGCCTGCTTTGAACCGTGCAGAAGTTGAAACACTAGCGATAGAAATAGAATCAGCGTGAGTGATGATTCTCTCGACATTGTCAGCTTCAGCACAGAGATAGAGAAGGAAGGATTGATACTGTCATGATAAGCCAGCAGTAAAAAGGATCTCTATCTGTAGGACACAATTACCTGAGATTTACTAATTGAGGCCTTTATTGATTGGGCATGAAGGCAAGCAATTTTACTGCCAGTTAACAGTGGTGCAGCAAGCTAAATTCTATTGGTCAGGGCATTTAGAACATGCCCATGCCCATGTACATTTAGAGTTGCCACACATGCATTTGAGAGGATGGAGGCACATGCATGAACATTAAACATAAAACTTTACCAGATATTTTCCCAATAAAATTGTTAACAAGCTTTTTACTCTATGACAATCTGTGATGTCTTTGTGTAGTAGTAGCTAACACCTTAAGGCTGCTGAGTCTTTGTTGACTCATAGTTGTGCATGTATGTCTTGACTCTACAACCCAACATGGACATGATAACGTCAGAATGTTTGAGCTACAGAGCTTGTGGAGCAGCAGAAGAAACAAGTTTATCTCTGCCAATTGACCTATATGAGCTCTTGCAGCTAAGAAATAACAAACCTTGTTACTCGGAAAAAGCTAACCAACACTTTAAGTAATCAAACAAAGTCATAATCTAATTTTTTATCAGCTAGTGGTACAACCGATTATGGACTCTCTATTGTATTCTACTTTGCCATTGCTATTTGCAATGCATGATGTATTTTGGTAGCAATCATGACTTCTTTTCTCTCTAAACATGAGCAGTCACTTGACTCATTGCAATGAAGAAAAATCCTCTTGGCAAACCATGAGACCTGGATACCAGGATATACATCTTCCCAAAGATCTCTTTGGAAACCTAAATGTGCTATCTAGCAGGTGTAAAGTACAGTAGACCTCTATTTATGGGACCCAATCCTTTTTTGATAAGTTAAATTTCAAGATATTTGAATAGTTGTTACGTGTAGCATGACATGTTCAAGAAATGAGTGGCGTGTCAGCTATTTTAAGTTTGCATGTCAGTTAAGCTGAAGAGAGTCCATAGAAGGAATAGGCAAGGTCTTGAGTTTTTTTGTTAAAAGAAAGTAGATAACACATGCAGCTGCAGTAATAAACTACTGACAGTGAAAATAACATGAGGATTAGCTGATTGCTGCAAAGTCATGTCTTTACTTACGCCATACAATGTAGTACTATGTGAAGTGGTGGGCTTCAATTGAATATACCAGATAACCAGGTAAGTGCTTGAGGTCTACTACGTCTGAAATAATTACAAAAATACCTGAACCCAGCTCGGAGTTCTAGATTGGAACCCTGCTTCACACATGCGCATGATACTTGAGCACATCCAATATGCCTTGAACCACACCTATATTTGCTAAATATTGGCCAGGTCATGTCCTGACTGGACTGGGTAATTGGTATGTCCCTGGTTAAAGGAAGGTAAGTGTCTTTTTTTATGATTGATCAGGTTCAATCTCATTATTGGATGATGTTTACAGCCTTGAGGGGGACCCTTGCAAAGGCTTCAGATGACTACATGGTGACGCCACCCTAGGCCATTCTTTACTTCTGTAATTGGCTGCATCTCATGTTTTTTCCATTACTTCCTGGCCAATGAAGATTTCCCTTCTTGCCTTGCCTTGATCTTGTAAGGACTTGTTTACTTCCAACATCAGTACTCAGTTTATCTCTTATATTGGACCTGTGTGGTGAAAAATTAAAATGAGTAATATAATATAGTGTTCCATAGGAATAGTTCATCTCTGCCAATTGGTTTGCTTCCATTTGGTTTGCCACAATGTTGAGCTAGAGAACAAGAGACAAACAGAAAACAAAACAATTATAAACAATAACATAAAATGGACTAAAAACAACTTTATTGGATTGGCAGGTCAGAAAAGAAAGGAAACAAATGTGGACAGCATTCGTGCAGTCCATAAGCAATTACTTTAATAATAATTTACATGGTAAAGTATCACATATGAGTTGTTGTGTACATGAGTGTGCATCCTTGCTTATTTAACCAATTGGTGGTGTTGTTGTTTATTATATATACTATTATAAACTCTCATACTCAACTATGTAGCTAGTACAACATGTAGTGGACCTCTAAACACACATGCATAATTAAAGTGAGAGAGATAGCTAGAAATATAGCATGTTAACCTTTTTAATTTTTTTTAGGAAACTGTAAACGATAACAAATCCATCTGAAATAACCTCACTAGCAAACATGTAGCTAGTGTAATTAAAATGACGTCAGTAATAAACTTGACAATTACTCCCGACATTTCAACTAGATGCTGTAGCCATCATCAGGAATATATACCTTCTACTATCTCTACCACACCTGCTGTGAAGTTTCTCTTTATGTATCTAGCTCTGATCACAACTCGATTCTTTTCTCCCTAACACTTATCTCTGACATTCTGTCTCCCTCATCATCTCATTGAGTCTGGTTTTATAATATAACTGATCTCTCAAGGTAAAAAAACATTGAAGCGACTCACTAAGCAACTAGCCAATATGGGACTAACTAACCTAGCTAGGCTATATATCGATACCTGTGTGCATGTATGGACATTGCTATGTAAGACCTCTTACCTAGTACACGACCCCTTACCTCACGCATGCTCACCAATACACAGCACTTCTTGCCTACATCTCTTTATGATACTTGGTGAAGCAATCCAGTTACATCACATCCTCTAGCAACAATATAACTTTTTTCCACCAAAATTTTCTGCATCGACAAAATTAATAGTAAAATTGAAGTAAGATAAAGGGGGAAAAAAGTGAATGATTTCACCCAGAATCTCAAAGGTTCAAATGCCTAAGCAAACCTATTCTTCTATAGTAATATTTTCTAGCCTCTCTATTAGACCTAGCTTTATAATTCCAGATGGCCTTTAGCAATTTGGTTTTTTACCAAGCCCTAACTCATAACCAACTCCATTTCATTTGCATTTCCTGGTGGTCACTAATTTACTGGGAAGGCCTAGTTCTACAACTTAGACTTAGTAACCTAAGCTGCCAATTAAGAAGAAGGTATATAAATTAAATTATTCCTGGTGATGGAACTTTTTTCCATCAAAATTTTCTGCGTCTATACCAAATAGACAAATAGTAAAATTGAAGTAAGATGAAGTAAGATGAAGGGGGGGGGGGAGAAATGATGATTCACCCAGAATCTCAAAGGTTCGAATGCCATAGCAAACCTATTCTTCTATAGTAATATTTTCTCAAAGCACCTCCCTCTCTATTAGACCTAGTTTTATAACTCCAGATGGCCTTCAGCAATTTGGTTTTTTACCAATAACTCATAACTAACTCCCTTTCATCTGCATTTCCTGGTGGCCACTTATCCATGTACTGGGAAGGCATAGTTCTACAACCTTAGACATAGTAACCTAAGCTGCCAATTAAGGGCACAGGAGCGGTCATGCATTGCTGGTACAGCAGGAAGTTGATTCTTGTACCACACCACAGCTTAATTCCAGGAATTAATCTTGCTTAGCTATTCACTTACAAAGGTCAGAGTCCACCTACTAAAATGTCAATTGTCGCAACCCGTACCTATTACCATTACTACCGTATACCCAATTATCGGTACAGAATGGTGTGATGCTTGTTTTTAGCTGGACATAAACAGATCTATAATACTTTTTGCTAATGTTTACACAGTGACACTATCTACACACCCGATGTAAATGTTAAATCTGTCAACAAAACAAAGACATTTTCTTTCTAAAAGAATTTTTTTCACTAGAACAGCAATAAATGCAAACATGTTACATAATAGAAAATGAACAAAATCTCTCAGGGTCGTAAATTAGAGAGTCAATACAAATGACACCAAGAAAACATAACATCATCAGACATATATCATCTTGAAGATTTAGAAGGTTGAGAACATTGCAGTAAGGTTGGCAGCAGGCAACTGGTCAAAGATGATGAGGCTCTGTGTCAGGACATTGGGTGGTCAACATTGTTGAGCAGCAGGTCATATTTGAAGATTTGCTTGTGCCAGCATGTTCTGACAGGCAGCTCACTGATCCCTGACTCAGTGTTTGCAATGCACCTTTCTCCTCGTCTGAGATTATGAACTCATTTGCGCTAATTATAACCTTCTGTCAAAACAAACTCCCTCGTAACTCATTCTTTGTAAGTGTTATTCCCTTGTTGAATGCTTTTAATAATGAACTTTGAACTCGAATCTTGCCTTTAATAAGCACCTAAATTAATACTTAGTAGTGTAGGAGCCTACCTTTTAGTGTTTAGGTTTTCATTGTCTCTCTTGTTGCTCTATTGTTCCTCTTTTTTGTTTTGTTCTGGTCACTTGAGGTGCCTCAGTATTAGCAAGTGCTAGTTGGAATTGCCCCTAATTTTAAAAAAATATGCAGAGGTTTGTCTATCAGGGTTTTTTTTCCTTCCAGTTGCCAATCAATCTTCTCTTCTTGAGAACTCTTTTTTCTCTGGAAATTTTTGCCTGTGCCTATCTGTATTCTGGTATTGCCACGACATCCCATCAGTTCCCAATCACTCTTTTTTTCTTGAGAACTCCTTTCTCTCTGGCAAAATTCTGCTGTGCCTTTATCGTCACATCATCCCATCAAACTGGATGAATCCACCAAGTTCAGTCTTCTAAGAAGCATAGTCCATGGGTGTTGTCCTCATGCCACTAGTTACCTAGCGAACAGGTTTGTACTGTTATGCTCAATGACTGCATGCCGAACAGATCAATCATTCTTAACTGCTGCAAGAGTAGCCAGCTTCTGGATAGGACAACCATCCTTAACTGCTGCAAGCAGCTTGCATGACCAATGATTTCTTTTCTTGCTCCTGGATGTGAACAAAGGAAGAGCAGACATTGATCCTGACTTTCTACTTCATAACCCGTGGCATCCTAATGCAAATAAAATAAAAATCTATTTATCAAGTCAGCCAGTTTTATCGGAACATGCGAGTGGTATTATATCTAAGGCTCTAATCAGCACAACTATGATTATAGCAATCTGACCAAAATCAATTGCTAAGCAACTTACCTAGCATGTGCAATAACCTTTACAATAACCTTCTCAATAATCAACTTGAAATTGTATTCTCTCGACGTTTCGACTAGCTGCTTTAGCCTCCATCAGCAACAATCCTTCTCCAATGTAAAGTAACAAGAAAGTGTCCTTCTCAATATCTGCAAATGTTCCATAAACTTTGATATTACGGGTGACGTAAATATGTCAATAATTGGTTCACCATGGTACCTATAATTGAGCAATGCCAATAATTTCTTATGCAACACTTGAAATTAATATTGTGTAACATAGCTTAGATACCCACACTCTGTTGGAAGTTTCATCCAAAGATACAGGAAGTAAGCACCAGGTTGTATGAAAAGAGTAAGGAACACAACAAAGTGACGATTTACTGATCAGCTGACAGCACACACCATTTCTTTTAAAATACTTCCTGGTCCACTCTAGACAAGTTTTTCAATTATTTTTTTAATGATTGGGTATAAGTCATATACATGCAGACAAATATAATTATACATGCAGACAAATATCTTTATAGCAGATATATATATATAGCTATAACAGTCCCCAGTAGAATTATTCCAAAAGTGACTACAAATCCACAGAAACATACTTTATTTACTTTACAGACTCAGACATAGTCAATTATTTGCAGATCTCTAATGATATAAATTCAAATTTGCCATGGGCACAATATAATGATATTGTAAACCAAAAAGCACACACTCCAATTGTCTTCTTGCCCACAGCCCCTCAAATTGAGATGTCTGCTAATGTTTATTCACCGAATTGAAAGATGTCTACACTGCTATCAGCAAGCATCCAGCCTTCCCCACAAAAGGATAGCCAGCTATACTCCCAAGAAACATAGCACCAGCTGTTGGTGTAAGTCTGTCAATATGGTACTACAAACATGCTACAAATGCGGCTTCATCCAGTCCTTGTCCCATCTTATTGTCATGTTTCTACTACTACTACTTCTACTACTACTACTACTACTAATAATAATAATAACAAAACAAAACAAAAAAATATGATAACACACAAGAATTTGACAGGTAATGTCACAATAATAAAACAATAAATGCCATTTTACTCTAACTCGGAGGCTTCAGTAGAATGGACTGGATGCACACTGTAACTTCCTGTTTTTGCATCAGAGCCTGTCTTGGTGTACACAACCAGCATTTTCATCTATTGAGAGACATCAAACAAAAATAAAAGTGTCAACCAATTCTTACATTTATCAAAAGTGATGTTGAGAGGAAAACATTAGTAAAGCCAAATGGAATCAAAGCGCACACTTCTATAGCTGGACCTCCTATCTTCTATACTCTTATAACTTCTTACAACTCAAACTAACTCAAGTACCATGCACGAGAAGTTTAAGAATGAGCATAACTTTCCCAAGCTACCTGCTGAAAGGACTCACTTCCTGCAAGGGGTGAAGCATCATGACTTTGACTCCAATATCAAAGGCATAATCTTGAAAAATACACTGCACACCAGACAACCTTCCAGAAGGATCCGATGGATAAGATCAGAGCAGGCCATAGCTGATGCGAGGCAGGTAGAAGGTGCCAACTGTACACCACCCGAATGCACCGGAAGTGATGCCTGTGTCCATGCACAGTTGCTAAGGTCAACGTACACTATTCCTCTTGGCAGCCCATCAAATATATGTAGTAGTGGAGAAGAGAAGGAAGGAGATGAAGGTAATATGTAATAGTTTGGGAATGCAAAAGGCATATCAGAGATGTAAATACATGAGCGAAGATAACTAAGTCTCTCCCCCAAAACATGCAATGAATCTATCTTCTTCCCAAGGATTGAATCAATGCCTTCCGCTCCACCAATCGGTGAACCCAAAGAGGACTCTGGGTTCACTAACAAAAGACCTGGAATATCTACAAGTAAGGAACTTGAGTGGTATGATCTGGGCATACCACTTTGCACTTACTGTGGTTCAAAGAAAGGCTTACATCCTGAGCCACTCTCCGAAAGTCATGCACTATGTCCTCCCAATTATCACCTATCGTGATGTCGTCCAGATAAGAGATGCAAGTTCTGACTGTGGGTTCTCTACTTCTGAGTGAATAGTGAGGCAAAACAATGTTATTATTACTCTGAAGACCCTGCATACTTACATTTTTTTATTAATTTATTTATTAAAAAAAAAAAATTTAATTTTTTTAAATTTAATTATTATTATCAATTATCACCTATCGTGATGTCATCCAGATAAGAGATGCAAGTTCTGACTGTGGGTCCTCTACTTCTGAGTGAATAGTGAGGCAAAACAATGTTATTATTACTCTGAAGACCCTGCATACTTACATTTTTTATTAATTATTATTATTATTATTTTTTTATTATTTTTTTTTTTTTTATTATTATTATTATTTAATTATTATTAATTATTATTATTATTATTATTTTAATTTATTTTATTTATTTGATATTTATTATTATTATCATCATTATCATAATTATCTTTATTATTTTTATTTATTGGTTATCTGTTTACTATTTAAAATTTATTATTATTGTTGTTGTTGTTTTTATTATATTACTATTACTATTATTATCATTAACATTATTATTATTGTTATGTTATTATTTTTTTTATTATTATTATTATTATTATTATTATTATTATTATTATTATTATTATTATTATTATTATTATTATTTTATTATTATTATATTATTATTATTATTATTATTATTATTATTATTATTATTATTATTATTATTATTATTATTATTATTATTATTATTATTATTATTATTATTATTATTATTATCATTATCATTATTATTTATTATTATATATATTTTTTACATCTGGTGCACATGTTAGGCGCGTGTACTGGCACGTGGTGGATAGCTAGCTACTGGTATATAACAGGCTCATGTGAGCCTTACCATCTCATCCTGATGAAGACTAGAGCATCTAGTCGAAACATTGAGTGAATAAAATTTAATGTTATTATGTCAAGTGAGAGTTCATTGAGAGTTTACAAGTTTATGAAGACACAAAGTTGCCAATGCCTTGCTACATCTATCTTGATTGTAAGAAAAAGTCAGAATAGTCACGCATATAAGATTATGGACTCAATATTAAGCTTAAGTTTATCAGGGAGTGTGCTATAATTAATGGGTTGATCAACTTTTTAAAATATGATGAATCATACATCATCCCACCCCACTCCATAAGCTCATATCTATGTTAAAATTCACACTGACAACTTATTAGCTGTCAAAATGGTGATTTCAGCTGCAAAAAGACATGTTCATCAAGGAGTAAACCTGCAGATCTATAGAAACAGCAAAAATTATCATCTGAAGTGTGCTAGCACTCCCTATATTGCCTTGACCTACTGACATAATGATGACAACAACTATAACAACAAAACACAAGAACCAATACACATTTTGGAAACATCTGTACCAGTCAATGCACACCGTATTATGCTGATGTATATACTCAGTTAAAAAAAAATTTTTAATGATGAACTGAACATTTCTGTTTTCATTTGTTTTGACATGTCAATCCATTATATTTAGTGTATAATATATAAGCACGAAATACCTATATTTATTTCTAATATAATATTATTTCTAAATCTATCTATCTGCCTGTCTGTCTGCCTACCTATCCAACTATCTATACATCAATCTATCATATCATACTGGTTTTTGATTAACAAGAAAAAGTACCCACATATATATGTACCATCATGTGGTTAGTAGGGCAGTACATACCATACTTATTAGCTATGAAAAAGTCTACTACAACAGCACGAAATTGAATTCTCTCGACATTTCAACTAGATGCTCCAGGAATATAGCCATCTTTGATAGGATCCTGTCACAAAAATATTATATATTATATAAGTCTGTGATAAGTGTATTTGTGAAAATGCTTACTTTTCCAGTCATGCAATAGTTGACATAGAGCCAATTATATTTGAGTGCTACTGTTGCTGATTAAAGAGTCCTCATCTCAACATATATAGCTATTTCGTAGGCCATGTCTTGGACTATTTAAATGAGGATTGGCCCAACTAAGTTTAATATTTCAAACATATTATATTAAACTTACCCAACTTACCCATCAAATACAAAAAGTTCTTAAATAATAATAACTATAAAATGAACTTCTCAATAATCGACTTGAAATTGACACTCTTGATGTTTCGACTAGATAATCTAATCTTGATGATTATTCCTGATGAAGGATTTAGCATCTAGTCGAGGAGAGTAAAATACAAGTTGATTATAGAGTAGGTCATTCGAGGTTCACTATGTCAACTGAGAGTTCATTAATTAAGAGGACATAATGAAGTAGTTTTTCTAATGATCGATGTAAAATATTTAGATATGTCACTTTCTGGCTGGAACCATTTAATAGGTGCTGCTCTAATTTTTTACTTAATATTATGTCAAATATAGAATCATGTTAAAATATACATATTTGATCAGGCTATGAATAACCACAAGCATGTGCATGAAAGCAGTTAGCACTGGCACAATAGATTCAGCATATATATATCCCTTCCTGCTTTATAATATATATATTAATATAATTATATTTAAATTACCTTTTTGCTCTAATTTTCTTCCTTTGTCATTTGTAGTCAAATTGAATTCATGATGAAATTTGGATACAACCCTCCAACTCTCATCGATCAAGGTGTAAGATTAGAGGCGAGATTGAAGTCGAGATTCCCCTCCAAAACAACAGAATGGTATCCTATCAGGTTTTACACACCAAGCATTGTGATGCCAAGTAACTACACGAGTTTAGTCGAGTTGAGTTATTCAAATGATTCCGTGATAGCTCAGGCACGTTTGTACAACTCCACTTTACCTCTTCTACTTCTCAATGATTCTAAATTGATTCTTATCCGGGAATACATCTGTGGACAACTTTTGCAGGATTTTTCTGAAAAATTGAAACTGGAGTTGCGCTGGATGCAGAGATTTGGAAGGCCATTTATAAACAACAAAGACTCCATTTGGATCATTGCTAACATAAATGTTAATATATGGAATGGGATGCACTTTCTGGAAATATTGACTGAGGATTTTAGCAGAAATGAGGAATTAATCTTTGATACTTATGAAGTTCTGCGAGGTACTTTACGACAGAATAAGAGTGAATTGTCAGAAAATAGCAACTTCCTTGAGTTCAATGGTGATGGGATGGCAAGAATATCCAGACGCTCCATTAATCTTATAATTGAACCAATTGATATTCCTAAGACATCTGAAGAGATAGGTAAGACTAAGCTCTAGACAATGTTGTTGATGTTGCAATGGGTCTAGTTGTGAATTGGTATGAATCCAATTGTGCATCCAAGTTAAGACAGAATGATTGTGAGACCAATATTAGCTTGTGCTATTAATGAGTTTATTGCTTTTTGTAGCTGACAATATTTAATACCTCATTTTAAGCTTGTAGCTTATATATCTATTAAATGCCATTATGAAGTTATTTGGTGTTTCTCTCTTTAATCAAGTTTTTACTATATAGTCCATACAATGTATATTTGGTGGCTATTCTTAGCATGAGTATGCTGTCTCAAAACGTTGTTAATTTAGCAAGCACTGAATTCAATTTCTTGCAATGTTGGTCACATATCTAGTGTAACCTTAGGAGTTCCTTTTTCTCTCTATATTTACAGCATCTTATTTTTGTTCAACATTATCTCACTGTTGTTTGTAGACTTACATATTAAGGGGTGGGCATTGCTGTGCATCTGCTTGAGCTTGAGTTAGAGTGACCAGCCAGACTTCTAGAGACTTGGTGTCCATGTATGTTACATAAAAAACACAATCTCTTCTATCTAGCGTGATGTAGGTATCCAGTGAACATTATGTTTTCGCAGCCACGTTTACTTTCAAAGTATTTCTTACTCTCTAATGGAAATTTAGTGCTGAGTATGCTTTTCCCAACGTTTATGAGAATTTGACAAATTGCAGGTTGACCTGTAGAATTGTAGGTACTTGTTTAATATAAAACAGAGTCTTTACTGAACAGACAGAACCTATAGTAGGTAAGGGGTCATCAAGTAAATGTTAAAAGGTAAATAATTGAACGGTAGTCCTACAATTCCTTTGGCCAGTGTACCTGTCTTTCGTATAGTATATAGATTGTTGGAGGTTAAATGGCATGGATGGGGTGAAAAAAACAGAAGTACAATTACCATATTTGCCGGAGTATAAGTCGCAGTAGCAGCTCCAAATCTTCTTCTCCAATTGAGGGGTGCGACTTATAATCCGAACATGTCGCTTTTGCTGAAGAAAATAGAAGGCTACTCTCGAGAATACACGTGGCAAATGTCTAATGACAGTACTAGTAGCAACCGCGTAAGAATCGTGGGTATTTTCCGCTTCAGATTTGACCAGCAGGAACTGTCCTATACGAGGTGTCCAAGTATTCTTATAGACATGGTGTCCTCGTACTGAAATTTCCAGTTGGTAGCTTTCTTCCTCTTCAACTCCCGTGCCCATTCGTCTCGTGGTAGTCGAAACTTTACCTATTGTCATTGCGCATGCGACCTATACTCTAGATTTTCAAAATGATGGCCAACTTTGGGGGGTGCGACTTATATTCCGGTGCGACTTATATATACTCTGGCAAATACGGTACATAGGTAAAGAGTAACCACCTTTGTAAACATTAGGCTCTATGTTGGCAGGCTTCAGATGATCTAATGAAACCATACAGTCTTTCTCCTTGACTAGATGTGCATGACCCAAGACTTCGCCTGGTGATTCCAGGCATCGTAGGGACCATCGCAGCGAAGCAACAATTGTGGGTACATTGTGTCCAGACAAAAATGTGATTGCAGGATGAAAGGAGGTGCACTCTCCTTCACATGGAGGACTGAGTTTTTGGGGCACAGATGTGTTACCTGGTATCCTTAAGCTTGACAATTAACCCAGTATGGTCAGGTGAGGGCTAGCTGGTACAATGTCCAAAAATTCACTTGATAAACAGAGTGTGATGCAATCACACCAATTCTGCAGCAGAATACCAAAGGTCATTCTTGAATGGTGTACGGATAACTAATAATGTTAGCAGTAGTGAATTAGCCCAGTTAATTGGTGTCAATTGACACTTTAGGGTGGCTTTAAGCTGGCATTGCAAATGCTGAACTACTCCATTAGAGAATGCAGGAGTGCAAATATGCTTGGTTTATAACAAAGTTTCAGGTGTTTCCACAGTGATGACTCAAACTGTGCTTTTCAATCCATGGTGAATGTGGAGAAATCTCCAAATTGTGCCACCCAAGTAGTGACATAAGCCTTAGTGACAAATTCTGCCATGATTTTGGGGATTGGTACAACACCAGGCCAATGAATGAAACGTCGTTACATGTCAACATGTATGAGAATCATTTAGAGTGTAGCAAGGGTCCAACGAGATCCAAATGGAACTTGTCGAACCAAACTTCTGGTGTGGGGGAAAGGAATATGTAATGCCATGGTATACCTGTGTACCTTGGAATCTGGCAACGTAGTCAAAGTCTGGTCCTTCTGTGGATATCTGTATTGATGCCAGGCAAAATATAGCAAGTAGTCAGCAGTTTTGGGATTTCCAGATGCCAGGATGTGATAAATGTGAAAACCCTACATTGAGACATGTACGGATGTGGTGGGTAGTGTCAGAGATGGCACCCCCTCTGACTGTTGCTGAACGGAAGCCAGTGAACAAGAGTGAGAACGTCTTGACAGGATGTGCAATGGGTGTGTCGCCAGAAAGTGCACTCGTGAGTACACAGAAACCTTTTAAGGGCGAGGTCAAGAAGTTTCTAGAAGAACTTGTGCCCTCATCTGATTGGTTGACGGAAGGAATGGTGAACGTGACAGCAGGACCTAATAAGGAATAATAGAACGACTGTGGTGTGGGAGAGGATCGAACAGCTCTTAAAGAGAACGACTTGTAGATATAGAAGTTAGTTACGGCCAATGTGTATATTGAGTATTGCGTATTGCATGTTATTGTTGTAGTGTGGGACGGTGCACCCGCTTTGCACCACTGTGTTTACTCTTGTCATAAAAGCCTAACTCAATTGATCAGTGATCAGGGATACAGCAGCCTAGTAAGAGGTTGGCTGATTTTGGGTCGTCTAAGTAACAGGTGGATAGACTGTTAAAGGACTTCCGTCGTGGAGATTGCTGATACTGCCCGATGAGCAACGTGTAGTTGAAGCAGGAGTACCAGGATCCCTCACAGGTAGACATGTCACAGATGTGATTAATGTCAACCACAGTTATGGTATCCACTGCAAGGCAATGTAGGTAGTTCCAGACTGGGTATGTTACAGGTCTTCAAGTGCCAGAGCTTGGAAATCAATATAATTGGAATTGAATTCACTGACTGCTAACTGAGATAAAGCACCTGCAGTGAGTTTCTCTTTCCAATTCTAACTAAGAGATAAAATCAAGTTCATGAATCTAACTTGGTGTGTGCTGCTCAAGGGCCTACGTTGAACATGAGTGTATTGTGGTCTGTGCTTACATGAAAATCATATGCTTCGATGAAATACCTGAAGTGTTTGATAGCTTAATAAACGGCTAGAAGTTCCTGTCAAAAGTGCTATAATGGTGTCAACTTTTTGAAGAAGTTGGAGAAGATTGACCACACTCCTGTGATGCGCTGCTGGAGGACATCTCCCATGTCTGTCTGATATATTGGTGATGATGCATGTAGGGGCAGATGGTTTGGGATAATTTAATAGGTAGCTGGGCAAGGGCTTCCTTTATCTCTGTGAAAACTGTACTGCCATCCATCCAGGCTAGTTGATGTGACTGGTAAAAAACATAGCATTTAGCAGTTGTAGAGTCTGTGCATACTGGGAGTGAAGTGATGATAGAAGTTGATGAAGTCTAGAATTTACATGACTGCCATAATGAAGTAGCCATAGGAATTGCCAAATAACATCAACCTTGCTGTCCAGTGAGTATATGCACTGACTGCTGACATGATATCCTAAGAAACTGCCGAATCTCAATATACACTTGGAAGGGTTGAAGATCCCATATTAACTGAGACTAAAAGTTTTGTAGGTGGTTGTATATACTTGTGTGCCTCCATGTTAGTAGCTACTGGCTATGAGGATATTATCAATGCTTACAAAACAAAAGTGTAATCCCTGAAGAAGCTGGTCCATAAACCTTTGGAAAGTTTGGCCTGGATTCCAAAACCCAAAGGGAATGCGAGTAAATAAGTTAAAAGGGTGACAGCACATAGGAAGTTTAGACAGGAATCTGATGGTTAATCCTGATCAGATCCAGTTTGAAAAATATGTGAGATCTATGTAGTGACGAAATAAAATCCTGTATGAAGGCAGGATAATAGTCAGAGAGAGTCACTTTGTTCAAAGCTTGGAATTCTCCGCAGTGGTGCAAATCGCCAGGACTCTTCTCAGGAGACATGTGGAGTTAATCGAAGAAGGTTAAATGATTTACAGCTCCATCATGTGGTCAAATGTTGGCAAGCAATCCATAGACACTCTGGAGAAAGGTAATGGGTATTTGTAGAGATTGCTAACCATGTAGTTTCAAAATGAGTCCAGTTTAGGATGCTGACTGATGGAATAGGACCCAGTGAGCAAGAGAAAATTTGAGAGTAGAGCATTCACCGGAGCTCGATAGAAAAGGGATGGACTAGGTGTGTTCTTATGTTGATGTTTCCTGTATTCTCAACTGAGTCTGGGCATCTATAAGACAAGTGTAAGTCATGTCAAAGAGGTTAAAATGATGGAGGAAATCAGTGGGTAGGATGGGTCTCTCAACATCTGCGAGGATAAAAACCTAATGGAAGGTGCTCTGAAATCAGAGATCAAAGGACTGCAAATGGCTGCCATAATAACAATTTGAGTATTGTTAATTGCACTCATGGGGATTATTGTGTTTGTGCCCGATTGGTGGAATTACCGCTCGATTCTGTACCTGCATCTACCAGAAATGGTGACCACAGGAGTGATCAGTCACATAACATAGGTGACAGGGTACCACAACAGAAACACTCGTCACTTCTTGTCATTTAACGACGGGTGGCGAGGTTTACTGCACTTGGTAGCTGCATCAGGAGTCTTCCCTTGGTGATTATCAGGCTTGACTTGTGGAGCATAGGACCACAGGGGTGGGCGAGAGCAATCAGTACAGTCTTTATTGTAAGGACAAAGACTTCACTAGGTCCTGTAGAATAATATGGTTGGTGTCCACAATTTTAAACAGTAAAAGTCTCATTGTTTCCTTTGGGGGGGGGGGGGAAGGTCAATCCACTTTTTTCAATTTGAAATTCATATTCTTGTCCAATGTATACATATACATATACACATGTCTAGAAATCCAGCAGGTCCTATATTGGTTTGATTCTTATTTGAAAATGATTGATTGGAAAAATCCAAAAATTCCAGAGCTCATATTTCAGTTTCAATTTCCTAAATGATGTTTTCAGCTGATTAGCTCCCAAAAGACTCCAAACATGCCTTGAATTATTTGCTGAAGTTGCAAACCAGGTGTGCAAAAAACCATTAAAAGTAGAAATTTAACCTCTATTTAAATAGCTCTCTTTTTTCTCACATATACTTAAATAATATGGACCTTTAATAGAAAAAATTAGACTCCAAGTGCTCCAATGCATGTCGATGTGGTAAAAAGGTCGATGTGGTAAAAAGGCATGGGTGGATGAGTTGTTAATGATGCAATCAAACTAGCCCAAATAATGTTTATAAATAGATTTGAGTAAAACTGCATGTGCCTTGATATAACCACAATGTGCTCAGTTTTGAAGATTAAATATTCCACCCACAAAAAAGGTGAAGGGTGTTGAGTATTGAATAGGATTAAATGTATATCAGAGGCATATTGTAGATATGGTTTGAGCTGTGTCTACCTAACTCCAAAGCTATGTGAAATAATAAAATAAGGTAATAGAATTCTTACAGCTTGATATATACACTGATGTAATGTTGCTTTTCATTGGCAATGAGTGCACACAACAGGTATACTTACATGAATTTAATCTTCCTATTTCCCATTCACTATCCTCATATTTGTTATTTCACAGTTCCATCTCAGCCTCTCAGCAGAACTGCTGCAATCTTGGTTCCAATAACAATAATTCTTTTTATGGTCATTGGTATTTTATTCTGCCTCTGCTGCATCAGGTACCACCTACTAAAAGCCAAAAGGTACTATAAACATTATTGATCACTTACTCGATAACAAAATTAAAATTTCCCCTTAACATTTGTGCTCTAGCGTATAATGAGGTACTAAGACTCAAATGAGGTTGATATGCAACTATGAGATATTAAGACCTAGGTGACATTTAAATATAGCGAGCTATATATCAGCCTCATGTGAATCTTAATATTCGTGCCTTATGAAGGCTAGAATCTCTAGAAAAAATGACGAAAGAAAATTTAAAGTTGATGTCACTAATCATATGAACTGATTATACAGTAAAGGATGGTAATTAGGCAGAATAAACTTCTATTTGTACCTATTTCTAGCTTAAATTTGTTAACAATATTTGTGACTATTCCTTAGCTCAAAAGTCAATGTTTGTTAACAACTAAACAAATATGTAGATGTGATCCGCCTGTGATACTCACATTTTTGCACTACGATTATACTTTCAAAAGCAGTTGCTAAAGGATATCCATTTTGGCTTCTTCCTAGACTTGCAACAAAACTGTTGCAGCTGCTGCTTAATCACCATAAACTTTTAATCTCTATACCAACAGGACTAGCATGCTTCCTGGTGGCCCATTTCAAAATTATATGTAAACTACTAACTTTGCCTCTACACAATTATTGTTTATATGAGTGTAGAATATGAATAATATTACAGCACTTTCCCTATGATTGGAATGCATTACCGTATTTGCCGGAGTATAAGTCGCAGTAGTAGCTCCAAATCTTCTTCTCCAATTGAGGGGTGCGACTTATAATCCGAACATGCCGCTTTTCCTTAAACAACTGGGCGGGGTTTCTAGTGGCACGTGTGTCGATAAAATGTCTGGGAAGCGAATGAGTTACACTGCTGGCTTTAAGCTCAAAGTAGTTGGGTATGCAGAGAAGTTCGGAAACAGAGCAGCGGAAAGAGAGTATAGAGTCAGTGAAAAATCGGTCAGGGACTGGAGAAAGAAGAAGAGTGTTTTGACAATGCTGCCGAGATGTGCTAAAGGAAGGAAGGAGTGGTTTTCGAAACTTTACCTATTGTCATTGCGCATGCGACCTATACTCCAACTATTATAGATTTTCAAAATGATGGCCAACTTTGGGGGGTGCGACTTATATTCCGGTGCGACTTATACTCCGGCAAATACGGTACTTAATTTCACACAAGTTTGGTTGATGTCCTAGATAGGTCTAAATTAGCAAAATGTATGCTTTCAAGTAAGTGACTGTTCTATGAAAAAAAGGATAGTTCTGTCATAATTTTTATGCCTGACCTTTCTTTATTTATTACAGAAAGCACAGCATTATGAATAACCAAACAACCAGTGCAAGCAAAGTTGAAGTTGGAGGTATTATTATGAGATTTAATTTTGTACTTCATACTTTATATATACTAAATTTAAAAGAAAGGGAAAGTCATGGATTAATTAATTTTTTTTTTACCAATAATAAGTTGTGTGACGTTCATGATATAGATTTAAATAGAAAAGACAACAATTTGATTGCATAATCCCCCGAAGTTGGACTTTAGTGACAAATAAATCTTATTACTTAAATGCTAGTGGGTATACCCTCTTATTAGAGAAGGGGACATGGAGGAGTGTTTCCTCTTAAAAAAACATTCCTTTCTAATCTATTTTAAACATCCATTTTTATAAGAAAAAACATGTCAAATATTAGACCTGCCAGAGTAGAATGGGCACCTCTAAGATAACTATATGTTTTTAGTAGATAAATATTGTGGAAGTACCAAGAATAGTATTAACCTGCACTTGAATAATGTTTTTCAGCTGACTTCATAAAATTTAATAATGCTGAAGATTTATCTGTCAATCAGCTTTTTTAACTATTACTTTTATATTTATTAAGGGCACTAATTAGGACAAAATTATTCACAGGCCACCCCCCCCCCCCCCTCCCCCCTACCCCCCAACCCCCCCAAAAGCTGATTATAAAATAAATCATCAGTATCCTCTACTGGTTTGTCCTGGTTATGGACTAGTAGCTACAACTTACTATTCTTTCTATTCCTAACAATGGTTCTACAACAGAGTCACTTGAGCCTACAACTAATTTTAATCACCATCGTCGGTCTCTCCCACTTTTATGTGTGATGGCTTGGCCATTTCACTGGGTTATGTTTGCTGCAGTTCCTTCTTACCCAGGTTTTAAACAGTCAATGCTGTCATCATATGACCAGACTAAAATACTGCAAGGATATGATTATTACTCTGTGGTGACAGATTGCCAATCTTTCTTTACATGCTCCAGACAGCATTTTCTCGGGAGCCTTCCTACTTCCTGATGTTGCACGGTGTAATTGAAGGCATGTTCTATTTTGTTGTATAGAGTAAATGGTGGACCTTCTCTTTGTCGGTTCTAATCGATGAGAAAGAAGACCAGGAATTTATTTTATTTTAATAAGAACACTACGAGCCATATTTCTTCCCATTTATAACAACAAAATGCTTCTATATTTTCTGAGTCTTCCTCCATTTAATAAATACTAATTTTGTCATGATTTTATGCGAACAAGTCATGGAGTTAAACTAATACAGAGAGATTCAGGATTATTTTTTTACTTTCTGTAGAAATATCTATTCCGACACGCCAACTGTCTCTCTTGTATAATTTTCCAAAGTCGTTGATCATCAGTCCAAGTAAAATTAAAGTGACTACTATTATAGGACAAGGTAAAATAATGCATACTACTTGTTGTACCTTTTCTCTGTTTGTTTTATGCCAGCACGTATGTCATAATGACATTTGTTCTCCATTTGTAATCAGTGCTTGTATTACGTTCACTGGATAGTATCAATCATTCTATAATCTTTTATTCTTCTAGCTATCCCAGGTGTTGGTTTGGGGTCAGTTTTTCTGTGTCAACTCAGACACCAAGGTGTTGTAGACAAATTAACCATCTGGGATAGGCCACTTTTCTGGGCCACCTTTTCTGGGACACCTATTCAGTATTACCGAATTCCCATTGTTTATACTTGGGTCACTCAACTACCCGTGCAAAGAGGCCTTCTTTTGGCCACTTCTCTCAGTCCTAGTGATTCACGTTTAGGAATAATAAGGAAGCACAATTTGCACACACCTGACATCAATCACAGACATACCTGTTGATATGTATCCTAGTAGCTAAGTCCTAGGATCTCCACATGCTGAGCTGCATATGTGTGCAGTTGAGTTAAAATTGCCTATAAAACATGACAGAACCATTACCATTGCACTTAAAGCAAGTTTCAGTTATAGACACCGAAAAATAGCCACATGTGTGGAAGAAATGCTCACTCATTACCAGGCAGTAAACTTTGTAAGATCCATTTGTGCCAGTGGGAAACTGAAACACCTATGTTAGGATTTTACCACGCTACTTTCGGCACGCTGATATCAGCTACTGAATTTTTATATTTTATAGCCCCTTTGTGCATCAAGATGTCAAAATAGGAAGAGTGTTGTAAGATATTTGGCAGCCATTTCAGGGACATCATATGTATTTCACAGTGGATCTTCAAAGTATCCCTGTAGTCCTATTCCAGGTCTTGGTCAGAGAACATGGGTGAGATGTTGACTCTGTATTGCAGAACAATATTGCTTAAATCTTCTGGGTATGCTATTGATTGGCATCCCACCCAGTTCCCTGCAAAGTAAACATGTGCATGGAAATCCCTGAGAAGGGTTATAGAGTGTTAAATTTTTGTGTTTGAAAAATGGCGTTCACAAGTAGCCAGCTATAAGTTTCTGTTCTATCATTCTCTCTATTTTTGAAGTTGGCTTGATCATGGGCACCCAGAAGATAGACACAAACTTATCATCTTCCACTCATAGGCCAACTCCTGCGCACCTGTTCAAATATGGAGCACATCAACCAGAAGGTGAAATCCATAGTAAGGAAGGTGAAATCTCAACATCTTCCACAAATACCACACGACTAGAGAACAGTATCATCATGGTGATGCCCTTGCAACTGGTACAGAATAACCAGCGGGATTGAAGTCAGTTTTGTAGTTACTTTTCCATGCCAACAAGGAATGCTTCCTAAAATTGGCCCCAGCTTAGTTTGTTTGCATCAAACATGTTAATGGATACAAGCTTGGTTTTATGGTTTAACTTTGTCAAACCATGGCTGCGTATTTGTACTAGTGCATGCTTGTGGCTAAAGATCTTTATATATCATCCCTGCAAGTCATGAGCTAGATGTGATGGTCATAATGACAGGTGCGGCCTTTGTTCTAATTGATTGATGGCCATGGAAGAGAGATCCAAGTTTACTGGAGCGATATCGATCACAATCAAATGCCTTGGTTGAAGAACTACTTTTTTTTATAGGACAAGTTTATGCTGAATTTTTAGCATTGATCAAGCTCATCCATTCAAGTATGCTAAGGAAATGCACAACCTTTGAAAGGTACTTTGAAAGGATACCACCAATATTTGCCAACAAAGGAGCCAATGCTCTCTACTTACCAACTGCTGGGGGAAGAGAGACCTCTGATCCTACAACTCCTGCACTATTATCCCCTTGACTTCTGGCTTCAAAATTGGTTCAACACCACCTTATTAATGGCATATATATATATATACATGAAACAATGAGAATGTTTTCAGACAATGTTGTTCATAAACCTGAGACAGATTTGGATCCTATCAACCTCACACGAGTCTTATTAAAAATTAAACAAAAATTTACAAAAACCATATTTTATTATTTGAAATATTTGGGGGGTATGGTAGAGACTCATCTCTTGTTGACAGGTATTGGTGAGAGATCACGGTCTTCTTCCTGGAGGGCAGGAAATGGTCTACCTGGTTGGATATATATGTTGGTGATACATGCAGCCCTCAGGCTGTATTGGTCTGAGTTCAATTGGACACATGAGGGACATAGATCCAACTGAAGCAGTTGGAGATGGAGGGACGACCAGTCAGCAAAGTTGTGCCACAGACATTTTCTGGTCAGAGGATCCCCATGGACTTGCAGGCCCTGTGGGTTCACAGATGATTTTATGAATTTATGAGTGAATATTTCTAAAGAACTTGAATAGTTATCAAGTTTAAAGCAATTTACAGACAGAAAAATCTGTTGAACAGTAAGAACCTTTGCCCTTTGATTTGGTCTCATAAAATTTGGAACATCCTAGAGGAATGGGGGAATTTTGATTTAATAACACACCGACTGTATGAGACACTCTCTTTAGGGCAGACCAATCAATGCAAATTAGAATATATCGAACACTCTTTATATCAAAGGAAGATGATCCTGCTAGAGTGAGGGACCTGCTGAACACTGTGGGCATACAGGGATAATGGATCCTGCTGGGACGCATGGACCTGGTATAGGATGGATGGGTGGATGTATGTGCTTTGGCTGGTTGCAGTGGTCTGACCACCTGGAGCTGTCGGACCTGTTGGTCTTCATAGGCAATCAGACTTTCTGGGATACAGGAATCTTCCTGGGATTCCGCGTATCTTCATGGGCAATTCAACCCATGGGAGATTGGTTGGTCGATGCTATCCTGTTGGGCAGCATTGACCTGCTTGGGCTAACGCTCAAGCTGGAGCAGTATGTCCTGTTAGAGCAATGGATCCTACTGAGACCGTATGTTGTTTATTATCAAACCGGTTATTGAATGTTGCCAAATTTCCTGGAAAAATACTGCTTCTTATATATAAATTACGGTAAAAGTATAGAGAATAACCATAACCATGTTGTTGATTTAGGTGTTTGGTTCACAAACACTCCGGAAAACTATCTAGCATATACATAAGAAAAATCATTCTAATTGAATTGAATGGCTTCAATCTATTTTACAGTAATTATTGGTTGGATTTGAACAAACCCCTTGTTTAGACAGCCCAACAATGGAGGCTTTTGGTGGCCCATAACAGGTCTACAGATCTGGTTGGCCGAGAAGTGGCATAAAAAGGTACAAAAGAATGGTGGCCCTGAAAAGTTTGTTCAGAATAGTTTGTCCCAGAATAGATGGTGCTGATATATAGCTAGGTTATCCCAGAAACCCAGGTATCTCAGAGAGTTAAAAAAAAATTATTTTGCTAGATGCAATAACAACCAGAATTTGTCTGATGAAGGCAACTAAGTTTAGTCTAATTGCTATTCTGATATTTGTTATGAATTGTTGTGCTTATCTGAAGGTGAATTTGGAGTCATCTATAAGGGTTACTTGAAATCTGATGAGATGACACATGCTGTTGCTATCAAAACCTTGAAAGGTAGGCAATTGATACATTAGTCATTCTGTGCAGAAAAAACGTTCAGATTAATTTACTGTTAAATGTAATGTAAGATCTACAAGCACTCCGTGCTTCTAAACACTTTTTAATGATATAACTGGTTTAGCTATAATTGTGTTTGCACATGATCTGTGTAGGTAATTTTGGCAGTGCTGGTGATGTCGAAAAAGTTTGCCAAGAGATTGATAAGATGCAATATTTGAAGCATCCTAATGTGATGTCGATAATTGGAGTATACAGAGCCCCTTTAGAAGAAGAAACCAGTTTAGGTGGACCATGCATTGTCATGCCATTCATGGCAAATGGAAGTCTTTTAGACCAACTCCAAAAGAAATCTGATGAACTAATTGTGACCAGTGAAGATGATAAAAATGTAAAACACGGTAGGCTCAAAGGATGTATTTTCGTAATGGGTTGAGTTGAATTAATTCTAAAATATTTGAAGGGGCATGGGTAAAAGGAGAAAAGGTAGGTGTTCAGATAACAATTCTTATGTTTTAGGTTGGAGTCATTAATAAGATATTATAATATATATAGTGCTACAGGTTATATAGAAATAATATTAACCAGTTTTATGCATATTAATTCAGTTTGATAGTGTCAAGAAAGATCTGCTTCAGATGTGTTTGCAAATTGCCAAGGGGATGGAATACCTGGCAGGCCAGAAGTTTGTACACAGAGACCTAGCAGCAAGAAACTGCCTGTAAGTAATACGGATATTACTAAATCAGCTCAAAATGGTTTTTATGTTGATGTATACTGAAGGCTTCGGTCCTCGTCATATGCAATGCTGATGATGCAGAATATTCGCACAAAAGCCAAGTTGTTATGATAAATCTTCAGTTTATCATTTTATGAATTTACCCATTCAAACACAGACATGCTATGTATGTATGTACATTATTGTTAAGCCATTGATAATGATCATGCAGAGTCGATACTAGTGGAATAATTAAAGTGAGTGACTTTGGGCTAACTGAAGACATCTATTCCGTGAACTACTTCCGCCAGGTTCAAAGTGGTGTAAAGCTGCCACTGAAATGGATGGCTATAGAGAGCATCAAGGAAGGAAAATTCACGGAGAAAAGTGATATAGTAAGTTCTAACTTATAATAGGATGTGCTCTATCTATAATGTTTTACTCATAGTGGTCGTATGGAATAACATGTTGGGAGGTGTTTACTGGAGGATGTATGCCCTATCCCGGAATCCACCCACAAGAAATATTGGACTTCCTTGTTAATGGTGGGATCTCAGCAAGGCCCCAAAATGCTGCCTGTGGTTCTGACATGTGAGACTATCAGCAATTAAAAGCACATTTTAATTATACAACAAGTGATCATTGGCAAGGAAATATATTAGTGTGCACTATAATTATTTTTTTTAGGTACGAATTGATGCTAACTTGTTGGAAACAGAGAACCACTTGTCGTCCTTCATTCTCAGAGATAGTGTCCTATCTTACAAGTAATTTAGAATATATATCCAACTACCTTGACCTCAAGGGCTTCAATAATGGACTTCCTTTATTAAAATCCAATCCTTGTCCTTCGGAGGATCCCAAGCCAGGAACTGATAATACTTCAAGATTTGACAGTCTTTCACACACCTCAGCCAGTGACAATTATTTGTCTAAATAGCCATTATTGCAGGAATTATCGATATGCTAAACATTTTATACCAATATTATTACTGTTATTGCATAAATCATTGTGTCTATACTATACAAATAACATTTACTAACATTTCTTTTGTAAGAAAATGTCAAACAAGTATTAAAGTTAACATACATGCTATTCCATACTCATGAGATTAGTGGAGTGGATGAATGCAGGCTATTTTTGTTGGCCATGGAATTAAAATTGGAGCAATATTTCCATTCAGTCCATATTTTAAGTATTGTCATGACACATTATAGAGTCTATAGTGGCACTACTATCTATTTTATTGTTCTACCATAATTCGAAATGGCATGTTCCAAAACCACAAAAGATAAAACTAAAATATATAATATATTCATGTAGCTATGTATACAATACTTCAAGTAAAACTACCTCAGGCAATTTCTTATTGTCTATAAACTGCCATGAATATGTAATCATGAGCAGTTTTAACCATTTTAACCACAAACATTTGAATCCACAAACACTTCTTTCACATGCTTTAAAACCATAAGTTAAAACCAGAAGAAAGAAATGCAAAAAGTGTCAACAATATTCTTCCATCTACATCACATAGCAGTTTTAATTCATACCTATATACAGATTATATTTGCATATCACATTTCCATTCATATAACCACAAATTTTCCAATAAGGAGCAAATTAATTTAATAGATAGAGTTACATGCTTATATCATGTCCAATGAACACAAAAAAAACCAACTTATTATAGATGCATGAAAATTGGATCATGGGCTAAATCTCACACAGGAGGGAGGAAGATATAGTACGAGGTTATCACAAGAATTATATCACTTAGTACATGACAAACGTGAGCAGGAGCAGCAAGAGGACCATCACTCTACAAATGATACATGATTGCAATTTCCTGCACTGAGACTGTGGAAATGTCTCTGTGCAATTGTATTCGCATGAGCTATGAGAGGTATTACTTTAATTGATTCTTGGTGTTCCTACTAGATTAGCACTTGTGGGATTGACTTATGTTGGAGATGACTTTTCTATCTATCTGGAGCTATATGATCCCCAAACCAATATGCATGCAGCTGGAGATGCTTATAACAGAATCCAAGTAGTACTGCAAACGGTTGTCTTGTGGATTGTATGAAGCTTGTAACTATAACTGGGCACTGGAATGGACTGCTAGAGGCAGACAAGTGAATTTATGTTCCAGTGCAAATAATGGAGCATTGTCTGACTATGATCAGGCCTTGGAGCTACCGCATCAAAAAGATGTACAGATATCATGCACGAGCAAAAAATGGGAGATTATGCATCAAAAAGATGTACAGATATCATGCATGAGCAAAAAATGGGAGATTATGCATCAAAAAGATGTACAGATATCATGCATGAGCAAAAAATGGGAGACTGTGCCCAACTACAACATGGCTATGATCATGCCACTGGAAATATATAGACAAACATTTTGCACCTTAACCCTCTCACTGTCAATGGCGCCATACGGCGCCACGGCTTTGAAAAATAAAATAAAATATAAGCATTTGTCAATAGGCAATAATTTTTATATTAAAAGATAGCTGAATTCAAACTCTATTTACACCAAAAAAATTACGGCGGTTAGGCGGAGGAAAGTTAATGAAATTATATTTAAAACACGAACGATTTTCAGTCGGACGATATCAACGATGGAGAAGAGACTGTCAATAGCTGAAATTATTTCCCAAGTGACTAGGGCAGCTTGGGACATTTCTGGTGATGAATCAAGTGACGAAGAATGTGAAGCCATCCATTCCTACCTCGGAGATAGTCGTGTGCAATGCAAATACTGCAATGTTCACCTTTGCATTATGATCGGAATTGTTTCCATGCTTTCCACAACTTGGTTGACTTTTGCCACAGACACTGATTTCACCTCAAACTCCACCCAAAATTTCTTTTGATTACATTATGTCAAACAATTATCAAATGTTTACTGAATGTTGTATTGACAAAGTTCTTGTTGATAAATAAGGAATTTTTGTGGTCAATTTATGAAGACCTTATTACGGGTTGGCATAACTTTTGTATAGTAATGTATATTCCTATGTTCTTAGAAGCAAAAGAAAGGATATGGATAGAGCTATCCTATGAGCTATATATCGAGTCCATAACAACATGAACTATGGAGAAGTTATGGCACTCCTAATCATGACCATTGTTTGCATAATTATATTCATATTATGTGGTCAGTTTGTGGTCACACCTTTTGACCACAACTTCTAAAACAATCATGCTATCACATGACCAAATGGTAAATGGTTCAGCTAAATATCTGATTTGATATTAATTTTTTAATGTGGCTGTGTTAAATTTAAAATACTTCTCCACAATGCTGACAGTGAGAGGGTTAAGGAGTGAGGAATAAATGACAATGAAAGGACAATGACATTGTTTGCAAAAAGTGGCTAGAGGATAATGTGTAATATTGCCGGGATAAAGGTTGATAGACTTTGTTAGGGACATGTTGAATCTGCTGAATGTTATTATGTGGACATTGAATATCTGTGCAGAGAATGTTTGCATGCAGCTAAGATGACTGGGTAATTCCATCATACCTTGTTCTTATATTTCCAATAGTTTGTTGAAGGGATCCATTGGGGGGGGATGGGGGGGAGGGGATTAGAAGTTACATATCTCCAAGATAACAGCATTCAAAGACTCTTACCAAAATTATATACAAGTAGTCTACGAAGCTGGAGGTTCAGGAAGTGGCATATATATATGAGATGGACCATCATTGAGATGCTTGTTTTTATGCTATTCTGGTAAAGAATTGTAATGAGTGGTGGTATATAACCAGCTCATGAGAGTCTTAACATTTCATTATTCCTGATGAATGCTAGAGCATCTGGTTGAAATATCGAGAGGGTAAAATTTCAAATACATTGTCGAGAAGGACATTGTAATTTTCTCTATTACTGAGAGTTCATTGAGAGTTTATTTAAGAGAAAGCAATACCCAGAAATTGCTACAAGAAATTTTTACATTTGAGGTTTCGGTGGAGGAATCACCATGTTTTCAGCATGAGTTGCCATGATGAAGAAATTTTACCAGTAAGTTTAAGGTTGAAACCACTCATTAAAACTCTTCTCCCGGTGAGTTTATTTGGGAAAAAATTAAAAATTGACCATTAAGTACAAATAAATTGATATTAAATCAGAGGTTAACAATAGTCCCTAGCAACCATATACCACAAGATAGCTCTACTGTTGGACATTATTGTGGTCAATTCATGTTGCTAGGTTACCAAACCGCACGTGTATGAATATCATTATAATGTTGTTTAATATTTAAAAAAATATTAAAATTGTATTGTAGATTATAAATATCCTTCTATTTTCAGCCAACTTTAGGAACAACTGAGATATGCTGTGGTATGACAGACGTTTCCCTGTATAACAGAGAGGACATAATTTCTACTGTATAGAATTCCCACCAATATTATTGACCCATAACCAATAATATTGATACAATGTACACAGAATCAAAGAGCAATTATACAATAAAATACTCTGTAATTACATACTCATAGTCTGATATACAAGTGTCCTCGTGCAGTAAGACTAGCACTGGATGAAGGTAAGGGGGAGAGTTGAACATTCCTACTTCTGAGAAAAGTACGTCCTCGTGTAGGTCTACAAGACGAGCGTCCTCGTGCAGTATAGATGAAGAGAGTGGGGTAGGTGTGTTTGCATCACTATCTTTATCAGAACTCATCTGAACATGGGGAAGCTGTGCCATGGTAATATCTCCGTCATGGTCCATCACTTGCTCCATCAAACCTGAACATGATAGAGTTGTTATTCGTCAACTTATTAGACAAGTCAAGGAATCAAGTACAGCTAGAACTATAAAGGAAAGTAGGCTATTACACAGGTGTAGCTAACACCATGATTTAGCTAGCTCCTCAGACTATCAGGCTTTATATATAGCTAGCAAAGTACATTGACTTACCAGGAGGACTGCCAGGATCAATGCCTTCGCCTCCAACAGCAAAAGCTTCGTCCATACTGCCATGGTTTCGATTGGAAAAGTCTCTGCCGAGTAGCTCTACTTGGTCACGATCCAAACTGAGTTCACTAGGTGCTGACAGGATTGCTGACCATTGGAATTAAAATCACCTTCTCAATATCAACTTTAAATTGTATTCACTCGACATTTCTATATACTAGATGCTCTAACTTTCATTGAGAATTTGAATTGTTCCTAAAATCAACGTACTTCAGGAATCAAGGAATATACCACAAGCAGGAAAAGGATGAAGCACTGGGCTCTCCGTTTTTGTGTGGTAACCAAACTATCATGGATTTCTTTTGGCACTGACAAACAGTCCTCCTGAAGCCAAGCTTTTTGGAAGAGATATGTGGGTGATATCTTCTGCTTAGTGAAGAAGGGGAGAGAGCAGAAGTTGCTGGACCATCTCAACAATGACAGGCTATCCATAAAGTTTACCATGGAGCTCTTAATCGTTGCCCATTCTGGATTGACATCTACACAGAAAGGAAAATGGAAGGCAAACTGCAACAGTTTACAAAAACACACATGCACCAACTAATACCTTTAATATGGATCACATCCTCTACCATGTGATGTGGTGAAGAGCCTTATATGATAGAGCCAGGAGAGTAGTGATGGAGAAAGAGGACCTAGAGAAGGAAGAAATCATTTGAATAGCGTGTTTATAGAGAATAGTTATCCACAAGCCTTTATTAACATTTCCTCTTTAGATAGATCTAAATGTAGAAAGGGAGATAAGTACATCGATACAAGTGATTTTGAGCAATGAGTCAATCTTAATTGAGTTTTTTCAATTAATAGAAATTTGATTTTTACAAATAGTACCTTGGCAACACATAGAGACTCACAATAATCGGGCAAAGGAATATTTGTGAACTTCCTGACTCAGACACCTCTGCAGATTTTGATGAAGGTTGAGAGCGCAAGTTACAGTGCATGCCTGTCAGGTTCTGTTTTTATTCTCTCCTCTGCTAAGAAAACAATAATTCCTCATGGCCAAAAATTCCACAATTCTGCACTGATAGGTACATAATACTTACCCATGAGTGTGTACCACATGTATGAAAGCTTTTTGTGGTTGTAGCCATGCAGGTTTGTTGGATAAAAATGCTGATCTAGCCTTGTTGGATTCAACAATTGGAAGAAGGCATGTGAGCTTTTTAAGCAGCATAATCTTAGTAATGCTAAGCTTCAACATTCCAGTATAGTAAAACCTTTACATTGAAAAGGTGTCTAACATATTGGCTCCCCTGAATGTAGTAGTAGTTTACTAGATCATGCATAATTTGTTTGTATGTTCAAACTTACTGCAAATTTGGCAAGTGATGATTGAACTGCCCAATATGTAAATTTAGAGAGTGGACTTCCATTTGACAATTAGCTACCAATATGCAGATTAAGTGGTACTGTTATAGGGAAAGCCATCTACAAATTTGCATAAAACCTTGACTTACAAATTCATGTTTTGTGAATTTCAGCAAAGAAAAGTATACTCATCAGAACAAGTTATGTTGTTGTGTAGATAGCGAAGGGATTCTAAAAATGCCATGAATTCACTCTGCAGATTATTTAATATATTGTATAATGCAGACTACTAAATCTGTGGTCATGATAAAGAATATAGAATAAAATATTTGAAGAATGTGGTATACTGAGAAATATTTTTTTGTCGGTGTAACTATTGAGCATACTCTGTTTCATTATGTGTGGTCATCATAATACTTGAATGTGGTCATATTTATTATTTAGCTGATCAATTCACTATTTATTTTGAATTTGAGATATTTCAAGTTGGGTGGGTCTCCCTCACTTGGGGTAACATATTGCGAAGGGTTTGGGAAAAATAGTTTGTCATAGTGTCAATTTGTTCTGACATATCAGTATCAGTCAAGCTAAAGTAGTTTTAACTCATGTCATTACAGTTGAAAGCATTTCAACCATAGGCAGAAACATCTAGAGTGAGTTCAGCAGTACTGCAATGAAACAGGGTTGATGGCAAAACATCTGTGCTAGTTGCAGTTATCAGTGCAAGAACTACATCATCTGAAATCTAGTTGCTTCCTTACTCTACAAAGCCAAGACTTTCACAGAATTGGATATCATTCTGAAGGTCACCGTAAGCTTAAACCTCTCATGATTATGGTTTTAGATTCTATCTAACACTCTCAAGCAGCTGGAAAGTTTGTGCAAGATTTCAGCTATGATGACTAGCTATTACCTGCAAGTTTGTACATTTCCTCAAACAACCTTTATGAGACTGTTTCATGTAATTGTTAATGCCAAAAAATATCCAGAATGAGCTCATGGTAGGGAGAACTTGAGCATTGCAATGAACAAAAAAATGACACCAAGCAATGGTAATTGCCTCTGCTGATGTGAAAGACTTAACCAAACACCTCAGGCCACAACTTCCACTAATCCTCCATTCCATCGAGCAAACAAAACTCTCCGGGTTATGACAAAGACTAGAATCTATATAACCACCTTATATCAGTATTGAGCATGCTGCATTTGATTAGGTGAAGTTTACATGTTATTTTTAGTGGTAACATATTATTAGTTGTTTTTTTCTTCTTCTTTTTTTCTTCATCATCATTATTTTTTTTTAAATGTATTATTATTATTATTTTTTGTTTTTTTATATAATTAATGAAAGTCTAATGAAATAAGTCCTCCAGGCTGGAGTCATTGCCCAGTGTTCCCATAATGCATGCGCTGTTCAAGTTGAAGAACAATTTGATGTCCCATTTTCATATTGCGCTGAGGAAAGCTTAGCTGGCAGGAGAAACAAACTGATAACAACTGCTACTGTAGTTAGTGACAAGGTAAAACTACAGAGATTCATATTACTTTTCGAGGTCTATGAAGGGTCTAAGTATTCAGGGCACATTTTTGTTGCATCATGACACAGTAAATCCCATGCCTGTGACAATTTCCTAGAGGATATAGCTCCCTAACATATACACAATTAGAAACTGCTGCACTATTTTCCCCATTTTACTTCATCAATATGACAAGGGATGAAGAAGGGAGGTTTGAAGGTAATGAAAATATTACCACAGTGAGGTATAAATAGAATGTGTTAGATACTAGAGAGGCTCTTCTTTCCCGACCTTTTTAGCGATCAAACTGGGCTGTTTTTGGTTTGATGATCTAGTCATGGGTGTGCTAGTTAAACAAATATAGCTAAGAAATTAATTTAATTGTGGCTAGTGAATGTAGTTCTAGCTAGCATATATATATATAGAAATATATATATAGCTCTATATATATAAATATAATAATATGTAGTATGTAATAACACAGTGTCTTTTTATGTCTAAAGGAATCTTGAAGTAGTTGCTCTCATTACATTTCTCCTTGTTCTCCCCGTGCATCTTCTGAGCTCTATAGCTAGATTATTCATAGGCATTTAGCAATTGCATATAGCATGTGAAACCACTTTCAATAGTTATTATCCCACTAACTACTTGGATTCATAAGCTAGCACTTGATTTAGGGCTGGCTAAATCTGGAATCTACAAACAAGATGGTTTTATTAACTCAATAAAGTTAGCTTTTAATGCATAAGAAAGTTATAATTTGATACCTAAATAATTATATCTAGCCTAACAAACATTAGCCTTTGACCACCAAGCTGCTTTTATATATATATATATATATAGATAGATAGATAGAGCTCTAGTCTGTATACTTGGATCACTGTTAACACATAGAAGCTCATATATTGTGAATGGAATTTATAGTGGCATACAAAAAATAAATATAAAGCACTAGTTAAAAAGATATACTCTGTACTGGCTCTAGCAGATAGTTTTGGTGTGAACAAAATCCTTACTTTATGGTGTAGCTATATGCCTGTTTATTATACAAAGATCCCTGAAATCAACCAGGAGTTAAAGAAAATCCAATTTCCAGTTTCCCCTGTGGTAAAGATAAAGAAATGAGTACTAGCCATCAATACAGGTTAGCTACTTGTAGTTACTTTAATTTTCAGTCACATTATAAAGGATGTACAAGCTAGATGCCAAAAATAAAACTTGAGGACCAACTTACACCACAACATACTCCAAATTGCAAACTGGACATTTTACATTGACACATAGGTTTAATTGTAATTTGATCCTCCCCTCCTCCCCCTGCTCAGTCCCCACTAATCTGGTTATATAGAGACCTTGTTTGAATATAATATATGTATAGCTTTCTAGCAAAAAAAAAACTAGCAAGGAAACTGCAGCTGACAGTCACATATGATTGCGTAGCCTTGGGTATGATCATTATAATCAACCCAATGCAGCTGAAGAGGCTACAAATAGTTTCTTAAGTTTTACTGATGCCTCATTTTTTAATTGTTTCAAGCTAGACATGATAGTTTACATCAGACTGATGTGAATGTTAATTAAAAGTGGGAATGACACCATTGTTTTAGAAGTTAAAAAAAAACCTGTAGCTATGACTTTGGAGCTCCATAAATTCTGCTACTTCATTCTATGAACTCGATATATATCTCAAAAGATAGCTCCCTCTGTGTGCTTTCATTTAGTGCTAAAACATGAGTATGTGTTCATGCATGTTAGTTGAAAATAGATTTCCTAAAATAATTTTTTCATCTGTGTGCTTGACCACGTAATTCTAACTTGGTAATGTTGGGCCTCCTCTAGCCACTGGTACTAAATTCAACTGTTTAGCACTTTCCAATTAGGAGCTAGAATGGTTGGGTGTAGAGGCAATCAGGTTTTGAGGTCACCAACTTTGACAACCTGTACCTTGGGCATGGTTGTACCTCAACATTTTTGTACCAAAATAGAACACTGTGAGAGTTTTACCCTATAATTATATCGAGTTCATAGAATGAAGTGTGCAGAATTTGTTGAGTTTCAAAATCGTAACCACAGTTGTTTTTTTACTTTATAAAAAGTACCTTCCCCCCTAGAAAGGCAGTATTTTTTCGGAATTGTTTCATGCTGGTGATGGTAGTTTTCATCAGACTAATTCGAGTGCTTTATGTGGAAGAAATAGAGCTAGACTTTACAACAGTGTAATAGAGGTATATATGCTTGAGTGAAGTGTATTTGTTATATATAGAAACTATCAATTCTTGAAGGTTTCATTGAAGAAAAAATACAGTGACATTCTTTATTTTTCCTTTTGCCTTTAATTGTTCCAAAGTAATGTGTTTTTTACAAATATTAAATGCATTTACTAGTTAGGATTTATTATATCAAAGGTATGTGGATGTTGAACAGGCAGGAACTATCACCCGAGTAACTAAAATGCAATGAAAATACTGTTTCCATATGTCCAGCTTGATTGGCAAAGGAAAAAGACACACATTAAGAAAGTCAACTCTGTTGGCCCGGTATATACTAGTTGAAAAATCCATCTTCTCCTGATGTGTACCACATTTAAAACACATAATTATTACATTGTTAGTTGCATTGTGTACATTTTTTCTTTTGATTATTCCTACTCTATTTTTGACAACTTGGGGATATGCTAATCAAATGCAGGGAAGAACTGTTAATTTTTTGTTTTCACCCGAACTAAACATAGCCACTAAGAAATGGTTACCAGTGTATCTAGTGATGCTACTCCATTGGATGAACTCAATGATGCTAACAGACACATGCAACCATGCATGGTGTTATCGCAAACTCTCAACTGACATCCAACTTCATTTTTTCCCTCTTTTTCCAAGTTCATAATTTTAATCACTCTCTATTTAAGCTAGTTGCCATAGTCTTCTTATAAAAAATGAGTTTAATGCCTACTGTAGTGCTCTATCCACCACATGTTATATGATGAAATCATATCCTGGCAGGTGTAATATACATGACAGTATGTGGCAGCTATGAACAAATGCTCTGTTTCCTTTTGGATGCATGGTGTTGTTTGCTTAGCTGTCTCTTATTACAGAGGATGTGAAGTGTTTAGATGTTTTTTTCTGTTGCGATTTTTTCTCTCTTTGAGTCTGTTTTATTATTTCATGGTGTTGAGCCATACATGATGTAGCTATATTGTGCCTCAAACAAACTGTAAGAACCATAAGTCAATTGATCTTCAGGGTGTGTCTTTGTAGTGGGAGTTGTTTTAGTGCCTTAGTGCCTTATGAAAGATCTGCACAATAGGCAACTGTGGAATGGTAATGATATAAATACTTACTATACATGCAAACAGTCCAGCACTGGGAAAATTTCCGCTATGCAGTTTGACCAATGAATAGATATGTGCTCTCTGATTCAAGTTCCCAGTATATAAAAGATTTGCTTAAACCATGATCACAATGAAGATGGTTACCCAATTTTTTATTAAAATTCTTCAAAATAAACTCTTAAATAAATTTTGGTATTGGCATATCAGAAAACAAACACAAAAACAGCATTATATATATTATAAGCTAACAGCAAAGAAATCCGGTATCATCTATCTACAAAATGAAGTGATTTAGAATCATTTGTAGTATATACCTTAAATGTCTGTGCAGTTTTCCTCAGCATAAGAACTTCTAGTAACATGTAATAGAATTGCTGCATTGTGGAAGCAAACAAACCTACTCTGTTTTATGTCTATATAACTTACAGCAAAGAAATTAATCCAATGTGATCCATGTGTGATGGCAGTTGCTAATTTTTTGTGCTCACTCACACCTATATTCCCAATTCTACGATGTAAGTAATAGTGTTAACTCAATCAACCAGCAGGGTACTTATGGACACAATAATTGCAGAAAGAGATAGGGCTGCTAATCCCGACATACTACTAAGTAGTTCCACCAAAATCTTCTCTCACCTGGAAGCAGTGGGCTTGGATCATAAAGCTGATGGAACCATCATGACTGCACTTCTGATCCCAAGACCACCAAATTCGAAGCTTGTAGCCAAGTAGTACATTAATATTGCTAAAGATGCACAATAAGTGGAATCAAGCTTTACAAACAGTAAAATCATGCAAATGTATAGTGTTTGTATAGTAACTTTGGCATGGAGAAGGCATGATGAAGAAGAAACAAAGCATCATGTGAATGGAGATGTCTTTCACCTACTGCCTAAGAGCTCCAAGAATTTACCACTTGATACCTGCGACAGCATACCTATAGCAATCAGGTCCTAATTGATGATCTCACCCTGCTGTAGTTCAACTCTAGATGCACTCTCCCAGCCTCATATTCTATGCTACACAACTCGTCAAAGATATCTGACACCAAACCACCCGAAGTCACACATTCAGGTAAAACATATTCAACTATGATTTTAAATTCTTCAAGAAACTGTTGGTGGGGAAGTGGTCCCAATGGATCTCCCTTTTGAAGCCCTTCAGCAGAATCAATGATATCACTTTCAAAACCTAGGGAGGAATGTATAGAATAGAAGGTGCTAAAAAGAAATATTTAGAAATCTTTGTCATGTACTAAGTGATATAATTCTTGGTATAATCTCGTACTATATCTTCCTCCCTCCTGTGTCAGATTTAGCCCATGATCCAATATTCATGCATATATTATAATAAGTTTGTATATATTCATTTGACATGATGTACTATAATTTTTTATTTAATTTGCTTCTTGTTGGAAAATTTGATGTATTATGGTAATATGAATGGAAATGTGATATGCAAATAATCAATTAAAAGTGCTACATGATGTAGATAGATTATTGAAGTGACACTTTTTGCATTTCTTTCTTCTGGTTTCAAAGCATGTGACAGAAGTGTTTGTGTCAAAATATGACTAAATATTCATGGCAGTTTATAGACCATAAGACATTACCTGAGGTAGTTTTATTTGAAGTATTATATACAAATTAAATTGTTTAGTTTTATCTTGTGTGGTTATGGAACATGCCATTTCAAAATATGGTCGAACAATAAAATAGATATAGAGTGCCACTATATTATACTCTATAATGTGTCATAAGAACACTTAAATATTCTCTGAAGGGAAATATGACTCCAATTTTAACTCCTTGACCAACAAAAATAGCCTGCATTCATCCCCTCACTAATCCCTTTGAGTATGGAATAGCACGTATGTTAACTTTAAACATGTATACACTTGTTGACAATTATTTGTATAGTATAGACAAAGTGTTTTGTGCAATAACATATTGGTATATGTTTAGTATATCCATAATTCTTGCAATACTACTCAGAGAAATAATTGTCCCCGGCCGAGGTGTGTGAAAGACTGTCAAATCTTGAAGTATTATCAGTTCCTGGCTTAGGATCCACTGAACGACAAGTATTGGGGCTTTTTGAAGGAGGTCTTTTTTTGCAGCCATTGAGGTCAAGGTAGTTGGATATATATTCTAGATTACTTGTAAGATAGTACACTATCTCTGAGAATAAAGGACGACAAGTGGATCTCTGTTGCCAACAAGTTAGCATCAATTCGTACCTAAATAACAAAACAAATTATATAATTTATAGTGCACACTAATTCATTGTCATGTCTATGATCAATTGTTTTTTAATTAAAATATGCTGAATAATCTCACATGTCAGAACCACAGGCAGCATTTTGGGGCCTTGCTGAGATCCCACCATTAACAAGGAAGTCCAATATTTCTTGTGGGTGGATTCCGGGATAGGGCATACATCCTCCAGTAAACACCTCCCAACATGTTATTCCATATGACCACTATGAGTAAAACATTATAGATAGAGCACATCCTATTATAAGTTAGAACTTACTATATCACTTTTCTCCGTGAATTTTCCTTCCTTGATGCTCTCTATAGCCATCCATTTCAGTGGCAGCTTTACACCACTTTGAACCTGGCGGAAGTAGTTCACGGAATAGATGTCTTCAGTTAGCCCAAAGTCACTCACTTTAATTATTCCACTAGCATCGACTCTGCATGATCATTATCAATGGCTTAACAATAATGTACATACATAGCTATGTGTTTGAATGGGTAAATTCATAAAAATTAATGATAAACTGAAGATTTATCTTAAAAACTTGGCTTTTGTGCGAATATTCAGTCATCATCAGCATTGCATATGATGAGGACCGAAGCCTTCAGTTATACATCAACATAAAAACCAATTTGAGCTGACTTAGATAATTATTTGGATTTGTCATATCTTTTATTACTTACAGGCAATTTCTTGCTGCTAGGTCTCTGTGTACAAACTTCTGGCCTGCCAGGTATTCCATCCCCTTGGCAATTTGCAAACACATCCGAAGCAGATCTTTCTTGACATTATTAAACTGAATTAATATGTATAAAAATGGTTAATATTATTTCTAAATAACCTGTAGCTAAATAACCTGTAGCACTATATATATTATATCTTAATTAGTATTTAATGACTCCAGCGTAAACCATAAGAATTGCATATCTGAACACCTATCTTCTCTCCTTTTACCCATGACACTTCAAATATTTTATACTCAACCCACTACGAAAATAGATCTTTTTAGCCGACCGTGTTTTTACATTTTTATCATCTTCACTGGTCACAATTAGTTCATCAGATTTCTTTTGGAGTTGGTCTAAAAGACTTCCATTTGCCATGAATGGCATGACAATGCATGGTACACTCAAACTGGTTTCTTCTTCGGAAGGGCCTCTGTATACTCCAATTATCGACATCACATTAGGATGCTTAAAATATTGCATCTTATCAATCTCTTCGCAAACTTTATCGATATCACCAGCAGTCTCAAAATTACCTACACAGATCATGTACAAACAAAATTATAACTAAACCATTAAAAGTGTTAAGAGCATGGAGTGCTTGTAGATCTTGCATTATATTTAACAGTGAATTATTTTTTCTGTACAGATTGACTAATATATAAAGTGCCTACCTTTCAAGGTTTTGATAGCAACGGTGTGTATCACATCAGATTTCAAGTAACCCTTATAGATGACACCAAATTTACCTTCAGATAAGCACAACAATTCATCACAAATATAAGAATAGCAATTAGACTAGACTTAGTTGCCTACATCAGACAAATTCTGGTTGTTTATCGATAATTTTGCACCTAGCCCCAATTTTTTTTTAACTCTCTGCGATACCTGGGTTTCTGGGATACCTATATATCAGGGCTATTCTGAACAAATTTTCAGGGCCACCATGTCCTTTTTGGGGCCACTTATTCTTGGCCACCCAGTTCTGTAAACCTGTTCTGGGCCACTTTAGCCACCTTCATTGGGCCTACAAATAGGGCTATGCTCGAAATTCTCCCTATAATGCTATTCTCGAATTCTCATGCAACTGCCTATAATGCTCTACCTATAATGCCTGAAATTCAGCCCAAAATTCTTTTTTTAGCTGAAAATTCTTTTTGGAACACACAATAAATTGGTATATACAATAAAAGTTTATGAATCACTTTCTGTAATTATATTGGGGCATAACAGATGCTTCAATAGTCTCTTCCAATGCAGTGGTTTGTCGTTGGGGAAAGCTATTAGACAAAATGGAGAAAACCCGCTCTGCTGCTGCAGAGGATGGCTGCACTAGCAATGCCAATTTGCAAGCAGCAGACCAGTGAGGGAGTTCATTTGTGCAATTAGATAGAAATGGTAAGAGATATAAAAATTAAATTTAGCTAGCTAGCTATTTTGACGCAGCACGAGCATCCTTCCAGTTAGTGTAGCCTATGGTAATAAAAGCTAGATCTCTTCTGTTATAGGTATAGTAGGCAGCAAGTTCCTCTCATTTAGGAGCTCCATTTTTCTAATATAATTATCATCAAGATGCTGAATGTCAAAATTTCAAGTTTAGTCATTCATATTATTGTAATGTATTTTATTAAATTGCCTATATAAGTGTGGGAAAAGTACAGGGTATGGTTATACAAAATTGGGCATGGCCAGGCCCCCTGCACTATATATTTGCCTTACCAATGCAAAATGTACTGCTACGCATATGATCTATCACTTAGCAAGTAGCTGTGTGCTAACTATGCTAAGTGATAGATGTATATATAATATATACATACACTACATTTTGCGTGCATAGATATCTGCTGTATAAAAATTAAACTTGTGATTGTGATCCAGTCTGCATCATGTATACTTTTTTTTTAATCCTGCCTATAATGCTTGGAATTAGTAAAAATTCTGCCTATAATGCTGGCATTATATTCTCAATGCTTCAGCACACCGAAAATGCTCAAAAAAATGCTAGCATAATTTATTGAGCCCTACCTACAAAGCCTCCATTGTTGTGCAATTTAAACAAGGAGTTTCTTCAAATCCTACCAAACATTTTAAAATAGATTGCAGCGGTTCAATTCATTACTTAGGCATAAAGCTAGATAGTTTTCCGGAGTTTTTGAGAACCAAACACCTAAATCAACAACATAGTTATTCTCTATACTTTTACCATAATTGATATTTAAGAAGCAGTATTTTCAAGGAAATTTGGCAACATTCAATAACCAGTTTGATATAAACAACATACAGTCCAAGTGAGATCCATTGCTCTAGAAGGACTTACTGCTCCTGGAAACCCAGCTAGAGCTATAGCCCAAGCTGTCAATGCTGCCCAACAGGATGGCATTGATAACCCTGTCGGTCGAATTGTCTATGAAGATTCCTGAATCCCTGTAATCCAGCCAGTCTGATTGCCTATGAAAACCTGAAAGGTCCAACAGCTCCAGGTGGTCAGACCAGTGCAACCAGCCAAAGCACATTTATCCATCCATCCATCTATGAGGTCCATGCATCCCAGCATGATCCATTCTCCCTGCATACCACAGGGTTCAGCAGGTCCCTCACTCCAGCAGGATCATCTTCCTTTGATACAAGGAGTGTTTGTCATAATCTAAATTGCATTGATTGGTCTGCCCTAAAGAAATCCTTTCAAGAGTGTCTCAGTATGTCGATGTGTTATTAAATCAAAATCCCTCCATTCCTCTAGGATGTTCCAAATGTTATGAGACCATTCCGTTTGGTTTCTTTTGCATCAAAGAACAAAAAATTGGTTCTTACTGTTCAACAAGGTTTTGCTGTCTTTAAACTTGTTAACTATTCAAGTTCTTTAGAAATATTCTCATAATTATAATGATCTGAAAGTCCACGGGGATCCTCTGACCAGAAAATATCTGTGGCACAACCTTGCTGACTGGTCAACCCTCCACCTCCAACTGCTTCAGTTGGATCTGTGTCCCTCATATGTCCAATTGGTACTCAGACCAATACAGCCTGAGGGCTGCATTGTATCACCAACATATATATCCAACCAGTTAATTAGGTAGAGCATTTCCAGCTGGTAGCTGCCCTCCAGGAAGTCCATGATCTCTCACCAATACCTGTCAACAAGGGATGAGTCTATATACTAACTCCCCCAAAATTCCAAATAAGATTAAAATAGCAATACAATATAATTAAGACTTGTGTGAGGTTTATAGGATCCGAAGCTCTCTCAAGTTTATGAACAACATTGTCTGAAAACATTCTAATTTGTTGATGTATATATAATAAATTATGCTAAATTAACAAGGTGGTGTTGAACCAATTTTGAAGCCAGAAGTCAAGGGGATAATAGTCCAGGAGTTGAAGGATCAGAGGTCTTTCTTCCCAGAAGTTGGTCAGGAGGGTGTTGCCAACTCCTGGTGCTATCCTTCCAAGAATCACAAAGCACCTTTCAAAGGTTGTGCATTTCCTTAGCACATTTGAACGGATCAGCTTGATCAATGCCATAACTTATGCATAAACTTGTCCTTTAAAAACGACAATAGTAGTTCTTCATTGATTGATCGATATCACTCCAGTAAACTTGGATCTCTCTTATGTGGCCACCAATCAAAGACCACACCTGTCATTATGACCACTGTCTAGCTCGTGACTTCCAGATGATCAATAAAGATCTGTAGCCACAAGCGTGCACAAGTACAAATACTCAGGTATAGCAGCCATGGTTTGACAAAGTTCAAGCATAAAACCAAGCTTGTACCCATTGCTAACATGATTGATGCAAACAAACTAAGCTGGGCCCAATTATAGGATATCGGCATGGAAAAGTAACTACAAAACTGACTTCAATCCCGCTGGTTATTCTGTACCAGTTGCAAGGGCATCACCATGATGATACTGTTCTCTAGTCGTGTGGTATTTGTGGAAGATGTTGATTTCGCCTTCCTTACTATGGATTTCACCTTCTGGTTGATGTGCACCATATTTGAACAGGTGCAGCAGTGGGCCTATCAGTGGAAGATGATAAGATTGTGTTGAACCATATCTCTCTCAGGGTGCCCTAAATCAAGCCAACTTCCAAAATGCAGACCAAGATGGAACAGCCGGCTACTTGTGAAAGCAATTTTCCAAACATCAAGCATTTAACACTCTATAACCCTTCTCAGGGATTTCCATGCACATCTTCTTTACTTTGTAGGGAACTGGATGGGATGCCAATCAATAGCATACCCTGCAGACTTGAGCAATGTTGTTCTGCAGCATATCTAATGCAGAGTCAACTCTCACCCCTGTTCTCTGACCAAGAGCTGGAATAGGACTGCAGAGATACCAGCAGAAGCTTTGAAGATCCACTGTGAAATACATATGATGTCCCTAAAATGGCTGCCAAATATCTTACAACACTCTTCCTATTTTGACATCTTGACGCACAAAGGGGCTATAAAATATAAAAATTCAGTAGCTCTTATCAGCGTGCCTAAAGTAGTGTGGTAAAATCTAATTTAGGTGTTTCAGTTTCCCACTGGCACAAATGCATCCTCCAAAGTGAACTGCCTGGTAATGAATAAGCACATGTAGCTATTTTTCGGAATCTATAACTGAAATGTGCCAGAAGTGCAATGGTAATGGTTCTATCATGTTTTAGAAGCAATTTCAACTCAAACTGCACACATATGCAGATCAGCATGTGGAGATCTTATGGCTTAGCTACTAGGATATGTATCAACAGATATGTCTGTGATTGATGTCATATGTGTGCAAATTGTGCTTCCTTATTATTCCTAAATGCGAATCACTAGGACTGAGAAAACTGGCCAACAGAAGGCCTCTTTGTACGAATAGTTGGGTAACCCAAGTATAGGGAATTTGATGGTACTGAATAGGTATCCCAGAAAAGGTATATAGCTCAGAAAAAGTGTCCCAGAGTAGCTGTCACAGATGATTAATTTGTCTACAACACCTTGGTGTCTCATGTGACCCAGAAAAACTGACCCCAAACCATCACCTGGGATAGCTAGAAGAATAAAAGATTATAGAATGATTGCATAATACAATACTATCCAGTGAACGTACAAAGCACTGATGACAAATCGAGAAAAAATGTCATTATGACATACGTGCTGGCATAAAACAAACAGAGAAAAGGTACAATAATTAGTATACATTATTTTACCTTGTCCTATAATAGTAGTCACTTTAATTTTACTTGGACTGATGATCAACGACTTTGGAAAATTATGCAAGAGAGACAATTGGCGTGTTGGAATAGATTTTTCTACAGAAAGTAAAAAATAATCCTGAATCTCTGTATTACTTTTCATTGGTATAACTCCATGACTTGTTCGCATGAAATCATGACAAAATTAGTATATATTAAATGGAGGAAGATAAGAATCATTTTGTTGTTAATAGTTTTTATAAATGAGAAGAAGTATGGCTTATAGTGTTCTTATTAAAAAAAAAATATCTCCCTGGTCTTTTTTCTCCTTATTTCATCCATTAGAACAGACAAATAGAAGTTGCACCATTTACTCTATATAACAAAATAGAACATGCCCTTGATTACACCATGCAACAGCAGGAATTATGAAGGCTCCAGAGAAAATGCTGTCCGGAGCATGTAAAAAGATTGGCAATCTGTCACCACTAAAGTAATAATCATATTCTTCAAAAAGTGCAGCCTTTTAGTCAAGATAGATGAGTCACATGATGACAGCATTGACTGTTTAAAACCTGGGTAAGTTACATAGAGTGCTGCAGCAAACATCACCCAGCAGTATGTCCAAGCCACTAAGAAAAGTGGGAGAGACAGAGTTGTTGGCTCAAGTGACTCTGTTGTAAAACCTTGTTAGGCATACAAAGAATAGTAAGTTATAGCTCCTAAGTCCATCATTGTCTAGGATAGAAACCAAGAGAAACCAGTAGAGGATACCGAAGATTTATTTTATAAACAGCTTTTGGGGGTGTTGGGGGGAGGGGGGAAGGGAGGGGGGTGGCCTGTGAATAATTTTGTCCTAATTAGTGGGCTTAATAAATACAAAAGTAATAGTAAAAAAAAATGATTGACAGATAAATCTTCAACATTATTTATGAAATCAGCTGGCAGGTTAATACTATTCTTGGTACTTCCACAATATTTATCTATTAAAAACATAAAGTTATCTTAGAGGTGCTTTAAAGAACCCATTCTACTCTGGCAGGTCTAACATTTGACATGTTTTTCCACATAAAAAAGGTTGCTGAAATTAGAATGTATTTTGAAGAGGAAACACATACAGTAGGATGTCGACTCCAGTTATCCAGAAACTTCAGTTAACCAGAACAGGTGTACATGTACATACACTGTACATGTACAGTGCAGTGTACATGTACTTTGGTCCCAAGCAACAATCATCACATTAGGGAACTAATCAACACATGATCTGCATGTGCTGAGATGCAGCTGCTCATTTCTTGCTAGGTAAGCTCACATGATCTGCATGTGCTGAGATGAAACTGTCCTGCTGTACCTGGAACAGCAACCTATGTACCCATGAATGCTACAGTGCTAATTAATGGCCTTTTCATGGAAGCAGTGAAGAAGAGATATGAAACACAAAAACAGACAAAAATCAGTGATTACATGCACTGTAAACATGACTAATGCACATTATACATGTGTACATTCACTCTTTTAACATTATATTCGTCTACACATTTGTGTACAACAAGTGACTTCAGTTATCCAGAAATTTCAGTTCTCCGGACACCTTCCGGTCCCAACCTGTCCGGATAACTGACATCCTACTAAACAATTATGTTTTTTCCATGTTCTCTTCTCTTTAATAAGAGAGTGCCCCTACTAGCATTTAAGTAATAAGATTTATCTGTCACTAAAGCCCAATTTCAGGAGATTATGCAAGGCAAATTGTTGTCCAATCAATAAAAGTATTTCAACTAAAAGGAAAAATGTCTATATCATGAACCTCACACAACTTATTATTGGTGAAAATAAAAATTAATTAAGCAAAAATGTATTGCTAATTTTCCCTTTCTTTTAAGTTTAGTAAAGTATGAAGTATAAAACGAAATCTCATAATAATACCTCCAACTTCAACTTCGCTTGCGCTGGCTTTTCGGTTATTCATAATGCTCTGCTTTCTGTAATAAATAAAAACAGGTCACGGGTAAAAATTATGACAGCACATCCTGTTTTTAGTAGAACAGTGACTTACTATAAAGCATACATTTTGTAATTTAGACCTATCTAGGACATTAACCAAACTTATATGAAATTAACTAATGCATTCCAAGCATAGGGAAAGTGCAATAATATTATTCAAGCAGAAAATCTATACTCATGTAAACTACAATTGTGTAGAAGCAAAGTTAATAGTTTACATATAATTTTGAGATGAAACACCATGAAGCATGCTGGTCAGAGCTTTCTGTTGGCAGAGAGATAAAAAGTTTACGGTGATTAAACAGCATCTGCAAGTAGCCAATTGTGTTGCAAGCCTAGAAAGAAGTCAAGATGGCAAAAATGTGAGTATCGTAGGTGGGCCACATCTACTTATTTGTTTAGTTGTTAACAAACATTGACTTTTGAGCAGCAACAAATATGTTTAACAAATTGAAGCTAGAAATAACTGATGAATGGTACAAATAGAAGTTTATTCTGCTTAATTACCATCCTTTACAGTATTATCAGTTCATATGATTAGAGTAAGTGATTCTTTATATTCAACATCTTTCGTCATTTTTTTCTAGATACTCTAGCCTTCATAAGGCATGAATATTAAGATTCACATGAGGCTGATATATAGCTCACTATATTTAAACCTCACCTAAGTCTTAATATCTCATAGTTAAAATATCAACCTCATTTGAGTCTTATTACCACCTCATTATACCTGATGAGGGCTAGAGCATAAATGTTAAGGGAAAATTTTAATTTTGTTATCGAGTAAGTGATTAGAATAATTTTTTCAATGATAATGTTTATAGTACCTTTTGGCTTTTAGTAGGTGGTACCTGATGCAACAGAGACAGAATACAACACCAGCGACCATAAAAAGAATTATTGCCAAGATGGCAGCAGTTATGCCGAGAGGGAGAGATGGAACTGTGAAATAACAAATATGAGGGGAGTGAATTGGAACTAGGAAGATTAAATTCATGTAAGTATATCTGTTGTGCACTCATTGCCAATGAAAAGCAATATTACATCATCTTATGTTGACTAGTTTAAACTTCACCCTTTACATCTGTTCATTTGAACTATATTCATGCTGAAGGTAGGATATTATTGGTTTTCTTTTGCAGAAACAAAGGAATCTTACATTAGTGTATATATCAAGCTGGAAGAATTCTATTTTATTTTTTCACCTAGCTTTGGAGTTAGTATATAGACAGAGCTCAAACCATATCGCCTCTGATATACATCTGATCCTATTCAATATTCAACTATTCACCTTTTTGGGGGTGGAATTTAATCTTCAAAACTGAGCACATTGTGGTTATATCAGAGCACATGCAGTTTTACTCAAATCTACATTATTTGGGCCAGTTGGATTGAATCATTAACAATTCATCCTACCCATGCCTTTTTACCACATCGACATGCATTGGAGCACTTGGAGTCTTCTGACACTAATTTTGTTAGTGAAAGGTCCATATTATGCAAAGTATGTGTGATAGAAAAGAGAGCTATTTATAGAAAGATTAAATTTCACTTTTAATGGATTTTTACACAGCTGCTTTGCTACTTCAGCAAAGAATTCAAGGCAAGTTTGAGTCTTTTAGGAGCTAATCAGCTGAAAACATCATTTAGAAATAGAAACTGAAATACGAGCTTTGAAATTTTAGGATCTTTCCATCAATCATTTTGAATCAAACCAATAAAGAATTACTGCTGGATTCCCAGACATGTGGCCAAGAATATGAATTTCCTAATAAAGTGGATTGATCTTTCCCCGCCAAAAACACTGTGCTCATGTAGACCATTACAAGCTGTATGAGACTTTTACTGTTTAAAATCGCGTACACCAAACAGTATAACAATATTATTCTACAGGACCTAGTGAAGTCTCTTTCCTTACAATAAAGACTGTACTGATCGCTCTCACCCAACCCTGTGGTCCAATGCTCCACAAGTCAAGCCTGATAATCACCAAAAGAAGACTCTAGATCAGCTATCAAGTGCTGTAAATCTTGCCACCTGTCGTTAAATGACAATGCCTAGAAGTGACGAGTGTTTCTGTAGTGGTACCCTGTCACCTATGTTATGTAACTGATCACTCCTGTGGTCACCATTTCTGGTAGATGCAGGTACAGAATCGAGCGGTAATTCCACCAATCAGGCACAAATACAATAATCCCCATGAGTGCCTGATGTTGACAATACTCAAATTGTTATTATGGCAGCCATTTGCAGTCCCTTGATCTCTGCTTTCAGAGCACCTTCAGATGTTGAGAGACCCATCCTAAGCACTGATTTCTTCTATCATTTTAATCTCTTGGTTGACATGACACTCACTCACCTTATAGATTCCCAGACCCAGTTGAGAATACAGGAAACCTCAGCATAGGAAGCACACCTAGTCCATCTCTTTTGTATCGAGCTCCGGTGAATGAGTTCAAAGCTCTACTCTCCAATTTTCTCTTGATCACTTGGTCCCATTCCATCAATTAGCCTCATAAGCTACACCACATTACTGCACCTGCAATCTCTACACAAGCCCATTACCTTTTTCCAGGGAGTCCATGCTTGCTTGCCTGCATTTGACCACAGTAAATCATTTAACCTTCTTCCAGTAACTGCGTTCCTGCTCTCCACATGGCTCCTAAGAAGAGTCCTGGTGTTTTGCACCCCTGTGGAGAATTCTGACCTTTGAACAAAGTCACTCTCCCTGACTCATACAGGATTTTCTTTCGTCACCACATGGACCTCACCCAAACTGGATCTGATCATGACTATCCATCAGATTTCTGTCAAAACTTGTGCCCAAACTGCTGTCACTATCCCTTTTAGCTTATTTACTCGCATGCATTTTGGGATTCGGAATACAGGCAAAAATGTCTAAAGGTTTATGGACCAGGTTCTTCAGGGATTACACTTCTGTTTTGTAGGCGTTGATAACATCCTCATCGCCAGTACTAATGTGGTGGAGCACAAGTATCACCTACTACTAGCTGTGTCTAAGTGAATATGGGATCTTCACCAACCCTTCGAAGTGTACAATCAGGTTTGACAGTTTCTTAGGATATCACTTCAGCAGTCAGAGTCACATCAACTGGCCTGGACGGATAGCAGTAGCGGTTTTCACAAGGATAAAGTAAGCCCTTGCCCAGCTTCGTATTCATTTACCCTAAACCATCGGCCCCTACATGCATCATCACCGATACATCAGACACAGTCATGGGAGCTGTTCTCCAGCAGTGCATCATAGGAGTGTTGTCACTCTTCTTCAACTAATCCAAAAAAGTTGAAAGCATAGGAAATGCATTATAACACTTTTGACAGGGAACTTCTAGCCATATAACTGGGTATCAAGCACTTCACATTTCATCGAAGGACATGATTTTCATTGAAGTACTAACCACAGTACACTCATGTTCATTACTCTGGGCCCTCGAGCAGCACACACCAAGACAGATTTATGAACTTGGTTAGTTCGTATTGGAAAGCAAAACTCTCTGCAGATCAGTTAGCGGTCAGTGAATTAAATTCCACATCATTGGTTTCCAAGCTCTGGCACTTGCCCAGAAGGGAGACCCATAACATCCAAAGTCTGGAAGTATCTACCTTGCCTTGCCATAACTGTGGTTGACATTACCCTCATCTATGATATGTCTACAAGTGCACCACACCCGTACATGCCTAAAAGTTTCTAATGTAGAGTTTGCTATGCTCTTCACAGTTTATCAGATCCTGGCATCCGAGCATCCCCAAAGCTGCTCCCTACATGCTATATTTAGCCAGACATCAATATAGATATCCACATATGGACCAGACTTTGACTACACTGTCAGCATTCCAAGGTACACAGGTCTACCATGGCATTCCTTTCCCAATGCCAGATGTTCCATTCAAATAGTTCCATCTGGATCTTATTGGACCCTTGCCACCCTCTAGAAGATTCTCATACATGTTGACATGCGTCGACATTTCACTCATTGGCCTGGTGTTGTACCAATCCCCCAAAAATCATGGCAGAGATGGTCACTAAGGCTTATGTCACTACTTGGGTTGTTCACTTTGTAGTTCTTTCCACATTTACCATGGATAGAAGAGCTAAGTTGGAGTCAGCACTGTGGAAGCACCTGATGCATTTGTTAGGAACCAAGGATATTTGCACTGCAGTTCAGCATTTGCAATGCCAACTCGAAGCCACTATAAAGTGTCAATTGACACCGATTAACTGGGTTAATTCACTATTACTAACATTATTAGTTATCCATACACCATTCAAGAATGATTTTTTTGGTATTCTGCTTTAGAATTGGTGTAATGGAAGCACATTCCATTTATCAAGTGGATTTTTGGACATTGTACCAGCTAGACCTCACCTGACCATACTGGGTACATTGGTAACATATCTGTGCCCCAAAAACTCATTCGTCCATGTGAAGGAGAGTGCACTTCCTTTCATACTGCAATCACATTTTTGTCTGGACACAATGCATACCCAATTGTTGCTTCGCTGCGATGGTCCCTACGAAGCTTGGAATCACCAGGCAAAGTCTTGGGTCATGCATATCAAGGAGCAAGACTGTATGGTTTCAATAGACCATCTGAAGCCTGCGCACATAGAGCCTAATGTTTGCTGCGCACATAGAGCCTAATGTTTGCAAAGGTGGTTACCCTTTACCTATGTATATTGCCTCCACCTCTACCTCTGTTTGTTACATACGTTAATCTTTACCCTTTACCATCTAGTAGAGAATCCCTTACCTATTATTGGTTAGCTAAACATATGCTGTTCTGTCTGTTCAGTTTTAATAAAGACTCTGTTTTGTATTAAACAAGTGAAATTCTACAGGTCAACCTGCAATTTGTCAGTTTGACATGAACGTTGGATAAAGCATACTCAGCACTAAATTTCCAATAGAGAGTAAGAAATACTTTGAAGCTGTCTTTAAATGATCAGCAACATGGCTGTGAAAACATAATCAATACTGTTCACTGCAGATACCTACATCATGCTAGATAGAAGAGATTGTGTTTTTATTTAAATAGTAACATACATGGACACCAAGTCTCTAGAAGTCTGGCTGGTCACTCATGATGAGAAAAGTACTGATGCAGATGAACAGCAATGCCCACCGCTTAATATGTAAGTCTACAAACAACAGTGATGTAATGTTTAACAAAAATAAGATGCTTTAAATATAGAGAGAAAAAGTAAATCCTATGGTTACACTATATTATAGATATGTGACCAACATTGCAAGAAATTGATTTCAGTGCTTGCTAAATTAACAAGGTTTTGAGACAGCATACTCATGCTAAGAACAGCCACCAAATCTAATACATTGTATGGAATAATAAAAACTTGATTAAAGAGACAAACACCAAATAACTTCATAATGCTACAAGCTTAAAATGAGGTATTAAATATTGTCATCTACAAAAAGCAATGAACTCAATAATAGCACAAGCTAATATTGGTCTCACAATCATTCTGTCTTAACTTGGATGCACAAAAGGATCCATACCAATTCACAACTAGACCCATTTAAATGTAGCAACAACAACAACATTGTCTAGAGCTTAGTCTTACCTATCCCTTCAGATGTCTTAGGAATGTCAATTGGTTTAATTATAAGATTAATAGAGCGTCTGGATATTCTTGCCATCCCAACACCATTGAACTCAAGGAAGTTGCTATTTTCTGACAATTCACCCTTATTCTGTCGTAAAGTACCTCGCAGAACTTCATAAGTATCAAAGATTAATTCCTTATTTCTGCTAAAATCCTCAGTCAATATTTCCTGAAAGTGCATCCCATTCCATATATTAACATTTATGTCATTAATGATCCAAGTGGCATCTTTGTTGCTTATAAATGGCCTTCCAAATCTCTGCATCCAGCGCAACTCCAGTTTCAATTTTTCAGAAAAATCCTGCAAAAGTTGTCCACAGATGTATTCCCGGATAACAACCAATTTATAATCATTGAGAAGTAGAAGAGGTAAAGTGGAGTTGTACAAACGTGCCTGAGCTATCACGGAATCATTTGAATAACTCAACTCTACTAAACTCGTGTAGTTACTTGGCATCACAATGCTTGGTGTGTAAAACCTGATAGGATACCATTCTGTAGTTTGGGAGCGGAGTTTCGACTTCAATCTCGCCTCTAATCTTACACCTTGATCAATGAGAGTTGGAGGGTTGTATCCAAATTTCATCTTGAATTCAATTTCACTACAAATGGCAAAGGAAGTAAATTAGAGCAAAAAGGTTATTTAAAAAATACTTAAGTATAATTATATTAATTAAGTATATATTAATATATATAATAAAGCAGGAAAGGATATATGCTGAATCCTAATAGTGGGAGATGTTTTGCTAGCATTTTGGTTGTGTTAACTGGTTTCATGCATGTGCTTGTGGTTATTCATAGCCTGATCAAATATATATAAATTTTAACATGATTCTATATTAGACATAATATTAGTATAAAAAATTAGAGCAGCACCTATTAAAATGGTTCCAGCCTGAAAATGAAATAATAAGTCTAAATATTTTACATCTATCATTAGAACTACATTCATGTACTCTTAATGAACTCTCAGTTGACATAGTGAAACTAGAATAATAATCAACTTGCATTTTACTCTCTCAGTGATTCGACTAGATGCTAAAGCCTTCATCAGGAATAATGAAGTATCTAGTCGAAACATCAATTTCAAATTGATTATTTAGAGGTTCATTTTATAGAATAGTTAGTTGTCACTATTATTTAAGCATCTTTTTTTTATCCGATGGTGAGTTTAATATATGTTTGAAATATTAAACTTAGCTGGGCCAAACTTCAATTACAAACTCATTTAAATAGATCCAAGAAATGGCCTACGAAATAGCTATATATGTTGAGATGAGGACTCTTAATCATCAGCAACAGTAGCAATCAAATATAATTGACTCTATGTCAACTATTGCATGACTGGGAAAGTAACCATTTTCAGAAGTACACATATCACAAACTTAAAAAATATATTATATTTTTGTGACAGAATCCTGTCAAAGATGATTGAAACTCTTCAAGAGAATACAAATTCAGGCTGTTGTAGTAGACTTTTCGTTGGCTAATAAGTATGGTATGTTCTGCCCTACTCACAACTCAATCATGATGGTATATACATATCTGGGTATCTTTTCTTGTTAATCAAAACCCAGTATGATATGATAGATTGATGTACATATAGATAGTTAGACAGGTAAGCAGACAGACAAGCAGATAGATAGATAGATAGATTTAGAGATATTTTGTGTTTATATATTATATAAAAATTGTATGTCAAAACAAAAATGTTCAGTTTTTAACTGGGTACATCAGCATAATACTGTGTGTATTGACTGGCACAGATGTTTCCAAAATGTGTATTAGTTCTTGTGTTTTGTTGTTATAGTTGTTGTTATCATTATTATGTCAGTAGGTCAAGGCAATGTAGAGAGTGCTAGCACACTCACTGATATTCTTCAGTTGATAATTTTTAATGGTCCTATATACAAATCTGCTAGTTTACCCTTGATGAACAATTCCCATGGCGCAGAACTCACCATTTTTACAGCTAATAAGTTGCCAGTGTGAGATTTAGCATAGATATGAGCTTATGGAGTGAGATGGGATGACAACCCAATAATTATAGAACTCCCTGATAAAGGACTTAAGCTTAATATTAAGTTCATAATCTTATATGCTTGACTTTTTCATGCAATGTAAAAGCATTGGCAACTTTGTGTCTTCATATTCTATCTAAACTTGTAGTTGACGAATTTATTGTTGCAGGTTATATCTGAGAATGAACAGTGATAGATAGGTACCAAATAGAAACAAGGTTGCCTAGCCAATTATATACATATGAAAGCAATGTTAGGTCAAAGGCCAAAGTGAGGCATGAGCATTAAGGCGGAGGATGTGAAATCCCTCATGGGAAACCAAGCACACCAAATTTTGATTTGAATACATGGGGGACCTGCTTTAAAAGGGAGTCATTACAAAACTGACCACCCTGACCAAAAGCTCTGACCACATTGTGTTATCCGTTTAGTGGCATAAAAGAAGTGTATGAATGACCTAATAAACCAAGTAACCACTCACTTCTTTTCAATTAAGCTTTACCAGAGTGGTTTTGCCCAATGTTTGAAATGGCAGAAAAAATACCCTAATAGGTCTATCAAAAAAAACAATGCCGGAATGACTAATGTTTATCACAATTAGGGGGGAAAGGTATTGTCATCAATAATGCAATCAGAAATGGATCAAGGATATAAATCTCAAACATATATCTCCGTCTAGCTATATGCAGCTGAATACAGATAAATGAATGATAAATAATCTTCTTTAAACTAGCAAGCAACTATATTATAGTAAAAAACATGGACTGCATCTGCTCTGTTTGATTAATTATGGAGTTGAATGTGCCACTGCCAATGACCTTGGAGAAGGATGTAGCTAACTGTCATGGTATGTGCAGAATATGTAAATGTTTAGTAGAAGTGATCCATACTAACAAGAACAAAAGATTTCCAGCCTTTTGTTTTTAATTGTCAATCGTCTCCATCAGGTAATAAAAACAAGAAGCAAGATATATCTACAACGTATTTGATGTAGGCTGAAAATAATTGTTCAATAAAATTCTTATTACAACAACCTTCTGATTAATCAACTTGAAACCGTACTCTCTCAGGGTTTCCACTAGATGCTCCAGCCTTCATCAGGTATTTGATTATTCCTGATGAAGGCTAGAGATTTTAGTTGAAATTTTGAGAGAGTCAATTTCAAGTCGATTATTGAGAGATAATTGTAATATTATTATGTCAACTAGGAGATCATTGAGAAAAAAATGTTTCTATCTCGTCCGGTGTCCCGTCCCCTGTGACTCAAAGCCCGAGTACCATCGACCACGTAGACACCTTCCATCTGCCCACTCTGTCCTCGGCGGAGGATTCTCAAAAGGTTACCATGTCCATCTCGAGAGATGGAACATGGTCACCATTTTGTTACAGCAAGTAAGTGCCTATTTCAGTGCTTGGTCTAGGTCAATTTACTTTCCTTCTCGCTGCTTACAATTACAAGGAGAGGTGGTCAGCACAGAAGCTTGGCCACTCAAGTTAACTGGATTATTAATGCTGAATCTGCTTGCATTGTGGGGACTAGAGATGCCTCTCTATAGATGAAAATGATGGTTGTGTACACAACACAGGCTATGATGCATTCCTAGAAAAACAGGAAGTTACAGTGGGCGTCCAACAGAAGCCTCTGAGTTTGTGCTGATTAAAGCAAAATGACATCATTTTTTATTATTGTGACATTACATGTCAAATTCTAGTGTACCATACTATTATTATTGTTGTTGTTGTTGTTATGATCATCATCATCATCACCTAATCATCATTAGTAGTATTAGTAGTAGTAGTGTTTTTGTTGTTATTGCTATTGTTGTTGTTGTTGTTGTTGTTGTTGTTATTATTATTAGTAGTAGTAGTAGTAGTAGTAGTAGTAGTAGTAGTAGTAAGTAGTAGAGTAGTAGTAGTAGTACAAACATGACAATAAGATGGGACAAGGACTGAATGAAGCCACTTTTGTAGCATGTTGTAGTGCCATATTGACAGACTTACACCAACAACTGGTGCTATGTTTCTTGGGAATATAGCTGGCTACCCTATTGTCGAGGGTCTGTGCTTGATTTTTACTGATAGGAGTGTAGGCATCTTTCAATTCGGGGGGAAAACATTAGCAGACATTTTGAGCTCAAATTGAGTGGCTGTTGCCAAGACAATTGGAGTGTGTGTTTTTCCCCGTTTACAATATCATTATAATTATTGTGCCTATGGCAAATTTAAATGATTAGAGATCTGCAAATACTTGACTATGTCTGAGTTGGTAAAGAAAAAAGTATGATTTTCAATCACTTCATTTCAAATGTTTTTCTCAATAACTAAAGTTGGAATAATGTTTGATTCCTACTGGGGACTGAATGTGTATATATTAATTTGCTATAAAGATGAAAATGCCTGTTTGTCTGCAAGTATTTGTTTATACCTGGCCAAATACCTGAAATGATTTGAACCAAACTTGGTGAGCTCATGGATAGGTCGTGGAGTATAAGTTCCAGAATACTTTTATTTTATTTTTGAAAATAAAATTATTTTGAAGAATAGTTTGGGGGTGGATCAGGGAGTATTTTAAAAGAAATGATTGTGTGATGTCAGCTGAATCAGCTAATCAGCTGAATAATCTAGATCGTCACTTTGTGGTGTTCCTTACAGTTTTCGTACAACCTGGTGCTTTCTTTCTGTATCTTTGGATAGCACACAACAGAGTGTAGGTATCTAAGCTAGTGGTACACAATAAAAATTTCAAGTGTTGCATAAGAAATTATTGGCATTGCTCAATTATAGGTACCCACGGTGAACCAATTAACGGCATATTTATGTCCACGTAATATCAAAGTTTACGGCCTAAACATTTGCTGACATTGAGAAGGACACTTTCTTGTTACTGTGCATTGGAAATTGATCATCTTACAAAGAACGAGTTAAGAGGGAGTTTGTTTCGACAGAAGGTTGTAATAGCACAAATGAGTTCATAATCTCAGACGAGGAGAATTATATGCAGCAAACTATGAGTCAGGGATCAGTGAGCTGCCTGTCAGAACACACTGGCACAAGCAAATCTTCAAATATGACCTAATGCTCAACAATGTTATGTCCTGACCCAGAGTCTCATCATCTTGGACCAGTTGCCTGCTGCCAACTTTGCTGCAATGTTCTGAACCTTCTCAATCTTGAAGATGTTATATGCCTGATGATTTTATGTTTTCTTGGTGTCATTTGTTGCAGAAACAATAATATTGACTGTCTAACTCTAACCTATGACCCTGAGAGATTCGTTCATTTTCTATTATGTAACATGTTTGCATTTATTTCTGTTCTATCTCTTAATGTATGTTTTGTTTCCTATAGAAATAAAATGCCTTTATTTTGTTGACAGATTTAATATTTACATCAGGTGTGTACATAGTGTCACTGTGTAAACATTAGCAAAAAGTATTATAGATCTGTTTATGTCCAGCTAAAAACAAGCCATACTGTTCTGATAATTGAGTATATGGTAGTAATGGTAATAGGTATAGGATTGTGACAATGGAAGGTGGTCTCTGACCTTCGAAAGTCAATAGCTTAGCAAGATCAATTTCTGGAATTAATCTGTGGTAAGTTCACTTTCAGTACAATAATCAACTTAATGGACTGCACCGACAGTGAGTTATAAATGCATGACCGCTCCTGTGCTCTTAATTGGCTTATGACTCAATTGTTGCCCTTACCAGACCTGGATGAGTGACCACCAAGATATGAAAGTGAAATGGAGTTGATTATAAACTTAGGGCTTGGTCAAAGACCAAATTACCAAAGGCCATCTATAGAAAACTAGGTCTAATAGAGAGGGAGATGTTGAGAGAAAATATTACTATAGAAGAATAGGTTTGCTATGGCATTCGAACCTTAGAGATTCTGGGTGGAATCATTCACTTTTTTCCCCCCTTCATCTTACTTCAATTTTACTATTTGTCAGATGCACAAAATTTTGGTGGAAAAAAGTTGTATTGTTGCTTAGTGAGTCGCTTCAATATTTTTTTACCTTGAGAGATCAGTTATATTATGAAACCAGACTCAATGAGATGGTGAGGGAGACAGAATGTCAGAGATGAGTGGTAGGGAGAATAGGATCGAGTTGTGGACAGAGTTAGATAGACAAAGAGAAACCTCACAGCAGGTGGGGTAAAGGTAGTAGTAGAATGTATTAATTACTGATTATTCCTGATGAAGGCTACAGCATCTAATAGAAATGTCGAGAGTAAATGGCAAGTTATTATTGAGGTCATTTTAATTACACTAGCTACATGTTTGCTAGTGAGGTTATTTCAGATGGATTGTCATCGTTGACAGTTTCCTAAAAAAAAATTAAAAAGGTTAACCATAATTATTTGGATAGCTATATTTCTAGTTATCTCTCTCACGGTAATTATGCATCTGTGTTTAGAGCCACACTGGATGTCATACTAGTTATGTAATTGAGTACGTGAGTTTCTAATAATAAACAACCAAACCACCAAAATAATGGATTGATTGGTCAAATAAGCAAGGATGCACACAAATGTACACAACAACTCATATGAGAACTTTACCATGTAAATTATTATTAAAGTAATGACTGCACGAATGCTGTCCACATTTGTTTCCTTTCTTTTCTGACCTGCCAATCCAATAAAGTTGTTTTTAGTCCATTTTATGTTATTGTTTATAATTGTTTTGTTTCCTGTTTGTCTCTTGTTCTCTAGCTCAACATTGTGGCAAACCAAATGGAAGCAAACCAATTGGCAGAGATGAACTATTCCTATGGAATACTATATTATATTACTCATTTTAATTTTACACTGCACAGGCCCAATATAAGAGAACAACTGAGTACTGATGTTGGAAGTAAACAAGTCCCTTACAAGATAAAGGCAAGGCAAGAAGGAAAATCTTCATTGGCCAGGAAGTTAATGGCAAAAACATGAGATGCAGCCAATTACAATGGCCCAGGGTGGCTTCACCATGTAGTCATCTGAAGCCTTTGCAAGGGGTCCCCCTCAAGGCTGTAAACATCATCCAATAATGAGATTGAACCTGACTTACCTTCCTTTAACCAGGGACATACCAATTACCCAGTCCAGTCAGGACATGACATGGCCAATATTTAGCAAATATAGGTGTAGTTCAAGGTATATTGGATGTGCTCATCATGCGCATGTGTGAAGCAGGGTTCCAAACTAGAACTTGAAACTGAATCGCTACAGGTTCAGGTATTTATGTTAATTATTTCAGATGTAGTAGACCTCAACGCACTTACCTGATTTCATGAATTTATCTGGTCTCTTCAGTTGAAGCCCACCACTACACATAATACTACATTATATGGTGTAAGTAAAGACCTGACTTTGCTAATACTCATGTTATTTTTACTAAAATAATATCACAGTAGTCGGTAGTTGTTACTGCAGATGCATGTCTTATCTGCTTCTTTTAACAAAAAGGTCAAGACTTTGCCTATTACTTCTATGGACTCTCTTCAGCTTAACTGACATGCAAACTTCAAATAGCTGATAATCAACACATTTCTTGAACATGTCATGCTACATGTAACAACTGCTCACATCTCCTGAAATTTCACATATCAAAACAGGATTCAGTCCCATGAATAGAGGTCTACTCTACTTCACTACTTGTCTTTCGAGTAATGAAGTCTGTTATTTCTTAGCTGCAAGAGCTCACATAGGTCAATTGGCAGAGATAGCACTAATCTCATTTTACCATAGCAACATAAGAATTATGGACTAGGGCTTCTAGAGCTATCTATTCAGGCATGACCTGATCTGCTAAGCTAGCACAAAGTTAAAAACAGGCCAGAGTTATGGTGAAGTTTTTTGATAGTGTCTTTAAACCACCATATATGGAGGTTATACCAGTGAATGGGTTAACTATTGCTTGTCATCATTCCCAATTAATAACAGGCATCGATTAGTAATCTCTGGTAATTGTGTCCAATCAACAGACATCACAATCAAACACTTTATCCTCAGCAATACCATAATCAACCAGTTTGGTACAGTTCTCTTGTATTATAACATTTGTAACTCATGCATTAGTTTTTGTGGAAGGTATGTATTGATATCAATTATTACTTGTGGGTTATATTGTGGGTCATTACTCACTCATCTGTTTAATTAATTCATGTTCAAGGACTATTACTATTTGAAGTATTTCAATGACAGTGGATAATTCTCGTGGTTTGTGTGAGTTCTAAACCTAGGTAGCACTAAACCTAGACTACTATATACCATACCAGCATTGGTCCTCCCCCCCCTCTCCCCCCCCCCCCCCCCCCCCCCCCCCCCACACACACACACACCATGAGTGAAAAAGAAGGGGTTTGGATACATTAGATCAGCTCTTGATAAAATATTCATTTACCTGTTACAAACTGAACACCATGTAGTCATTTGGTGTTTAAGATTCACTTCGCCCCTCTTATATATCTCAAGAGAATTGAAAGAATCTAAGCCTGGTTGATATTACAGCCTGTGTCTAAAATAAAAGGAAGAACAACTTCCATCTTGCTTCTTTTACCACGCCAAGATTGCGAGTTCTGCGCTATAGCCAGTTATATTTAACATTTGCCGTATGTTTGAATCCAAGTACATATATGCCATCAACTCACATGAATCTGTCCTGCTTGGAAAAATTGGTAGTCCTACCGCCGCTTTGAATACCACCCAGAGAGGCCACGTTCTCCGGACAAGCTAGCGAAAGCTGCGATGTCCCGTTTTCGGATGACACGAGTATAGTTAGCCAGAAAAATAAACTGATCGCTGTAGCCAGCGTCATGGTCGAGTTAATGAGTTTCGTTTTTTTTCCCCGAGATTTATAAAGAGGGAGGTTTCTTGGAATGTGGGCGCCGTCACAGGAAATCCTCCCGCTGAACAAAATTACCCGCTAATAATAAGGAGCCTAGAAATTTCCGACGTACTTGCTGCCACTAAGCATTTTGATGAGGGTTGACATTGTGCGAAGAAGGAAGTGGGGGGGGGGGAGGGGAGGGGGTTAGCTAAATAGCAAACTCAGTGAGTGAACAATTAACTTTTTTTTAACTCGTTTGACCCAACTCTTTGTGACTGCTTCTGGACTACAAGGATATTATGATTTTTATTGTTCAACGATTTCCATTCTATATATATATTTTTACTATTCTTCAAGATTCCAAATCTAGTCAATTGTCATAATCATTCTTACAATACTTATTTCATGATACCAGCTCTTTTCAGTTCTAATATTCATAATTCCTGTTAAATTTCCTTGTTCTTGATTAAACTGCTATTGTTTATCATTCCCATTAATCTATTGCTATTGTTAAATTTCATATTTTATTAGTGTTCAATACTCCTGTAATTCCATTTCTAGTATTAATCATGTCATATTTGCAAGGTGTGATGAATTCTCAAATAGTTACAAAGTTTGCAGGCCCCTATTCTGTACAAGATTGCACAGATCATTATAACTTTACCTTCCATCCTTTAATATTTAGTTGAAGGTAAAGTAAGTAGGGCTTACAAGCATGAAAGTCAGGTGCTATATATCTTTCTTAATTAACACAATAAAATTACACTGAACTTCTCAATAATCAACTTGGAAACTTTAATCTCTCCACTTTGGGGATAGTGGATAGTAATAATTAATAGTAAAATTGAATATACATGTATAATAATTATTAATAATAATAATAATAATAACAATAACAACAACAAAAACAACAATAACAACAGCAACAACAACATAATGATGATGATGATAATAATAATGATGATAAGAAGGAGGAGGAAGAGGAGGAAGAGGAGGAGGAGATTTTAATGTTATTATATCAACTGAAAAGTTCATTGAGAATAATAAAGAAGTAAAAATAATAATAAAATAGTTTTAGTAATAATAATAATTAAATAATAAATAAATAATAAATATAACAAAAAATAAATAAAATATGTATAATTATATATATTAAAATCAACTTCTAAATGATCAACTTCAATTTGTATTCACTCGACATTTCGACTATATAGATGCTCTAGTCTTCATTACAAACAATGTATATATTATATCTAACTATAATAAAAGTAATAAAAAAATAAAAATATAAAAAATAAAATATAATATTTTAAGAATATAATAAACAAGTAAATAAAAGATAAAATTATGGTGGTCGTTTCAGGCTCTTGAGAGTAGCTACCCAGCAGCCAAGCAAGTACATTCCACATACTCAATTGAACCACTCATACTTTGGTCTTAGGCTGATATGCAATGCCTCCTTCGCTAGCAGTTCCTTCTGTCTTCTGTCCTGGTCCAAGATGGTGGCTTCCTCCCACAATAATAGGATGTCCATTATGCCAACTTCTGGCATTTTGATTTTCTTTCACTCTGGTCTCCAGTCTTCTGATGGTATTTTGCACAGCTACAAGGGATGCAGTTCACAAAGCATGAGTGCAGATTAGCTGGTAAAACATCCTTCACTCTGCTCAGTTGTGTATTCAGAAAACTTGAAGTTCCTGAAGACCCTCCTGATGTTCCCTTATCCCTGCTTCATAAGAATGCCCATATCGATATACTTATCTTCCTTTCTGCATTTAGATCTATCTGCAGATGAAAGGTTGATGAAGGCTTGCACATAACCATTCTCTATAAAGACGTGATATTCTTTCTTCCAAATGTCCTCCTTCTCAGTCACTACAGAAGAGGAGTGTTGAACAACTTGTATGATAGAGCCTGGAGCCCTGGCTCTATCACACAAGCTCTTCGCCTTCCCTTCTTCACAATACATAAGATATCACCCACATATCTCTTCCAAAACCTTGGCTTCAGTGGGGCAGTTGTAAGTGCCTATTCCTCAAAGTATAGTGTCATAGAATCAGCCTTCTTCCAGAGCAGACACTCTAACCCTCCAGACAGATCCCTGACTCTTATGCGACGCCTACCCTTTACTTCCCAGTCTAACCCACTGGACAGTCTCAGAGTAAGCCAAACTCAGCAATCTCTCCTAGATTGCTGGATCCCCAAATAACAATGAATTGTTATATTACATAAAAGAGATAACTCTGCACAAAGGCAATCACAATACAGTCTCAGCCACAAATTAATGTCTAGCTTAGCTCTTAACTTACAGACTCTTAGTTATCTAACATTATCTTGTCTAACAGTTCCTTTTATATTATTCTAGCTACTGGGGTTCCATATCATCAGGTCGCCATGGCACCATCCCCTGGCGACCAATAAGATGCTCCATGTCACCTTCTGATAGATCAGGTGAATTTCTCTTGATTAGTTCTGGGCTCTGAATGGAGGTGGTGGTTGGTAAGTTCTCAGGGCTCTGAATGGAGGTGGTGGTTGGTAAGTTCTCAGGGCTCTGAATGGAGGTGATCTCGGTTGGTAAGTTCCCAGGGCTCTGAATGGAGGTGGGCTCGGTTGGTAAGTTCTCAGGGCTCTCCACCACGACTTGTTCTGACTGGCTGTCAACAACAGCTGTTTCTGTGGTATCAGTCAGGGAGGAGGAATTCCCTGACATATAGTTTGGCTACCATTGCAGATACTGGAGAGCCCATTGCTGCACCCTCTTTCTGCTCGAATGTTTTTCTTGTTACCTGAAGTAGATGGATTTTAGGCACAACTCCAACAGTTCAGAAATTCTGTCAGCACCTAGTGAAGTCCTGTCACGCAAGCACTCATCTTTCATCAACATTACAAAAATTACTTCCACATCCTCTCAATTGGATCATTGGTAAAAAGAGAGGAAACATCAAAACTGACAGGAAACTCATCCTGTGCAAAACATTCACCTTCAATATGCTTGATAAATTGCCCAGAATCCTTGACATATGTACTTGTATTTCCTGCTAGAGGTGATGTCAAATGTGCTATGAACTTGGAAATATTATATGGCGCATATATACAAGACACAATTGGCCTAAGGGGAACCTCAGGTTTATGTATCTTGGGAGCATATAAATAAGTGGTGGTCTATTTCTAGTGTGCTTATAATTCTATTGTATAATGCAGTTATTATTCATCCCTTCTTCCCATATTCTTTAGCACACAATTCACCTTGCTTTCCTGTGCCTTGGTAGGATCCTTCTGCAGTATTCCATATGTTGTCATGTGTATATTACTGGATTCTTGTGTGCATATGCATACTCAAGCCATAGCTATGTGCACAGCTGCAGATTCCAATTTTTTAGCACAACAGATAGCTATTGTATTTGCTAGAATGGATAAAGAAAATTGAATTCAGAAAAGGAGAGAGAGCGAGAGAAAAGGCAAAACCTGCTACTGAAACAGCATAACAAAGATAGCGAGATCTGGAATAGCAAGTGTTATAAAAAACTTGTGGGAGAAGCACAGCAGCCCATGATGGAGAAGCTTCCTTGGGCTCAGGTAAAGCTTCTGCACTCCATGCCATGATGGAGAAGCTTCCTTGGGCTCAGGTAAAGCTTCTGCACTCCATGCCATGATGGAGAAGCTTCCTTGGGCTCAGGTAAAGCTTCTGCACTCCATGCCATGATGGAGAAGCTTCCTTGGGCTCAGGTAAAGCTTCTGCACTCCATGCCATGATGGAGAAGCTTCCTTGGGCTCAGGTAAAGCTTCTGCACTCCATGCCATGATGGAGAAGCTTCCTTGGGCTCAGGTAAAGCTTCTGCACTCCATGCCATGATGGAGAAGCTTCCTTGGGCTCAGGTAAAGCTTCTGCACTCCATGCCATGATGGAGAAGCTTCCTTGGGCTCAGGTAAAGCTTCTGCACTCCATGCCATGATGGAGAAGCTTCCTTGGGCTCAGGTAAAGCTTCTGCACTCCATGCCATGATGGAGAAGCTTCCTTGGGCTCAGGTAAAGCTTCTGCACTCCATGCCATGATGGAGAAGCTTCCTTGGGCTCAGGTAAAGCTTCTGCACTCCATGCCATGATGGAGAAGCTTCCTTGGGCTCAGGTAAAGCTTCTGCACTCCATGCCATGATGGAGAAGCTTCCTTGGGCTCAGGTAAAGCTTCTGCACTCCATGCCATGATGGAGAAGCTTCCTTGGGCTCAGGTAAAGCTTCTGCACTCCATGCCATGATGGAGAAGCTTCCTTGGGCTCAGGTAAAGCTTCTGCACTCCATGCCATGATGGAGAAGCTACCTTGGGCTCAGGTAAAGCTTCTGCACTCCATGCCATGATGGAGAAGCTTCCTTGGGCTCAGGTAAAGCTTCTGCACTCCATGCCATGATGGAGAAGCTACCTTGGGCTCAGGTAAAGCTTCTGCACTCCATGCCATGATGGAGAAGCTACCTTGGGCTCAGGTAAAAGCTTCTGCACTCCATGCCATGATGGAGAAGCTTCCTTGGGCTCAGGTAAAGCTTCTGCACTCCATGCCATGATGGAGAAGCTTCCTTGGGCTCAGGTAAAGCTTCTGCACTCCATGCCATGATGGAGAAGCTACCTTGGGCTCAGGTAAAGCTTCTGCACTCCATGCCATGATGGAGAAGCTTCCTTGGGCTCAGGTAAAGCTTCTGCACTCCATGCCATGATGGAGAAGCTTCCTTGGGCTCAGGTAAAGCTTCTGCACTCCATGCCATGATGGAGAAGCTTCCTTGGGCTCAGGTAAAGCTTCTGCACTCCATGCCATGATGGAGAAGCTTCCTTGGGCTCAGGTAAAGCTTCTGCACTCCATGCCATGATGGAGAAGCTTCCTTGGGCTCAGGTAAAGCTTCTGCACTCCATGCCATGATGGAGAAGCTTCCTTGGGCTCAGGTAAAGCTTCTGCACTCCATGCCATGATGGAGAAGCTTCCTTGGGCTCAGGTAAAGCTTCTGCACTCCATGCCATGATGGAGAAGCTTCCTTGGGCTCAGGTAAAGCTTCTGCACTCCATGCCATGATGGAGAAGCTTCCTTGGGCTCAGGTAAAGCTTCTGCACTCCATGCCATGATGGAGAAGCTTCCTTGGGCTCAGGTAAAGCTTCTGCACTCCATGCCATGATGGAGAAGCTTCCTTGGGCTCAGGTAAAGCTTCTGCACTCCATGCCATGATGGAGAAGCTACCTTGGGCTCAGGTAAAGCTTCTGCACTCCATGCCATGATGGAGAAGCTTCCTTGGGCTCAGGTAAAGCTTCTGCACTCCATGCCATGATGGAGAAGCTACCTTGGGCTCAGGTAAAGCTTCTGCACTCCATGCCATGATGGAGAAGCTACCTTGGGCTCAGGTAAAAGCTTCTGCACTCCATGCCATGATGGAGAAGCTTCCTTGGGCTCAGGTAAAGCTTCTGCACTCCATGCCATGATGGAGAAGCTTCCTTGGGCTCAGGTAAAGCTTCTGCACTCCATGCCATGATGGAGAAGCTTCCTTGGGCTCAGGTAAAGCTTCTGCACTCCATGCCATGATGGAGAAGGCTCAGGTAAAGCTTCTGCACTCCATGCCATGATGGAGAAGCTACCTTGGGCTCAGGTAAAGCTTCTGCACTCCATGCCATGATGGAGAAGCTTCCTTGGGCTCAGGTAAAGCTTCTGCACTCCATGCCATGATGGAGAAGCTACCTTGGGCTCAGGTAAAGCTTCTGCACTCCATGCCATGATGGAGAAGCTACCTTGGGCTCAGGTAAAAGCTTCTGCACTCCATGCCATGATGGAGAAGCTTCCTTGGGCTCAGGTAAAGCTTCTGCACTCCATGCCATGATGGAGAAGCTTCCTTGGGCTCAGGTAAAGCTTCTGCACTCCATGCCATGATGGAGAAGCTACCTTGGGCTCAGGTAAAGCTTCTGCACTCCATGCCATGATGGAGAAGCTTCCTTGGGCTCAGGTAAAGCTTCTGCACTCCATGCCATGATGGAGAAGCTACCTTGGGCTCAGGTAAAGCTTCTGCACTCCATGCCATGATGGAGAAGCTACCTTGGGCTCAGGTAAAAGCTTCTGCACTCCATGCCATGATGGAGAAGCTTCCTTGGGCTCAGGTAAAGCTTCTGCACTCCATGCCATGATGGAGAAGCTTCCTTGGGCTCAGGTAAAGCTTCTGCACTCCATGCCATGATGGAGAAGCTTCCTTGGGCTCAGGTAAAGCTTCTGCACTCCATGCCATGATGGAGAAGCTTCCTTGGGCTCAGGTAAAGCTTCTGCACTCCATGCCATGATGGAGAAGCTTCCTTGGGCTCAGGTAAAGCTTCTGCACTCCATGCCATGATGGAGAAGCTTCCTTGGGCTCGGATAAAGCTTCTGCACTCCATGCCATGATGGAGAAGCTTCCCTGGGCTCAGGTAAAGCTTCTGCACTCCATGCCATGATGGAGAAGCTTCCTTGGGCTCAGGTAAAGCTTCTGCACTCCATGCCATGATGGAGAAGCTTCCCTAGTCCGAGGTGAGGTTTCTTTCAGACTTAGCCACTATATTGATCAACACAATCTAGCTCTGGACACATTTGCTAAAATGGAAATGATGGTGACTGAGAAGTTATAAATCGTTACAATCAATATTGAGCTGATACTCCTTACATTACAATCCAATCGGATGACATAAAAATTGACGGGTCAGTGTAAGTGTTAGGCCTGAAGCTAAAAATATTTTGAGCAATGTGATATAAATTTCAAATTGATTTTTATGGGACCTTCACACACCACACAATGCCCTACATTCATTTCTAGTTACTAAGGGCATTACTGCAAGCCTTAGGAATTCTCATAGCTACAGGCTTAACATTGATCTGATGTCATAACAGTGTATTGCTAGGATTGTTACATGAAGAAGTATATAGCTAAGAGATATTCTTACACATTGCAAACTGGCTGGGACACTCAATTTTAGTGGGATGATCATTTCCAGTTTAGCAAAGCCATTTCTGTGATGATTATTTCCAGTTTAGTAAACCTGTTCAGCTAGACTGTCAGGATGAATCCCTTCTTTTATCCAATACAAACATGTAGTGTCAGAGCTTTACCTCTACCCAACACTGGATACTGTGCTTCTATCAAGCCTTTTCCTATCCTCTCCTTTTTTCAATCTCAGTTCTCTTTGTTCTGGTGTTTCAGAAGCACACTTTGACTTTTGTCACTCTCCTTTTATTTTCTTTATCCATTATCCATTTAGGAAAATGCATAGGAAACTGTTCATGTGGAGAAAAAATGTGCATGTAGCTAAGGTTTTAGCATGTACATGCCCGCAAGAATCTGCTCATGTGCACATGACAATTATTTCCCAAATTAATCACTCCTATAGCTAGACAAAGCTAAATCTGAAGGCTTTGGGAGTGCTGTAGCAACTATCGGTAGACTTCCTTCTTTGGTCCTAGCCCAGACCAATGCAGCTACTAATAGAGCTTTAGTTTGTGGCTATAGCTTTCTCTCGCCACTCTAGGGTCAAGTGCTGTGTTGAAAACCAGAGCAAGCTAAGTTACTTAGCTAACCTGTGGCCGCTTAGAAAGCTAGTTGTTAATTTGATGTTTTATTTCTTTGGATCATGCCTAGTACAATGTAGTAGTTCAAGCTAAAGATGAAGTTTGCTATCTAACAACTATCTCTTAGTTAATTGCATACTTTTGCATGCATTCCCTTGTATACACTTGGACAGATTGAGTGTAGAAGCTTTTCCTGAGCCTAATGAAGTTTCTCTGCAGTATATAACACCAAGCTCCAGCTAGCTACAAAGGTAATAAAAATAAACAAGAGTACCAATTGCTTTGAACAAAAATAATTTTCTATTTAATTTACCTTGGATAGAGCTAAAGTGTGATAAAAAGGGATAAACAGTCACAGAGATTTTGCTGCCAAGTTTTGTCCGCCGATTGAGTTGATGCTGATTGTAGATTTATTTTGCAAGCGCTCATGCATGTGCCTGCCCTCATGCATGTGCCTGCCCTCATGCATGTGCCTGCCCTCATGCATGTGCCTCCCCTCATGCATGTGCCTGCCCTCATGCATGTGCCTCCCCTCACTGCATGTGCCTGACCTCATGCATGTGCCTGCCCTCATGCATGTGCCTGCCCTCATGCATGTGCCTGTCCTCATGCATGTGCCTGCCCTCATGCATGTGCCTGCCCTCATGCATGTGCCTGCCCTCATGCATGTGTCTGCCCTCATGCATGTGCCTGCCCTCATGCATGTGCCTGCCCTCATGCATGTGCCTGCCCTCATGCATGTTCCTGCCCTCATGCATGTGCCTCCCCTCATGCATGTGCCTGCCCTCATGCATGTGCCTGCCCTCATGCATGTGCCTGCCCTCATGCATGTGCCTGCCCTCATGCATGTGTCTGCCATCATGCATGTGCCTGCCCTCATGCATGTGCCTGCCCTCATGCATGTGCCTGCCCTCATGCATGTGCCTCCCCTCTGTCCTCTTAAGCACTATATATTAAAGAGGATTGGTAATATTATTTTTTCACACACACAGACAATCACAGACACATTCACACACACACACTCTCTCTCTCTCTCTCATGCACACACACACACACACATCTTTCTTCTGTGTAGGATGCAGTCTTCATTATTTCCAAAAAATAAAAAGACACACTGCACATTCATGGCAAACTACCGGGTCAGCACAGTACCCAACATCCTGCTTGTTATTTTGGGAAGGGCTCCAGTGAAATAAAAATGTATTATTTTGCCAGAATCTAACATAGATATTTCTGTAATGATTTCAGATCACAATTTTCAGATTTAGTACTAACCACATTCATACCTATGGCTTTCAGAGTAAACTCACTCTGTATTAAACTGTTAGATTCATAATTCTGTTTTCATTCTCACTTGCTGGTGCAGCAAGTTCATCCTCTAGCTAAGTGTTTTCTGATATCTTTGCTGATTTATAAGCCCACACTATTAAAGACTCATGTCCTTTTTCTGGTGAACATATGGTGAATACATAGAACATATATACAATGTGTGGCAATATCAAGTTTTCCATACAACTCCCATGAGAGGTCTTTCGCTTGCCAATGAAAACATTAATTGTTTGTAGTAGTGCTATATACCTCTAGCCACAGGTACTAATTTTTGCTGTCTAGCACTAAACAATCTGAGTTAGAAGGGTTGGCACTCGGGTTTTTAGGTGACTTGACTTTAGCTTGAGAAACTTGGGCATGGTTATACCTATCCAAAATCCTTTAATACCAAAACAGAACACAGAGAGGCCTATCTAGATATCAAGTCCTTATAGTGAAGTATGCAGAATCTAAATCTTAACCGCAAGCTTTTTAGCACCTTCCCTCCACCCCAACCCTTAAAGTTCACATTTCTCCCTAGATTTTGAAAATGATATCATTGATTCTGCTGAAGGGCTTCAAAAGGAAGATCCATTAGGCCCACTTCTCACCATTCACAGTTTCTTGAAGCATTTAAAATCACAGTTAATATATTTTACCTGGATGGGGGACTTTGGGTCAGATGTCTAGAGTTGTGTAGTATAGAATATGAGGCTAGGAGAGAGCATCTAGAGTTGAACCATAGCAGGTGTGAGATCATCAATTAGGACATGATTGCTATAGGATAATTATGTTGTGCTGTTGCAGGTATTTAAGTGGTAAACTCCTGGAGCTCGTAGGCAGTAGGTAAAAGCCATCTCCTTTCACATGACACTTGTGTCTCCGCATTCTCCATGACAAAGTTACTATACAAACTCTGTACTTCTTCATGATTTTACTGTTTGTAAAGCTTGATTCCTCTTAGTGTGCAGTCTTCAGCCATATTAATATACTACTTGGCTACAAGCTTAAAATTTGGTGGTCTTTGGATCAGATGCGCAGATGTTGATTCCATCATCTTTTATGATCGAATCCCACTGCTTCCAGGTGAGAGAGAATTTTGGCGGAATTTAGAGATCTTTGTGACCTGATCAATACCAGCAAGAAGGGATTTGCAGCCCTGTCTCTTTCTGCAATTGTGTCCATGATTACCTTGCTAGTTTATTGAGTTAATACTACAATAATTATTACTTGCATAGAATTACCATCACAGATGGATTAATTTCATTGCTATAAGCATAAAGTAGAGTAGGATTTGTTTGCTTCCACAATGCAGCAATTCTCTTTTGCTGAGGAAAACTGCAGTCCTTTAAGGTACTACAAACCATTCCAAATCCCTTCATTTTGTAGATAGATGGGCTAATGCTGTTTTTGTATGTTTTCTCATACCACCTGATTTCAATACCAAAATTTTAGTCGAAATTTAAGAGAATTTTTTTGTAAAAAAGGGTAACCATCTGCATTTGATTTATGCAAAGCTTTTAAATACTGGGAATTTGATCCAGACAGGGCATATCTATTCATTTCATAGCAGGTGCTGGGCTCTTTGCATGTATATAATTATAGTAAGTATTTACATCAAGACCATTGCACAGCTGTTTGAAACTATATAGCTATTGTGCAGATCCTTCACTAAGGCACAAAAACAACTCACACTGCAGAGACACCCCCTGAAGATCAATTGACTTATGGTTCTTACAGTTTGTTTGAGGCACAATATAGCATGGCTCAACACCATGAAATAATATAACAGACTCAAAGAGAGAAAAAATCACAACTGAAAAAAACATCTAAACACTTCACATCATCTGTAATTAGAGAGAGCTAAGCAAACAACACCATGCATCCAAAAGGAAACAGAGCATTTGTTCATTGCTGCCACACACTGTCATGTATATTACACCTGCCAGGATATGGTATCATCATATAACATGTGGTGGATAGATGACTACATTGGGCATTAATCTTTTAGTCTCATTTTTTGTAAGAAGACTACAGCAACTAGCTTAAGATTAAAATTATGAACTTGAAAAAAGAGGGGGGAAATGAAGTTGGATGTCAGTTGGGAGTTTATTGAGATAACACCATGCATGGGTGCATGCATCTGTCATTGAGTTCATCCAATGCTATAGCATCACTATATAGATACACTGGTAACCGTTTCTTAGTGTAGCTATGGTTAGTTTGGGTGAAAACAAAAAATTAACAGTTCTTCCCTGCATTGGATTAGCATATCCCCAAGTTGTCAAAAATACAAAAACAGAAAGTAGGAACAATCCAAAGGGAAAAAAATCCAACTAACAATATAATATGTGTTATGTGTTTTAAATTTAGTACTTCAGGTGAATATGGATTTTCAACTACAGCCAGGCCAACACAGTTGACTTTCTCAATGTGCGTCTTTTCCCCTTGCCAATCAAGCTGGACATATGGAAACAGCATTTTCATTGCATTTTAGTTACTCTGGTGATAGTTCCTGCCTGTTCAACATCCACATACCTTTGATATAATAATGTCAATGCATTTAATATTTGTAAAACACACATTACTTTGGAACGAGTAAAGGTAAAAGAAGGAAAAAAACTATGTCATGTATTTGTTCTTCATGAATCCTTTCTTTTCTATGAGAATAGGCAATTTGGATAGTTACTTTCAATGAATATTCACTCAAGCAAGCTTCTTTTACACTGTTGTAAAGGCTAGCTCCATATCTTCCACATGAAGCACATGAATCAGTCTAATGAAAACTATCAACTCCACCTTGAAACAATTCCGGAAAAAATACTGCCTTTCTAGGGGGTGGAGACACCTTTTTATATAGTTAAAAAAAAACTGTGGTTATGATTTTGTAGCTCAATAAATTCTGCACACTTCATTGTATGAACTTGATATGTAGCTAAAAAGATGCTCTCTCTCAGTGCTCTATTTTAGTACTATTATTTCTACATAGGTACAACCATCCAAGGTTCAAGTTGTCAAAGTTAGCGACCTCAAAACCTGAATGGTCTATATCCCATACCATTCTATATAGCTCCTAATTGAAAAATGCTAGATAGTGAATTTAGTACAGTGGCTAGAGGAAGCCCAACTACACTAAGTGAATATTTTCATTAGTTAACTGCTAAAATGCAAGTACGTGGTTAAGCGTGATGTGGAAAAATTATTTTAGGAAATCTATTTTCAACTAACATCCATGACCACATACTCACATTTTAGCGCTAAATGAAAGCACACAGAGGGAGCTATCTTTTAAGATAATATCAAGTTCATAATGAAGTATGCAGAATTTATGGAGCTGCAAAGTCGTAACTACAGGGTTTTTTTACTTTTAAAACAACGGTGTCATTCCTGAAAGTTGAAGAAAGATTTGCTGTCCCATTATCATATTGTGCTGAGGCAAGCTTAGCTGGCAGGAGAAACAAACTGATAACAAGTGCTACTGCAGTTAGTGTTAAGATAAAACTAGAGAGATTCATATTCCTTTTCGAGGTCTATGAAGAGTCTAAGTATTTAGGCCATTTTTGTTGCATTGTGATACAGGAAATCCTTCGCCTGTGACAATTTCCTACAGGATATAGCTCCCTAATGGCGCCACACTATTTTCCCCATTTAGCCTCATGAATGTGACGAGGAATGAAGAAGGGGGATTTGAAGGCAAATTACCATGTTTTATTGCTTGTTAGTAACAAATTAACAGTGAGACATAAATAGAATATGCTAGCTACTAGAAAGGTTCTTCTTTCCCGACATTTTTAGCGATCAAACTGAGATCTGCAGAGAGAGACAAGAGTTAACATTGCCAGAGATGTGATTTATGTTTAGTGTATATGAGATGTAGAGTAGATGAGAGTGGAAACTGACACGGTCTTGTATGTGTAGGGTATATGATATATAGGCATGACGGGAATCTAAAGACATCACCATCCATAGACAAATGGCAGTGGAGCAGTTCCATGGCATGCTCAAGCAGATGATGAGAAGGATCAGAGGGATAAGATGGAGTGCTTGTTACCTTACTTTTTGTTTGCATACAGAGAGGTGCCTCATGCTAGCACAGACTTCTCCCCATTTGAGCTACTTTTTGGCAGTTATGTTCGAGGTCTTTTAGATGTGTTGAAGGAGTCAAAATTGTACATGCTTGATGGTGAACATTTCAGAAGAGAATAAAGGAAACCCTTAAAGTGGTAGAACATCCCGTACATGTAGAGGGAGACTATCCTGACTCATTGTTAATTTTTACTACTTGCGGTAGACATTGTTACATTTGATTGCTCATTATTTAAATGAACTAAGTTTACATACACATTTCTTATGCAAATCAGTTCAAAACCTCTTGTCCCAGAAAGATTTGTATTTATTAAACACACGAAAACAATTTTGTCAGTTTATAACAGGTAAATGTTAAGGTCTCAAGCATGACCAGAATCCCATTGTTTAAGACATTTATCTCCGAATTATATGTTCTCTTTTTAAAAGAAGCATATTCCCCATCACTTTATACTGTAGAATAGGAATTCATCAGTACTTATTTTCATCCTATTTTAAGCTACTTCTCACCATGACACTGCATAAACTAAACGATCGCTCTCATTTTATATTCTTTAAGTAACAGCTAGAATTCTAGTTGGGAATGTTAATTAATACTTCTACTACTACTAGTAGTACTAGTACTGTTATTATTATTATAACAAGGTGTAAACTAGTATTACATATTTTCATTTTTAAAGCAGATGCCAAACCAAATCCCCCTCCCCTCCCTCTCCCCTCTCAATGGGAGTGAAAATAGCAGGGTTATATATTAATCATGATTATTATTATTGTTGTTGTTGTTGTTCTTGTTATAATTGCTATTATTTTTATTATTGTTATTGTTGTTATTGTCATTACTGTTATTATTACTATTAGTGTTACTATTATTGTTGCTATTATTAGTACTATTATTATTACTATTATTATTACTATTATAATTATATTACTACTATTATTAATTATTACTACTATAATTATTACTATTAATATTACTACAGTATTATTATTATTGTTGTTGTTGTTATTATTATTTATTATTATTATGTTGTTGTTATTGTTATTATTATTATTGTTATTATTATTGTTATTATTATTATTATTATTATTATTATTATTATTATTATTATTATTATTATTATTACTATTATTATTATTATTATTATTATTATTATTTTTAAAAAATCCACAATTTTTTTTAAAGTTATTTAGTAACACCGAATTAACACACATGCTATAACAAAAATACCAAAATAATAACTAATTAACAATAAATAAATAAAAACTAACACACATCGCGACCGACTTATTATTATTATTATTATTATTATTATTATTATTATTATTATTATTATTATTATTATTATTATTATTATTATTATTATTATTATTATTATTATTATTATTATTACTATTACTATTACTATTACTATTACTATTACTAATCACTATTATTATTACTATTATTATTAATATTATTATTATTACTATTATTATTACTTATTATTAGGTTGTTATTATTATTATAATTATAATAGTAATAATAAAGAGAAAACATAACATACCAAGTTCATTAACACCTAATTAACATGTGCTATATATATAGTTATATAATAATCAATTACAAAAATACCAAAATAATAACTAATTAACAATAAATACATACTAAAAAGCTAACACGTTCAACTCCCCACCTACCCAAAAACCGACAAGGAATTCCCCCGCTGGACTGCCACTGAGAGACGCTGAAGGAGGTAAGCACAGGCATTCATCTCCCCAGTTTTTTGCCTTATCCTGAGGCAGAGCTCCTTCAGGAAAGCCATCGACCTGTTCCCGATGACCCCCAATGACTCGATGGCCACATGCACAAAAAAGTAGGATCTAACCCTCCAGGACTACTCACTGCTGCACCCCGATATGACTGGGAAAACGTATCTGGACAGGTTGCATCCCATACCAGTTGCTTGCCATTCTTCCATGGCACCATGGTTATCCCATCAGGTCTTTTCCCATCAGAACAAAAGAGACCCGACGGTTCCAACCTGGAAGGGGCACCGGCAGATGACAATGCCCGGAAGATGATGTTGTTCATGGCGGTATGACAGTAGAAACATCCTTCACTTCTCTTGCAGCTAAGACCATGCATAGCAAGGCGATTTATTCCACAGTGCTGGCAGTTATGGGGGCAACACAAAGTGGAGCCCAAGCAGAGACCCATGGCAACCCTGATGGTATCATCATCCATCCTCAAATCCAGGGACGAGATAGGGAGGGCATTTAGCCATGCACTGGATTCTTTCTTTGAAATGGCCAAAAGCTGGGCTCGAGCTAAATCATCAGGTGCATTGTGCAACAAAGATTCCACGGACGTTGACACCCTGCACATATCCCAGGATTTCTGGAAGCACACCGCAAGACCCGATGGTGGAGTACTGTGACCCATAGCATTGTCAACAAAAGGGACAGGGAGTGAAAACAAGTGAGGTGGCATGGCTTGGACCAGGTCATGAGTGGTAGCAGTTGAGGCCAAGAAGGCAGAGGGAGCAAGCTGCACTGCATTCCTAATTCCAAGACCCCCTACACCAACAGGGAGAATGGCCTGCAACCAAGAACGGACATCTTCAGTGAAATTAATGTTAGTGATACCACTCACAATTGACTGGAGACTCTCATCATAATCTATCAGGGCAGGAGAGAGAAAACATGGAGAAGTCCTGAGGGCAGGATTAAGGCATCCTGAGCAGAAATGAACCTGAGTCTGTCCTCCATGACCTCAAGGGCATTAATTTTCTCCCTGAGAACAGTTGAAACAGACTCCACACTACCCAACAGAGAACCCAGGAGACAGGCATCAGAGGGATCAACCACATGAGCTCCTGGGAGAGCATAAGATGGTTCCTCTCAAAACTACATCATGGCAAATGATCTCAGACTTGTCGTTGTTCAAAATTACCCCAATCTTTTCAGTTTGTTTAATGAGCTCTAGATCATGAATTATGTCTTCCGTTGAGCCCCCCCAGAGTAATGTCATCTAGAAACATTACATACAACTCCGATGACAGCTGAGCACAGTTATGATGGAGTGAAAGACAGAAAAGGAGAGGGCCAAGGGGATCCCTCTGCTGCACCCCTTCTGCTGATTGCAAGGACTTGTCACCACAGAACAAGGAGGATGGTGAAGAGTATACAGAATGAAAAAAAGGGTAGATTACAGCTTCCAACATCTTGTCTCTGCGTACGGAATTGAAAGCATTTTTTATGTCAAGCTTTACTACTGCATGGTTAGGTTGCAGGTTGTTAAGAAACTGCCTGGTGGCATGGACAGCTGCTTCTCCACACCCACTGATTCCAAAACCCAGCCGCCTGGGTGCTAGCAGGGATGCCATGTCCTCGCTTACCACATCCCCAGCTACCTTGGCCACTAGCCGATGAAGGGTGTACCCTATTGCTATTGGTCTAACCCCACCTCCTTTCTTCTCTAGAGCCAATAGGGTAGCCCCCAAAAAGATAGGATGGATAGAGGAAAGAATTCTTCCCTCTAGGACCATGGTAGAGAAGGCAGCTAAGACAGAGAGAAGGGGGGAGACTTCATTTGGATGCTTCAGCATGTCCTTCAGATGTTGTGGTCTTAAACCATCGGGACCACCAGCCGACCCACAGGGGAAGGATCGGATTGCTTGAGCAACATCCCCTTCTGAAACCGCCAATGGCACAGGAAGGACATCAGGGGTGGGTGGGATGGACGCATCAGGCTGAGGAGATGGGTGATTCTGTCTAAGGGCAGAGAAGGTGGCACACCTTTCAGCCATATAAACTTCTGAGGAAGCCAAGTGAACAGCACCTTTAAAATCTCCCACCTCCAGCTTCTCAGACACTCGGCGACCCAGTGACTTCATGGGATCCAGAACAGTATCTCTGCTCTTCTTAAGGGGGTTGCTTGGAACAGGGGGTCTTTCTCCTCTCTCAGCTGCTTATTAACCCCAGATGCTAAGGACCAATGCTGACCACACCTTGGGGGCACTCTCAGAGACCTGGAAGTGAAGAGGAAAAACCTCTCCCAAGCACTTTCAGAATTGCTGAAAAACCACACCTTCCAATATGGTAACCAAGGGCTCTGGATCCACTAGGTATCCTCTTTAGGATCTTAGACTTGGGTATTTTGACTAAAACTGAACCCCGAAAGTGGCGGCTCCCATTTGGAGAGGTTGCTGGAGAGGAAACAGGTGAATCAACCTCACCACGAGGCGTGGGGCTACCTGAAGGTGGCAACGCTGCAGCAGGAACTCCCGGTGGCTCATTCGATCCTGGACAGCGGCTATTCCAGGGTCTGTGAGTAACACCTCAAACAAACAGGACAGGTAGAGCGAGCAGACATCTATTATTATTATTATTATTATTATTATTATTATTATTATTATTATTATTATTATTATTATTATTATTATTATTATTAATATTAGCCACAGGTACTAATTTTAGCTGTCTAGCACTTAACAATCTGAGTTAGACATGTTGCAAAATCAGGTACTCGGGTTTCGAGGAAACCCCAGTTTAACTTAAGAAACTTGGGAATGGTTATATCTGTCCAAAATATTTTATACAAATAACAGAGTACAGACAGAGACCTATTTTCTTGGCTATGTTTAAAGTCCATATAATTAAGTATGCAGAATCTATGGAGATCTAAATCTTAACCACAAGTTTTTAAGTGCCAATTTTTTGGGCCTTCAATTTTTTCCCCCATCATTCTATACCTTCACACCAGTTTCAACACCCAACAATTCTTGAATTATGATACTTTTATCCAGCCATTTCATTACACTTCTGAAGAAATGAATAAGAATAAGCGCAGCAATAACCGTTCACTTGAAACTGGCTCAAATATCGCTCAGTGCTAATCTATCAGAAGAAGATGAGAATAGAAGTTGAAGAAACGAATGATGCTGGATCTTCTTCTCCCACTTCAAACCCTCTGGTTCAGACTGGAAGCGAGTCCATAGCTGAGTACCAGCTAGAACAGGCCAGTATGCTGGTGAGCTGGCATTTTGCATTGAACTTATTGGCTTGGGACAGGCCATTGGGGAGTATGCTTCAAGCTTTAGTCAGATTGCTGGGGAATCTGCTTCAAGTGTGAGGCTAGATTGCTGGGGAGTCTTCTTCAATCTTCGGGCAGATTGCTATGGAGTCTGTTTCAAGAGTGGGCAGATTTCTGGAGAGTCTGCTTCAATCTTGGAGCAGATTTCTGTGGACTGTTTCAACCTTCCTGGAGTCTGTTCCTGTTATCACGTACTCTCAGACTGCTAGTAAGCATAAATTGAAGGTTGCTAGTGGGGCTGGTAAAGCCAAGCTTCTCGACGAAGATTTTATGGGTACAGGCAATCGCATTGTCAGCATTTCTCCCCTGTCCCACATTGCTGACTTTGTGAAATCTCCAACCTGCAATTCAAGTCTTAGACTTTCTGAAGGTGCAGGTAACTGAAGAAGGTTAATCACAATGTTGTCTCTGGATTGTAATCAGTGCAATTTGAAATGTAACATTACTGATCCATGGCTAAGGTTTTGAACTCTAAGTTAGTGTTTGGAGCTAGGTTGATGGTAAAAAAGAGGATAGGACTTGCTACAATGTCTGCAACTCTAGATTTGCAACATGAAGTTGATTTTTAAAAAATTGGGTGTTTTGCGTTCTGCTGAAGCTAAGCTGAAAGTTCTTCCTGCTCTTAGGGGGCATCTTACTGATGCGTTGATGTATAAGCTTCAGAAATATTTAGGTGCAATGTCGGCAATTTAGAATGATAACTGTTGAGCTGCTTTTTATCACTCATGCTCACATGACGGTCATCCATGCATGATTACTGCCATACTGTCCTAGGTAGCTGGTGTTAGTAGAATCATACTAATTTGGACAATTTACCTGACAAACCACCACTCATACCCCCAGATCCACCGATCATCAAAATTGAGTGGGGTACAACATGCCTTTATGGCTCGTGTGCATGATGCTACACAAAACCAATATAAGTCCTTCAATGCTCTCATTTGGAACCGTTGCAGCAAAGCTGACTTTTGTTCTCCCACTTTGGTGCAGGTGGCTTACGTTCAATGAGTGTAGGTACTTGCTACTCCCCATATTTGAACAACTAGGGCTAGAACAGCCTAGTTCATTCTGTGCCTGAGTGACTGCAAGTGATGATGGCTCACAGCTGTATAAGTCTAAGGTATATGATTCTTTGTGGGAGAAAGGAAGGGGGCATAAGCAGAAAATTTCTATGTTGAAGTACGAACGCGAGCTTATAAATGTGGATGGGTTACCTTATGAACCTGGAGCGTTTGATTGAAGTGAGCTTTACCTCATGGAGGATCTTTGGCATCTCTTGGTTGTTTGGCATGATGTACTTCTAGTGTACTTACAGTGCTGAAACCCAATCTGAAATTCATATACTCAATTTATCACTCGTTTATTTATATTTTGATGTTGTTTTAGTGTTGTACTTTTTATTACGAAAGTGTAATTTTCATGTAGTGACATCACATAAAACATCATTCAATTTTTGATAGTCATATAATTATTATTCTCAAAAGTTCTTGCATTGCTCTGTATATTCGCTCCCTCCCCCCCCCCCCCCCCCCCCCACCCCCAACACACACACACAATACAGTAATTTTCTGATGAGATATAGTCAATTCCGACAGCACAATGGGATATTCGGGGAATTAAAATTAAAAAATTAAGATTAAGCAACTGTTGTCAGGTTGTACTTGAGCATTGTCTAAGCAAGGCTTTGACTGGTATATAATACTTTGTCAGTCATCTGTTTTGAACAAATTGCTAATCAGTGAAGATGCTAAAGACATTCTTCTGTGAATAATAATTTACAGTCTTTAATTGGAGCACTTAAGGTATTAGCTTTCTCAATAACTATTAATGATAACTTGTGTGTTCAAATAACATTAGCACGAGACATTAATATCCTTTTGCTTTTTCATTCGTGTTATAACTATTTTGAAACCAAAAGCTGAATAGATTTTGTTTGGAAATACAGCATTATTTCATAAAAATTGTCTTGGGATTAAACCTTTCCTCTCCATGAAGGCTTATAGTAAAGGTTCAAGTGCAGAAATATTTTGGGATGATTTCTCCGGAGAGCTGTCTCATGCTATGTTGTTTGCAAAACCTCCAGAGCCATCCTTTGCTTTCTTTGAAAGGAGGAATCCAATGATCATAGCTTTATCATGGATGATTGGACTACTAACATATGCTGGTTTCTCTTTTGAACAAACTACAGATATTGAGTTTAACATTCCCAACAATAAATACAATTTTATGAACCTTGCTACTAGGATACAAACTATCTATTGTGCAAATAAATTATATGAATTGCTAGCTAGCAGCCTTTAAACCATATTCATCATCTTCAATGCCTCTAACAATAGAGTGCAGTTTTTGAGAATGGCATTGCTGTCCATCTGGTAGGACATAATGGCTTCAGACTAATACCTCCACTTATCTCCTGTAACTTCAATGAAAAGAGATGTTGTCGTTTTGGAGATAGACGAATGAGTTTGCTTATTTCCTTCACTGTTTTGAGACCATCTCTGATACATGCAAGCTTCCTTCCAACATCCTGTAAGCAAAGATTCAGTGAATGTGCACAACAATGCAGTGCAATTGCAGAAGGTATTCATTTCTAAACCTTGTTGCCACACCAGATTTTATTCCCTGCATGTTGGCAGCTCCATCATAGGCCTGTCCTCGACATAATGATAATGGGAGGCTGCATCAAATCAGTAGATCTTTGATTACTGTGAAAAGAGTCTCTGCTCTATTGTCAGGAACCCTAAATAAGCCAATTGAATCTTCTCGTACTTCATAGTCAGTATTCACCCAGCAGATGGACAAATCCAGCTGTTAACCGTTAATTGTTGATAACATATGACTGGTCCAGTTTTTTTCATTTTCTTTAAAAGGGTTTGAAGTAGTGTCTGCCTTAGAATAGAAATTTGCTCATTAACTGACTGATGACTAGTGAATCAGTTTTCTTTGATCCAGTTTTTTTATAGCTTCATTATTCTCACTCCAAACCAGCAGAAACTGTTGTAAGTTACCTTCTGATTCAGTATGGCCTCTTATAGCTATTGCTTGACGAGTAAGATATCGTATGCCTTTTAACTGCTTTAGCAGTCCTTCTCTTCGGGTTTGCTGAAGTTGTTGCATGTGGCAGCCCAGCTGGCTCGCAATTGTTGGCATCCACACAAGCTATCCATTTTTATTTTGCTTCTCTATGAGTATGCGAAACTTCATGTCCTCTGAACTTTTCCAAGGCTTTTTTCCAATTCTGGAATCCTGATTTAGTAAAAGCACTGTCCCCCATTTTACTGAATGAAAGTATACCATGCTTGTTGCTATAACGACAATAAAGACATTATGTAATGCAAGTACTAAGCCAAGGAAACTATTTATACCACTTTGGTTGAAAAATTCTCTGTTTAGATACCAGTAGTACTAGTGTTGGCTTATCAACTGGTTGAAAAGCTTCACATCGCTACTACAACATTGTGACATGCACTGATTTGAAGTTTCAGAATAATTAGGGGTTGGTAAGATAGGGTTTATCTCACTTGAATTCTGCTCTACATTTTCTGGACTTCCATGTTGAGCATTCCCTTTTTCATACTGCCAAGGACAACCATTGCTTCAGATTAATCACAATCACTGGCTTCTGAACTATCTTCCAGTTCCTCAGTTTTCTTTGCTTTACTGGACCAACATTTCAGTGAGGCTTGTCGCTTAGACATAATGTAGCTATCAGTATGCCTACAAATCAACTTGGTATCTAGATAATAATGTAGCTGGTTATAATGCTATGTGCCCATGTGGTCTAGATGCTGAGCCTGCAAGTTGGTTAATTGGCATTATAATAAGTCAAGTGTCAGTGTAGGCGCCTCAGTGCACTAATCGATTATGGTTAAATTATAATAACATGCACAAGTTAGTATATTATATGCACCTCAGTGCCAATTAAACCATGAATATCTAGTGTATCTAGTGTATGTTCTTTGCAGTCTGCCTACATAACTTGTAAAGTTCTATCTGTAATTACACAAGGCAGTTCGTGAATGATCAAACTAAACATGTTGACATTGACAAAAAATGGGGGGGCTTAGCCCCCCAGTATAAAAATTGGGTGGGGGGGCAGAGCCCCCCCCCCCGGCCCCCCTGCTTTCTCCGCCACTGTACATGTATATATACATTCATGCTAAGTAGGGATGGGTGGCCTGACATCATCACACATACCTAGAGTAAATTGCTTGAATTGGCACAGGATATGACAAACTAAAGCAAAAGCATAACTCTACTGGGATTAGTCAGAGTGTGGCAGTGGCAACATGAAAGGATGATGGAAGTTGTGAATGATTTTCTCCTGCTAGATGTAAATAAATTAAATACAAATATGAACAACAATCATGCCACTTAGTGGAAATAAAAGGAGAACAACTGGCATAGATAGTGTCCAGTATTCCTATGGTCCCTAAAACAGATGGAGCATGATATAGGCTAAATGGGAATAAATGTGGCACAAAACACAATCTAAAGCTTCCCAACAATATTACACCAAAACTTAAAGAAATATTCATGAAAACAAGTGAAAACTGGCAGAAATGTAAAATGAAACCTCAGGCATTCTTTCATGAAAATGGTATTAAGTATGTATATATTACTAGCTAAAACATGTAGCCAGAAGATTAAATTACTGGAAAAATACTTGAATACCAAATGAATTTGCTGAAAAAGGCACAACTATATTTATTTAATATGCTTAAATTAGTAACTGAAAGTTCAGATCTCATACTATGGTATGTATCCATGAAAAAATAACTGTGCTTTTTCATTTCACTATGTCTTCGCTTAGAGACATTACTTGTAGCTAGAGCTAGCTTGCTATGGATTGTGACCAGCATTTCTAACCATTATAGAGTTTGGCCATAAACTGTTTGCCTCTGTAAAAAATGGAATGTTTACAAGTTAGATTTCATCTTAGTAAATGCAGGTAAACTAAACATAAGAAATTATGTTTTTAAGGCATGAGAATAAGGTTGAAATAGCTACGATTTTAGTGGGTACAACATGGGTAAATGTGTTTATAGTACAAACCATTGATTTATATTGGTGTGTCTTAATTCAAATTAATGTGGGGGTGGGAGGGTTGGAGGGGGTTGGAGAGAAAAAGGTATAGGGGACTTTCCAAGAAGCACATTTACAAGTTTTTTTAGTTGAAATAACCTTGCATTGCAAATAATTCCTCTGTAGCTAAGCTGGTAAGGAGGGAAGGAAGGTCTTCAATACAATGACCCCCACCCCCCCACCCCATCAAACCCCTTCCAGGATCCACCATTCTATATTGCTAACATAAACAGGAAATGCATTAAAAGCTCAGCTGATTGTCTTTCATTACAAGTTTGTACATCATAACAAAAACCAATTATGGAGGAAAGTTAGTTTAATATTTACAAAATCTGTAAAATATTATTGTGAGACTGGTTGTTGTCATAATTTAAGCCTTGCCAGCTTCATGCCTGTCTTTCAAGTTTGTAGCTGAATTTTAAGTTGGGAACAAAGGTGGGTGGAATTTGTAGTTTGAGGGTTTCTAAATCATAACTTTAGAAAATTAGTTTACATATGCTGCTAAAAGAATTCTAGTTAAGTTGTAGCTAGATACCCAAACACACAATCCCCTCACTAAACTCTCAGATGGTCCCTTTTCTGCCACTCATGTCTGATACAATCAGGTATATCTTGAGGCACAAACAGCTTTCTAAGTGTCGGAACATGCCCAACAGCCAAAGACTACAAGCCCTTCAATTATTGAATACTCTGATATGTGTTTGATATGTTGTTATTAGTTCACAATTATTTTTCTTGATAACATATATTTAAACTATTCTTGATTAATTTACAACTTAGTGATAGTTAATACAAACCAATAATAAATTTTGGTATTTTTGTATTGACTAAATTGTAAATTAATCAAGAATAGTTTAAATATATGTTATCAGGAAAAAGAATTGCGAAATTTCTACTTGACACTGAAAAAATAAAACACACATTGGAAGTATTTTTAGCATTTTACTGACCACATAATATCTGAAAACTGTAAATGTTTTAGCTTTCTTAATCTTATTCTAATTATAGGAGATTTTGATCGAGCATCAATTGCACCTCTGATTCACTGTTCTATTGTGCTACTACCACTACCACCCATCATCACTTGCAGAAGATTAAGCTGTACATCACAGCAAACAAAGTAGAGCACATACTACAAGCAATGAAAATATTGTATACACTCCATTGCAGAAGATGTACACCACAGCAAACAAAGTTGAGCACATACTATATACAAGCAGTGAAAATGTTGTATACACTCCATTTGCAGTATCTACATACACTCATCTAAATAACTTTAAGGTTCCCCTGAGGTTGGTTGAAAAGATATGACAAATTTTCAACACAGCTGAAATGGTACTTCAATGTAACTGAAGTGCAGATCTCAAAGTAATTCTCCTTCCATAATTAAAATTGAGCAGCAGGAGGGCCTATTGCTGAAAATAAAGCAGCTAGCCACTGCACTGAGTTTGGTGACAGACTAACTCACAAATATCATCAAGTTGCACACACCCACAGTGTCAGCCAAGGGAATGATACTGGTCTTTCCATCTAGTGAAGAAGGTGCAGGGGATTTTGGCTATCTCCAAGACTCCCAGATGGAGATGCACACCTTTGCTCTTGTTTAGCCCTTCCTATAGTGACTCATACAACACTCGCAAGCCACATCAGCAATGCCACTGAGGCCTTACGATGCCATAAGGGAAGCCATTTCAGTGTCTGACTGTGCTTGGCTGAAGTCTTCCCTCCCCAGTTTGCTCGGCGGTTTGAACATGCTCCAACTACACTCTAGGATCCCTGGTCAAACCTAGCTCCCTCATAAGTAAGACATTGAGGCATTCCACTGATCCCCTCCCCCCCTACCCCCTTTCTTGGCCCCACTCTGGAAGACCTGGCTCAGTTTGCGTGTAAACTGGATTGGCGGGTGTGAATATCTCCCTCCAGCAGTGAGCCCTCTCGCACACAATTGATCTGGCTTCCTTTGACAATGTTTTGGATAGGGCAGGGGACTCATAATCTAGTGCCTTGGCTCTCTCCACCTCAATTTCCCATTCTGGAGGCTGGTTAAGTGCCAAGTCTCCAGCTCCATGACAAGGAGTTCCGACTGTACATCCAATACTGGCTGGGGTGGCCGATAATGGAGGAGAATATACTATGGCCCATATCTAAAGCTGTGGCTAACACCCTTGGTGATAACCAAGTTGGCTGTGGGGATAACGAGGACCAAATGCTCCAACCCAGGATGCAGCTGCTCAGTCAGCCACCTGATGCCCTGGAAGGAAATGTTTGCCATGATTCGTGGTTCCCGGCTGATGTCTATTTGGAAAAAAGGTTTACCAGGCACCATTGGATACCACTGTCATATGTACTTTCCAGAAGGGCCATCATCATAGGGTCATGCTCTTTCTGTGGACAATGAGAGGAAAATGACCGCCCATGCCGAGGCCCCTCGCTTAGTTGGGCTGTCCTTTATCCCAATGGTTGTTGAATCCCTGGGAGACTGTGAGGATGAGGCTACTGAAGTCATCAGGACCATTGGACAGCAGAAGAGTCAGCGGCTAGGCATTCTACCAACTGAAACAACTCTGCACCTGTTTCAGAGGTTACCCATAACCATATGGCATGAGAACTCAACTCTCTGGATAAGCCTAAGCTCTTGATGTTAATGGGATCATCTAACTTGATACATGCATGTTTTTACATACACACTGTATTAAATCTTTTCTCAATATACAGTGCGCCAGTATGGCACAATGGGGAAGAAAATGGTTATAACTGGGGTAACTTGCACAAAATCACTTTTTTAGAATTTTGCAACAGGTCTTGATTTCGCAAATCCGGTCACAAGTAATTGTCTTGCACTGTATGACATCTTACTTCTCCAATGCATAATGAATTTCTTAGAATTAGAAATAAAATTACAAGACAATCAGAAAGAATTGTTCGATCATTATGATACTATTCAGCATGTTTCGAGTACAAATAATGTAAGTAAGTGGGATCAGTCAGTGGATTCATTAAATATTCTCCTCCACTTCTATTTAAGTTTCATTAATGATGTTTACTTCAGATCTTCCATTACCTTATTCAAATAATTGCCTTTCAGTTCTGACCTTGCAGGATATGCTGGCTCCGGTATCCTTTTCCCATTGTTTAAGAGAATGCTAGTTCTTGAAGCTCGTTTTGATATGGAGGCTGAGGATGAAGTATTTTCATTCATGGCGGTGGGATTTTTGCTCCATTTCTTTGTTTTGTTTAACTTATATTTGCCACAGCACAAAACTTCTCTCCACAAGTCATACATTTCCTTGCTGATGATGCAGAAGAATACAAACATGAAGAACCCTTGAAAAGAGTTGAAGATGGTGAAGATAACTTGACTGGGTTTGCGGAGTTCATTAACAGAGAAGGTGAAAGCAGCAAATATCCATGTGATTCCAAATAAGAACATTATTCCAGCCAGACTTATGATGAGAAGAACAATTGTTTTTAAATCGACATGTTTCCTCTTGCGAGACAGCATTCGTCGTTTCTGTCTAACCAGTACGACTATGACTATAACGAAGATCACAGAGTTGACTAGAATGACAGCTAAAATTGGCCCCAAGAAAGCCAACCAAAAGGCAATAGGATTGTTGAGGAAACAGCTGCATAAAGGAAAATAAAAGAAAGTCATTCTTGCATGTAAAGAAGACAAATAATATGTATACATGAAAAAGCAAAACACAACTACTGCAATAACCCGAGCATATAAACTTAATCCAATTAATACATTCTAGGAGCAATTGTATTTGTAACAAAGTCAAAAGTAAGTTAAAGCTATCGCTTATCTTTTTTTTTTATCGTCAAGTTTCAGATTTTGAGCATGCTGGACCATTAGGAGGTGAAAGAAGGGATAATTGATCATTTATGGCGTATGCAGTACAAAGTGAGTTGTTTCAACCATGACCATAGGACTGTGGTTGTTAGATCTTGAAATACATGGAGAGTCACACTACCAGCACTAATAAACAAGAACAACTACATTGGATTAAATAGTCCAAAATGAAGGAAAAAATGACTGTTTCCATGTTGACTACAACACTTGCATGAGCTTTTACTATTTCAAATTGTGAAAATTAATAATCGTAAGGATTTTAATATTGGTGTATATTTTAAATAGGCCGGTCTGTTTCTTCAAGTCAGTCGTGTGTGTGTTCTGGTTAAACTTGTGTCACAATCCTACCATTGCATCACAATAACGATATCAATGATGTCAGATTATTCCATGGTCACTTTTTTAACCATAGTCCCATCATGCTGAGAAATGCATTGCCCTAGTCCCAACCCTAGCCATTACATGCTGTAACTAAACTAGCTGAAATTAATGAACGCAATATTTAACAAAAATATGAGAAGGTCTGAAATGTAGTGAAAAAGTTCACTCCCTGTCTGTCTCTCTTGGGTTCCCTTTCAGCACAGAGCGAGCTTCCTCAGGCAGAGCCTTTTAAAATATAAGCTATTCATGATACTTTCATAATAGAACTCGCCATTTAGCTACTGCAAATGCTCATGACTGGTTCTAGCATTATCACAACCACAATGCTGAGAATAGTGCAATGAATGTAAAAAGAAACCGTACACATCTTCCTACGAAGCTGGCTTAGGTACCTACAGTACCACTTGTATGCCAATGTCTTCAATTGATTTAGTCATATTTTGTTGTTATTAGTAAGCATGCTTCATGACCCACAAATCGTGGCTATTTATTACGATATTATATTACATTTTGTAGAAGCATATCTCAGATATCGAAGTACATGTTCTTATAGTTAATATACCCATCACAACCTGAAAAATTGTGGCGTGTGCAGGATGTCTTGATTTGTGACCCTGGACTATCTCAAGTGCCCCATTGTAATTTGTAATTCTTGGTACATGGTAGATGCTACTATATTAAACATATGGTCAATGTTGACTGTTGGGTTGTGTAGTTTAGTCAGGCCCATTAAGGGGGGAATAATGTCAAAATGCTAACTTTCACTTTTTTAACAACTATTTTAAATGGTGTCTCTGCTCATATAGAAGTCATATTCCAAGTTTCAGAACATTTGAAGATTCTATGATGCAGTTACGACAGCTTTTGCACTCACTATTTTCATTAGAAACCCAGCAAGTGTGAAAAAGAATCGCGTCGCATTAGATTAGAACATATTTCCACAAATTTCTCCCTCATTTCTCACCCAAACTCCATAATTTATATATCACCAGAATGCTTATTGTGTGCTCTTTAACCTAAATTATTTTATTTTCACTGTTATGAGAATGTGTTGGGTATAGACCAGCATATCTGCATGTGGTTTGTATGGGATTTTCCCCCCTCTCCTGTGGTGCATTATCATACTTATTCAAATAGTTTAGGTGAAACTACTACATGTACTCTTACCAATAAACCACCTAGCAGCCACTTAGCATTATTAATGGATTTTTAATTTGTGGACTGGCTGACACTTTGGCATTAAAAATATATATGACAAAAGTTAAATACATCATTAAATAGCTTATCTTCTAAGCTACATTTTGGTACAAAAATTATGTTGATAGAGAGTAGTGGGTGGAAAATATGATTGGTATTGTCGAGGTGTATTTTTTTGACATTATTCCCCCCTTAAGGCTATGTTTGAGGAGGAAGCTGGCGAGTACACATGCGCTTCATAGGGAATCTATGAATGTATATTGCCAATTGAACTGGACAAGGCAACAACAAAAAGCATCATCCTGCCGTTGCTCTTGTTACCATTGACAGAGATCATCTGAAGGTCTGTCCCATTATGCATGCTCCCTACCCACTGAAGTCTACAAGTGATCGCACACTACTTGCAATCCTGCTGCCATATGAATCTGGCCAGCCTTTTCCATGGCCACTCTCTCTAGTCTCTTTGTTAACATTGGTCAAACAAAACTCAGCTTCATTTGTACACACAATGCCATCCCATTCAGTCAGAGTTATAATTATGTACTTATAATTATGTACTTAACAAAGGTTATCATTAAAATATTAGCATGCTCTGTAAGCACTCATGGGCATTAAATATATTTGGAAGAGCTGACTTGTGAATTGAAGGAAGAAAGTCTCAACATGCAAAAGCTGAAATAACCTCCAATGCTATGCTAAGAAGTTCTTGTGGTAACAGAATTATTAGAGATCCAAAGGGAAAACTGTGCCATTCAGATGGCACAACTCCATACATTTTGTTTTAGAAAGAATGCACTTCTGTTCTTTCATGTGTTCAGTGTGTTCTCCATTATTATCTCTCATCATGGCAGTTAATTATCCTTCCTCAACAGACAAACTATTTATTCCACTTGCCATCTGAAATTGGCTGTAATTGCAGGAATGTTGCTTTTACCTTACCAAGTTTGACATCTATAGCTTCCAACCATATCCACCTTAATACCTATGGTGAGAAAGTGGGCAATTATGTCATATGAAAAAAGTCAGCATCCTTCTGCCTGATAGCTACAAACTATGCAGCCTTTTGGCACTCTTGTGCAACCACTTCTATTTCATTTATCTTTAAATCCACGTCCAGTTTTTCGATCTAATTTTGAATAAGACCACCATTTCCTTTGTTTACATAAGCCTTGTTTCCAGATGAGTCACCCATTTGTATTATATAAAAGGCATATATAGAAACATGTATATACAACATAAATAGATCATGCAGGGTAATGCTCTTCTCTGAGGGGTTGCTCTGCTTGCCAGTTGGAGTGAACCAGGTAGCAGAGGAGAAGCTACAATTTTACTATTGGCAAACAAAGCAAGTAAAAATAAAAATAAAGGACTCCAGCTTTAGTTAAACTCAATTTTTTATTACTTGTTGTGCACTACGCATGCCAAAGCCACACCTTCTTCATGTTATTATTGTGGTTGTGATTATTAGAGTCAGTCCTTCAGCATGTCAGCTACAGCCTCCTTCAAGGACTTGGTCAACGTTACAGAAGGAGAACACCAAAACCCAACAGAAGAGAAAAACAAGGTTGTCATTGTCAGTAAATAAACTGACATCGCTTATTCTTATAAACAGCATGTAAGGTAAACTAGTTAAATTAACAGGACAAAGCTTATACATTCGACAATCATAACTCTTGACTTTCTTTAAGTCATTGCAAGACATCACAAAATTTGGAGTCTTTTGATGTGATAAAATTGTTATGAATAGATACATAATAAAATATGAGTGGCAAAGAGGTGCAATAGAAATATACAAAAAAACATTAAGAGACAAAAACGTTTTTTCTTAAAAAAATAATAACTTCTAAAAGGAAACAAAATTTACTAATGTAGAGCACAAACATTTAGATGACTGTTTACCTTTAAAAATAAGTACAGTACTGTTGGGTAGCTGATTATTGGATCAGTAGCTTGCAAAATAATGGAGAAACTTCATATTTGACAATTACTTTTCTAGTTATATATAGTGTCTTTGGGAACAGAAGAGTTCAAACTGTTTGTACTTTTAGTCTTACAAGAAGAACACAATACTTCATTAGCTAGCTAGGTATAAATGCAGTCAATAAAATTAATGCATCTATGGAAAAATGTTGAACAAAATTTAGCTACCACATAAACTTGCATTTAAATATACATAGTACTCCCACACGGGGGAAAAATTCCATGAGGAAAAAATCTCTCTGATATGGACTATATGCATGTTTCTGAAAGTACCTAACAAACCAACAATATTTTAATATCACCTAAAGCAAGAATGATAACCACCAAAATCACTTTGTACAAACCAAATATTTTTATGGACCTTGAGTCATTCCATTGTATATTATAACCTTACAGGAAATTTTCCTAAGTGTAGGTTGATGCCGAGTATAAAATTTATTAAGTTGAGACATGTTCTCAGTTTTCCTTTTTGCCGAGCATGTTATACTTTATTGCTGGAGATGAACTTCTTCTACCTTCCTCTGAAGTGGTATGCTTTAGGGTGTTTGAGTTGAAATAACTGGATTTTTTTTTACACTTTATATTTAAGTTGTTATTCGCTGATTGATTATCGACAAATGTAATATTTTACTGAAATTAGAAATATTTTTGCTTCATTCATAAAAGTAGTTAACTAGTTATAACAGTGTAAAATTAAAGAGTAAAATTTAGCATAGACACAATATCAGTCCCACAAATGTATTATTCAGTCCCACAAATGTATTATTCAGTCCTTCCTAATAAGGATGTGTGACTAGTTCTAAAGTACCATTAAATCGAATATGACAAGCCTATATATATACACATTGTTAATCATGATAAATGTGTGGAAGTAATATATAGAAAACTTACGATTTTTCCCTATCTATGATAAGATCAGTTGATGCTTCACTGCCATTAGCCAAGTCAATAATTAGAACTATTGCAACTGGAATTATTGGAGTAACTGGAATATACAAAATTAATATTTCACCAATTTTATCCATATTCAATGAAATGAGACATTATTTGGGAACAAATTATTTGAAAAGGAGATGGGGACTTAATGTTTGTGTTCTTCTTAACTTACACCACACAACAAGAGAAGAAATGATAATCCCCTTCTTGGTGAGTTGCTCAAAGACAAATACAATTTTCTGGAACATGAGCAGAGCTTCAGCTAACATCCATAGTATGGATGTCAAGGTAAAGTAGTGTATCAAGACCGAGGCAGCTATGCATCCTCCAACTACTTCTATCTTGTCCTCTCCAGTCACAAACACTACTAGCATGAAGAATATGGCCAGGAAGAGTTGAATGTGGAACTTGGTCACATCACGATCCCTCAGTTTCCTATGTATATGCAATGAATAAAATATTTATTCTCAGTGTATATAGTAAGACAACTTCATGCCAAATATATGTGCATGTGCTCTTGTAATTCAAAAACAATAACCGATTCTGATATTTAATCTAAAAGAGCAGACCAAACTACTTGAAACTAACACAAATATAACTGCTTTGTATAATTCCATTTTTCTTGGTCCTGCTGCAAAATAAAGGCCTGTGACTTGGGGAGTAGGATAGCTCCCCCACCCTCATCCAACCCCACCCACACCCTCCCAGATGCAATAATGGATTCAGATTTTGTCTCAGAGGTTATTTAAATATTGCTAGAAGCCACCATTGCCAGAAATGGCATGGCACTTGAGATTATCGGCTATTTGGTTTGATGTACATGTGCAGGCATTTTTCATGTTGTTGATGACAGCTCATCAAATTGCACACCATGGCAACATTACCAAACAAACTACACTATCTCTGTTAAAGTTTGCATAAAGCAAGTAGCGAGGCTGACCCAATCTCAGAGCCTATGATGGTCTCAAATTTGGCATTTCAACGATCATATTAAAAAATCTCACTTAGGAAGCATAGTTAGTGAAATTCATGTGAACAGAGTAGTCTTCCCACAGGAGCTAGGGGAAATGGGGGAAGGCCTTTTTTCCTTGTAAATAAATAATTATATATAATAATACACTTATCCCCAAGCATATAATTATGTTGTTGTTTTTTAACCTTAGGTTGCATAGTAAAATGCAATTTATAAATATATAAATGTGCCATAGAGGTGTCAAAATGTGGTGCTTGAAAAGGCATATTTTTGTTTCACAACTATTTTTGAGAAATTTAATTTCCTTTTATTTTCAAAATATGTGAATATTTTTTAGTCAAACTTTAATTTTATTTCGTAATAAATATGTCAATATTATTATTCTTTTGCAATACTTACTTGAATGCCAACATGGTAATTGCAGTAAAAATCAAGCCAAATACAGAGGATGCTACTCCAATATAAGTGATGATATCGAGAGTATTATCAAATGCTCCACTGCTGATGCAGCCTTCTGGTTGAATTCTAGAACAAATATCCTGAATGGAACATATATACAAAAAAGAATGATAATTTACTGTATGTAATTGACTGCAAAACAGCCATAAGTACAACCACATAGTTGCAAAAAAAATTAGGTTTTTGTCATCATTGTGGTATAACTTGGACTATACATAACCATAATAGACTTTGCACCTCGATTATTGAATTGATGATTCATGCTTGTTATTTGTGACATGTCATTGTTGTGGTCCTCACTACATTTAGCAGGAAGTTTTCAGTTTCTAATCTGTGAATTTCATCCTTTATCTCTCCTTTGATGGTGAAGAGCACCAGTTGACCTATGAAAAACATGGTTTTGGCACCTAACTTCATCAAGTAAAAACGATAATTATATGGATGAATGGATCCTATACTCATCAATAAATTATTTAATAAGAGTACTTTTTTGAATGGCTCTAGAATCTATACAGAATTTCAGTGAACTGAGACAACTACCAGTATCTCTCAGCCAATTCCTTCCTATCAATAGTACTCCTGAATCTACAACAACTAGAAGTAGTGATATCCTTCAAGTTCATTTGTAGGTATCTTGGAAGAGAAGTCATCAGATTATAATACACACAAGCAAATATACTTTTAAACTGATGCCTCAGCTTATAGGATTGGTATTGTTATCTTGCATGTCATACCTGACAAAACTGAGAAGCCAATTGACATTGCCTCATGGACCTTGACTACAAATGAACATAACTATGCCCAGATTCAAAAGAAAGCTCTTGGTGAGGAGAATAAGTACAGAAATTATCCAATTCTTGTTTACTGATAGATGATCTTTACTTTAGGCTATCAGTAACCACAATCCTGGGCTCAAAGAGGTTACCACGGTGATACTTACAAGCACCACAAAGCTGTAGCTCTATGTCAATCCACACAATTAATGGATGCGATGTGTCATACACTGCTACCTATTCCTAGCAAAGATGTGAAGTGCTTTAGCCATCATGGTATCGTTCCTATACGGTGTCCTCCATTAAATCAGGAAAAGATCTTCCTGTAATATGTTTTATTGCTGTAGGTATGACTGCAATATGAAGAGAGAGAATGGAGTATCACCAAGGAACCTTTTATGAAGGACCTACATCAAAGTGATTAATGGGTATCCTGAATGAAGGCTATGGCAAGGAGCTACATGACCCTGTATTGGTCCTCCTCCTCCTTTTGATAAGGATCATAATTCCGTACACACCACAGAGTTGGCTTACTTGGTCAGAGCAATTTGTAGCCCATTTCAAGAAAAAAATATTCTCAGTGTTATTGATGCCCATTCAAAAAAGGGGGAACAAGCAAGATAATGAATGACCTTTGTCTCAAAAAAGGGTGACATCTTTGAAATGTCAAAACTAAAAATATAAGGTCTGCTGAGATACAATACCACCATATATTTCATCATACAGGCTGCCTAAACTAATCTGAAATGAATTGTGTCAATTTAGGTGGGGAATCGGAATTTTCGATCGGCATATTTGATCTCAAATAAGTCGTTGGAAAGTTTTATCTGATCATTCAAGGAAGCCATGAAAGCTGCAAAACATGATGGTAACACTTCCAAGAAAATTCCCATTTCACCTAACGTATTATACCTCGGGTACCCACTTTTTTCTGTATCTCTCTCTTAGTGGTGATGTTTGTATATCCTTGATTTGCTCAAACCTGGTTTGGCTGAAACAAATACCAACAACTAAACTATGCAGAAGCAAAAATTATAACTAACGTGCTCATTGAGGGGAAGGGAAATGGGATGGCTGAGAAGGTAATCAACTTGTAAGGTGATGATAGAGTATCCATAGTTTTCTTCATGGCATGTCCTGTCTTATTTTAATGTAGGAGAGAAAATAATCTTCTAGACACTTCAAAATACATGGCATCCTATAGCCAGTGTTAGAAACTTCAGAATGAGGAAACTGATGTCAATGTTGGGATTCCTGTTTTGGATACCCTTAGGTCAGGGACAAGATTCCTGTAAAAAAATCTTCATTGACTGAATCTCTATTGATTAGTCATTCTTCCTGTTGCTTATTTTGTGTCAAAATGTCATCAGTTCCTTTCATATCAAGATTTAAATGCTTTAGCTGATGCGCCTGTTTATCTTAGTTTGAATTGTGTGCAATGTGATAAAATTAATTTAGTGAGTTAGTAGTGTAGTAGACATATTTCCTGTACATTCGTTACCTTAATCTTATTTCATTTGAGTATAATGTTACTTATCCTGTGATTTAGAGAATGAGAAGGTCAAAGAACCTGGATGGATGGTCCTATCAATTAAAACAGATTTGCTTCACCATTTGAATCACAGCCACTTCACTGCTCATGATGGATACCTGTACAAAGAGCATCCTTTTAAATGTAATTGGCAGATGGAAAGTTGAGTTCAGTCTTGGCCAAACCAGATACCACGCTCCACTACCTATTTCAAGAAGTCTCTACCAAGTAACCAGGTTACCAAGTTGATCATAAGCTATTTGAAATCCTCAATAGACTGCAGACAGCATGGGATAAAACTACCTTGTTCTCAAAATTAGTGTTGAAGAGTCTTCAAACTGTGCATGTGGTGGTGTCCAAGACGTGAATCACCTAATGGTTTTATGCAGTTTTTAAAAGCCCCCAATGATGCTGACAGTCTAAAGAATCCATCATCATGTGGTGAAAAAGTATAGAAATTTTCTGGTGTCTGGGTGAAGTGTCACATGAGTGAGCAAGATAAAGCAAGATAATGATCTTTTTCTCATATTGGACAATGAATCTTCTTTCCAATACAGTGCCCCTAAAGCCTTCCTAGTGCACTACTATTTGAATTAACAGTAGATTTTTGTCTTGCAAGTTTTTAATTGTATATCTTGGATCTTAAAATAAATTTGGTCATAACAGAAGTTAAATTGCTTAGCCGTTACCGTTGAAAGCAGTGAAAGATGTAGCTAAATATCCTTTTCTCCTTATTCTTTGCCTTCATCCTTTGTCATCATTTTCAGAGATTTTCATATTCTGTTTTCTTAGATCATTGTCCTCAATATATGTAGGTAGAAGAGTTTATCCCTAGAATTATGAGCTGAGGAGTTACATGCATCCATCTGCCACAGTTCTATTGAAATTCCCAGTTCGAGTTGACCAGAACTAAGAATAATCTTCTTACTCTGATGGGAAAAGGATATCTGGTCGTATAATCACTTCGTATTATCATATCCATGGTTGCAAGGACATAGAATATAGCTGACCTGTCACTCTTTAACTCATTTGCAGAAACATACCACACACACCTTACTCCTATATCCAATTTATTCCTAATACTTCCATGCTTACACACAGAGACAGTATGTGATCTCACTGACCCAAGGACTATAATGGAAGTGGGTAGATAATGATATTATGTCTATCTACATTTTTCTCCAACCTTGGCTGTACTGTCATAAAGTGATATAGTTGTCACATCTGCAACCTCCGCATGATGACATGGTTCAACTAATGGAGCACTCTGTGAACAAAGTTCAAATAAACCACAAGGAGGTAGCCAAGAGAAGAATTGTTCTGATAATAAAGACAGAGAAGCAGTGAACAGAAAGCAGGATAAAACTATTAACCCATTGAACCAAGTGTACATCCAGGATGCTTAGTTAATTTTGCCACTGCAAACTAATTCCATTGTCAGTCAATGTTGAAAGAAGAGTTGAAAATGTTGAGGCTCAGATTAACCAATAATTTGGTAAACCAGCATAAAAAGTGAGATAGGTCTGTTGGTGAATGCCTTGTCTTCGGTTGCTTGGAGTTCAGTGCAAAATCTTGAGCTAGTATGGCACGATGTCCAGGCAACTGCTGATTGTCAATAACATCATTTCCACCACCAAATCAAGTTCTCAATAAGTATGAAAACAAATAACAACTAATCCAGATCATTTATTTCAAAGCAGACACGTGTAATCTTCAGGAGATTCAGTAAAAATTAGTAATCACTGGCCAAGAGCGCTTCCCCATACTGTCAGGACCATAAGAGGATGTTTTTGGATGGGGGATAACCTAAGTTTAATGAATAGACAGGAATTATCCTGCCCTACCTAGCCTAGGAAGATATAGGTGCATTTACCATGGGAATCTTTTTTTTTGTCTTACATGGCTCTGAGATCAATTCTTGTGCATTTTGAGCTAAATTTCAAGTATTATAAATTTCAATTAGTCAATTCACAACTAAACTTTCCAATGTTAATTAATAACTCTTAATATTACTGCAAAACATGCAAAATCTTGGTAGCCATGCCTGTAATGTTATAATTTGAACGAAATATATGCATGTGATGTACAAAGACCATCCAATCTCATTTTGAGTGGGTGAGGGGGGGGGCTACTCCTTACGCCAGTATTATATTATCCAGACACCCCTCAAGACAAGTGATGAACAGGCAGACATGATTATGGTTGCTCTGGCTATTTATGTAGCATCGGTGAAGGGAAAAAATAATGTGACTGTTGTCACAGTGATACAGATGTAATGCATTACTGTTATATCATTATCACAACAAAGGTCAGGACAAACCAAATCTGTCGGAATCTACAAGGAAAGGAAGGAGTGTTTTGACACCAAAGCACAGTGACAGATATGAATGATACCATCCCCAATCATTTACCTCCACATACACTTAAAGGCTGTGACAGACTCAATATGTCATTGTATAGACAAAGGGAAAATGACTAAAACTCTGAAAGGTGATCATAACAGTTTCAGTCTTCTAAGTGATCACTTTCTATATGCATTGCAGCACAGGCTTCAGATGTACATGCAACAACATAGAGGATGTAAAATCTATGACCAAAGCTAGAATCAAAGCTTGGAAGACAAGAACAGGATGAAATATCTTAACATCTACACAAAAACTGTGCTCTCAACCACCAACAACAAAGGCTTAAAAATAAAATGAAGGGCCATTATTAGTGTTTGAGTGTAGAGGAGAGTACTAGTGAAGCCACCCAATATTGATCGCACTAATCATGGGTACCTAAAAGAGCAAGGTACAAAGTCACTTTGGCCTGTCCACCCTTCTTCCAACTACAAATCTATGCGCCTGATTGCATACTTAAACTTATAATGTTTCTCTTTTTCCTCAGACAATCAATGTAGTTAAGAGGATATGGTTGTCACAGTGTCAGGATGCTCTGCCATGGTGCTAGTTGCCAATGAATATACTACCCAAATGGGTGAATTGAATGACGATAATGAGGATAATGAGGGACTAAGTATCTAGGCATTATTTTTTAAGAAATCATTAAACTTGAAAATGATTGAATATATACAAGACACCATGATTATAACCGCAATGTAAAATCGTCTCTTTAGATCGAAGATTAGCACTGCGACATAATAGGTAGGTTAATATGCAAATTTGTTAATTAAATATGCAAATTGAAATGTCAACATTGTGGTTCCCATTTTGTTAAAATGATGGAAATATAGGTTGGTCCACTCTATTGATATTAAATTTACTCCACATACTCACATACTGGAAAAAAATCACCAAAAAAGTTTCTTTAACGACAAATTAAAAAAGTTGCTCAATGTTGACAAAGGGTATATTATGTTGAGGACAACTCCCTGATCTAAGGCAGGTAACTTTACAAGTGATGGTAAGGTGTGCCTAGAAAATAGGCATACCTGGCAATACCAAGTTTTAAATCCCACTCCCCATTGAGGGCTCACTTCGCTTGTTAATTATTGTAAGTCTGATAAATTTCATTAGAGGTCATGGTTTGCCCTGCAAATTATAAATTTTTCTATTTATGCTGTTGCAAGACCTTCTCTTATCAGTTAAAAAGTGGTAGTTTGTCAAGAAATCGAGTGAAAAGAACACTCTGAAATCTGAGTTCCTGGAGTTAAGTGGTGTTGCGGTTTAAGTTTGAAGAATTACAATTTAATTACTTTATAATTACTTATTTTTAACCAGCTATGAATCACTCACAATAAGGACAGCAAAGTTGGTGAGATGATTGCAGTGACAAGTCACTACTCCATCAGTCACGGTCGCTGTAACACAGCCTTTAGTGCTCCAGTTACCACGGTTCCCTGCTGCACCAAAATCCCAGGAAGCGCAAACTTCAGATCCTTCACGTATCACCTGAATTCAAAATACATAACAAAGTGTGAATTGTTGAGTGCTAGTATGTTGGACTACTTAAAGAACATATATAGATGTGCATGACAAACTAAATGATATGCTTATTTTTTTCTTCCATACACACAATGTACCATGCTGTGATAGCATTAAAAATTGTGTGTAGCATACATAGGAAGTGGGTGAGATGATGTTCCCATGAAGTGTACTTACTATTGAGAAAGTTATGTAATGGTCAAACTGTTGGTGAAAAGTTCAATTAGGAAAAAGATTTTAGCAACTTATCTTACATTGGTAATGTATAATGAATAAAATGCACAAGAACATAGATTTACGCTTCCATTGATCTCAGTAGGAATAGTCAAGTGTATCTCCACAGTTTGCTGAAGGTTATCAAAGGTTAGTGCAGACCCGACAGTTGCAGCAATGATAGATGATCCCACTATGGTGGTTCTATCAGCTTCTGAGAAGGTAGAAGTCTCATTCTCTCGAACAGGGAAGAGAGTGGATTTCTTGTGTAGCACAAAGAAGAGTCCGACTTGAGATCTGCCGCCGATGTTGGCAAAGAGACTTGGTGGCAGTGTTATTGAAGACACAGGCCCCCCAACTGCAACATTGTCATCATTGCTAAGAACTCCTAAATAGAGTCATAGAAAATACACAAGATTATTTTTTTAGCTTTAGGATTCAAATTTTAGATAAGATAATGGAGAAGAAGTACAAATATTTGTGAATTAATTTACAATAATTTTATCAACAATCAACTTGAAATTTACTCGCCCAAGTTTCAGCTAGATGCTCTTAGCCTTCATCAGGAATTTATTACCAAGTGGTGCAAAATAAATTATTTTCATTTTATTCCACCTTATAGTTCAGTCAGTATGTAACATATTTAAGGCTAGAGTCTACTCCTTCAATCAGCTATTTGTTTTTAAGGGACAACATCTCAGCCTAAGTATTTCGGTTTCGGTTGAAACGTCTCTAAAAACAAAACAAAAAAGATTGATAGGTAAACTTATAAATGTTTGATGTCAGCTGAAACAAGTATGTAGTATAGTTTACCTTCTTTTAAAGAAATCGATCGACCACTTTGCTGCAGTCTCCCCAATGGAAACTATGTAATTTTTAAAAAAATTATTAAATATATTGATAAAAATGTTAACTTACATTTTCTGCCACAAGGGTAAAGTCATCTTCTGATATAGTGATGGATCCATTGACTGGCAAACTTTGAGCATACACTGCAGCTAGTTCTTCATAGGATACAATAATCCTGTGGAAAATAACGCAAGTGAAATGCCACTATACTATAATATCACTTTTGTTTGGAGCCATTTTGTAATAATAGGAGTAGCTAACCTGGAAGATGTACCAGTTTCCTCAAACAGATTAGCCGACCATTGCATGAGCGAATTTATGATCCCCACTACTTCCTCCACCACCTATATATATCCAAGTAATGGAATAAAAATTCACTAGACACCATAATGTAGAACCATCAATATTTTAAATCAATTTCTACTTTGCCGGTTACATTGGCAGAGTCATAAAATTTGATATGAATAACCGCAGACAATATTGGCATTCTCAGTCAAATTTATATGCAAGTGCGAAGAAGGAAAAAATTATTATGCAGTCCCATCGGTATACATAAATGTTTGTCCAGACTCAAAATTTATGCTTTTTATTTTCAGATTTGTGTCATGGGAAATTGAGATTTTTTATTACATTGAATTCCATTGAATTCCATTGGCAAACATCATCCTTCTCACTTATTCTATCTAGACATAAATCATTGCATGTCTTTGGTCATAAAGGTAATGTTTGAGTGTTTTACAAGTTGTAATATACTGACATGAAAATTGTATGTGAGTGAATGTATTTTGTTTGTGCTGTCATGGGGATATATTATTGTGTGTTGTTGTATATGCATGTTTAGCATGAGTAGTTCATGTGTATGGCCGGTATACAGGTGTGGGCTAGGGCTAGGGCTATAGTCATGAGTGAGACACAGCAGTAGTGGTTCTGCTTGCCTATTTGCTGCATATTATGCCAGTGATGACTGGTCCATTTCAGGTAAGGTAAACGTATGAACTGGTTGTAACACTCCCAAATAATTGTCCTGAACATTATTTTGTTTGATAGCCACAGATGTATTTAACATCCTGTTTCATTACCTGCTTCATTTCTGCACAAAAGATGCATTGGTAAACATTAACCTTAGGAATGAACTTGAACTGTCCAGCTCTCTGCATTTCTTTAGTCTTCTGGTTGTAATTGATCCAGATGACATTAGGTCATCACCCATATTTGGTCAGCAAATATAACTCCGAGGCAGAACTTTCAACTCTGAACTCTTGGATACACTTCATGTAGTTCATTGATAACCTTGTTTTGCACAGATATCACAACTCTACTTCCCCCCAAGAGGCAGCCTTTCTGTGCACTAAGCTCTTCCTTTTTCCTCTGGTATGGTCCAAGTTCCTTGTCATTCTGATGTTTCCTGCTAAACTTGCATCTTATATCTTAGAACATGGGGGTGTAGTTGGTCAAGGTCTATACATTCGTTCACATGTGCAGAGTAAAATTGGTGTTATATCCAACACTTGCATTAGCAGGACATTTCTTCTGGTTGGGTTACATTCTTTTCTGGCTCATCCAGGAGAGAAAAATTTGGCATGTCGGCATTGGCATGATTCCTTCCTGCTTTTAAAGGAAATTTTATACTGGTATGTACAAGTGATGGGTGCTGAATGTAGGGTAGCTGCAAGGCTAGTATGCCGTTGTTTCATCAAAAAGGTGCTGCAAGGGCTTACGATATGAGAAAATGATAAAATAATGTTCTTATATAAGAGCCAAATGTGATTTGAGAAAATGGGGAAAAAATTCCCCGGATACAAGTCTAGTTATACATTTAATATGCAGCAGTACATAGATGTCATCATGCTTGTAATTGATGCATATTGTTACACCTCCTTTGCTGTATCACTGGCAAAATGGAAAGGCATAATCAAAAAAATTGAACTGGCTTAATGTTGCCTTGGTCCAGAAAAATGATAAGCTCATTGTCAAACTTAGCTCACAGTGCTAATGTGGCTCTATAAAATTTGGAACAAGCATGCAAATTAGTCTTTGTAATCGCATAGTGCCCAATGTTTTAACAATTTCTTGGCACTTGTCTAAAGTCTTTGGTAGAGGATAGTATAATAATTAGATATGGTTAACTCCTGTTGAGGAGAGGCGAATGGACCAGGGAGGGTACAGCTAGGTCACATGGCTCTCCCCTCTCTATCATACAGCTGGGTCACATCACTCACCCCTTTACCATACAGTTGGGTCACATAACTCATCCCTCTAGCTCACCCCCAATAACGACCACTGACAGTTTCCAGTTTTGATGATGGGTAAAATATCAGGAAAAAAGCTTCCTCGAAAACTTTTTTTCAATCAAACCGATTTGAGGATTGCTCAGTCGGCAAGAGGGATGAAACCAGAAGACACAGAGTTTTTTTTTTTTGCAGCAGCAATTTTATTGTTTGAATTTTTGTCCCCCTATGCTTTGATGGAACAATAGGCAAACCTATCGCTAAAGAAAATAGTGATGGCTTGTTACTCTTGCTAGCAACTTGCAAATGAATTAAAATCCAGCCCTTTGAGGAAGTACTATCTGCAGAGCTTTGTATATCATCGGAAAAATATTTTCCCAGACTGCACCTTATACACCGACAACCCTACTCCTTCCCTTCACCACTATTTCCTAGATCTGCCTCTGCCATGACTATTATTTAGGGTCCAGCAAAGAAGTATATAGTACAACAAAATACTTATTTTGTACATAATGTCCCGCAGTTTCACATACACACAGTTATAACTTTATTATATATATATTTCATTGGAACCCCACCTTACAGACATTACTGAGATGCAGACATCAATGATAATATCTCAATGAACTCTCAGTTAACATCATGTAGATACAAAGACTTTCTTGATAATCAACTTAAACTTACTCACTTGACATTTTGGCTAGATGCTATAGTTTTCAACAAGAATACTTTATCTGGTGAAAGCCAAAACATCGAGTGAATAAATTTAAGTCAAAGTCATTGCAATTATGATCATATAGATCGTACTTAGTCCTGAATATATTTCCACACCTGTGTGCCTTGAAATGTGGGAAACATGGGAAACCCACCCACCCCAGTACTCCATAATGTGGACGGTAGTACTGAACTTCCAGGATAGTCATTTCTGGACCTTCCTGGATCAATATGTCACTGGTACTCTCTCCAACAGGATCAACCAGCTCCTTCAAGTACCTGAAGCAGGCCTCTGAACTGTACAGAAAATAGAGCCAAAGTGCTTGGGGGGACATGTGTCCACCCCCTCCTTTCCTGTGATTTGGAATACTCCTTCATTACAACTTCACTTCAGAAACTGAGAAAAAGAGGAACAATGGCACAGGTATCTTAGAGACATGGCCAACCACCGCCCCACTTCTGATGGCTACAGAGAGCTTGTCTTGAACATTGTGTGGCTTGCATTTCAGAAGCAAGATTCCTCCTCTTTCAGTTCCCATATGTCATTGTATGCACGGTCATTCCAAACAAACCACTCAATCTCAATGATGACTATTGCTGAACTCTAGTGCCCTATTGACTAGCCCTTTCTTCAAACTTGCGAACCGTTAACACAACATACACTGACAAACACTGCACTAGCTAAAGCTTAGCACCTCAGAAACAGATGTGTAATCCTCTTTCATGGACAAGACATGTTAGAAAAGGAATTTCCTTTACCACACCAGGATGTGATTCCCATATCCAATGGCTGAAGAAATTATGTGTGTTTACAGGTAAGAACATCATCTTGATGTTAGTGAGTTTATGCTAGAATTCCTCTGGATTACACTTGCGATTACGATCAAGGCATTTAGCAATTTTAAGTGCTTATACTCTTGCAAGATTCCGCCATCTGCATAAACATTTCTTTTGAGGCAGCCATAAGAGCCTCATTTAGATCAGCTTATGTTTATTCACATAATCTCTTGTGACATTGTGAACTTCAAACAACCCCTAATTCTGTCCTCCCTTCATTAGAATACAATCAAGCAGTTTGATATTAAAAAAAATCTACTTAAAGTAAGCTGTATGTCTACAACAAAACTAAATACAACCAGGAGTACTTTCTTGTTCACGAGCAAAGGAATGGGGAATCATTCCTGGTAAGCATAGGTATTTATACAGCTTTCTGAAGAAGAAGAACCTTCAGAAACAGAAGGAAGAGCCAGAAAGTGACCATTCACGATTGCCAGCATTAAAAAAATGATCACTTGTCCAACCAGTGCTAAAGTTTTATCATTATTTTTAGTCGATCGAGCTGTCATTGGGATTGTGCATACACAGTATATATAAAATCTTCGTAATGTTGTTTTTTGCTAAGATATCCGAGTTTGGGCCAAATAACGTTTATGGTATTTAATTGGATTGCACTGCACAATTGTTCAATTGTTCAAAATACATGGAGCATTATTGTTGTAAAAGGTCGCATTTCATGTTCAACCATAACTGGGTAAGATCATCATTACATGATACAATGATGAAGAAGCTCCTTTTAGTCCATCTTATTCTTATCATCCAGTAACCTTCTGCAAACCCCTCATCCAAACACAGTCACACACACAAGAAATCCATTCAGACACTTCCTTCACACATCAGCTTTCCACTACTGAAAGATATGCATAAAACATTTAGATCAATGTTACGCTCAAATGATTCTGCAATTTGTCAGACACTTCTTTTGCAGTGGTTCTTCTAAAACTCATTTGTGCAGGATTAGATTTCCGACGTTGTCCATTTTCAGTTGCTGCTGAAGTGTTGGTTATATATTTCCACATAATTAGCACTTTTCCTTCAGATTTTTCTCTTTTCTCTCTATTTCTGTCTTCCATCTTCCTTTACAGCATCAACTTATGTTGATCAAAACAAGTACTTTCTCTTTGTTGATCACTTTCTTTGTCTCTAATGATACTCAACTACATCGCAGTGAAGCCAAGTAGCTACATACCTTGTTCCATTGCTTGTGTTGGGTGGTTCAAAGGACCTGGTAATAATTATGGGAGTTGTCTGTTTCAATTTGAGTACATGAAGTGACAATAGCTGTGTAAGCTCTGGCTCTGATTTAGTGCTAGTTACATAGCTCGTGAAAAATACATCCAAAACATGACACTCTGTCGCTAGCCAGTTTATTTTCCACTGACAATAACAAACATAGTAAATTCTTGTGTTCTTTTTTAAGATTTAGTTAGTAAATCCATCCATAAATCTAGTTGCTAATTGATACAGGTCAATAAAAGGTTTCCGATGTTATAGTGAATTTCTATCAACTCTACTATATTTGATATAGCCACAGAATGATTGCAACTATTCACTACAAGTAATGAAGCATTATTACTAAGCATTGGCGAATATTGAAGTATTACCTCGTCAAAAGCATGAAACTACACCAGTAAAGCCTGCAGATTCCTCTTGTGAATTCTGCAATGCTACAGAGGCTTAATAACCTCATTACCATTATAGTTGCCTATTAGTTATACTCAAAGTTTTGTTAGTCTAATGGAATTCATTGCTCAACCAGCTCTAGGTATATATTAACTTAATTCATAAAGGATAGACTGACAAAAACCAGAATTGCTAGAATAACCATAATTATGATGCACTACCATATTTAAATGTTGCATTTACATGTACCTAAATTCCAAGTTCAATACAGCTTTACAAAAAGTGTGCTATTTTTTCTTTGATCATCACTAAATTTGTCAGAACACAAAAACTAAGATGCAAAATTAGGTCACCTGACATAAAAACACCTTCAAAGGAATTGTAGTGGGGAATATAATTATGGTGTGAGGGATGGGAGGAGGGATAATTAACCGTCAGCCTGTCTGTCTGTTTGGGTGTGTAGGGCTTTTAAACTTTTTCACCTTTGAGCCTACCAAACACATTTCACATCATTGGAAACCTCTTGACTTCAGGAGGGTTATGGACCCATTAACAGCCATAATGACCAAATTACGTCACGTACAATGTTAGCACTGAAGTACAGTGCTGTAAATCATGGCCAATTTATGGGAGATGGGTCTTTTGGCTAGTTTGAGGTCAATAACTACGTGCCCTGTCCATGTTTTGGCTACAAAGCTTTAGAATAGCCATAATGGTGCACATACAGTGTCTGCTCTGAAGAACAATAGTATAGTGTCAATATAGGACTTCAAAAAACCTGCTGGTGCCAACCTGTGGGCAGTCATCCAATTATCAAACATTGACAACATTGCTGAAGGGCATTTAAACTAATTTTGTCAATTAGTATTCACACTGATAGTATGGGCCTACCTAAATAAGTTGCACAAAATGGAAACCTCTTAATTCCAAAATACTTTTGGATCCTTAGTCAATGCATCTTGGCCAGATTTTTCCTGCAAAGCTTTAAAACAGCCTTAGAAGCCAAACTAGAACAGATACAGAGCCGGCATTGAAGAGATTCAATTTTATTCAGGTGAGCAGAGCGAATATTTCTTGTTTGTGTGTATGTGTGTATTTTACATGACTTATATACACGAATGCCTTTCGGCCTCCTACATGTTACACACAATTGGAAACATCTTCATACCAGGAATATTTTGGAAATGGAATTAGGCTTTTCAGCCACCATCATGGCTACGCCATGCTCCCAAGGCTTTAAAACAGCAATAATGTTTCAAACAGAAAGAGGGTCGGCACCGATATACAAGGTTATAGATCAAGGGTCCATTTTGGAGGGTTGAGAGGGAGTATCTGGGTCAGCAATGCAGGAACATATCACCAGGAGTGTGGATATTAATGCTAGTGGACTATAAACAACTATGGAAGAGAAAAAATGCAAATCCTAAGCTTATATCTTTTAGTTATGTAAAATTATGACACAATGCTATAAACTCACTGGAAGTAGTGTGACAGTGGTCTGAAATTCCACAAACAAATCAGACACTGAAGTTAAGAATGTTTCCACCATAACTAGGAGATTTGGTGTCTGCTGGACTCCATCACTTGCAATTATCCACAGGGCATGTGAAACATGTACAAGTTGTCCCTCTAATGTCTCCAAGGTTACCTAAAATGAGTGGAGAAAGAATAACCTTGTTACCATAATTATAATAACACTGGTTTTGAACATTATGCAGTAAAAATTACCAGAATGATATAGTGGGCATATAGAAAAACTCTAAAAGCCATAATTGACAATAGTAACTGATTTCTGGTTTGTTTGATTTCAGATAATCCCAAGAAGTAAAAATGTTTCATTCTCAAAACAGTATAATGCATTGAGGACATAATCAGCCATGATATTCAAACATCTGTTTAAAGATTAGAGAAGGGTCTGCAATACAACAAAATTCCAAGCATTCAACGTAATATAAAGTCACTTAAGAGAGTAGCTCATTTCACCAAACCTAATTTCAAAGATCCGCTCTATTCTAAACTTTTATTTCCTTTTGGCTAAAGTTTCACCGTAATCATAAGCAATCATATGGGTATGCATTACACACTAAAATAACTTGCAAGGAAACTCTCACACAACAATGTTGCTTAGCAACTATTGAGTGTGAGCATTACCCAGTACATGCACCTATAAAATATGCCATGCACATCTACATTTTACAGTGATGTATTTATCCAAGATGCTTTCTAAACAATGATTGTTACACTTGACAGATTTTATAATTGTGTTGAAAGACTGGAAAAAAAGACAGGAAAATAAACTGTAATTTTAAATTTTTAACACAAAATTGCAATTACAATTACACTTTCTATTAAATAACAACTGAAGTATAGCTGCTTATCTTCCACTTACAGGTTTAGTGAGGGCATTGCTGATGATGCTACCTACTTCCTCACAGAGTGAAGTATTTGGTTGTAACCACACTCCACCAAGATCACACAGCCTGGTTGCCACATGGGAGGAGAAGTTACACGACAAGGTACTGGTGCTTCCAACCACAGTCTCTTCCCATGAATAGCTAATATTCAAATTCACAGTTTTTTGAGCACTGCAGAAACTTGGACCTGCAGAATTGGAAAGTGAATATCATCATTTTGTATTGTAATGTTGATTCTTTTTTTTTTAAAGAGGGCAATTTTTGTTGTAACTAATCTTTGCCTCTATGACTTAAACATTATCCACTATTATTACTTGTATTACTGTGCTTCACCAATGATTATTGTAGACTAGCGAAGTTATATGCTGCTGTAAAAATCATCCGTTATTATTACTTGTATCCCTACTCATCACTCATGATTGTAGAAAATGATCAAGAAGCAAGATTCCTTTACCTACTGTGGGAACTTTTAGTTTATCTTCAGTTCTCATGATCCACAACATAGCATAGGTTCTTAAGCTACTGTAGCATTGCAGAATACACTGAAACAGTTGCTGTTTGGTTTGTGGAGCAGTCCTGTGCAAATTTATTTAACAAGTCCTTCAGGAGCTATAGCTGACCCTACAGCTCCCTACAATAAAATATCATACTTTATGTCTGTATTCTACTTATAAATGCAGTCCCAGAAGCTTACAGATAGACTTAGCAGAACTCGGATGAGATTGCATAGTTCTTCATTGCACATAGAAACAACAACCAATCAAACAAGGTGAAGCAAGAACAAAATTAAAAGACAACAAGTTATATTGAATTGGCTTGTCAAAAGGACTGTATCCATGTAGACATTTATATACCAGTTGGACTAATATTTACAGATTTTTTAATGATCGGTGTACATAATTATAAATTATAAAGAACTTCAAACAGGTCTGCATGAGTACAGTATCTGTTCCTTCTTTTTGACAGGCCAATCTATAAACGAGAGAGCGTGTGTGTTTGTATTTGTGTTTGCATGCCTGTGTGTGTGTGTGTGTGGTGTGTGTGGGTTTGTGGTGTGTTTGGCCTATAGACTCAGCCATTTTGGGGCACACATAATTGAAAACCTCGTGATATCAGTAAAGTTTTCGATCGGATCCTGTGACAATGTCATATCCCCACATACCAACCTTCATATGCCAACTTTGGTAGATATGGAATTGGCACCAAAGTGCAATATTGTATATTTGGATGGGTTTAGGAGGGTGGATCTCTTCTTCAGTCAATGCCAGGCACAAATAATTCTGATATGTACAATTGACTTTATTGAGGGTGGGTATTTCTATGTATTTAAAGAGCATGTCTGTGTGTTTATGTGTGTGTGAACTCAGCTGTTTTAGTACCAACCTACATATGTTGCACGTGAACATCATAGACTCAGTTTGAGGCCCTTATGTCATGCCTCCTGGACATGCATATTGTGTCCCAAATCTTTAAAGCACCATACTAGGGCAGATACTTGGCACTGGTACAATGTTGTAGATCAGGATTGATTTAAGGAGGGAGATGAGTCAGGAACACATCCCACCCGGATGGTGGGTATTCTGCTGCTCGAACTAATTTTATTTTAAAATTATCTCAGGTCTACCATGTTAGCTTATGTCATAAATTCTCCAAGTTCAGTTTCTCAAATTGTTTATATCTGAACTGTAAAGGTTCAATTGCATAACCGATTATTTTTTTCCTCAGAAGATATCAAGTTTTTCCAGAGTGTCAACAATTTGCCCAATACCTCAGTACACTACAAACATTTACTTCCATTACTGGTTTCTTTCTCTCATTTTTCTTCCCTCTGCCTAATTACACTCTAATTCTACAGCCAGTGCAATGGGAGAAACAAAACATATGTTATGTACAATTTGTTTTGGGGGAATTAATGAGCATGCCAGCAATTAACTAGGTCTCACCTTGAGTTGTATTAGAACTGGAACATGCTACAGATGGAATGCAATAGCAAAAGAATATAATTACATTATAAAAACAGAAAAACAACATTAAGTATTCATAGTCTAGCAAACAAAAATAGTAAATGACACAGATCAACAGTGACTTCCAAGCTGTTTAATAAATCTGATGAGAACATCACCAGAATAAGAAAACAAGCCTCAATGAAATAAATGATATCAATTGTAGCTCTTTAGTTAGTGCAGGCCCAATATCTCCAGGTATACCCAAATTCATCATAACTATGTTTTATAGATATGACTAGCTGTATTAAGTGGAAAATTACTATTCAGCTATAGTGATGGCTCTGAGAAACCACATAGACTTCTCAACCTTCTCAAGTATTATACGTTCAGTCACATAGGATAATAATAGATATGAATCTCGTGATACTTTTGAAAGATATTGGGTAGCATAAATACTAATTATATGCTATTTTTGCTGCAATGAAGTTACTAGTCCATGGGTTGAAGACACTTGTTATTGTGACAACAACAACTTCAATACATGTGGTAAAGAACTTGTAATTCATGTAATTCAGGGAGTGAGTTATTACTTCCTGTATATATATTTTAATTGATTCAGCTACTGCTGTATATTGTCACTGCAAGTAAGTGAAGAAACATTTGAAGCATATTCTTGTGACTGTATAAGCTGTTATTAAAGGCTAATGTTAATAGTTTGGTTTTGAAGACTGTGTTTCACTGAGACAATAATGTGACTATTGAGAATGCTCAGTTTGATTATGTGATGCCTTCCAAATATTTGTGCACTTAAAATGGTGGCCATATTTTATTACTAGATTGTCAATGCCCTTAAATTCTTGTTATTGGCAGTTGGTAGAGTCTCCCTCTCATAGGGAAACATACCGCTGATAAACACATTTGTCACAGTGGCGACAAGGTCAGGATCATCTCCATACAATTGGAGATTAACTACAAGCATTTTTCACTCAAGTCTATCGCCAATTAAAAGCATTTAAACCATAAGTAGAAAACTTCGCCAGATATACTTCAATGTGAATGAGTCATTGGTGCTGACAATGACAACAACTTTGAAACTTAGTTGCTCCTTGTCATTTACAAGAATAAAACGTTATGGAGTTGGACATGATTCATAAGGTCACTCTCAGCCAAGCCTCTTTGCAAGGGACTTAAATTCTATCAGCTCTCTCTGACAGCTGGAGAGTCTGTGCTAGATTAACAATGAAAACTAGCTATTTTCCAGAGATTTCTTCTATGCAACCACATCATTTGTTGGCACATCATTAGTAAGGCCTAAGGACAGATAGCATCCAGAACAAGCTCCTGGCTTAGGGAACGTGATCATTTCAAGGCCCCAACAATTAGGCTAAAGAATGGAAATCGCATCTGGTGATTCGAAATAATACTCTATACACATTCCAGTAAGCTTGGTGCAAGAGTGACCATGAAGTGGTTCTGCAGGTGCATTAAAGAGAGTTGTCATAAGTGTGGCAAATTAAGTCATACAGCACCAACATATGTGGTTCGATGAATACTTATGATTAACACAAAGTTGGAAAGATAGTCTTTGGACTTAGCCAAAACTCAACCTCTGAAGCTGAGGGTTTACAGCTAGGTCTGTTCACCTTCACTATAAACAATTTCCCAGTGAAGCCTATCACATGAACCTGCTGGTAACTAGCTAGAATTGGACCATGGTAGTCGACACCTGTTCTATGGTGTCAATTGTTTCAAACACTATGATGGCCAGTTTATTTCAAGCCATTGCATTTGTCACAAATATATAAACAGTCAACTCTACCACAAGACCCTTTGGATTTTATTGAGAAGCTATTTTCAAAAGATGAAGGACACCCTAGTATTCTCCACTGAGTGACATACTATAACCTGCACTACCACCAAAGGTTGCAGGTGATGCAACCACTTACAGAGTCATTGTTGCTCTCCCACATCACATGTGATGGAGAATTGTAACAAAAATTTCATTGCTTTTTTCCCCTATACACACCTATAAGAACAAGCAAACTAATCAGAGACTGAGAAGAAGGTACACACGCTCATTTATTGAGTAAAGAAACTCCCACTCTATCTTTATGGAGTGCTTAAAACAGAACCAATCTGCTGACATCTATCCTAGGAGAAAAATAGGTGCACCTCCACTTCATGCTGCACTCTACAATGTTTGAAGTAGCAGCCTTATCAAGACCAACCTAAAACATACAAGTACGAACTGAGGCTGATTGACGTAACTTTGTAGCTTAATGCACATACTAAGATGATAATTAGTAAACACTAAAGATAATGAACTTGTTGGTTGGTCCAATTATAGTGGTAATTCATAATTGTGCCCAAATATGGATGTGCCTCCTGGCTGGCTTCGGACACCACATCAGGCAGTTGGCAGTGGGGGAGCCAGGGGATGTGAATGCTGACTGTATAGTTTTTATAGAGATAAGGGAGGCCTGACATATGGTGGCAGCAGCAAACCAAACCTGACCTGACTTCGACCAAGCTTGACTTCGCTCGACCTCGACCAATCAACCGTCTGTACGTACCACACCCAGATTTAGATTCTGACCATGACTAGACACCTATCCTATCCTCTCAGAAAGTCTTTGAAAAGCAAAACACAGCACATGCAGGATGCAGAAGAGCACACCTCTGCCACAGACCCCAATGAACCACTCATACCAGGGTTGGAGGATATGGATGGGAAAGCTGGGGTGGTGAACACCCTGATGCTGACTGTTGAACTCCTGCATATGCTGGTAAATCTAACCCGGCAGAGACAGCATGAGAGAGGGAAAATTGAAGGCTCAAGCCAGCTAGGCTGGAAGTGAAAGAGGAGAGGGCTCAGAATCAAAGAGAAAGAGGAGAGCAAGAGACTCCGACTCGAAGCAAAAGCGGAGAGAGACAACCTCTGCCTTGACAAGAAAGAGTAAATGGAGAACTGGAGACTTGAGCAGAGAGATTGCTCTGGAAGACAAACGATGACAGCTACTACAGAACTTGCACAGGGAGGAAATACTAACTCTGGAGAATAAAAACAGCCTCAAGGAGCAAAAACTGGTGAAATAATTGCAAGGGGTCACTCTATTTTTAATTTCCAGAAGTGTAGACACATCAGTGCAAGTTTTCTGCAAAAGAACTTCTTTAAAATAATGACTGGATGGATTATGCAATGACAGGCAGACTCTTCGGATGTGTGTGTGATATGGTGCTAGACTCTAGGTCAAGGCTGACTTCCTGGCTGTGACTCCGACTCGGAGAATTACCCTAACCTGCTGCAGGATAGGCCAACCCTACAAGCCTAGCAAAGATAAGATGATAGCCTCAAGGGAGTCTGGGAATAGGCCGAGGACACACTCAATCGAACTTCCTTGTGGAAAACAACGCCCTTTGAAACTGATGAGATAGAAAATGTGATTCAGCATTTGGTACTCCCTCCCAACTTACACTTTTCTCTCAAGCTATCCAAACTGCTGATGCCATCCCAGGCCATTTGGGTCACAGAAGGACAAAGCACAGATTATTCCAACACTTCTACTGGCTGGGGATCAACCCAGATGCCAAAGGAGGGGTGCCTGAGCTGTGCCGAATACAAAAAATCTGCTAGTTAAGAAGCCCCAACACAATGCCCCTGTTATACCGTTACCAATTTTTAGCCATACAGCAAAGAGGCTATCGACATTGTGGGACCACTCATTCGCACATCAAGCAATGCTAGCTGTCTTAAAAGACTCCTTGGTGAGCAGCCCATCTGGCCTAATACCAAGAGTACAGTGGGTGATTGTAATGCAAGAGATGCTCAACAGAATGAGGGACCTGGTGGTCATCAATCAGGAACACACCGAAGCCAAGACAAAAGCATGGTAGATGAGACCGAGTACTAGTTATCAGAGACGAAGTACTTAATGTTGATGCCAGTTGGGTTGGAAAAGATAGATGCCCAGTGGCAAGGACCTTACTCCATCCTTGAACAGGTCTCCCCGGTGACCTATGTTATCGACATGTCAGACGAACAGAAGCAATGTCAGATGGTCCACACCAATTTGTTCAAGGATTGGCACCCTCCAGAGCAGCAAAGATGTCTGTAATAGTCCACCAGTGTGAGGACAAAGACAATGACTCAGGGAGACTCCTCATGCCAACCTCCCTGAGCTGGCCGGAGCACAGACTATGGGACCTACCCTTACATCTGAGCAATCAAGTTAATTGCTCAATGTGGTAGGCACTAGACTAGATGTCTTTACCGAGCACTTGGCTGTAACAAGGCAACCCAACACCTGAGAATACCACATCGATCAGGATATCCGCATACTGAATTACCAAAGCTTGGAGAGACCTAGGTACATCTTCAGATCATGTCCATGCTTGAACAGGGCATCATAGAGCCATGTTACCCAATGGTAGTCCCCAGGCAAAGAAAGATGTAAAACTTCAACTATTGATAGACTATCGACATATGAAGGCTGGGACTACTAATGATCCCTACCAAAAGTCAATAACAGGTTCCAGTGGTACCTGGTCACATAGACAAGACAACCATCATCTCTAAATACGGAAATATAAGTTTAGGGTAATGTCCTTTGGTCTGAATGTTGCACCCAGCATCTTCCAATGGTAGTGTGCTGGATGGCCTCCAGCAGTTCACAGCAGCCTACCTGGATGACTTTCTAGTCTTTAGTGACACCTGAAATTACCATACCAACCACCTCAGCAAGGTGTTTGACTGACTCAAAGAGGAGGGACTAACTATAAAATTGAAGAAGTGCCAATTCGGAATGAAGACATGCTCTTTCCTGGGCCATGTGGTGGGTTGATGACAGATTTCACTGGAACAAGCCAAAATAACAGTATTTTACCAACGTACCAAAACATGATGTCTGAGCCTTATTATGAATGGCATGATACTATGGTCACTATATCCTGGGATTCATCATTATAGCCCTTTCCTGTCAGACAGGACCAGGAGTCAGGCCCCAATGAAAGTGGAGTGGACTGCTGAGTGCTAAAGGGCTTTCGACTACCTCTGAGTTCACCAATCAACCCATGCTGGAGAGCCCCAACTAAAACAGACCATTCATCCTCCAGACAGATGCTTTGGAGAGAGCTATAGAAGGAATTCTTAGCCAGAGGGAAAGTACAAACATAGAGAGACAACTAGTTTTCTTCTCCAGAAAGTTGCTGTCAAAGAAGAGCAGTTACACAGTGGAAGGTGTTGTGTTTCATGAGTGAGGCAGAGTGAGCCACATCTTCATCAATATTGTATCCTGAAGTTTGAAGTAACAGTGGAGGATGGGATACTCTTATCAAGATTGTGCCATGATAACTTCAGAACTACTCCTTCAAGGTCATCCTGGTTGAAGCAACAGCCACAAACGAAATCTGATGTCCTGTGCAGTACATCCTGTCAGGCAGTGAAGCACTCATCTGAAGCAGCTCCTTATGGATGTGGCAAACTCAATCATAGAAATAAATTTTTCTCAACTTCAGTGGTCATTCAAGTAGCTCTCAATGCCAACTCGAAACAACCACAAGTAATGCTAGACATCGAGTGGCAAGCAAAGAAAAAATCTAGTGAACCAAACAACTATGCATTCATCTCAGCCATGCAGTCCATTGTCAGCTGGCAGTGCACAGATTTTATTTTTGGGGGTACGAGGGCCTATGGTAGAGGAGGTTTTAAAGGGCTTTCAGGGGTCTATTAGGGTCTGCTTTGTTCTTTGTCCTATTTCCATTTGGCTGACTTTAAGAAGTTTCATCAGCTATTGAACCATGCACCCAATTCTAAATTGCACTGCTCAGCCTGGCCAGTGTAGCTTCTAATCAGGGGGTATTTATTCTATCGATCTCTTCACTACGGTGTCCATTCCAGATTTCCATTCCAGATTTACGTAAGATATTTGATTAAGGCTACAGGTGGTACATAGGTAAGCCATACATGGCAATACCAAGTTTTCTATCCTCACCTGACTGAGGATTCACTTCACTTGCCATAGCAAAGACCATTGACATTCATGTGATGTTTTCAATCAATTAGTGACTAATGACTGCCCTTAATTTACACCAGATAAAAATGACTGGAATCAAACACATTCGCTCAGCCAAGTGTCATCCCACTTCATATGGGTTAGCTGAGCATTTTGTTCAATTACCTAAAATGCCTCTAAAGTCTAAAGGCTACTGAGAATGTGGACTTTCTCTCTACTATCAGATTTTCAATTTCCTCAGAACTACTATTGTACATGCAGACTATTACATGTGTGTTTCCATAATCACATTGTCAGATTAGGCCAAGATGAGATTTACTCTGTACAGATATCGAGTTCTATTTGCAAGCTAAACAATCTCAACAAAAGACTTGCATGACCACAGAATGCAAGATTGGGAATTTTTGTCCATCATTCAGTCATGGATAGAAATCTGCATCCTTGGCTGGATTAATTAACTTCTGTCATAGAGGAGAGATCCCTTCATCTCTCCATGACTGCAGCTTTTTGGTGATGGTAGCGGTGGAGGAAAAGCGATGTCCTCGTCTCTTTGCTGGTGGAATGCATAGCACACACTTGGGAAGCATCAAGAGGCATATTGCCCCCCATATACTCCCACTGTGAGCATGTCTCAGCTCACCTGCTAAAACCTGGGCCCATACATATTGATCTCTTGGAGATTTAAGTACGAGAAACCAATTTTATATTCGGATTCTGAGGGTTTAGTTGCTCTTAAACCATACCTTACAATTCAAATGCAGAACTATATACTTAATACAACTATAGCAGCAACTCTCCTGTCTGAGTTAGAATTTTAAAAATATGAACTTTGTGCTGCTTAATAGCAAGTGTGCCGAATTCATCATATTCTCCTCACAGAGACTCCATCATCACCATCAGTAGAGAATACTGATACACCACCACAGAAATTCAGACAGACATCTGTTGTCTCATACATCTACTATATGATTTGCAAATAGGCCACACCTAAATTATTATGGGTGAACCTGAATTTAGTGGGGATGAACGTGATTTACTGAAACAATACTAACTATTTGACTATCAGGATGCTCAGTTTGATTATGTGGTGTCACCATTATATTTATGCACATGCAATATTTTATTAGTTTGCTGGTCTATTCTCAGTTCCCTAACATTCTTGAAGAATTAAATTATTGCTAGTTGGCTGTGTCTCTTTCTGGAGTTAGTTCAGCTGAGGTACTAGGCAACACAATTTCTTACAAACTTACTTTTTATGCACTCATCAATAAGTATGACTATCTTTGCTCATTAAAATCTATCCACATTACAACCAAATTCTCCATATCAATCTCAACAGTAATGTTCAAGAATCCTCTCCTGTCTCTCCAGTTCCATATGCCATTTGTTAACATGCGAGATGAAGCTGAAGCTATTGCAATCTTGACAATAGAAGCAAAACCCTACATTACGTTCTAGGTTGGCACACCAAATAGTTTTTCAGTACAAGTTACAATTTTTTTTATCAAGGATTAATCGGATTATATACAAAAGTTTAGCATCACATAATTACCGGATTGAAACTGTCCGACACTCAAATTGGAAGCCAATCCAAAGATGGGAACTCATCAATCAAACTAACAGATTGGATGAGTCAATCTGCAGATAGGCCATACTCACATAAAATATGAACATAACTTAGTAAATTTCCAGACGATGGTTGTGATATATATACCATGAATGTCATTCGTTGTATGACAATCATCAAGGCAACTCATACATAGCTAGCTAACTAGTACAAATGATGGATAATTGCTTAAATTGTGTCATACAGGGGAATATGCCCAAGTCTGTCTAGTATCCTATATATAGATCAAAAAGAGAAAATCAAGTAAAAGAAGATCTAGTGATAGTCAGGTATTTTTTACTTTTTTTTAAAACTTGTGGTTACAATTTAGAGCTCCGTAGATTCTGCAAACTTTATGGTATGGACTTGATATATAGCTCAAAAGATAGGTCTCTGTGTGTGCTCTCTTTTGATACTAAAATATGTTTCATAGGTATAACTATAGGCAAGTTACTAGACCTAAAATGGAGGGACCTCAAAAACCTTAATCCTCCGCCAAAAATAACTCCAGATTGCTTGAGAGTGGCTAGAGGAAGCTCTAGTGCTTCCTTTTTTATTAGGCATTAAAAATAATATTACCTGGTCAGGCACGTGGGTAAAAATTGAAGGCGTTGATTTTCAATGCCCTCAATTTCGCACCCACGCGTTTGACCAGGTAATAAATTTTAACGCCTATTCAAAACAGTCATTGTATGCGCTAGAGCCACTCGTATTTTTTTGCACTTAGCAATCTGGAGTTCTGGAGTTATTTTGGCGGAGGTTGCAGGGATTCAGGTTTTTGAGGTCCCTCCACTGTGTGAGGCTAAATGAGCTTGCATACGCCTGAGTTTGGGATTAATTATGTATGCCCTTGAATTGTATTCACTCTTGTTTAGTGTTTGCTCCATCCATTAGGATGCCTGAAACTATTTGAACACATGGTATAACAATTCCAGGAAATACGCTAGTTCATAATTATCACAAGAGATCAACACTTGATATGGTTCTGACAGCATGCCCATGAGAGGTATCACCACCAAGTATGGGATTTTGTGGCTAATGAAGCCGGTTGAAAGAGAGAAAGAACACTTCAAGCAGGTACATAGTAGAGATACAACAGGTCTCCTAAAACACAAAGGACTTTTAGCATGTGCTGACGTTGGTCACTTGAACGCACGTTTAGATTAATATTTACAATTCATTTAATGCATCGAAATATATGAAATGTAGCAACAATTAGTTGCAGCTTACGCTTACCTCCGTCTTCATTCATCTTAGAACTGTTAATTAACAAATTAATAGAGCGCCTGGCAGGATTTGTCTCCGTAGCACCATTGAAGACTAGGAATTTGCTTGTTTCTGACGATCCACTCACATTCTGCTGTAATATACCTTCACGCACCAGATATGATTCAAAAATCACATTCGTACTTCCACTAAAATCCTCACTCAATACTTGGAAAAAGCATGTCCCATTCCAAATACTAATTTTGACGTCATCAAAGATCCAAGTCGAGTCATTGTTGTTTATTGTTTTCCTTCCAAATCTCTGCATCCAGCGCAGCTCCAGTTCCAGAGTTTTAGAAATATTCTGAAAAAGTAGTCCACATATGTACTCACGGATGGTAACCAATTCAGGGTTATTAACACTTAGAAGAGGTAAAGTAGATTGGTACAAGCCTGCTTGAGCAATTACAGAGGTATTTGATGAATCCAACTTGACTAAACTACGGTAGTCACTTGGCTTCTCAATGCTCGGCGTGTAAAACCTGATAGGGAACCAGTCCGTGCTATTCGAGGGGCCAGTTGACTTCAATCTGGCCTCTAATCTTATACCTTGATCAATGCGAGATGGAGGGTTGCTTCCAAATTTCAACTTGAATTCAACTTCACTAGAAACGTGAAAAGGAGGGAAATAATTACAATAAAAAGTTAATATATGTTAAGCTTGACTGGATATATGCTGGACCCTTGAAAATTTAATAATAGAAGATCTTCTGCTAGCATTTTGGTTACATTAGCTACTTTAATGCATGTGCTTGCAGATTTGCAATTTGTATGTTCGATAGATATTAGATGAATGTTTGAGAAGTGCCTATTAAAAAATATCTCATCTGATAATCACCATGGGTCCAAATATTTTACCATTTCTGAAGACCCAAAGCTACAACTCTAGAGTGTGTGATTGTATTTTAGCAATGTTTTGAATTGGATATGCTTGAATTATTAAATAATTGGGCTAATTCTCCTCTTTAACTAGATTCCAGACATGTCCTACGATCTGAAAATGATGTCGTGCATATTTGGTGAGATGAGAATGCAAAGTTGTTGATTATGGGTGGAGTCAGTATTCTAATTTTAGAAGAACTTAATTGAAAGCAACTTCATAATATTTTCTTCTTCGTGGGGTATTATTTGTCACAACAGAATCATGTCGAGGATCGCTGCTGCTAGATTATCAGCTGATATCCAACACTATGCACTGCATGGTCATAATGGTGTTTTTATTCTTTAAGCCAATCCAAATCCAGTTTATGATAAATATATATATATGAGAGTGAGTGTGTGTAATGTGACTTATAGATGCAAATTAGGTTCAATATAAATATATATAAGTGAGAATATGTTTGAATGTGTCTTATAGATGCAGCCTCTTGTATCCATGAAGATGTTGGACCTAGTTTTGAGACCTTAGAGTATGCTTCCGAGGCCATACATAACTACAAAATATTTAAACAGCCATAAGACCTTCTGCCATACATAACTATATACAAAGTATTTAAATAGCCGTAAGACCTTCCAAGCCAAGGCCATACATAACTACAAAGTATTTAAACAGCCATAAGACCAAGGCCATACATAACTACAACAAAGTATTTAAACAGCCATAAGACCAAGGCCATACATAACTACAAAGTATTTAAACAGCCATAAGTATTTGGTTGAAACTTTAGAAATAAAAACAAAAATCTGATTCAAAAGAGAAATGTTCAAAGTATTTGTGTCAGCTGAAAATAATCATACATGGTTCAGATATTTCTAAATGGGTATTTGTATTCTATTGTTATTGTTGTTGGTATTGTTTGGGTTATTGTTGCTTTTGTTTACTATAAATATGTAGTGTGAGCACACTCATTGATGATTTTCACAGTTTTTTTACCGCTTATTTGGGGTCCACCAGAAGTACGATTTAGGCAGCTAAGATATGCACATTTGAATTTTAGCTGAAATATGAACTTTGCAATCCTAATTGAGTTGATAACCCATTATAGAGACAGCTAGCATATTTCCTAATACAGTACTTACTTTTACCCTAGTTAGCTAGATATATTGGACTGACGATTACATGCATGACCATTATGACTTTTTCATTGAATCATAAATAATATATAGCAGGAACGGGTTAGACCAGGTCTGATTACACATTTTGTTTATAAAGTATCAAATATTTTTACATTATGATCCTGATTTATATACCAAAATGTAGCAATACGCCTTCTAAATATATTTTTGTTTTGGAGCTGCTGGTTGTAATGTGAAGTCAATCACACCACTTAACTGATTTTGGTCATCAAGTCATGAGTGGTTGTATATAACAATTGTGATTGCTGGAGTAATACAACCATTAGAGAATTATTGTTTTTGATTTTTTTTAACATGTTTATAAGTCGACTTATGTTTATATGAAGAGAGAAAGAAGTATCCTACTTGGTGTAGTTTTGTGTGAATCTTTGCATTCGACTGACAATACAAACTCAGTTAACCCTTAGTTCCCAGAGCAATTATTAAATATGATGTAATACTTTATTGTTGTTGTCATAATAATAATAATTTATGGCTAGCTATCCATGCAAATTAATTAATTTATGGCTAGCATCCTTCATGCATTTAGCGATATCTGTTTAACGCATTTAGCAGATAAAACAAACCCAAAAGTACAACTCATATCCCACATTGGTTTTGTCTGGTTTATCTTCAAAATCACTACCAGCATTCCTTGAAATATTTGCTATGGCAGTAATGCAGCATATCTGAATGAAACCTGGAAATATATCTTCAAGGATCTATTTGTTATCTATATTTATATATCTTTTTTGTCCTCTACACAACTTATATACAATTTAGTAGCAGCAGCCTCCAAACGAATGGCTTGCAGCAACTAATTATCAAAAAAGGTGAAGGTTAGCATTATCATCAATGATGCAAACCTAGCACATCTTGCTGTTTTAGTAAAGGTTATCACTCTCGAAAACAGGACTCAATTTAGTCTGAATTTAGATCATACCGATGAATATCTTCTGAGCATAAAAGCAAGCAACTATACAGTAATACAGTCAAGGTTGTGCTCTAGCAATAAACTTAGATGTTTAATTCGGGGCTTGTGCTACTACTGACAAGACATTGAAGAAAGGCTGTAACTGGTCCTAGCTAGTCCTTGTCTGATTCAATAACAAGAACATATGACATCACTATGTGCTATTGTGTAGTTTTAATTATGTTTGAGGTAAGATTAAAAAAATATATATATATATATATAGGAGTTTCACTCAAACAAGAATAATAATGCAAAAACAAACAACTATATACGTTGGATTGGTTGGTCAAGAGCATAAGAAATGTATGTGGTAACCATGTGCTACTAGATGTCAAGGGCAATTTACCATTTAAAATCATTTACACCAATATTATACTGCCTTTAAAAATCTCTTTAGTCATATATATATATATATATATAAATGGTGTCATAATCTAACAGCTTCTGATATAATTATATGGGACATGGGTATGATTTTGTTTCTTTTCCCCCCCCAATAAATCTGTATGTTCAAGAGTAGAGAGGAAGAGAAGGGAGATAATCGAAGGAAGTAGAATTGATTTGACGTAGACTTGACGTAGACTATGATAATTCCACTATGCCGGTTTTGGAAGAACGACAGTTGAGAAGACCAATTTCAAAGTCCTGGATATTTAGGGAGAGCCAAGTTTTGCTTTGTGGAGGTTGCGAAACTCAGGGAGCAGACTGCATACGTTGAAATAGAATACTTGAAGGTTGTTAGTGGGCATTTTTGGGGGATACTGCTGGTAGCCTGGCGAGATGGAAGTGTGGCACAAAAAATAGGCCCAGAAGTAGAAGTGAGGCTGAGCAGTTAGGTGCTGAAGGTGATAAGAGAGAGGTGATTGGGGTAGTAGAGAAGGGAAAAAGGGGATGTATTTGGGACGATCTGAAAGCCAAAGAGCTTGAAGGGGAGGATATTTGGTTGTTGCCTAGAAGAGGTTGAAACTGGCTTCTTATACCAGAGGACTGATGGTAAAGTTCTTGGGATTGTAGGCAGTGAATCAGAGTTGATAGCAAGGTAAGTTTGAGGAGAGGGATACCTGGGTGCAGAGGTGATTGGATATTGGTGGGAGTGTGTAGCAGAGAGGGGAAGGGGGTGCAGATGTGGCTAGATAACTGAGAAAAGCTTTGGCAGGAGAGTATTTGAAAGAGTGTGACAACACGTGGTTTTATTTCAAAGTACCATATTTTACTCAATTCATACTATGGTCCTTCATACTATAGTCCTGATTTATACACCAAGATGCAGCCAGTGCAGTGTGCTTCTGATGATATTTTTGTTTTACCATACATGTCTTTGTTTTGGAACTGCAGGTTGGAATGTGAAGCCTTTTTAATCGCTACTTTCCAGCATCAAGTCTTGAATGATAACTGTGATTGAGAGCAGTACAAACACTACAGATTTAATCCCAAGAGATTCTTTTGATATATTTGTTATAGTGGACTTGTGTTCATGTGAAAGGGGGGCTAAGTTATATAATAGAAATACTAACAAAATTGTGTTATTACGACATCTGAGCTCTATACATTCCACACTCTTCACTGTGTGAGCTAGCTCAAATGATAGATCAATCTGTGTGCTCTCTTTTGATATTAATAAATGTCGCATAAGTATAACTATGCTCAAGTTACATGCAGCCAAAGTGGGGTTAGCTCAAAATCCGAGTGCCAAAACTACCTGTAGTTGTAGTTCCTGATTGGAAAGTGCTTAAATGTGACGAAGTTGGCAAGCGGCGTATAATATACTGAAAACCAATTTTCTTGCGACTGATTTCAGCACTCGTGCCTACTTCATCATGTTTTGGAGCCTAATGAATACGCGTGTTGTAGCATAGGGATTACTCTATATAGCCACAGATAACTGGCCAGCACTTCCCAATCAGAAACCACAACTACAGGTAGTTCTGGCACTCGGATTTTGAGGTAATCCCACTTTGGCTGCATGTAACTCTAGCATAGTGTTACCTATGCAACATTTTTTTATCAAAAGAGAGCACACACGAGATCTATCATTTGAGCAATATCCTTAGTAAAGTGTGCAGAATCTATGGAGCTCCAAAGTCGTAACCACAAGACTTTGTTAGTGTTTCTATTTCATAATTTAAACCACCCTTCACATGTACATAAGTCAATCATTAAAAAATCTCTGTAGTTTTTTTACAGCTCCTTCAATCACAGTCATTATAATCAATCATCCAAGACTTGATGCTAAGCTAGAAAGTATATATATAGCAGGAGTTTGAGGGGGAATTTCACTTCACACATTCCGACCTGCAGTATAAAACAAAAATATGTATGTACAAACAAAAATCCTATCAGAAAGCATACTGCACTGTCTACATGTGCTATATAAATCAGGACCATAGCATAAATATGTCCAAAGATATAAAACCACCTGGTCAGACATAGTCAGACAGACCCTCTCCCACCTAAAGAAGAGGGAAGAGGGGAAATTCAAGAGTAGAGAGGAACAGAAGTGAGATAATGTACGTAGGAAAGTAAAATTGGTTTGACGTACACTAAGATAACTCCACTATGTCGGTTTTAATCTAAAAGAATGATAGCAATTTCAACAACCAGGATGGCCAAGTATTTACAATAGCAATGATGTGTGGGTTGTGGAGAGATGATAGTGCTGTGAGCTCATCAAATTTGGGGAGCAGACTGCATTGAAATGAATTCTTTAGTGGATGTTTTTGGATACTGCTGGCAGCCCTGCAAGATGGAAGTGTGGCACGAACAGTAGGCCCAGAAGTGGAAGGGTAAGATGAGGCTGTGAAGCTAGGTGCTGAGGGCTGATGAGAGGCAGGTGGTTGGGGTAGTGGAAAGAGGAAAGGGGGAGTGAATTAGGGAGGACCTGGGGGGGCAAAGAGCTTGAGGGGGAGGGGGGGAGGATATTTGGTTGTTGCCTAGCTTCTTATACTAGGGGGGTGATGAAGTTCTTGGGTTTGTTAGGAGTGTATATATAGCAAGGGAGGATTGAGGAGAGGGAGACATGGGTGTAGAGATGATTGGATGTTGATGGGAGTGGGTAGCAGAGGGGATGGTTGGATTAAAAAAATGTTTGACACATTGTGGGAGCTATTTGCAGAACTAGTTGAGGGGATTGACTCAGTGCCCCAAGGCTTTTGATGATGTATAAGAGAGAGCAACCAAAGGGACTAGTATAGATGAAGGGAAAGAACTCATCAACATTTACAGATGTGGTAGCTTGGCTTGACAAACCCAAGTGTAAAGATGTGGAGGGTTGGATAGCAGATGAAAGGGAGTAAACTTTTTTCGCATGATGTCGAGATCAGCCAAGTCAAGGGTTGACAAACTTTTCCGGAGCATGAGCACAAGGGTTTGGAGATAAGATTCCAGCGTTCGTGGATTTATAATACAATGAGGTGAGGAAAACGGAATGTTTCTGGGATAGATAGAAAGATGCTGATACATTTTAAATGCAACCAACAATAGCAAGCTTCACAGTGAATCATGTCTTCTATGTCTTTGTCCACATTACAGACATATTTTGCTATGTCCATGGTGACAGGGCCAAGATTTGTTACCGCATCATGTATGGCTTAAGCTTCAGGAATGCTAGTATTTTGGGACAACAGTGGCAACATTATGTTCTTGAAGAATAAAGGGCCTCAGCAACCGTTGTTATATTATTTTTATTAATGTAGGTATGCTCCTTTGCTTTCACCATTACACTTGGTAACCCTGGTGTGATCATGCAGATGAACGAGTCTCAATTCACCCACAAACTAAAGCTATATGCAATTGTGATTTAAAAAAAATCTATGTATATATGCAATAGCATCATAAACAGTGTCCACTATTATAGGAGGTTTGAGTGTTTTGAACGGTGAACATAAATCACAAACCAGCTCTATCTGTACACTGCTACATGCAATACACTATTATTTTGTAGATTATGAGATAGTGGACAAGCAGCCACTCTGCTCCCAATTATCCTGGTAGACACTGCTATCATTCATTCAGATCAATGGGAGGCGACCCGGGTACCTGGTGTTGGTATAATCGTGCTATACTTGAGGACACTTTGATACCTGACAAACCACCACTCATACCCCCAGATCTTGCACCAATCATCAAAGGCGAGTGGGCGATGTTTTGTGACCGTGCCCTACTTACTCGTTGCATGTATGGTGCTACACAAAATCAAAATGAGTCCTTTAATGCTCTCATTTGGAACCGTTGTAGTAAGAGGGTGACAGCTCTGCAAATTGCTGCACACAAAACTGGGAATAAATCCGTAGATTTGTGGATAGGAGAACAGGGCATACTCAGAATATTGAACCATATCGGAATAGAGTAAGTGATTAAAATAACCTTTATTCCTGTTGAAGTTGAAGGCTAGAGCATCTAGTCAAAACGTCAAGAGAATACAATTTCAAGTTGATTATTGATTGTAATGTTATTATGTCAACTGAGAGTTCATTGAGAGGGTAAGTAACTTCTTGCTGGAATTAACCCTCACCGGCAACTTTATGAATGACTTTCTTATGTAGGAAGAGTGATGAAGAAAAGTACCTAGCAACGATATATCAGGTGATAGCTGATGAGTTAATGGACACTATAACAAGTCTTGGTTGCTTAGCAACAACCCACATTCTTGTGAATAGCATTACAAGAAACAGGAAGTAAAAACTTTTTTCCCATCAAATTTTAGCTCTTCAAATTTGGCTGTAGAACAGTTCACCAAAACTTGAATGTCAAGTGTTTGCTTATACACCCAAGGAAAAAAATGACGAGTTTTCATTGCTTAGCAACAAACCAAATAGTAATTATAAGAAGTTGATTGATAAAAATTCTTTTGACACTAATAGGACTTGGCATCTAGCCCGGGCAGCCAGACAACAATGGCTACATATGGTCAAACTGGAAGAGTAGAAAGATGAATTCTGGTTGCTTAGCAAACAATGACAGAGATACGAATATCATGTTAGAAGTTAATATATGTACATACTCGGGTTCAAACTTTGCTAGAACTAGGTCTAGGGTTTGAAGTTGCGGCCGTGAGTGATTGACCAATATGGTGCTGAGTGCTATCAGCCTATAGGAGGAACAGTTTCTCCAACCTTTTAAGAAGCATGATGTTGGAAATACCAACTGTACTGAGGATTGAGTGGTGCAGTAGAACTCCGGACACATTGACAATACCCATGACACAGTGCACACACTCATTTCTTTCACAGTGGTATTGCCCCTTGGATGAGCTCGGGGGTAGAGGGGGAGATGGGGTGTTGGGGGGGGGGGGCAGTGCTTTTAGGATATCAACTCGTCTCAATCAAAAGACAATAAATTCTATGTTTCTACCGATCTGTTTCATCTGATTTCATGAGAATAAACTGTCATTGACTTGTTCAGGCAAGTCCCAGGAATTGTCAGGGAAAAGTTTTATGAGTATGGTGGCTTTATGCTAGCTTTATGCTTTATATAATTATAGCCATCATGCTTTTAATTTATCTATTCACCTTGAGACAAGTCATGCTGATCATCACTGCGATCAGAATCTTCACTAGGAGGTTAGGGAAGAGGCCAGCTATACCATCATCGAAAACATAAAAACTGGAGCTCACAGAGAATCTATAACAGTGCAAAGTATTAGAAATGTACGACTTCAGTAACTATGGTAAACGAGACATCAAATTCACTTCTGGTTTCTGGAAAAGAAATAGCTAAAACTGAGAGATGAAGTTATCAGTGAAGGGAAATGTAAACTTTTAAGAAAACTTTGGCCTCTCTGAGAGTGGCAGCACTGGATATGAGGAAGAACGTATGAGGAAGAAAGTACTTATGCGGCAGCTCTGAAACAGATTCTAGTGCTTTAGCAGCCATGAAGTTTTTCTTATGTAGGAAGAGTGATGAAGAAAAGTACCTCCTATAATAGTTTTTCAGATTTTCTACATGAATGTTTGCAGCGGTCATTGGTCCCAGCATCACACGATGTTTATGTCGGTGAGAGGGTTAAAAATAGGTATGCACCATCTTGCAGGTCAAGATAACAACTCAAACAATGAAGTGAGTTCACTGATATCAACACCATATCTAGACACTTTGGGGGGGAAGGAGAGTAATGATAAACAGCTTCTCAAGCATTTAGCAACATTTTAGCTCTAAGAGCAAGAAGTGCAATGTGTTTCTTCCTGTTCTGTTATTTAATTATGTCAGGATCTGAGAAAATGGCCAATTGGAGAAAAAATTATGCTATTAGCATGAGGCTAACGGTATTTGTATCATGCTCTAACCTAAAACAGGTATACATCTATTTTCCTAAAAGTCCTGAAGTGAGAAAACACAAGAGAAATGCTTCAGAACGTTAAGCTGAACATTTTACATGAATCTCCATGCTACCTGCATTGATGATGTCCTGCATTCAATCAACACCATAGATAGATCGAGAAACTGAGTGCATAAATGTAATCAAAGCTTTGTTGTAATGGGTCCACATGCCCATATTTACATTTCATGAAAGGGTAAGTTGTGCATAGCTTCCCTTTTAGTATCCCATTTCTAATGGCATGCTTGGGCAGAACAAAGCACTTCTGGACCATGAAACATTGCACGATTCAGAACTTTGTAGCTATTTTGAATCTTAGTGAAAAACTATTTTTTTGCCTCGAAGGACCATTTTCCCAGATCCTGTCAAATTGTTTAAATGGCTATAAAGTTAATTTTCTCATTTCTGTTCTTGTTATTTACGTGGGTGTTTGCATTCTGCCGTACTCATTCATTTTTTCCCAACTTGAAATACATATTTTCAAGGAAGGCATGATTTAAGTTGATCCAAAAGTCATTCATAAAATGAACTTCAACATTTGTTGTTTTCCCCAGACTTTGTATGGTTCATTTAAAGGATTCAAGGCATGCTTGGAGTCTTTTGGAATACCAGCTGATATCACTGGCCGAAGATGTTAGGATTGCCATCTACCTTTTACAAAAAACATGTGGTACTAGTCTACTTCTTGACATAATAATAACAATAATAGTAGTAATAGTAGTAGTAGTAGTAGTAGTAGTAGTAGTAGTAGTAGTAGTAGTAGTAGTAGTAGTAGTAGTAGTAGTAGTAGTAGTGGTGGTAGTAGTAGAAGAAGTAGTAATTAACATGGAACTCGAGCTATTGCATAAGAATGGAGAGTAATCACAAGAATACATGTTGAACATGGAATGTTATTATTGACATGCTCGGGAAGTATCACAGTGTGAAGCAACTTAAAATAGGACCAGCACGAGTGCCGATAAATTCCTGTTCTACTACTTTTGCCAAAGGAAACACACAATACACAATCAGAGATGAAAGTGGGAGTCTGGTCATGCTTGAGACCTTAACATTTACCTGTTACAAACTACAAACTGACAACCAAGGCTTCATGTATTTAGAAGAAATCAACCTTTTGATGAAGATTCACTATTTACCCTGTCTCAAGAGAGAAAATGGACTTGAATCTGTTAAAATGCACAAGTTTTTACCATCTTGCTTCTTTTGTCAAGATGGGGATGGTGGAGGTTTCAATGAATTAGTGTTTATTCACACTGAAACTATCTCAATGCTAGAGCCAGTTCCACATTTTTAATTATCACTCAACATGCACTGCACGTTTTTTTTAATTAAAGAATACGCCATTATCTCACATGAATCTATCCTGCTCGAAAAATTTGGTAGTCCTTTCTCCGCTCTGAATACCACTGAGAGATGCAACGTTTTCCGGACAAGTTGGCGATGATGTCCCGTATTCATATTGCGCCAACACAAGCTTAGAAAAGCCGAGCACTAAGCTGATAAAAACTGCTGCTACAGTTAGCGACGAGATAGAACTACAGAGCATTTCTAGATTGATGAACTGACTAAGAGTTTAGAGACTGGGAATATGAGCTCTCTGTAACACAGGATATCCTGCCAATTACAATTTCCTATAATATCTGTAATAGTAGGCGAGGCAAAAATTCCTGTCTACGAACTTTCCACGTGGCCTAGTGGGGAACGAACTTGCGCAGCAAAACATCAGTTCGTCAACATAATAATTGAAAGATTATATTATTAAAAAGGAAAAAAAATTCAGGTAAGAAATATACAACTATGTGTGTGAGCAATCAAATACGCCAATATATAACAATGTCTTCTGTGAGTAGCTAGTAACCAAAGCTCACCGAAAATTGAACGTGGCTTGAAATGGTGAAAATTTCGGAACACAGCGGGAGACTAAGGTAGACTTCCAGTAAATAGGAGGTGGACTATCCAACAAATAATGAGCTCGAGTTCTAGTGGCATGCTTACTTTGTCTGTGGATGCCTTCCATGGGTGTAGCTTGTTCAAGAGCAGTCATTTTCCTAAATTGCTAAGCTACAGTAATATAATTTCCTGCCTTTGCAAACACACATCTGAGCAGCAATGTTTTATTGAGAACACACACTATGGTAGCAGTGAAAGGCTAGTTACATACTTTAGTAGTAGGGAAAATATAACACAAGAATCAACATAATACAAATATGTCGTAACATAATATAATCATAAAATAATGGAGATCAACCTGCTGTAAATGAGTGTGATGTCGAAAGTGCAGGATGGAGGTGAAGAGTGTGATGACGGTCAAGGTTTACATGGTGAGGCTGAAGGAAAATTTGAGTGGGAGGTAATTATGTTTGTGAAGGGTGGAAGAGAAAATGGATGGGTTCAACCGTTCAAGGTGAGGAGAGGGATGTGTCATTTTGCGATCGGCCTATAGCAGATCTCGGTGACAAGCCAGTTGATGCTTTGGGGCAGCATGATATGTTCAACCACATCTGGGTTGAAACAAACCGGTACAGGGAAGAAAATATCGAGTCACCAAGAGCACCTTCACGAGACCCAAGATCATGGCATACACAACTTCATTCTCATGAGGAAATCTACAGGTAAACTACGTATATGAATGAATACCATTGAGCGGAATAATAACCTAATGGAAATATTTACTTGCATCATTACTAAGCAGCTCACACATACTTCACAAAGCTAATTCATTCACATACCTCTCACTCATATATGAATCATAAATTAATATTCAAACATCACTTGCCTCATGCTAGATGTATGTCAGTAACATAACTCATATACACTACACATACAACATTCACCACAGGCAATGTGCACTCTTGTCTCAGCATATCTCACATAACACACCACAGGCATTGTGCGCTCATCTATATACCCATATCTCATCTACTGCTTATCTCATATATACTACACATAATTATAATAAACACCACAGGCAGTGTCCACTTTTGTCTTCTCCATATCTCATATAAACTACACATAGCACATCACAAGCAGATCTACTCCTGTCCCTCTCTACATATATACTACACATATCTAGCATACACCACAAATAGTGCTCGTCTCTGCATATCTCATATACACTACATATACAATACACACCACCAGAAGGTCCACTCTTGCCTCTCTCTGCACATCTGCTAGTGCCCAGCCCCAACAGAGATTTGAGAAGGCATTACCATTCACCTGAGGTGCTGATGAGCTCTTAAAAAAGACAGCTCCGCAAGCGTGAATTTGTAGAAACTTGCATTACCCTGATTAAGAACCTAGTGAACATGCACTCACACCACTAGCATATGATTGGAAAACCACATCACTAATGTAGATTGTATTTTGCCATATTGGATATTTGCGAGCTGGGCTTGGCAACCCATTTAAGGGTACCTAGCTGGCTAGACTCTTAGATGGCAAGCCAAGTTATACTGTACTAAAATACAATTCACATTATCAACTACAGAAGACTTGAACCAGTAGGTTAAGCTAATACACTTCAGACCAGCTGCTATAATTAACAAGAGCTGTGGAATAACATTATGGTGGCAGCATGAACTCATTTGAACTATAGATCAAAAGCACATCGTAGAGACAAGAAAGGCATGTAATCCAGGAGAATGGAGTTTGATGACCTAAGCACGACAGAGAGAAATGGAGAAGACATTGTCGACAGAGAAATGGAGAAGACATTGTCGGGATTGACAGAGCCATGGCAGAGAATAACAAGGCTTGTACTTTTCATAATATTGTTCTTCAGTTGTAGGCTATTGATATTAAAGCCAGCTTCGAAGAAATAGAGAAGCAGATTAAGCTGACTAACGAAACAACTGTTGACTAGCTCCAGCGTCTGTTACAGAAAAAGCAAGGGCTATGACATTTCATTGCACACCACTCTGTGGTGCAGGAACATTCTAGGATAGACCTTCCAAGGTAGCTCCTACTGTCAGCTCATCAGACCCATGAATAAGGTAAGCTGTCTGTCAGTTCTAAAGCTTTCTAAGCTTAGTTTAGTTATTTATGCTGGTTTAAGCTTGCAGTTTCTAAGCTGGTTTGGCATACCTTAATGAAGCTTGGATGTTTGTAAGCTTAAGAGCACAGCTTTGCCTGAGCAGTTTAGCTTGGTGGCATGAAGGACTAGCTTAACACAGGATAAGACTTTTAAATCATAGAATCTGATAGTCTTGACTGCTTAGCTTCCTCCTTAGCAAGCTTAGCTTGAGTCAGTAAAACATTTAATTTCCAAATCTTAAAAGGTAAGGGTTACAATAAGAACTCCTCTCTTCCCTACATTTCCAGATGAAAAGATTGAAGTGAACAAGGCATTTTCTTAGGGAGATCACTTGTGGCTTTGAGGACATTATATGGACTGATGAATGTAGATATCCATAGACTGCAAGGAGCAGCAACTGGCTATTGAATGTTGTTGTACTTATTCACTGGTGGTTCATTCAAGATTGTTATATATAATTTTTGTTCGCAGGTAAGATTACCATAGTACAATGAGCATAACATTAGCAAATGTTCAAGGCAATTAATACCAAATCTTGCTGTCACAACAAAGGTTTCCCAATTGGCACGGCACATCTTCGGTTTATAGCAGCATAGTCGCAGCTAAACTACAAACAAGTGTGTGTGTCTCATGTACCATTTCTCTGATGTTTGCATAGACCTTGAGGTAGTTTATTAAAAAGACCTTCATATGGCCAGTCATGTTACAAAACTAACACTATTAACATAATTTTCCATGTCATCGCTTATTTTACAAGCATAAACACTTGCATATTTGCTGGATCGGCTCCAAACACTTCTCAACAAATTCTCAGTTGACATAACGAAATTACAATGACATTCTCAACCTGAATTTTTCTCTCTCGATGGTACGACTAGATGATCTAGCCTTCATCAGAATCTAGTTGAAAGGGAATGGAACCGGAACTTTTTAATGGCTGCTACTGTACGACTGCCTTTGCCATGTCGAGAAGTCACTGGATGCTCAATCTCCGACCCCCCCCCCCCTGGAAAAAGGTATGTTAGCAGCCTTACCAGCAGATCAATCAAAACAGTACGACCTGGTGAAGGAGGCCATCAAACAGGAGCTCGGAATAGCTAACAATACATGCTGGCAGGGGGCGATGTTCAAGCCGGGAAAAATAGCTGTACAGAAATCAGGGATGCTGACGACATTGGATGAAAGTGCCTGTGCAATAAAGTATTCTCCGGAGAACATCTCCTCTGGATACTCTGCAACCATATTGCTTATAGGATCCAGCCCACTCACTGCAAGGAATGTGAACTAGCCAACAAATATATTAGAGATGGGAGCCTGGACCACTCTATACTTACACGGCCATGATGTTGGAAGGCAGACAGATGGTCATCAAGCTCTATGAGAGCAAAGAAGACACAGCAAAATCCGACATCAGGAATGAGTTAGAGACTCCTCCGAAGTTTCCTTCGACCATGGACAGCAACAGAAGCCAGCGAACCGAGTCAACAAAGCTGCCAGAAAGCAGAAAATGCAATGTACATGAATGTACATGGTTGGCATGAAGATGAATTTTGTTACTTTGGTAATACGATTCCACTTAGCTTCTCTGTCAATGTATACATGTATTGAAGGATGAGCTGATTGATTAAATGTGACACATTCCATTGCTGTATACATTATTGCATAATATAGAGCCAAAGATCTCATCAAGGTGCACGTTTCGGCCGGAATAAACAACAAGAGCAGAACTGGCGTGTGCATCTTTGAAATGGTAATAAGGGCTCCTCTGTACGTTGATATCCTCAAAAAAACTCTTCTGCCATTCGTGGATCATTTTTTCCCTGATCACCAATTTATCAAAGACAATGACCCCAAATATACCTCCCGATTGGCCAAGGCCTTTATTGGATCAAACAACATCGACTGGTGGAGAGCACCACCAGAATCACTGGATGCCAATCCCATCGAGAACCTTTGGCACGAGCTAAAAGAATTCATCTGAAGGGATGTGAAGCCTAGAAACAAGGCAGAGACAGTTGAGGGCATCAAAAGAATCTGGGAAATAGTAGATGCTGCCAAGCCAAAAGCACACAAGGCAATTGAGAATTGTCATTTCTCATATCATTAAATGAAAATCCAACTGGATTCTGACTGATATTGATGTGTGTATATATTTTCATCTTTCTGTGTAGTTTGATGTTCATAGTCAAACACATTTTGATAGACCTCACAAAGTCTCTTTGTGTGAAGCAAGTCATAGTCTACTATATTCTGGGTAATAGTACAGAGTTCGACATCCGATCAGGAAGTAGCTAATCAATGCAGGCAAAAAAGAAAAGAAAAAAGAACTTGCCCCTCTGTGAAAATACATTTCACTGTGTTTTATTTATAGTGGGTATTTTGTATGAGGGAGGCGGATTAGTGTTCTCTGTACTGCATTTCCTTTCTGACTCCAACTACATATGGTAAAGGAAGCTTATTCAAAACACACAGACAGTACCAAACACATGCACACTACTTATGCCATCTTAGCATTTGGATACTTGCTGGACAGCTTCTTAGCATTTCTGCCACATGAATTGCAACTAACAGTTGAGGATTGGAAACTCTTCTGCATGAGGCATCTTATATTGGCAATACTTCTGCAGCTATATAGATTGCAAAGGTATAGATATTTTTGCTAAAAGCATGGAAAATCATACTGCTCTTAATGTTGCAGAGAAAGGGTTAACAGCATATTGAAACATAGCTTTGCATTAACATCCATTTTGGATAATTCTACTGACCATATCATTCCTTGACCTAAGAAATACTTTTTAGTCTGATCTCAAAACTCCTGAAATATCATATCACACCTGAGTATGCATTGTTTAGGTACAAGGTACAGTTTGAACTTTTATTGACATAACACATCCATAGCTAAAGTAGGTCCACTTAAGAATTTCATGGTGATTTCAAAAGAGATAGCTGTCACTAATGATGTTTCTAATGGCTTTTAACCCAATGCTGAAGCTAGAAAAAGTTTGAGTGTCTAGGATTTGCATTAAGTATTCCTCTCCCACCCAGACCGAGAGGATCTTCCAAAGTAGCTACTCTTTAATGATCCTAATTTAATGGAATAAACATTATTCTGATGAACTCAGCATATGGTACAGATATGGCTCAGTCTTAATGATTTACCTGAATGGTAGTCGTGTGCATATCCAAATTGAACTGAAATTTTATGTTAAAATAATGAACTAAGAAATTCCATACTCCATTTAGTCCTCCATCTGCTAGCAAGCACAAAGTCAAAGGCCTTTCCTGATGACTTGAGACCTACTGCAAACTTCTCTCTCAAAGCAGGATAAATAAGCTTTTGAAAGAATGTTTCTCTCTGTACAGCATTGGCCAGAAGCAAGTAAATGCCTATACTGTGACATTATTTTCTTACATTTTCTTGCATAGCTAAGGCTATCTCCTGTAAAGACAACAAATTCCTTTGGACATTCAGCACATATTTATGGCAAATCCCGTGTTTCAAAAATCCATTTTACTGAATCTCAAGGCATCTTTGAAAATCATGGATAACAAATCAGCACAACAAGAATACAAATTTTTGATCCACCAGAATTATCTGGTTCCATCACACTATTTCTATCCATCAGTCAATTCCAATACCCATGAAGAAAATAGAGACCACTGCTACTTAATCAATCAAGAATGGCTGAAGATGCCAAGAAACCCAACATAAGCCATTATATACACTCCAGATATTCTCAAAGTACCTCCGGCTAGGCAAAGGTATCCTTCCTGGCATCTATACTCTAACTCAGATCCAATGTTGAGCAAGTTGCATGTTTTCCTGTCAGACCCAGAGATACAATCTTAACTAAGTTTCCTCCAGTTGATCAGTACCAACTATTAGTTGCTATCCTAGAAAAATTAAGCGATTGTTCAAGGACTTCATTAAGCAGGAATTCAAGGTCAAATGATGTTCAATGGCGCACAATTGGTTGCTTTGTCACCTGTTTGTTTTACACAAAGATTTCTCTGCCTGCTATAAATTAAATGTGGGAGGAGACATGTTCTGGGTTGGTAACATGAGAAATAGTGTGGGTGACTAATCTTTTGGCAAGAACATATAAACTGATGGGTATTGATGCGGGCAGATTACAAATTTTGTAGTAAGTAATTACCACGTACCTGGACAAAATATTTGGAGACATTTGCTGGATTAAAGCTAAAAGCATGGAAACACAATTTGTACTAATTTGTTGTTGTGTGTTCATTGAATTAACTGTGACATCCACTTTGTCTTAACAAATGAGCGATCAATAATATCTGTAATTATTTTCTTTATCATTATAGCATTGATATGGTCAGTTAGTGCCTTTATATTATAGACTTTGATTGCCAATGCATTATATTTCATTTACCATCATCATTTTAGCTATATATTATATATTTTTTAGTGGGAAGCATACAAATACTTACAAGCAGCTCGAAGCTGATAGATGTATTTATGAAAAATTCCTTGTTCCTAACTTTTTAAGTCAACTCTGGCCACTGTCCAATAACATCCAACCCACTTTTTTTAATTAACATTTAAAGCACACAGAGAGGCAAATCTTTCAAGAGTACAATCACTTGCATAACAGGAGGGAGAGTAGAGAAGGATGTGGAAGTACGGGTCCTTGTTACCTATATAGAGTTAAACGAATTGTCTTGGATGAAAAGACAAATATTACAAATATTAACACACGTAGCAACTGGCTATTGACAATAAATTTAGAAACTATCATTTTTAAATGAAAGGAATGTATGTTTGCTTCAGTTGGTATATAGTCTGTGCCATCAAATCCACCATATATTATGACTTCATCCTTGAAACATGCTGATTGAACAATTCACACATACCACACACACACACACACACACCACACTCACAAATGCATGCGCACACACCGCACACATAAAGCACACATAAGCACACACATAAGTATGCACACATACATACACATATAAATATTTATATGCACCTATATATTTTGTGGTACATATACCTTAACTAATCTTGTGCGTGTTAGCTATATGTGCATGTGTATTCAGAAAGCAGATCATTGTCGGACAGGCAGGTTGTTCAAGTAGCTCATGGACATGTTAATAGTTTGCATCCATCCCTGTCTGTAGTGAGTATAGAGAGAGACTGGGCTAGTGTAGGCATGGCATCCAGTGTAGGTGTGGCATCCAGTGTAGGCATGGCATCCAGTGTAGGCGTGGCATCCAGTGTAGGCGCGGCATACAGTGTAGGCATGGCATCTAGTGTAGGCGTGGCATCCAGTGTAGGCATGGCATCCAGTGTAGGCACGGCATACAATGTAGGCATGGCATCCAGTGTAGGCGTGGCATCCAGTGTAGGCATGGCATACAGTGTAGGCATGGCATCTAGTGTAGGCGTGGCATCCAGTGTAGGCGTGGTATCCAGTGCAGGCGTGGCATCTAGTGTAGGCGTGCATACAGATCTTCTCTGCTGAATACATTGCAGTACTTATAAATACACTTTAAATAACTGAATGAAATAAAGTTATCTGAGGAATTATATTTCAGAGTCTTGGCATCACACCCTCTGTCTGCTAACACTATCTAGCAGATATTTTTTGTCTCCTTCTGATCAAACAGAGACCAATTAGTCCTCCAAATATTGCCAGTTTTATCCATTAATGTATTTATGTAGATTACTTTTTAGGGAAACACCTCTTGATATATATGTGTTTTGCAACTCCAATTGATTTTTTCTTTATTTTCTTTTGAAGTGAGTAGCAATGTAGCAGATGTTAGTAACCTTGGCATGATCAAAGATAATCCAATAAATATTGTCAATGCTGGAGCAGACAAGTCAGTATAGAATTCCGGCTACCTGATCTACTCCTCAGCATCAGATACAATGAAGGACTTGAAGGAAGAAATTATATAAGTGATAGGCATATTAATGTTGCACAAACACTTTTGCAGAAGCTGTTTGCAGCAGTCAATCGTCTGCAGAATACTCTGCTTCGACAACTTGACCAGTGAAAAGAAGTGAAATCAAACAGACTCCAGATGAGCAATGAGAGCTATATGCATTGCTTGTTGGTTTCAATGTTTAAAGATGATGTCAGAGTATATAACAGCACTAAAATCAGTAAGAACTAAGCAATCAACTTTGCTCATTTGTTAAGACAAAGTAGATGTCGCAGTTAATTCAATGAATGCACAACAACAAATTGGTACAGCAGACTGCGGCTTCATTGAAATCGCTGGAGCAACTGCTACTTACCACAAAATTCCTCTCGGTGATAGTGTGTGGGTACAATCACTAATCACTAACGAGAATTCATTTGAAGAGCTGCTTTGAGAGTTGGAAATTGATAACATTCACTGGATCGGATTGCGCTCATCATACCCTCTCAAAAGAACAACCACAGTCTGACGGTAAAAGTGAACAATTACTTCAAGAAATAATATGACATTGATTATAATTATTTTCTTTATTACAACATTGATTGTAGTTCACCACTTGATTTAATCTTGATTTACTATATCTGCTTTAAAAAAACACCCAACAACAGATTAGCTATTTGTGGAATGGAATATCCAATATAATGATAAAGAAAATAATTACAAATAAAATTTTTATAAAAATTAGAAAAAAATAATAACAATAAAAATTTAAAAAAATTATTTTTGTTTTTACAGAAATTATTGATTTCTTCTCTATACATAACATGTCTAAGTTCTTAATCATCCAAGTCCATGTGGAACTTTTGGGGGCAATACTATTATTTTTTACATTCTCTGTTTCAATACAAATTAGGTGTTAATCCTTACCAGTACATGTTGAAGTTTATAGCTGGATGCCACTCTATAGATTAGCAGGCATAAATTGCCTAGATTTCTGGATTAGATGGAGCATATTATACATGTAGTTATAAATATGATACATATATTTTGTATTGAGTATTTCATGTAGATGACTGCATGGATATAATAGCAAAAATTATATATTTAAAAAGATAATAGAGTAGACTCATAGTAGCTCCACACTTATTGGACTTCTCAGCTATCCAGAGTCTCATTAATTCAAGCCCAATACTACAGAGTTTGTGCATTGCACTGAATGGTAAGTACCTGACTTTGCAGCAATCAGAAAATACTCATGTCATTGGCACCATTGCCTGCTATATAGTCAGCTGCAAGTTTCAAATTCTTCTCTTCAAAAAGATCAAGATTTGCCTAACCTTCTTCTGTGTGTATCTTCCACTTTAGCTGTTGTTAAGCGACATGCAAAATTAAAGCCCTGCCAATGTTAGGGGCTGTCCCAGAGAAATGACAAGATGCAGATACCTGAGGCTAAGAGAAACCCGAACAAGACCTAAACAGGTATTAATAACATGAAAGAACCTCTATGAGAACCTCAAACCAAGTAACAATCTGATTGGTTATAAATATGTATGAATTTGCTTAAGCTCTACCTTATAAGATAATGTCAGGCTCAGGTATGCCAGCCTATATAAGAGAGCATACAGGAAGTCTGACGGAGATAGATTTTTGATCAAATCAAAAAAAAAGAATTATTAAGCCATCATGTTCTTCACAAGAGATAGGCAATAAATTTAAAAAAATTAACTCAGCTCCATCTTACTGTGTATATAGGCTTTTTATGGTTGGAGACATGTGACTCTATAATTATTATAGAAGGGCACTTCTACATGTCTGTCAGATCGAGCACCCATTGGAATACTTTTTACGGAACTAATTTTTGTTATGCTTAGTTTTTTTCCTATTATTATTTTTTTTTAATTACTAATCTTTTGATGTTTTACGAATACTCGATTATTCCCGATGAAGTTTAGCAAAACACCCAGAGATTAAATCTCAAGTTAATTATTGTATTTGTTGTAAACTAAGAGATCATTATAGTTTATAAATCAATCAAAATGTGCTATAGACAATGTGTCATTCCTTCAATTAGAACTACTATAATGTCTGCCTGACCACTCTGAATGTGGTGAAACTACTGCTGTTATGTTTTTGTTCGAAGAAGTATACAGACTTCCGGATTTCTGGTGTATGTTCTAAAACAGCAGGTATATAGTAGTGGCCTGTTTTGAATGCTTATCCAAGTCCACTGCATTCTGCGCACAAGTTTTGTCATGGTGAGTTGAGGGTGAACTTCCAACTTTGGGAGTATTCGTTGTGAACAATGAGTATTTATATAATTATGTGTCTTTCTTTGGACTGAGTTTTCAAGATTGATGATTTTGGGGGGGCACTTGGCTTGTACCACTGTTGGGCCGCTCCCAACAGCCTGGAGGGAAATGCCCCTCAGCCAAGCAGCCAACAGACTGAACCATGAACTGGGTAGATGAGTGGTTACTTGGAGGGTCAGAAAGCCCAGAATCTTTCAGCTGACCTGTTACCAGCAGGAGGTAATTATTTTCTTCTAGATCCTTCTGGGAGAACACATGCTGGACTGGATATAAAAGCAACTGTTCTGTTCTTGTACAGGGTGATGATGATGACGACGATGATGATGATGATGATGATGGTGATGATGATGATGTTGATGATGATGATGATGATGATGATGATGACGATGATGATGATGATGATGATGATGATGATGATGATGGTGATGACGACGACGACGACGACGACGACAACGATGGTGGTGGTGATGATGATGATGATGGTGAAGATGATGATGATATTGATGGAGGTGGTGATGAGGTGATGATGATGATGACGAGGGTGATGATGGTGATGGTGATGATGGTGATGATGATGATGATGATGATGATGATGATGATGATGACGACGACGACGACAACGACGACGACGACGATGGTGGTGGTGATGATGATGATGATGGTGAAGATGATGATGATGTTGATGGAGGTGGTGGTGATGATGATGATGATGATGATGATGATGGTGATGATGGTGATGATGATGATGATGATGATGACGATGACGATGATGATGGTGATGATGACGACGACAATGATGATGATGATGGTGATGATGATGATGATGATGATGATGATGATGATGATGGAGGTGGTGATGATGATGATGGAGGTGGTGATGATGATGATGATGATGATGGTGATGATGGTGGTGATGATGATGATGATGATGATGATGATGATGATGATGGTGATGATGGTGGTGGTGGTAATGATGATGATGGAGGTGGTGGTGATGATGATGATGATGATGATGATGATGATGATGATGATGATGATGATGGTGATGGTGGTGGTGGTGGTGGTGGTGATGATGATGATGATGATGATGATGATGATGATGATGATGATGATGATGGAGGTGGTGATGATTGTGGTGATGATGATGACGACGACAATGATGATGATGATGATGATGGCGATGATGATGATGATGATGATGATGATGATGATGATGATAATAATAATAAGAATTATAGTGGTGGGGCTTCAAGTTCAGGCTCTTCAAAGTAGCTCCCCAGCAACCAGGCAAGTCCATTCCACAGTCTCAATTAAACCGCTCACACTTTGGTGCTAGGCTGATGTTCAATGCCTCCTTAACTAGCAGTTCCTTCTGTCTTCTGGCCTGGTCCAAGATGATGGCTTCCTCCCACAAAAATAGGATGTCCATTATCCCATGCATAATCAGCAATTGCAGACTTCTCTTTATTACACTTTCTACAGGCACCTTGATATTCTTTCACTCTGGTCTCCAGTCTTCTGAAGGTCTCCCCTATGTAGTATTTCCCACATCTACAAGTGATGTGGTACACAACCACATGAGTGCATATTAGCTGGTAAAACACCCTTCACTCCTCAGAGTTCGTCCCAATCTGAAGACGACTTTGATGCAGACCCTGCAGATATCTTCACTCATCCCTGCTGCATAAGGAATTACTACCATAGGATCCTTCTTTTTAGACCCCTCATTGCCTATATTGGTGTACTCATCTTCCTTGCATTTAATTGTATCTGCAGATGAAAGGTTGATGAAGGCTTGCGGATAGCCGTGCTCTACAGAGACCGTATTCAAATGATGTTCTTCCTTCCAAAGGTCCTCCTTCTCAGTCACTACTCTTCTGGCTCTATCATACAAGCTCTTCGCCACTCTTCTTCTGACTCAGATAGATGATGTGATCTATAATCAAGGTACCGGTTAGTATGCGTGGGTTTTCTGTAAACGGTTGCAGTTAGCCTTCAATCTTCCTTCCTGTGTAGGTGGCAGTCCAGAGAGGGCAACAATCCGTCCACTTCAAGCTTCATGGTAAACTTTATGGATGACCTGATGTTGTTCAGATGGTCCAACAACTCCTGCTCACTTCCCTTCTTCACAATACAGAAGGTATCATCCATGTATTTCTTCCAAACCCTTGGCTTCTGTGGGGCAGTAGTGAGTGCCAATTCGTCAAAGAATTCCATATAGGTTGGCTGATTGATAGAGCTGTACAAACACTACAGATTGAGGCAAGTGATTTTTATATACTTTTTAAACTTGACTTATGTTTGGGTCTAAATATTAAAATACAAACACTAACAAAATCTTGTGCTTAAGATTTTGGAGCTTCATAAATTCTGTACACTTCACGGGTGGTGGGGAAAATATTTCAATGAAAAATATTCAGCACTCCCACTTGCCTACTTCATCATGTTTTAGCGCCTAATGAATACACTCATTTTGTAGAGTAGGACTTCCTCTAGCCACAGATGACAATGGCTAGCACTTTCCAATGAGGAACCACAACTACTGCCAGTTCAGACACTTAGATTTTGATGTACCTCAGTTTGGCTGCACGTAACTTTAGCATAGTTATACTATGCAGCGTTTTAATATCAAAAGAGAGCACACAAAGAGATCTATTATTTGAGCTATATATCTAGCCCTAGCCCTAAATCAGTACTTGTGAAGAGGTGGAAGATTACCTTTTTTAGAAACTGGATTCTAAATTGGGCCATTCAAGCATTTCAAGTGCATACTTTTTTAAATTTTATTAACTTCCTATCCTAGCTTGAGCCTTTCCTAGTCATAGCTGGAGCCTTGCCTAGTCCTAGCTGGAGCCTTTCCTAGTCCTAGCTGGAGCCTTTCCTAGTCCTAGCTGGAGCCTTTCCTAGTCCTAGCTGGAGCCTTTCCTAGTCCTAGCTGGAGCCTTTCCTAGTCCTAGCTGGAGCCTTTCCTAGTCCTAGCTGGAGCCTTTCCTAGTCCTAGCTGGAGCCTTTCCTAGTCCTAGCTGGAGCCTTTCCTAGTCCTAGCTGGAGCCTTTCCTAGTCCTAGCTGGAGCCTTTCCTAGTCCTAGCTGGAGCCTTTCCTAGTCCTAGCTGGAGCCTTTCCTAGTCCTAGCTGGAGCCTTTCCTAGTCCTAGCCCTTCCTAGCCCTAATCCTAGCGCAGTTTCTTTGCAGTTGCAGTTGCTGTCGAAACTGATGTGTATCCTAAATTCCCCGGTGGAGTTTCCCATGGGATGCCAAATATCATAGATTAGTCTGCACAGTAAGGGGGAGGCAAATTCCCTAAGACACTGGTAGAAAATTCCAAGCTAGACTGGCATGGCCAGGCTATGCTTACAATTAAGTGAATATGGACCACACGGTTATTAGCTAATGCAAGTCTTACCAAATAATAGAACAAGCCAGCCAGAAATAGGACAAACAACTTACCAAGACCACATTAAACTCCAGCATGCCCTCCAAAACCTCCCACCCACCCCCATAGACACTCGTACCAAAAAGAATAAAAAATTGCTGCACAGGCAGGTGAGAATGGGCTGCATGCCTGACAGGAAAGGATGATGGGACATAGTTACTCAGTTCATAAACATGCTCTAACTTTTTTCTTTTTCTTCGCTCACCACTCAGTGTCTAGCATTCATTACAGTAATTCTAAATTCAGAGTTCCATAAATCAAGCACACTTCTCTCAATGAACTTGATATATAACTCACTCATGTGCTCTCTTTTGGAACTAAAAACCGTTATATAGGTAAAACCATACCCAAGGTAGAGGCAGTCAAAATTCGGAACCTCAAAACTTGCATGTCCAAGTTTTCTGCAGTTCAAGCTGGAAGAAGACATTTGAAATTAATACTAGTGGCTTGAGGATCTATACAATGAGTGTTTTCATTAAGCGCTAAAACATAAGTAGGTGGTCAAACGCGCGGGTGAAAAATTAAAATTTTGGAAATTGATTTTCGACCAATGCACATAGCCACACACTCACGTTTTAACCCCTAATGAAAACACTCATTGTATAGAGCAGGCTTCACCTTTTGGTATGACATCCACAGAGAAATGCGTTTAATTAACATCCTTCTTACACACTTCATTGTGATCAAGAGTGGTCCGGATCTACCTTACTGAGAATGTATAGCTTCTTCAAATCATCATTATGAATGTAGCTTTAAACTTGTAAGTAGCTAGGATGTTGTTGAGAGCACAATTTCAGATAAGTTGGGACACAGCTATAATTACTTTGTCAATAGCATTGGCGGCTTGAGTGTTGTTATACAGGAAGAGGCAGCACAGAGATAATTCTGATATATTTCTATCATGTCTGTTTTCATGAACTTTCCTTCCCCAATTTAGCCTTTATCAGGAATTAACATTTGGATGTTGGATGCTAAGAGAGATATGAAGGAGTAGATGATCAGAGAGATTTAGGGAATGGTGATCAATAGTGACACATGACTTGATCATGTTGACTGCTGAGTAGTCAAGTAAATAATGTCCACAGCAGTATGCGCATCATTCTGTGTGTGCTGGACCTGATATCCACCACTTACTGGCCCTGCACATTACCATCACGAAACTCTCTAATGCCAGCTTGGATCCCGATGTGGGTATTGGAGTCTCCCATGACTAGTCCCTGATATGGGGATTGAAGACTTCTCCCATGATGTGGACATTGAAGATAATGAATAATGGAATGCGGTCTATTTGGATAACGAAGTCACGACCAAGAAAATAATGTTCGAAATCGCAGAGTGTGCTACAATGGCCAAGCATTCTTTTTCTACTGTGGTATAGGGAGATTCCTGTGCAACAATTTATGGGAGAAGTATACGATATATAGGTCAGTCCACTCTGGCGGTGTCCGTCTGGCTAAGAACTCCCCCAACCATTCTCTCAGATGCGTCTGTCTGTATGACAAATGACTGGTCGTAGTTTGGGCTGAGGAGAACTAGAGTCTCAGTCAGCGCTGCCCATAGTGAGATGAAGGCTTTCTCATCTATGAGACTGTGTTCGGTGCCACTGTAGATGTAAGATAGGACAAAGAGGCTGCTCCTGAAGTGAATGATGGAATAAACTGGCAGTTGTATCCTGCCAGTCCAAGAAAAGTGTTTCTTCTTTCTTAGTCTCAGGTCATTGAAATGTTGGCAAACATGTCTGCCCCCAAGACTAAGCCTTCCCCGACCTTGTGGCCTAAGAAAGTGCATGACATTGCTCTGAGTCCGCACTTATTGGACTTGATGGTCAACCTGTTTGCCTTCATCCTCTCTTACTTCTGTTACTTGTTTCACGTGTTCGTCCCATGTCCGGCTGAACATGATGACATCATCCATGTATACCGGTGCAAACTGTTGGCCCCCTTCAAGCTGTGTCGACCAGCCTGTGAAAGTTGGGGTCCTCTTCAGCCCAAACAGTCGACTGAACCTGTACTTGGCTCTATCCTTGGGTCATACCAGGATGCAGTATTAGCCCCTTAGTGAGGTCAATAATGTACAGGTAGGTGGCCTGGCCCAACTACTCAAGCATGTCCTCTATGCGAGGCATCTGATAACAGTCTGCCTGATGAATTTAAGATGCTGGTATTCTACACACAATCTTAATGTGCCATTCTTCTTTGCCACAGTTACAATGGGCAATGCCTTGGACTTTTGCATGGCATCATGTTCCGGATCTCCTTCTGGATGTCCTCCTCTCATGCCATGGGTACTCAGTACAGTGGGATCCTGAATGGGGGCTCGCTGTTCGTCAGGATGGAGTGTTCAGCCATGTCCATGGGCTGGTTGCTGAAGACATATGAGTAGGTCTGCATTAGCAGAAGCTTTTGTTGTTGGTCATCTGATGGGGTCTCACCTAGAGGTGGAAGTCCATCTTCATCCGTCGGTACAGAGATCAACTCGCCATCATCTATATCATCTCTCTCCAGAACACAAAACCGCTACTCCCGCCGTTGACATGCATTACCCGCTGTCGTTTCCTTCAGTCGGATATGTCCACCGCATAGGTGACTGGCAAGCTCCAAGATTGTGTCGGGCCCATCCTAGTGAGCTGCTAGCTTTCCTACGCCAACTGGTACAAGTGCCAAGACCTGGTCGCCATCCTCAAAGGTTCATTGTCTGGCTGTCTTGTCGAAACTACCCTTCATTCATCATTAGGTCTTCTCCTGAGACTCTTTTTCCACGTCAGCACCTGTTCCAATCGGTTCCACAAGTCGAGCACATACCATCCCCAAACCAACATGGCCCCATCGAGTCCACGGAACCTTGAAAGCAATGATCTGAAAGTTGGGTAGGGCAAAGCCAGGGTGCGACACTTGACTGCCATACACACAGTGACGTACCAATGCATCCACCAGGGTTTCCCCCTTTGAGTCAATCTTCAGGAGACATGTCAAAAGACAACTGGATGTCCGTGGACTCAATGGAGCCCTGTTGGTCTGGGGATAGTACGGTGAGGTCCTGATGTGATACACACCGAGTGCCTTGTACAGAGGCTCCATCATGCTGCTGAAGAAGTTCGATCCCTGGTCAGTCAGCATCTCTGCCGGCAGCTCTAGTCTGGAGAACATGACTAAGGCCTTTTTTGTTCTGGTTAATGGCCCGACAATGTTGATCGCCACCCTGGTAAACAGCTCTGAAAGGATTGGCAATGGGATGAGTGATACCCTTGGCTGCACTTTCTTTGCTATTTGCTGACATTCCCCGCAACTTCAACGTGCCTCCTTCACGTTCATATGCCCAAGTCCGGCCAGTAGAACCAGTTTTGCTATCTGTACTCATTCCATCGCCTGCCCAAGTGTCATGCCATGGGAATGGAGTGAGCTACTCCAATGACTTGGTCTCACCTACACTCAGAGGTAGAATGAGCTGGTTGACGTCATTGCCCAACTTGTCCTCACTTTTGTGGTACAGGATTACATCTTCAGTAAAGAACGGGTAGTCTGGCTGGTCTGCCAGTGTCCACTGCTTGGTCAGGAATGGGTAAGTAACAATAGCTTTTGATAAAAGCAGGTTATGTACAGCTAAACATAGAGTTGCCCAACTAAATCTACATATACCCAATAACTACTTGCAGGAGATTATTTTTAAATTAAAACATTTTTGAGAAACTTGGAAGCAGAGAGGAAGGTTTGCCTGCAGCCTTTTCATCTTAGACCAAGCTACATTTCTATCTACTTATGGAGTGGATCTCGGTAGCTATACAAGCAGTGGGGCATTTTATATATGTGAGGTGCAGATTAGGATCAACGTAAATTAACAGCAGAAACAGCTATTACACATCCCAATAATTATTATTGTATTGTGAACATGAGAACCTGTAAAGAGTTTAAAGTTCATTGACATTTAAACTCTTTACAGGTTCTCATATTCATGTTCACAATACAATAATATTGGGATGCTGTTTCTGCTGTTAATTTACGTTGATCCTAATCTGCACCTCACATATATAAAATGCCCCACTGCTACCGAGATCTACTCCATAAGTAGATAGAAATGTAGCTTGGTCTAAGATGAAAAGGCTGCAGGCAAACCTTCCTCTCTGCTTCCAAGTTTCTCAAAAATGTTTTAATTTAGAAATAATCTCCTGCAGGTAGTTATTGGGTATATGTAGATTTAGTTGGGCAACTCTATGTACATACTTGAGAATGCTGCTACATCTGTCCACCTTGCAATGATAGACCTGTGGCCACCTATGCTTTCAGCCACCTTTCCTTATACTTGATACACCAGTAGCTTCCTGTCCTGATAGAGCATTGGCCATCTGTTGCTTCTTAGATCTAAAAGGTCCAGGCTATAACAATTGTGGCACAGTTGTGTGAAGTTGTGACTTGCAACTATGCCATGCATCTTCCTCTCCTTCCATAATCCAAGTCTTAAAACATTCCAGATAATTATGTAGGGCATGCGAACAGCTTCTATGTAGTGTCCGGTCAATACTTTTATATTGTTTAAGAACCTGACATTGTTTTTGGCATAAAATAATTATCGTTTCTCTCCTTCAAAATTCATGTATTCGATCATCACTAATATGCACATGAAAGGCATAGTTCCTGTAAAGCAAGTATAGCAATGTCTCACTCACCTGCGCTCACCATTGGTCATACTTCTGGTGCGTTGCATTAAATAGTTGCAGATGATAAATAGTTATAGGAAAAGAGCATGCCAGAGATCATTAATATTCGCCTCTGCGAAAATACCACAATAAAAAGTTTGACATCATCAACTTCGGAGGAGTGCTGTTTGCTCATTCTTGTTATCACAATACCATCATTTCACTGGCAAGGAGGATGTATGTCACACTAATCCAGCACATCACGAGTGCAAGTCAACATTGCAAATCCCAAAATCCTTTCCTAACAATAAACCTATTTGGACAACTGTCATGTAATTATTTGGATGCACTGGCTTCAGAAGCTTCCTCCGTTAATCCAGTTCTGCTCCTACTCTTTCCTCTAGCAAGCAGATGCTGCTATGGTAGAGGGTTCCACCATCTGCCACCATATTTATTCTTCTCCCTATTAAACTTCATTTTTCACATCAAAATATAGAATTTCTTCGTGTCCAACAGCTCCTAACATAGCTACCAAGTGTCTGTCAGACATTGTCAATCATTAAAAACCAAGTTTATTGTATATATAATTATACCAATACTCCAAATTCACAGCTGCTCTCTACCCTTACCAGTTTGAACATTAATTTCCATACTCTATCTTTGTAACAAACCAACTCGTGGTACGAGGATCAGACCACTTTTGGGGGGGCCTTGACAAATTATGCTAGCATAATTTTCCAAAGGAACCGAGAATTATGCTAGAATAATAGGCTAACATTCAGACACAAAAAAAGAATAATAGGTAGCTACTTATCCTATATATATTTTGGCTGTTCCACTTGTTTTTTCCTCTTGATTCTTGAGTTCGCTCCACACTGCATTGTGATTAGGTAAAGGGTCTGGCAGGCGATTTCAATGACAGCATTATTTAGAGTGAACTAGCTAACAATATGGCAGAAGTTTCTATGACAGATTCAAGGGAATCAGAGCCTGAGTCAAGCTTGGAGCAAAGTGAAGAAAGTTTGTGAGCAGTGATACTGAGAGCAGCAATCAGTTAGTCAAGCTCCAATTCTGCTATTAGTGTTGTGTCTCTACTAAGCAGGCTTCGCTCACCAACTTCTTCAAACTTGACTAGAAAAATAAGCCTGAACCCCCCTCCTATCAGTCTAAAACGAAGTAAGGGATGTGTAGTTGCGAATCCAAAGAATGTGTGCCAGCTGACTGTGTCAAGGCATATCCTGATGAACATTTCTCTGTAAGAAACAAAAAAGCTATTTTGTTCTGCTTGCAAAGAGGTAGTTGCAACCAAGAAAAGTATTTTAGAGTCCCATGTGAAATCCCAAAAGCATGAAAGAGGAAAGAAGAGGTTGGCCCAGAATGGTCAACAGGAAGGTAATATTATTGAAGCTCTCAAAATGTTTGACAGCAAATTCCACCCTGTTGGCGAGACTTTACCAGACTCAACTCGTGCGTATAGGGTTAAAGTAGTCACTGCAATGTTGAAAGCAGGGGTTTCACTCAACAAGGTTGACACCTTCCGAGATTTATTAGAGGAGCATGGATTCGCTCTCACCAGTTCAACTCGCCTGCGGCAACTGTTGCCATTTATCCTTGATGAAGAAATTTGCCGGCTAAAGAAGGAAATCACAGACAAACACATGTCAATCATTTTTGATGGTACGACTCACGTTTGTGAGGCTATGGTCATTGTATTACGTTACATCACAAATGATTGGGTTATCAAGCAATGTGTTTGTAGGCTGATGCTATATATATACTTGCAAAAAGCATGACTGGGGAGGAAATTGCCCGTCAGATCATTATGGCCTTATCAACTGATTTGGGAATCTCTTCACATTTGGTTGTTGCAGCAATGCGTGACCGTGCTTCCGTGAATTCAGAAGCGATGAGGACAGTGACTTGTGTACAATCATAATTATGATGGACATTGGTTGTTTTTCCCATACAATTGACCATGTTGGGGAACACATGAATACACCGGTGTTGGACAATTTCTCCAATGCTTGGATTGGATTATTTTCCCATGCTCCTAAGTCATGCCTCATTTGGAGGACTCTAGCAGGATTACCTACTCCTTTTTTTCAGCTACCAGGTGGTTGAACAGGTTTGAAGTGATTCAACAACTTCACAATGCTTTTGGAGATATACAAGGCTTCTTGGAAAGTGATGGCATGCCACCTGCCACTTCTAACAAACTCCTTGCAATCATGATACAGCCAAGTGCAGGAAGTTAAAAATTGATCTTTCCATCACTGTTGATGCCATGAAGCCTTTTGTTAAGGCCACCTATCTTTTTGAAGGAGATGGTGCTGTAACTCTTGTATTGTAGCTTATGAACATCTGAGTATGCTCTTCTCAGTTATCTCAACAGAACATTATCCTAATGTAACAGCTGTTTCAAAGCAACTAACTGGGGGTAATGCTGTACATGAACAGCTACTTGTTGCATATGCTAAGTCATGTGTCCAACCAGCCTTTTAGTTACTTTCGGACAAAGTTTGATAATGACCTCAAGCCTGCTCTACTTGCTTTTAAAGCAGCTCGTTACTTCTTGCCATCTAAGTTAAATGACCTCAAGCCCACAGCTGCAGACATTGATTCCTTACGTGCGTTTACCTTCAGGGACTCGACACCAGTTATATACTGATGGTTTGAAGTCGGAGCTACCTAAGTATTTGGCCGCTGCTAAAGATGCATTTAGTCATACAGACCCGATTGCATGGTGGAAGGCACATGAAGTTGATCTTCATAACTGCACTGAAGCCTGCAGGCTCATATTGCTGGTCCAGTCCAGCCATCTTCTGCAGCAGAACGTTTTCCCCCCATTATCTGTGATGTTACAGTACAACAATTATAGTTGGTTAATATTTTGTACACCTTTACTTTGTCATGTTAAACTGGAAATGGTTTTACATTCTTCAAGCATAATAAGAATAATAGGTGAAAGAAAAAGAATAATAGGTAGTGAAAAAACGAGAATATAAGAAAAGAATTATATATATATATATTATATAGGTATAAATAATTGGTCAAGGCCTAGGGAGGGGGGGGGGACTTTCACTTCATTTCCCCCCCTTCATTGTTCTAAACCTTCAGTTATATTGTTTCAGTTTTCGGCTCACAATTATTGTCAACCATTCTTGAAAGTTGAAGTTTTTCTTGTGCTGCCATTTTATTCTATACTGGTTGAGAAATGAAGAAGAAAAGTCAAGCATTGACTTTTTAATGAAAATGGGCTAATATTTGTCATATATAGCTAGCTACCACTGTTCGGGCCTGTGATTCCGTCCCTCCAGTGAACTGAAACTGAACATCATATCTTGACTCATGTATTTGCCCTTCTCTTACTTGATTACCCTTTCTTGCATGCATATTCTCCTGATCTCCTTATAAGGTTATGTATAGATTATGTCACCACTACTCACTTCCTTTTCCAATTATCGCTCACCTGCAGTTATTATTATGAAAGCTAATTAAAGTGTGCTTCTGTCAATTCTTAGCGTATGAGTTTGTAGCCGTAGCAATCTCCACTCAAGTCCCTCGAAAGTCGGAAGCCTTACAACCTTCCACCTCGACTTAGCAGGGCGAAACATTGGTCCTTCGAGCCGGATCCTCACAGCTCGACCGCTCGCGTCCCGAGGATCGAGACCAGCCAGACTCCAACGACAGGACAACAGATTAGGACGCTCGCTCCGCATCTGCTGTCAACACTCTACGACTCCTTCAGTCAATCCTAGCCCTTCAGCATGACCGCTCCCTCAGAAGAGGCCATACTGGACATCACCGAACTCCAAACGCTTCGCGCGAAGCGTGGCGCCAGGAAAGGTGTCGTTACCCGCATAAAATCGTACTATGACAACGCCAGCAAGATGAAACTCGACAAAGTCAGTTTGCCTGAATGCCTCAAGAAAAGGGAGCAACTTGAGGAGCAAGCTCATCTCTTCGAGGTGATCCAAGAACGGATCACCGAACTCTCTTCCAGTGATGCCATCTCTGCAGAGGAGTCTGAAGTCAACAAGCAGTTCAGCTCCATTGAAGAACTCGTAAGTGGGATCGACCATCTGTACTTGGCCAGACAAGCCTATAGCGATGCCACCAGCGTACTTCGGACGCTGGCAGACATCCGAGCCCTTGACTCAACCCTCAGCCGTCCCGCGAAGTCCAAGAGAGACGAAATGGATGTTCTCATCAAGAGATTCCAACTCAATATGGACACAGTGAGTGACATTGTAACCTTATGTGAACTAAGGGACAGATTAAATGCAGAATCCCTGGAGCTCTACAACCGGGTATCCAAAGAAGAAGCTACAATGAAAGAGAGAGCGGCTGCCACAGCCCACACAGATCCTCCCACCATCGTGAAGGATGCTCCAGCTGTATCCACCTCATCTTTCCCATCTCGCCTGCGCATCGATCTCCCTTCCTTCAACGGAGACATCATGGCGTGGAAGCCATTTTGGCACCTCTATCAAGCTCGCCTCAAGAAGGAGGTGGGGCTGGATGACTTTGAAAGGATCAATTGTCTCCAATCGTGCCTCAAAGACCCAGCTGCTAACAAATTGTTCACCACCTCCTCCGTGGGGGGAGAGTATGACTGCGGGGTGAAAGCCCTACAAGAAGCCTACGCTCAGGAAAGATTGGTATTTAAGCAGCATGTTCACAATGTATTGTCTTTGCCTCACATCTCAGGTAACCACTCCGACATCGTGGCCCTCCGCCAGAAGATGCGTGACACCATATCTGGCATGAAGGATGCCAAGGGACTGACTGCCATGCAAATCCTCACAGCCATTGCCGAGCGCTCGTTCGATCGAGGCCTGCGCTCACGGTGGGACGAGTTCACTGCCGAGCTCGACTCTCCTCCCGACATGGAATGCTTCACGGCATTCTTGGACAAACGAGCCAAGTCCACCTTTAGCCAAGCTCTCCAACTCAAGGAAGACCAGCCTATGCCATCCAGGAGCAAACCAGCTGACATCAAGCCCAAGCCACAGCAGCACAAGGTCAAGGTCATGCAGTCTACCGATGCTCCCAAGGACCCTACATGCCCTCACTGCGATGGAGCCCACAGAATTTATGACTGTGATTCCTTCAAGTCCTTGACTGCCGAGCAGAGAGCAGAGGCAGCCCGACAGAAGCGACTGTGTTTCAACTGCCTAGGAAAAGGGCACGGTGTTGCACGCTGTCACAGCAAGCACACTTGCCGAGAGTGCTCTGCCAAGCACCACTCACTTTTGCACAAGTCTACTACTACCACCACGACTTCCGACCTGAACGACTACGGCCGAGCTCTGTTCGTAAGCAACAATCGATTCCGATCTGCCAAATACACTATTCCCAGGACAATATTGGCCACCGTCTCTGTAGACTCTGGTCAGCAAGTCGCTCGAGCTCTTATGGACCCAGGAGCTTCACTATCACTGGTCACCAGCAGACTGGCAGCTACCCTCAAGGCAAAAAGAATCAGGTCACCTACCGACATTGCAGGCATTGGGGGTGGGCTGCAGAGCAGTCACAGAGTGGAACTAACTCTAAGGTCCACTCATTGTCCCAATGATGAATCCCTTGTGATCATCGCGCAGGTTGTCCAAGACATCACCACAGACTATCCACTCAGGGATCTAACGGACGTCCACAACCTGCCTTGCCTCAAGGGCCTTCCTCTTGCTGATCGAGAGTTTGGCCGCTCGGGGAAGATAGACTTGCTCCTTGGGATAGCAGATTGCAACCTCTGTCTCAGGGACGACTCTGTCTCTTCACCTCATCGATGCATTACTGCCCAGAAGACGCTTTTCGGATGGGCACTGGGAGGTGCCATCCCAGGAGACAGTACCATACAGACGTGCCTCAAGGCTACTGACAATGGACATCGGACAGACCTCCTACTCCAACAGTTCTGGGAGATGGAGAAGGTCCCGGGTGAAGATTGCGAGCTGACTCCTGACCAGAAACTGGCCGTGGATCACTTCAGCGACACTCACAGCAGAGCTGAAGACGGACGATTCATGGTCAAACTCCCTAGACCTCAGCTACCTCCACCACTTGGAAACTCCAGAGCTGCAGCCGTCCGACGATACCTACAGACCGAAAAATCCTTGAAGAAGCAAGGCAGGTGGCAGGACTTCTCCAAAGCAGTGGAGGAGTATGCGGAACTGAGACACGCTGAGCTGGTACCTGCAGTCGACCTGCAGAAGCCATGCAACTCTGTGTTTTACTTGCCCATGCACGGCGTGGTCAAGGAAGCGAGCACGACCACAAAACTACGCATAGTGTTCGACGCCTCTGCCGCAACAACAACAGGATACTCCCTAAATGACACGCTGCTACCCGGTCCATCTCTTCTGACAAGTCTGCCTTCCATCCTCACAAGGTTCAGACTGCCTCGCATCGGGATGTCGGCAGACGTGTCAAAAATGTTCCGAGAGATCTGTCTACATCCCGACGAACGTGATTACCATCGGTTCCTACGTCGATCACCCAACGGAGACCTAGAAGACTGGAGGATGCTGAGACTCACCTTTGGGGTTGCAGCTTCTCCTTTCCTGGCATCTCAAGTCCTGCGTCAAATGGCCCAGGACCACAGCGCTGAGTACCCTCTCGCCTCATATGTTGTTCTTAACCAATTTTATGTAGACGACCGTCTCACAGGTGCAGACACCCCAGAGGCAGCAGCAGAGCTCCGGAGCCAACTGAATGTGCTCCTGAGCAGAGTGTGCATGACGCTCCGCAAGTGGAGGACCAACTCCTCTGAGCTTCAAGGCACAATTCCTCCTGAACTACTCGAGAAAGATGACCTCCGTATTGCCACACGTCCAGCTGACTGCTCTAAGGCGTTGGGCATTCATTGGAACACGGCCCAAGACACACTCCACGTTTCTGTGCCCCAGCTGGAGAGTCAATCTACTTTTACCAAGAGGCAGCTCGCCTCAGCAGTTGCCAAGGCCTTTGACATACTGGGTTGGTACGCACCTGTAACCATTGCTCTAAAAACTCTTTTGCAGAAGCTGTGGCGAATCAAGATGACGACATCCCAGCGGAGCTCAAAGGTGAATGGGAGGTATGGAGAAGCGAACTCCACCTGATCACAGAGCATCCCATCCCGAGGAGAATCACCACTGGGGAGCTGCCCGTCGTCGGTATGCAGTTCCATGGCTTCTGTGATGCCTCTGAAACAGCCTTCGGAGGTGTAGTCTACCTCAGAACGTTTTACTCAGACACTTCAGTGACGGTAACACTCATTACAGCAAAATCTCGTGTTGCTCCTGTTTCAGGACTTACAATTCCCAGACTGGAGCTGAATGGAGCAGTTCTACTCTCCAAGCTGCTTGTCGCGGTCGCCTCCGACCTAGCCCTTCCCATCGAACAAGTATACGCCTGGTGCGATTCAACAGTAGTGCTGGGCTGGCTGAACTCGTCTTCAGTCAAATTCAAAGTATACGTCGGTCACCGGGTCAAGGCAGTGACTGAACTCGTCCCTGCAAGCCACTGGCGTTACGTGGCTACCAAGTTAAACCCAGCTGATCTGGTGTCACGAGGAGTTACACCCAAGGAGCTCATAAGCAGGCAGCTGTGGTGGGCAGGCCCTCCGTGGCTGTCAAAAGATCCTGGCCTATGGCCCAAGAGACCAGATCTAAATCTGTCAAGAGAGCTACCTGAGATCAGGTTAAAGGTACTTGTGGCTAAGCCAGTCGTCCGAACACACGATCTTCTCAACCGCTATTCCAACTTCGACCGTCTACTGCGTTCTACAGCGTGGATACAACGTTTCTGTTCGAACTGCCGAGGTCCCAAAGAACTGGCCCCCAGACTCACCAACAAGGAGCTGGAAGATGCAAGACTCCAGCTGCTGAAACTCTGTCAAGTTCAGGCCTACGGCAAGGCTATCAAGCTCATACGAGCTGGTAAGGAACTCTCCAAACCATTTCCTCTACTTGCTCTCCGGCCTCTCATCGGTTTCGATGGGCTATTGAGAGTTGGAGGACGACTTGAGCACTCCAAGGAGAGTTATTTCAAGCAACATCCAGTTATCCTGCCAGCCAATTCACCCATCACTGCATTACTCGTGCAACAGGCTCATCACCTATCGAATCATGCAGGACCATCCGCCATGATAGGCATCCTGGCAGACACCTATTATATCACAGGCATTAAGAAGCTTGTGAAAGTCATCAGTCGCAGATGTGTGCCATGCCAACGGGCCTATGCAAAGACGCTCAATCAAATGATGGGTCAACTCCCTTCTGCAAGGACCACACCTGCAGCACCCTTTTCCATCGTCGGACTCGACTATGCCGGTCCTTTCCAACTGAAACGAGGCAACCCGAGGAAGCCCACGCTAGTAAAAGCCTATGTGTGCGTCTACATATGCTTCACCACCAAGGCTATACACCTTGAACTGGTGTCTGATATGACTACGGACGCTTTCATTGCCTGCTTCTGCAGATTTACTGCCAGACGTGGTTGCCCTGCTAAAATATACTCGGACAACGGTTCTAACTTTGTGGGAGCAGAGAGAGAGCTCAGAGCCATGCAGGAGCTCGTTCGAGACGACCTTACCCGTCAGCGCATTCACCATCTTTCTTCTGAACGAAACATTCAGTGGAATTTCTCCCCGAGCCGAGCTCCCCATTTCGGAGGCATCTGGGAGGCCGGAGTTAAGAGTATGAAACTCATTCTCCGGAAAGTAGTCGGACCACACCACCTCACCTACGAGGAATTAACAACTATTCTTGCTGAGGCCGAAGCGACTCTAAACAGCCGCCCCCTCATCGCTACCTATAGCACAACAGAAGACGGAGTTCCGCCCCTGACCCCAGGCCACTTTTTAATTGGTCGCCCACTCAAGGCTCCACCTGTCAGAGTGGACAGTTGCAAGAAAATCACAGCACTCAGACGCTGGAATCTACTCAACCGATTATACGACGACCTCTGGACGAGATGGAGGTCGGAGTACCTACACCATCTGCAAGCCAGGAAGAAATGGCACCACCCCATGTCCAACTTGAGGAAAGGAGACGTAGTCCTTCTCAAAGAGGACTTTCCAAATAGACGTTCTTGGCCAATGGGCATCGTTACTAATACCTTTCCAGGGCAGGACGGGCTCACTCGAGTGGCTGAAATCACTGTCGACGGCCACAGCTACAAGCGACCTGTGAACAAGCTGGTCCTCCTGATCACCGAGAAGGAGGAGAATGAAGATCAGGATTCCCACTTCTTCCCTGGGGAGGATGTTCGGGCCTGTGATTCCGTCCCTCCAGTGAACTGAAACTGAACATCATATCTTGACTCATGTATTTGCCCTTCTCTTACTTGATTACCCTTTCTTGCATGCATATTCTCCTGATCTCCTTATAAGGTTATGTATAGATTATGTCACCACTACTCACTTCCTTTTCCAATTATCGCTCACCTGCAGTTATTATTATGAAAGCTAATTAAAGTGTGCTTCTGTCAATTCTTAGCGTATGAGTTTGTAGCCGTAGCAATCTCCACTCAAGTCCCTCGAAAGTCGGAAGCCTTACAACCTTCCACCTCGACTTAGCAGGGCGAAACAACCACCATAAATGCAAATGTTGATGACCATGATTTAACAGTGCCACAACTTTTTTGAATAGCCTATCTTCACTCAATGAGGGGTCTAAAGAATACCGATTCCTTATGCAGCAGGGATGATTTATTATCTTATAAATAAATTAATTATAAAAAAATTAAAAAAAATTTTTTTAATTTTTATTACATGTATTATTATTGTTATTAGTTGCTTTATTTATAGTTGCTATATTTATTTGTTTTTGTTTATTATTGATGTACATTTTTATTTATTGTTCCTTTAATTAATTTATTATTATTATTATTGGAATTTTTTTAACATCCGGTGCACGTGCTAGGCGCGTGTACTGTGGCACATGGTAGCTAGCTAGCTAGTATAAAAGCAAGCCTTAGCGTCTCATTATTCCTGATGATGACTGGAGTATCTAGTCGAAATGAAAATTTGAAGTTGATTATTGAGAAGATGATTTTAACTTAAATTTGCTCTTCAACATTTTGGCGGTATTTTGCCTTCCTTCATTAATATTCATATGTGTAGCATATTTAAGTCTACATCAGAAACACATTGTCTATAATTATTCAGCTGTGAAATTATAATAATAATAAAGTGTGGTTTGACAGGGGATGAGAGGAAATGTTCATTTGGAGAAGGTGAAGGAAAAGGCAGAGAAATGGAGGGCAAGAATCGGCAGGGTAAACAGAGAAATGGAGACAGTCTGAGGTAAACTAATATGGTAGCTATATAGGCAGCATGCATCTGAAGTATGGTGGACAGGAGGGGGAAGACAGCCTGCAAGAATTCAAGAGAGCATTGGAAGAAAACTGGTTGGAGGGAGTAATACAGTTGCAGGGGTGGCAGTAAGAGGGGACGAGGCTGGAGCAGAGAAGGGAAGAAAAGAAAGTGTTCTTTGTATGGAGGTTGCAGAGAATGAGTTGAGATAGGCTAGTGAAAAAAGTTGTGGCACTGTTAAGTGATTGTCCAGGTTGGTGGGCAGAGCTTTGTGAGCTGAAAAGGAAGTTTGGAGGGAAGGAGCATTGGAGATGGTAGGCTGTGCGACATGGAGGAATTGTGTAAGGGATGTTCATAAGGAAGAGTGGCGGGAAGAAGTAGGAGGGAAATCAAGTCTTGAGCGGTATAAGTTAGCTTAAGAAGAGTTTAGACAAGAAAGATATGTAAGAGGATTCAGTAACACAGGGGAAGTGAGGCTGAGATTTAGGTTAAGGACGGCATCAGGGAGGCGAGGTGTGGTATACATGTGCCGGGATGATAGATGTGAGCTATGCGATAGTGTTGTGGAAGATGTTGTGCACTTCTTGTACTGTGGGGAGTTTGCTGGTGATCAAGATAGATTATTGGATATGGTTGAGAGCATTGAAGGGTCTGAAGAGTGAGTGATAGAATGGAGAAATGAAGATGGGGAGAGTAGGCCTAATGTTGGGTAGATCAGTATATAGCAGGAGTGAAGGAAGAGGTGTTGGATAGGGTAGACAGAATTGTAAAGGGAAATGTGCGCAAATGGTGGGAGAAGAGGAAATACTTAATGTTTGACACCTAAGGTCCTGTCTTTGGCACCTCACCCACTCCCCCCCCCTCCATCGTCATCAGCAAACAAACTCTTTGTAACTATGTAATAATCATTGATTCATGTGTTTTCCCCCTAGTAGTCATTGTCATTTATTGTTATTTAGTGATGGCCTATATCAAGGCTCAACAGAACAATTAAATTAGTATAATAGTTTACCCGAACACAAAATTCATTTATACTACTACATCACATGATCTGTGGCTAATTTGATTGGTTAATAACTATAGGTTACACTTTTAACCGCATGTAGTTTAGCGCATGCGCAATGTAGTATAAGCTATACTCGCTCGCACCAATGTAACCTACTTGTTTGCAGTTACATCCTTCGGCTTCGCCGCAAACTCGGAGGTTACATAGGCGCATAACCAATAGGCTATCCTATACATATACTGCAAGCTGACCTATAATATAGTTGTCATTACATCACACAACAGTTGCACTATTATCAGTTTCCTTTCATATTCATTTCCTTGCCAACGCTTGCTAAAAACTAAATTCTGTTAACACTGTAGATTATGATGCACCATTCTTCTTGGTTATCTTTTTGGTTATCTTAAAATTTTTTTTTTATCACAGATTTACTAACTGTGTTTCAGCTTGAGTTATGATAAATACTTTTTACGCTGCCATTTGGTATATATATACCGGTTGAGAAATAGACGAGAAGAAGCATGAATAACATGGCTTCCTCTAGAAGTTCATTGATGCCATATATACTACCCTTAGCATATATAGTTTTTATAAAGATCTTTATTTTCTATATCGTTTGACCGATCAGTTTTTCGTTTTCTCACGAGATCCAGTCCGATCCATGTGCTCACTTCTCCTGCCAGTTATGGAAATGGATTAGGAATATATATATAGCTCTGTGGCAATGGATGACCCAAATTTGGGTGTGAAGTGGGATTTTATAATGACCTCATTACTATTTGCACAAGTCACAGTTGATTTGCAATACCAACAGAGAAGAGGCTATCTTTTGAGACCAATATTAATTAAAAAAATGGATAAGCATTAAAGAGTTATGGCTTTTTTTGTGTTGGTAAAAACCACAAAAATGGTCGGGTCCTCCCATATTTTCTTCACAATGTTTTGCTTTTTTCCCATCAGGAAAACGGCTAGAGCATCTAGCCCAAACATCTGAAGAAATTTAATTCAACCGCTGAGAAAGTCATAATAATCTTTCCAAAAAATATAGACATTAAAAAGACATGCAGCATAGAGAGAGAGGAGGACTCAGTACTTCTCGGCCATGATCATTACGATCAGCGACGACCAACCTGTGAAAGGATGTGTGCCCTGCAACAAAGAAATGAAAGCACAACTCAGTCAATGTAACACAACACAATGCAGTGTAACATACCATAATAAGTGTCAATGTAACACAACACAACGCAGTGTAACATACCATAATAAGTGCGGTAATAAAATCACGTGATTTTTTAAGTCTTGATATCAATGTGGAATTAATTTGTGCAATTTCAAATTACAAGGTATTAAGGGAAAACTCAATTGTTCATCTTTCAAGAAGAAACAAAAGGGAGACAGTTACTTTGAGTGGTCGTATCCAAATACAATGCAGTTAGCACTAGAAGGCTTGATGATAGTCACAGATACTGTGCTGAAGGTAGAAAAATACCGCTTTCCTAAAGTATCATTTTTCTAAAGTCATTCTGAATCGTTACTTCATTTTTCATGCATGTGACCATAACAGGGTGTTTTTTTAAAACCGAACTTAAATTGTGCTGATGGCCAAATATGCACGATTTAATTCCTCGCACAAATAAGTACCTTTACGGTATAATGCAGTGTAACACCATTAAGCAGTATAATAAAAATACTAGATCCTGGGATCAATAGAGTTTATATTATATCCCCACTACTAAATATATTTCTATTCCTATATATACTAAAGGTAAACCTTGGTGTAGTCATGGGACCCATAGAGGTGTGGTTAAGTGTATCAGGACACACACCCATAGAGGTGTGGTCATGTGTATCAGGACACACATTATGGGACCCATCTAGAGGTGTGGTCAGGTGTATCAGGACACACATTATGGGACCCATCTAGAGGTTTGGTTAGTGGTATCAGGACACACATTACAGGACGCATCTAGAGGTTTGGTTAGGTCTATCAGGACACACATTATGGGACCCATCTAGAGGTTTGGTCATGTGTATCAGGACAGATATTATGGGACCCATCTAGAGGTGTGGTTAGGTGTATCAGGAGACACATAACGACATAGTGAGCTAGTATCTCTGCTTAACTGCATAAGAGGACATAGTGAGCTATCTATACTTAACTGGAAAAGCTCTGAAACGAGTTGCTTTAGGAATTCCTGTAATTTCATTGCAGGCATAGGGACAGGTGGCAATAGCTCTGAGGCTTGAGGTCCATTGGTGAAATTTGCAGTTTCATTGCTGCAAGGCTTTGAGCCTCTGCAAAAGTGAGCTATATAGGAGGTGTGTGACCTTGTCAAAGATGGCCTGGAAGATTTCACCATGGCTATTGCTTCTACAATAGGAGTACCAGACATGTTGATGAGTCACTAGGTGGGTTTATTTGACAATGTGGTTTCTGCCTTTCTGTCTCTCTTTCTGCTACCTGTAACTTACTTTGTGTGTGCACATGTGACTAAGTACTAACTCCAACATTGTACTATGACGTGTCCACAATATTTTATTTATCCACTTCAAATATTATCTCGGCTTGGGCACATCCAACAAAGCAGCTGCTCGTGCATACACTTAATTTGGTGTATAGTGCATAGCAACCTTACCTTGCCAGCACCAGTCATGTCATCATACTGCTCCCAGATGTAGCCTGTCTTCAAGTATTGCGAGTACATGTTACGAATAAGATTAGTCCTGCGAGAAAGAGAATTAGGTGATAAATAAACAGCACTAACACAGGGGAATAGCATTAGGAGATGAATAAACAGCACTAACACAGGGGAATAGTATTAGGTGATGAATAAACAGCACTAACACAGGGGAATAGCATTAGGTGATGAATAAACAGCACTAACACAGGGGAATAGCATTAGTGGTGAATAAACAGCACTAACACAGGGGAATAGCATTAGGTGATGAATAAACAGTACTAACACAGGGGAATAGCATTAGGTGATGAATAAACAGCACTAACACAGGGGAATAGTATTAGTGATGAATAAACAGCACTAACACAGGGGAATAGCATTAGGTGATGAATAAACAGCACTAACACAGGGGAATAGCATTACGTGATGAATAAACAGCACTAACACAGGGGAATAGCATTAGGTGGTGAATAAACAGCACTAACACAGGGGAATAGCATTAGGTGGTGAATAAACAGCACTAACACAGGGGAATAGCATTAGGTGATGAATAAACAGCACTAACACAGGGGAATAGCATTAGGTGGTGAATAAACAGCACTAACACAGGGGAATAGCATTAGGTGATGAATAAACAGCACTAACACAGGGGAATAGCATTAGGTGGTGAATAAACAGCACTAACACAGGGGAATAGCATTAGTGATGAATAAACAGCACTAACACAGGGGAATAGCATTAGGTGATGAATAAACAGCACTAACACAGGGGAATAGTATTAGGTGGTGAATAAACAGCACTAACACAGGGGAATAGCATTAGGTGATGAATAAACAGCACTAACACAGGGGAATAGCATTAGGTGATGAATAAACAGCACTAACACAGGGGAATAGCATTAGGTGATGAATAAACAGCACTAACACAGGGGAATAGCATTAGGTGATGAATAAACAGCACTAACACAGGGGAATAGCATTAGGTGATGAATAAACAGCACTAACACAGGGGAATAGCATTAGGTGATGAATAAACAGCACTAACACAGGGGAATAGGATTAGGTGATGAATAAACAGCACTAACACAGGGGAATAGCATTAGGTGATGAATAAACAGCACTAACACAGGGGAATAGCATTAGGTGATGAATAAACAGCACTAACACAGGGGAACAGCATTAGTGATGAATAAACAGCACTAACACAGGGGAATAGCATTAGGTGATGAATAAACAGCACTAACACAGGGGAATAGCATTAGTGATGAATAAACAGCACTAACACAGGGGACTAGCATTAGGTGGTGAATAAACAGCACTAACACAGGGGAATAGCATTAGGTGATGAATAAACAGCACTAACACAGGGGAATAGCATTAGGTGGTGAATAAACAGCACTAACACAGGGGAATAGCATTAGGTGGTGAATAAACAGCACTAACACAGGGGAATAGCATTAGTGATGAATAAACAGCACTAACACAGGGGAATAGCATTAGGTGATGAATAAACAGCACTAACACAGGGGAATAGCATTAGGTGATGAATAAACAGCACTAACACAGGGGAATAGCATTAGGTGATGAATAAACAGCACTAACACAGGGAATAGCATTAGTGATGAATAAACAGAACTAACACAGGGGAATAGCATTAGGTGATGAATAAACAGCACTAACACAGGGGAATAGCATTAGGTGATGAATAAACAGCACTAACACAGGGGAATAGCATTAGGTGATGAATAAACAGCACTAACACAGGGGAATAGCATTAGTGATGAATAAACAGCACTAACACAGGGGAATAGCATTAGGTGGTGAATAAACAGCACTAACACAGGGGAATAGCATTAGTGATGAATAAACAGCACTAACACAGGGGAATAGCATTAGGTGATGAATAAACAGCACTAACACAGGGGAATAGCATTAGGTGATGAATAAACAGCACTAACACAGGGGAATAGCATTAGTGATGAATAAACAGCACTAACACAGGGGAATAGCATTAGGTGGTGAATAAACAGCACTAACACAAGGGAATAGCATTAGGTGATGAATAAACAGCACTAACACAGGGGAATAGCATTAGGTGATGAATAAACAGCACTAACACAGGGGAATAGCATTAGTGATGAATAAACAGCACTAACACAGGGGAATAGGATTAGGTGGTGAATAAACAGCACTAACACAGGGGAATAGCATTAGGTGATGAATAAACAGCACTAACACAGGGGAATAGCATTAGGTGATGAATAAACAGCACTAACACAGGGGAATAGCATTAGGTGGTGAATAAACAGCACTAACACAGGGGAATAGCATTAGGTGATGAATATACAGCACTAACACAGGGGAATAGGATTAGGTGGTGAATAAACAGCACTAACACAGGGGAATAGCATTAGGTGATGAATAAACAGCACTAACACAGGGGAATAGCATTAGTGATGAATAAACAGCACTAACACAGGGGAATAGCATTAGGTGATGAATAAACAGCACTAACACAGGGGAATAGCATTAGGTGGTGAATAAACAGCACTAACACAGGGGAATAGCATTAGGTGGTGAATAAACAGCACTAACACAGGGGAATAGCATTAGTGATGAATAAACAGCACTAACACAGGGGAATAGCATTAGGTGATGAATAAACAGCACTAACACAGGGGAATAGCATTAGGTGGTGAATAAACAGCACTAACACAGGGGAATAGCATTAGGTGATGAATAAACAGCACTAACACAGGGGAATATCATTAGGTGGTGAATAAACAGCACTAACACAGGGGAATATCATTAGTGATGAATAAACAGCACTAACACAGGGGAATAGCATTAGGTGATGAATAAACAGCACTAACACAGGGGAACAGCATTAGTGATGAATAAACAGCACTAACACAGGGGAATATCATTAGTGATGAATAAACAGCACTAACACAGGGGAATAGCATTAGGTGATGAATAAACAGCACTAACACAGAGGAACAGCATTAGTGATGAATAAATAGCACTAACACAGGGGAATAGCATTAGGTGATGAATAAACAGCACTAACACAAGGGAATAGCATTAGGTGATGAATAAACAGCACTAACACAGGGGAATAGCCTTAGGTGATGAATAAACAGCACTAACACAGGGGAATAGGATTAGTGATGAATAAACAGCACTAACACAGGGGAATAGCATTAGTGATGAATAAACAGCACTAACACAGGGGAATAGCATTAGGTGATGAATAAACAGCACTAACACAGGGGAATAGCATTAGGTGATGAATAAACAGCACTAACACAGGGGAATAGCATTAGGTGATGAATAAACAGCACTAACACAGGGGAATAGCATTAGGTGATGAATAAACAGCACTAACACAGGGGAATAGCATTAGTGATGAATATACAGCACTAACACAGGGAATAGCATTAGGTGATGAATAAACAGCACTAACACAGGGGAATAGCATTAGGTGATGAATAAACAGCACTAACACAGGGGAATATCATTAGGTGATGAATAAACAGCACTAACACAGGGGAATAGCATTAGGTGGTGAATAAACAGCACTAACACAGGGGAATAGCATTAGGTGATGAATAAACAGCACTAACACAGGGGAATAGCATTAGGTGGTGAATAAACAGCACTAACACAGGGGAATAGCATTAGGTGATGAATAAACAGCACTAACACAGGGGAATAGCATTAGGTGATGAATAAACAGCACTAACACAGGGGAATAGCATTAGGTGGTGAATAAACAGCACTAACACAGGGGAATAGCATTAGGTGATGAATAAACAGCACTAACACAGGGGAATAGCATTAGGTGATGAATAAACAGCATTAACACAGGGGAATAGCATTAGGTGATGAATAAACAGCACTAACACAGGGGAATAGCATTAGGTGGTGAATAAACAGCACTAACACAGGGGAATAGCATTAGGTGATGAATAAACAGCACTAACACAGGGGAATAGCATTAGGTGGTGAATAAACAGCACTAACACAGGGGAATAGCATTAGGTGATGAATAAACAGCACTAACACAGGGGAATAGCATTAGGTGATGAATAAACAGCACTAACACAGGGGAATAGCATTAGTGATGAATAAACAGCACTAACACAGGGGAATAGCATTAGGTGATGAGAATAAACAGCACTAACACAGGGGAATATCATTAGGTGATGAATAAACAGTACTAACACAGGGGAATAGCATTAGGTGGTGAATAAACAGCACTAACACAGGGGAATAGCATTAGGTGATGAATAAACAGCACTAACACAGGGGAATAGCATTAGGTGATGAATAAACAGCACTAACACAGGGGAATAGCATTAGGTGATGAATAAACAGCACTAACACAGGGGAATAGCATTAGGTGGTGAATAAACAGTACTAACACAGGGGAATAGCATTAGGTGGTGAATAAACAGCACTAACACAGGGGAATAGCATTAGGTGGTGAATAAACAGCACTAACACAGGGGAATAGCATTAGGTGGTGAATAAACAGCACTAACACAGGGGAATAGCATTAGTGATGAATAAACAGCACTAACACAAGGGAATAGCATTAGGTGATGAATAAACAGCACTAACACAGGGGAATAGCATTAGGTGATGAATAAACAGCACTAACACAGGGGAATAGGATTAGGTGGTGAATAAACAGCACTAACACAGGGGAATAGCATTAGGTGATGAATAAACAGCACTAACACAGGGAAATAGCATTAGGTGGTGAATAAACAGCACTAACACAGGGGAATAGCATTAGGTGGTGAATAAACAGCACTAACACAGGGGAATAGCATTAGTAGTGAATAAACAGCACTAACACAGGGGAATAGCATTAGGTGATGAATAAACAGCACTAACACAGGGGAATAGCATTAGGTGATGAATAAACAGCACTAACACAGGGGAATAGCATTAGGTGGTGAATAAACAGCACTAACACAGGGGAATAGCATTAGGTGATGAATAAACAGCACTAACACAGGGGAATAGCATTAGTGATGAATAAACAGCACTAACACAGGGGAATAGCATTAGGTGATGAATAAACAGCACTAACACAGGGGAATAGCATTAGGTGATGAATAAACAGCACTAACACAGGGGAATAGCATTAGGTGGTGAATAAACAGCACTAACACAGGGGAATATCATTAGTGATGAATAAACAGCACTAACACAGGGGAATAGCATTAGGTGGTGAATAAACAGCACTAACACAGGGGAATAGCATTAGGTGGTGAATAAACAGCACTAACACAGGGGAATAGCATTAGGTGGTGAATAAACAGCACTAACACAGGGGAATATCATTAGTGATGAATAAACAGCACTAACACAGGGGAATAGCATTAGGTGATGAATAAACAGCACTAACACAGGGGAATAGCATTAGGTGATGAATAAACAGCACTAACACAGGGGAATAGCATTAGGTGATGAATAAACAGCACTAACACAGGGGAATAGCATTAGGTGGTGAATAAACAGCACTAACACAGGGGAATAGCATTAGGTGGTGAATAAACAGCACTAACACAGGGGAATAGCATTAGGTGGTGAATAAACAGCACTAACACAGGGGAATATCATTAGTGATGAATAAACAGCACTAACACAGGGGAATAGCATTAGGTGATGAATAAACAGCACTAACACAGGGGAATAGCATTAGTGGTGAATAAACAGCACTAACACAGGGGAATGGCATTAGGTGGTGAATAAACAGCACTAACACAAGGGAATAGCATTAGGTGATGAATAAACAGCACTAACACAGGGGAATAGCATTAGGTGGTGAATAAACAGCACTAACACAGGGGAATAGGATTAGGTGATGAATAAACAGCACTAACACGGGGGAATAGCATTAGGTGATGAATAAACAGCACTAACACAGAGGAATAGCATTAGGTGGTGAATAAACAGCACTAACACAGGGGAATAGCATTAGGTGATGAATAAACAGCACTAACACAGGGGAATAGCATTAGGTGATGAATAAACAGCACTAACACAGGGGAATAGCATTAGGTGATGAATAAACAGCACTAACACAGGGGAATAGCATTAGGTGATGAATAAACAGCACTAACACAGGGGAATAGCATTAGGTGATGAATAAACAGCACTAACACAGGGGAATAGCATTAGGTGATGAATAAACAGCACTAACACAGGGGAATAGCATTAGGTGATGAATAAACAGCACTAACACAGGGGAATAGCATTAGGTGGTGAATAAAGAGCATAAGCTCAGGTGTTAACTTGTTATCTGTATTAAAATCGATGCTTAACAACAAATAGGCACCTACTAAACCACATAACTACCACAGACATGACCATACTTCAAGGCAAACACTTGGCATGTTTCTTTAGATGTGAGCAGAGAAGGAGCTTGTCTCATGTGCAGAATAAGAATATTCTTATTCCTCATCGCAAACTCGATTGCAACTGGCTTCACTCTCCGAAGTCTTGCACAACATATACATAATTACTTCATTAGCAGAAAGCTGTTTAGCAAAATAATCTCCGCAATAGGCAATGAAGGAGTTGCCTGTGAAATAGCAGCACGGGCTAGGGGATTTGGAAGTGCCCTGCACCTACATATATTACCACAGACTTCAAGAAAAGCTATTACTAGGAAGCAACGTATTTTTTTCATCGACAGGAAGACAAGTGCTTCAGAGCAAGACGCCATAAGGATATTTATTTATAGCCACAACAAGAGCAGTGTGGAGGGCTACTGGTCGAAACCATAATTATTTTTAATATTTATAACTGCCATAACGTTTGCCTTCTTTCCTCCGTGAAAATAATTTCGGTACCTAATTATTGCTTATTCTGTGGCTTTCAAGTGATATGTCGAGTGTCTGTATATGCACATTTTCTTAGGAGATATATCCGGCAACATCAAGATCGCTCAAAAACTGCCAATCATAACTTGGCCACAGTTTTTTGTTTCCCCCCCCTTCATGCATTATTGTTAATGTCATCTTTAAGAGCGTCTGGTGATATATGCAATTCAGTTGTTTTTTTACAAAAAAATAATTCTCCTCCCGCGGCATAGTCCAGTTATGGTGATTTAGTTCATCCGGTGGCCTTAAATGTGCAGCCTATTTCTTTCTGCATATATCACAGACCAAATTAGAACCTTCAACTGTGCAAGACCAGCTGTCATTGCACCCTCCCAGCACTGTATGACGACAAACGACTCACCAGACATGTGGCCATGAATGTTCAATCCCCAAAATTACCGAATCCAATTTCTTACTCATGTATGTACTAGTGACAGCCGAAAGCTTACACGGCACTGTGGGGATCGTCACCACAAAACAGGTGAGTGCAGTTTTTGAGCGACATTGACATATCTTGCTGTATATTCTAAGCAAACGTGCCTATACAGACATTAACATATTATTTGAAAGTACACCAAAAAGCCAATTTGATGGCAAAATTATTAGCACAGCAGAAGAGAGGAAAAGTTATGGTGATTGCAAATTTGTTACTACTTTTTTTTGTGTTTGTTAACATGACTATCCCTTACCTAATACATGACCGGCACTGCATAAATAAGCAGAGTTGATGGACTCACACACAGGGACCTCATCCGCAAGATATTAATGATCAACTTTATATTCAATCTCTCACAATCTCCCTCCTAATGCCTAATGGCGTCTAATAATCCACCTGAGTTCCTGGTAGATCTTGTAGGCCTTAGCTCGGTGCGGGCCCTCCACAGTGCTGTAGTGGTGCAGTGCACCCACCGTCAGCATGTTCATGTTGATCCAGACAGCTCCCCGCCAGTACGGAGGGTCATGTTCTGTATTATGCTATGTTGTACACACATGCATACATAGAAGGCATAAACGACTGGGAACACACTATAGGACATGGGGAGATAACGACACTGGATGAGTGCATGTCAAGATACGTTGTCACTAGAATACACGAGTTATAATATATTTTCAACAAACCCTCAATTGACATAATGAAATTACAAAGACCTTCTCGATTATCAACATGGATATTTACTCTCTCAATATTTCGACTAGATGCTCTAGCCTTCATTAGGAATATTCGACTAGATGCTCTAGCCTTCATCAGGAATATGACTAGATGCTCTAGCCTTCATCAGGAATAAAATACGACTAGATGCTAGCCTTCATCAGGAACACGACTAGATGCTCTAGCCTTCATCAGGAATACGACTAGATGCTCTAGCCTTCATCAGGAATATGACTAGATGCTCTAGCCTTCATCAGGAATAAAATACGACTAGATGCTCCAGCCCTTCATCAGGAATAAAATACGACTAGATGCTCTAGCCTTCATCAGGAATACGACTAGATGCTCTAGCCTTCATCAGGAATACGACTAGATGCTCTAGCATTCATCAGGAATAAAATATGACTAGATGCTCTAGCCTTCATCAGGAATAAAATACGACTAGATGCTCCAGCCTTCATCAGGAATAAAATACGACTAGATGCTCTAGCCTTCATCAGGAATACGACTAGATGCTCTAGCCTTCGTCAGGAATACGACTAGATGCTCTAGCCTTCATCAGGAACACGACTAGATGCTCTAGCCTTCATCAGGAATACGACTAGATGCTCTAGCCTTCATCAGGAATACGACTAGATGCTCTAGCCTTCATCAGGAATATGACTAGATGCTCTAGCCTTCATCAGGAATAAAATACGACTAGATGCTCCAGCCTTCATCAGGAATAAAATACGACTAGATGCTCTAGCCTTCATCAGGAATACGACTAGATGCTCTAGCCTTCATCAGGAATACGACTAGATGCTCTAGCATTCATCAGGAATAAAATATGACTAGATGCTCTAGCCTTCATCAGGAATAAAATATGACTAGATGCTCCAGCCTTCATCAGGAATAAAATACGACTAGATGCTCTAGCCTTCATCAGGAATACGACTAGATGCTCTAGCCTTCGTCAGGAATACGACTAGATGCTCTAGCCTTCATCAGGAATATGACTAGATGCTCTAGCCTTCATCAGGAATAAAATACGACTAGATGCTCTAGCCTTCATCAGGAATACGACTAGATGCTCTAGCCTTCATCAGGAATATGACTAGATGCTCTAGCCTTCATCAGGAATAAAATATGACTAGATGCTCTAGCCTTCACCAGGAATAAAATACGACTAGATGCTCCAGCCTTCATCAGGAATACAACTAGATGCTCTAGCCTTCATCAGGAGTACGACTAGATGCTCTAGCCTTCATCAGGAATATGACTAGATGCTCTAGCCTTCATCAGGAATAAAATACGACTAGATGCTCTAGCCTTCATCAGGAATACGACTAGATGCTCTAGCCTTCATCAGGAATACGACTAGATGCTCTAGCCTTCATCAGGAATACGACTAGATGCTCTAGCCTTCATCAGGAATATGACTAGATGCTCTAGCCTTCATCAGGAATGACTAGATGCTCTAGCCTTCATCAGGAATAAAATACCACTAGATGCTCTAGCCTTCATCAGGAATAAAATACGACAGATGCTCTAGCCTTCATCAGGAATACGACTAGATGCTCTAGCATTCATCAGGAATATGACTAGATGCTCTAGCCTTCATCAGGAATACGACTAGATGCTCTAGCCTTCATCACAAATAAAATACGCTAGATGCTCTAGCATTCATCAGGAATATGACTAGATGTTCTAGCCTTCATCAAGAATAAAATACGACTAGATGCTCTAGCATTCATCAGTAATATGACTAGATGCTCTAGCCTTCAGGAATATGACTAGAGCTAGCCTTCATCGGGAATAAAATATGACTAGATGCTCTAGCCTTCATCAGGAATTAAAATACGACTAGATGCTCTAGCCTTCATCAGGAATACGACTAGATGCTCTAGCCTTCATCAGGAATATGACTAGATGTTCTAGCCTTCATCAGGAATAAAATACGACTAGATGCTCTAGCCTTCATCAGGAATACGACTAGATGCTCTAGCATTCATCAGGAATATGACTAGATGCTCTAGCCTTCATCAGGAATAAAATACGACTAGATGCTCTAGCCTTCATCAGGAATAAAATATGACTAGATGCTCTAGCCTTCATCAGGAATAAAATACGACTAGATGCTCTAGCCTTCATCAGGAATAAAATACGACTAGATGCTCTAGCCTTCATCAGGAATATGACTAGATGCTCTAGCCTTCATCAGGAATAAAATATGACTAGATGCTCTAGCCTTCATCAGGAAAACGACTAGATGCTCTAACCTCCATCAGGAATATGACTAGATGCTCTAGCCTTCATCAGGAATAAAATACGACTAGATGCTCTAGCCTTCATCAGGAATACGACTAGATGCTCTAGCCTTCATCAAGAATATGACTAGATGCTCTAGCCTTCATCAGGAATAAAATACGACTAGATGCTCTAGCCTTCATCAGGAATACGACTAGATGCTCTAGCCTTCATCAGGAATATGACTAGATGCTCTAGCCTTCATCAGGAATAAAATACGACTAGATGCTCTAGCCTTCATCAGGAATACGACTAGATGCTCTAGCCTTCATCAAGAATATGACTAGATGCTCTAGCCTTCATCAGGAATAAAATACGACTAGATGCTCTAGCCTTCATCAGGAATACGACTAGATGCTCTAGCCTTCATCAGGAATATGACTAGATGCTCTAGCCTTCATCAGGAATATGACTAGATGCTCTAGCCTTCATCAGGAATAAAATACGACTAGATGCTCTAGCCTTCATCAGGAATATGACTAGATGCTCTAGCCTTCATCATGAATAATAAAATACGACTAGATGCTCTAGCCTTCATCAGGAATACGACTAGATGCTCTAGCCTTCATCAGGAATACGACTAGATGCTCTAGCATTCATCAGGAATAAAATATGACTAGATGCTCTAGCCTTCATCAGGAATAAAATATGACTAGATGCTCCAGCCTTCATCAGGAATAAAATACGACTAGATGCTCTAGCCTTCATCAGGAATACGACTAGATGCTCTAGCCTTCGTCAGGAATACGACTAGATGCTCTAGCCTTCATCAGGAATATGACTAGATGCTCTAGCCTTCATCAGGAATAAAATACGACTAGATGCTCTAGCCTTCATCAGGAATACGACTAGATGCTCTAGCCTTCATCAGGAATATGACTAGATGCTCTAGCCTTCATCAGGAATAAAATATGACTAGATGCTCTAGCCTTCACCAGGAATAAAATACGACTAGATGCTCCAGCCTTCATCAGGAATACAACTAGATGCTCTAGCCTTCATCAGGAGTACGACTAGATGCTCTAGCCTTCATCAGGAATATGACTAGATGCTCTAGCCTTCATCAGGAATAAAATACGACTAGATGCTCTAGCCTTCATCAGGAATACGACTAGATGCTCTAGCCTTCATCAGGAATACGACTAGATGCTCTAGCCTTCATCAGGAATACGACTAGATGCTCTAGCCTTCATCAGGAATATGACTAGATGCTCTAGCCTTCATCAGGAATGACTAGATGCTCTAGCCTTCATCAGGAATAAAATACCACTAGATGCTCTAGCCTTCATCAGGAATAAAATACGACAGATGCTCTAGCCTTCATCAGGAATACGACTAGATGCTCTAGCATTCATCAGGAATATGACTAGATGCTCTAGCCTTCATCAGGAATACGACTAGATGCTCTAGCCTTCATCACAAATAAAATACGCTAGATGCTCTAGCATTCATCAGGAATATGACTAGATGTTCTAGCCTTCATCAAGAATAAAATACGACTAGATGCTCTAGCATTCATCAGTAATATGACTAGATGCTCTAGCCTTCAGGAATATGACTAGAGCTAGCCTTCATCGGGAATAAAATATGACTAGATGCTCTAGCCTTCATCAGGAATTAAAATACGACTAGATGCTCTAGCCTTCATCAGGAATACGACTAGATGCTCTAGCCTTCATCAGGAATATGACTAGATGTTCTAGCCTTCATCAGGAATAAAATACGACTAGATGCTCTAGCCTTCATCAGGAATACGACTAGATGCTCTAGCATTCATCAGGAATATGACTAGATGCTCTAGCCTTCATCAGGAATAAAATACGACTAGATGCTCTAGCCTTCATCAGGAATAAAATATGACTAGATGCTCTAGCCTTCATCAGGAATAAAATACGACTAGATGCTCTAGCCTTCATCAGGAATAAAATACGACTAGATGCTCTAGCCTTCATCAGGAATATGACTAGATGCTCTAGCCTTCATCAGGAATAAAATATGACTAGATGCTCTAGCCTTCATCAGGAAAACGACTAGATGCTCTAACCTCCATCAGGAATATGACTAGATGCTCTAGCCTTCATCAGGAATAAAATACGACTAGATGCTCTAGCCTTCATCAGGAATACGACTAGATGCTCTAGCCTTCATCAAGAATATGACTAGATGCTCTAGCCTTCATCAGGAATAAAATACGACTAGATGCTCTAGCCTTCATCAGGAATACGACTAGATGCTCTAGCCTTCATCAGGAATATGACTAGATGCTCTAGCCTTCATCAGGAATATGACTAGATGCTCTAGCCTTCATCAGGAATAAAATACGACTAGATGCTCTAGCCTTCATCAGGAATATGACTAGATGCTCTAGCCTTCATCATGAATAATAAAATACGACTAGATGCTCTAGCCTTCATCAGGAATACGACTAGATGCTCTAGCCTTCATCAGGAATATGACTAGATGCTCTAGCCTTCATCAGGAATATGACTAGATGCTCTAGCCTTCATCAGGAATATGACTAGATGCTCTAGCCTTCATCAGGAATAAAATATGACTAGATGCTCTAGCCTTCATCAGGAATAAAATATGACTAGATGCTCTAGCCTTCATCAGGAATAAAATACGACTAGATGCTCTAGCATTCATCAGGAATATGACTAGATGCTCTAGCCTTCATCAGGAATATGACTAGATGCTCTAGCCTTCATCAGGAATAAAATATGACTAGATGCTCTAGCCTTCATCAGGAAAACGACTAGATGCTCTAGCCTTCATCAGGAATATGACTAGATGCTCTAACCTCCATCAGGAATATGACTAGATGCTCTAGCCTTCATCAGGAATAAAATACGACTAGATGCTCTAGCCTTCATCAGGAATACGACTAGATGCTCTAGCCTTCATCAAGAATATGACTAGATGCTCTAACCTTCATCAGGAATATGACTAGATGCTCTAGCCTTCATCAGGAATAAAATACGACTAGATGCTCTAGCCTTCATCAGGAATACGACTAGATGCTCTAGCCTTCATCAGGAATATGACTAGATGCTCTAGCCTTCATCAGGAATATGACTAGATGCTCTAGCCTTCATCAGGAATAAAATATGACTAGATGCTCTAGCCTTCATCAGGAATAAAATACGACTAGATGCTCTAGCCTTCATCAGGAATATGACTAGATGCTCTAGCCTTCATCAGGAATAAAATACGACTAGATGCTCTAGCCTTCATCAGGAATATGACTAGATGCTCTAGCCTTCATCAGGAATAAAATACGACTAGATGCTCTAGCCTTCATCAGGAATACGACTAGATGCTCTAGCCTTCATCAGGAATATGACTAGATGCTCTAGCCTTCATCAGGAATATGACTAGATGCTCTAGCCTTCATCAGGAATAAAATACGACTAGATGCCCTAGCCTTCATCAGGATTTTGAGGTCATTGTTACTAATAATATATCTTGCCTTCAATTATCCTTCTATTCCTCTTTATCTCTACTATCTGTTTCCTTCCTACAACAGTCTCTCCTTTGCCACATCTTATGAATATATACATGAGGGGGGAGGAGTCCCATACTTAGCGGATCATTCACTCAAGTATATAATCTAAACATTGCATATCTGTACTTCAATAGGGAGGGATATCTAGCATAGTGATACTTACCTTTTTATAGAGGCCGTCAGCTTTAGACAGTGACCTCAGTCCATGGTCCGTCCACAAGATAGACTACAGGCACACAACATGAAGAGGGCAGTTCAAAGTAAAGACAACAAGATGCAGCCAAAGTTCAGCCGTGCGTTATTTTACCATGGTTTCTATCCTTGAAAATATTTCAGCGAAATTCCTTTACCAACTGACAACCAACCAAAGACTAACCAACAACTATTTGTGTGAAATCCCTTTACCAACTGACAACCCAATCCTGACCAACAACTATTTGTGTGAAATCCCTTTACCAACTGACAACCCATGATCAACAACTATTTGTGTGAAATCCCTTTACCAACTGACAACCCAATCCACGTTGACCAACAGCTATTTGTGTGAAATCCCTTTACCAACTGACAACTGTATTTGTGTGAAATACCTTGACCAACTGACAACCCAATCCAGTTGACCAACAACTATTTGTATTTGTGTGAAATCCCTTTACCAACTGACAACCCAACCAACAACTATTTGTGTGGAATACCTTTACCAACTGACAACCCAACCATCAACAACTATTTGTGTGAAATCCCTTTACCAACTGACAACCCAAAACCCAATCCAGTTGACCAACAACTATTTGTATTTGTGTGAAATCCCTTTACCAACTGACAACCCAATCCAGTTGACATAGTTACCAACTTTTTCAAACCATTTAAAGTGAGATGTGTGTTTTGTTGTGTTGAATGATTTGCTAGGATGTATTACAGCTACACATTTGCAGAACTTTTTTTTTGGTTGGTTGCTAGTATAATGCATAGTGCATATATAGTAAGATTTGAATATTGAAAATGAAAAAATGTGATATGAAATACATTACAGTATCTTAGTCAAATCCCTTTCTTGAATGCTCTCTATTGTATTTAGTTGTAGCTTTCTTGGCTTCTTTCAATAAATTTAAATCCGGAATGAATTCGTAGCACTTTGTTACAGCTTCTGGTCTTTCAAGTTTCACTGCCAAAATCGAGGAAAGTGATTTTTCAATGTCCAATCGATTTCTGTCTGATCCCTCTCTTTTATTCTTGTTTACTAGGGAAAAAACCCTTTCAATGCCAGCATTCGAGTTTGGCAGTATGAAAGCAATGCGAGCCACTTCAAATAGGTGCTTAAAACGAAGCTGCTGGGTTCTTCAGCTGTCTCAAATGATACCAGATGACATCCATTCTGTATTCAGGGTAATCACTGGTTGATTTTTCTACAAGTAAAGCGTCCTCAAGCGCACTTGCATGAAGCCCATCTGGTCCAAGTGCCTTGTAGTCTAGAAATTCCTCATGTAAACATTCAAAAGCATGTTCATCAAATTTAAAAATGACATTAAATGATATGCAAAAATGTTCAACATCTGACCATTTTGCATTCTGTCGTTCAAAATAGTCGATCCAAACTGCATGCTTCCACAATGTACCGTTTAGGTTCATGCTCTTCAGGATGTATTTAATGGAAGCTTTGTAAAATGCTATAGCTGCTTGCATGCATAATTCCCACTGATTCTGGGATATATCTCCCTCATTTAATAGTTTATTGAGCTTAGTTTTTGTAATAAGGCCAATAAATATTTCAGAAAATGGAAGATAATTTGTATCATCATCAATCAAGTCAGCAGTTACATCCTCTCCCTGCAAGATATCAGGTTTAATGAAGCGTAAGGCTAATTTCTTAGTCAAATACATTGTTGCCAAGTAGACCTTGTGGGCCAGAGGGTCAGAGCGCTGTAATAACATGTTGTAATGGGTAAATATTGGAAGTGATGATGTGTAGAAGGACACATAAATTTCTGTTAGAGGGTCTTGGAAACTGGCTTGTAGATGCAAAAAAACGAGAATCACACTCATTCCTGCTCAAAAACATCCAATGCTGGATACCTTTAATTTCTTTATTACAACATTTTCCCAATGACAGCCAACGTGTGCTGACACAGCGTATTATTTCAGCCCATTCCAGATCAATGAATTCCAGAAATTCCAGCAGTATTCCTTTGCGTTTAGTGCTTTTGTTGAAATAGTAATAAATATCTATCTCATGATCTTCAATATCAAATCCTGCTACATCACTAAAAGCATCAGCTCCTTTAGAAGCTGCAAGATGAGACAAATGACAATTACAGCCTGCTACGACCGTGTTTGGGTTCTTTCCCAATATAAGTGTTTTTATGGAATTGTTCCTCCCCATATTAGTTGCACAATTATCTAAACCAACTGCAATAACATTCTGCCAATCAATGCAATCTTGTGAAAAGTTAGTATCGATGGCTTGAAACAATTGTTCAGCTCTCCCACAATCTTGACCAGTGGTCACACACATATTGTAAAACTTGCTTTCCACACAATCACTATTATTCACATCAAATATCGTGACACAAATAGGATTAATTTTTTTAATGGAGGCATCACTGGAACTATCATGACAAAATGAAAAAGGATTTTCTTTCATGTATGATACTAGTTGTGCCAGCAATCGCGGAGCCATGGCTTCATTCAGTATGCACGTTGCTTTGGTTCTGCTACATTTGAAATGCTGTGCAATCTGTGAGTCTGGAAACATCTTGGAATACAATGGAGACAAATGATCAACAGTAGCAAATGACAAGTTGTGCTGAATAAGGAAATTGGTGTGTAGTCATTCACTGAAGAGATAGGAAACTCTTTCTCCCATTCTGACTTGTACAATGTTTTGTATGTATCAGACTCGAGCATGATGACTTTCTTTTCTTGGTGGCAGAAATCACCCCAATATTCTAGTTCACTATCAGTACCTGCTTCGTTTGAGATAAACTGCATTCAGATCCTTCACACTTGTACATAGACTGTAAATAAATTCAATATTTAAGCTGCTAGCTAGTTTGATTGGTTGCACCTGGGCAATGGCATAGCTAAATAAACTGTGGTAGTTTCAGTGGTTAAGGTTCAGTGCACTGTATGTACCAATTTGTCCGTGAGACCGTGAGATAAAGGGAAAATCCGTGAGTCTCACGGTCAATCAGTGAGAGTTGGCAACTATGAGTTGACCAACAACTATTTGTGTGAAATGCCTTTACCAACTGACAACCCAATCCAGTTGACCAATCCAGTTGACCAACAACTATTTGTGTGAAATCCCTTTACCAACTGACAACCCAATCCAGTTGACCAACAACTGTGTGAAATGTGAAATACCTTTACCAACTGACAACCCAATCCAGTTGACCAATCCAGTTGACCAACAACTGTGTGAAATCCCTTTACCAACTGACAACCCAATCCAGTTGACCAACAACTGTGTGAAATCACTTTACCAACTGACAACCCAATCCAGTTGACCAACAACTGTGTGAAATCCCTTTACCAACTGACAACCCAATCCAGTTGACCAACAACTGCGTGAAATCCCTTTACCAACTGACAACCCAATCCAGTTGACCAATCCAGTTGACCAACAACTATTTGTGTGAAATCCCTTTACCAACTGACAACCCAATCCAGTTGACCAACATCTATGTGTGAAATTCCTTTACCAACTGACAACCAACCGAAGACCAAATTACATGGAGTTCTCAGAACGAATTGCCCATGGAAGATGATAGAATAGAGAAGTGCTCGGAAAAACGAAGTCTTACAGAATATTACGGCCATAAATGGTTGGAGTGGCTCCAGATTATTATTAAGCACTTGAGCATGTGCTTTTGTCATTTTTGTGCATTGATAATTAGGCGAGTATTAGGTATATATGTGTCTGTCTGTCTGTCCGTCTGTCTGTCTGTCTGTATGTATGTAGTGAGTGTGTGTGTGCTCCAACCCTCCAATAGAATTTGCTGTTGAGTAGTACTCTCCCATTCACAAAGTCCAAATGGGAAAGAGTTTGCCCTCAAATAGGTTTCATAGCATGTGTTCACAGGCATGCATGGGCAGGCATGCATGGACAGGCAAGCATGGGCAGGCATGCATGGACAGGCAGGCATGGGCAGGCATGCATGGACAGGCAAGCATGGGCAGGCAAGCATGGGCATGCATGCTGCATGGGCAGGTATGCATGGGCAGGCGTGCATGGGCAGTCAAGCATGGGCAGGCATGCATGGCAGGCACAGTCTGGCAAAGGTTATCATAAAATCATTGAGTTCTATGGGATGTCAGCGGCCATTGACAGCTGTGAATATGGCGTCATTCACTGTCCAAAGGCACTCACCTCGTTGCGTATTCTGCTGAGGATGTAGCCCAGTTTCTCCGAGGAAGAAGGCACCATCTTCAGCATGAAAGGGAAGAGATTGACATAGCCAAAGCTGTTCACAAATCTGCTTTGCACACAAAAACAACAATACCAACACAACAACAACAACAACAACAAACAACAATACACAAACAATGCACAACATCACAAACAACAACACAAACAACACAACAACAACAATACACAACAAATGGAAAGGGAGGGGGTGGGGAATTAAATGAAAAATTTGTACGACTATCACCTGACATCATTATTTGCTTTAAGATTTATCTCTAAATCAGCTTTTTGCCAACGTTCCAACCGAAATACTTTGGACTTTGCAGAAGCTGATTTAAAGATAAACCTGAAAGCATAGAAACAAAATACTATGATCCCAAGACGTTTGACTTGAATGGGTGCAGCATGTTTGAGGTTAGAAGAAGTAACAGGAACACCATTCAACTAACAGCATCATAAAAACACACCCAGATCTTCCTGTCACATACAGTGCATGTACACAGCTATATCTGCCAAGGAATGTGAGCAAGAAGCTCCCGGTCATTCTTACAGGTTAGCATATAATTACATCTTAATAAAAGTCAAAAAAAATTGGGGGTTGCATTGCAGTTCAACGTACGAACAGCATCCAACAAAACGGGTTACTGGGCGTTCAGGATCGCTAGCGAGTTGCGCGTGGCAATCATTGGGAGATGGAGACTTGAAGCAAGAAGATAAGTTTCCTCAGCTCATGAGAAATGATGGATTTTACACCTAAATTTCCAAGGATTTAGGATTACTATTGGAAACGAGGCAGGGCATCGACCGCTTCCTCCGCCACTATTGTGCAGGGCATCGACTGCTTCCTCTGCCACTATTGTGCAGGGCATCAACCACTTCCTCTGCCACTATTGTGCAGGGCATCGACCACTTCCTCCGCCACTATTGTGCAGGGCATCGACTTCTTCCTCTGCCACTATTGTGCAGGGCATCGACTGCTTCCTCTGCCACTATTGTGCAGGGCATCGACCACTTCCTCTGCCACTTTGTGCAGGGCATCGACTGCTTCCTCTGCCACTATTGTGCAGGGCATCGACTGCTTCCTCTGCCACTATTGTGCAGGGCATCGACCGCTTCCGCCGCCACTATTGTGCAGGGCATCAACCACTTCCTCTGCCACTATTGTGCAGGGCATCGACCACTTCCTCCGCCACTATTGTGCAGGGCATCGACTGCTTCCTCTGCCACTATTGTGCAGGGCATCGACTGCTTCCTCTGCCACTATTGTGCAGGGCATCGACCACTTCCTCTGCCACTTTGTGCAGGGCATCGACTGCTTCCTCTGCCACTATTGTGCAGGGCATCGACTGCTTCCTCTGCCACTATTGTGCAGGGCATCGACCGCTTCCGCCGCCACTATTGTGCAGGGCATCGACTGCTTCCTCCGCCACTATTGTGCAGGGCATCGACTGCTTCCCCCGCCACTATTGTGCAGGGCATCGACTGCTTCCTCTGCCACTATTGTGCAGGGCATCGACTGCTTCCTCTGCCACTATTGTGCAGGGCATCGACCGCTTCCCCCGCCACTATTGTGCAGGGCATCGACCACTTCCTCCGCCACTATTGTGCAGGGCATCGACCAGTTCCTCTGCCACTATTGTGCAGGGCATCGACCACTTCCACCACCACTATTGTGCAGGGCATCAACCACTTCCTCTGCCACTATTGTGAAAGCTACACTACAGCCAGGCGGCCCGGTAGAGAGAGACCTTCCAAGTAACAACAGCCGCCCGAGAGATTGTGGAGGAGCAAGGTGCAAGCTGACGATGATAAAACTACCTACCAGCCACACGAGCTCATTAACTGCAAGAGGTTGATGGTGAGCTATTCTGCATTGTCTTAGATGGAATTTTCAGGGAAGCTCCTTCTGCCAGTTGGTACGAGACCAGAGCAAAGTTTATGTTAGTCTTGCTAGCTTGGAATGCTTAAGGCTTTATACTGACCGGATTTAGCTGGTCGGAGACAAGGGCTGATATATCTCAAAACGGCAAATTGGAAAAAAAGTGGTGCCAGTCCACAAGAGACCATATTGTACTTTTATTTCAATTCAATGAATGGATAACGTTGTGGCTGGGGTTGAGATAGGAAGGAAGAAAATATCTGTTGAGGTTGGCATGTGTCTGATACTTAGCATGTGTCAGTACTTTTAAGCACAGATGTGCTGGAAATGGCAGAACTATCCAGAAGAATAGTATCATTGGAGAAGGAAGCAAGAGAACGGTAGGGAAGGTGATGCTAGTTGAGATGCGGGATCAGGTCGGGAAGTGAGAGCGGCCATTGAAAAAGTGAAGGAAAAAACATCTGCTGCTCAACCAGAAAATGCTCAGCCAGAAAAACATTTAATGTGAAAAGGACAGTCACTGACGATGATCTAGTAAAGGAATTTGGCATGGTAATGGTGACGACTTATTTGGAGGGGGGAGAGAACTCCCACGTCTGACTAAAAGACAGAAAGTTAGAAGAAACAATGTCAAGGCACGGCTAGTGTGCTAGAGCTGGCAGCAGGAGGCGCATCAATTCAAATAGGAGGACCACTCATAACCATGAAGAACAAAGTTAAGGAAGGAAGTGATGATGCAAGCTGCTAAACATATCCATCAGGAGGGGGGGTGGGGGGGGTGTCTTGGTTCGTCGTTGGTCTCCTAGAAATTGAGCAAGGGTGGAGGTGACTGAAGTACGCCAGGTCGTAAACTTCATTGATGTTCTTACCCCTCGTGTCAACATTATTGCGGTAGGTACAGAGTTGGTCCAGTCTCCAGAGCAGGTCAGGCATAAGGCATACATTAGTCTTGTGTGACTGCGCCACTCGCCACCCAGAGGCTGTACCATTGCGTAACATTGACGCTGGGTATGTTTCAGAAAAATTAGTAGGTTACTTTCCAGGTTGGGAATACCAAAACAAATTCTCACAAACCAATGTGCAGCAACTTCATGAAGGAGGCTTACTGTCTGCTGGGAGCCTAACCTCTCAGGGTAAGCCCTAACATCCAAAGACGGATGGCTTCGTTGAGCGATTTATTATAGCCATGCTTAGGAAGACAGCAGTAGAGGATGGGAAAGATCAGGACAAGTATGACCTTAGTTGCTGCTTGCCTACAGAAGGCAGCTTCGATAGGGTCCCCCCCCCCACACACACACTCTTATCTGAGTATTTGGAAGACCAGTGAGAAACCCTATGGACTAGCCATACAAGGTGGCTTATAGGCTTCTGAAAATTGAGGCTTATCTTAGCAAAGCAAAAACTTGCACAAGTTCACTGAATCAAAACAAGTGGTAGCACAAGCAACCCTCCAGTTGACCATGCCACAAAGAAAGCCAAGAATATATATATATACATGTATATATACACATGTACATGTATGTATACATGTATATACATACATATGTACATGTATATACAATGATGTATACATTATATATATATACACATTTATATATAATGTATGTATATATATACATATATGCATGTACATACAATGTATGTATATACATTATATACATGTGTATACATGTATATATACATATAATATATGTAGTATATGTACATGTATATATATATATATATATATATATAATATATTTTTTTTTTAATCTCGTTACTTTTGAGCATGGAAAGAGAGATATTCATAATTGCTGGAACTACAATATAATAATGACAATGATGATGATGACTACTACTACTTTTTATTATAAAAAACAAACAAATAGCTTGTCTTCTTGTCAGTGCTACTTACCGCAAGGTTGGTGCCCTGGTGACCTTTCTTCTCTTAGTGGCTGGAAGAGGGACATCCATGTTACCACAATGGAGTGCACAGCAATAATAACAACAGTAATAGATGAGGAGCACCATAGCAACAGCAACTTATAAACAGTGAAGCATGGCTAGCTAGTGTACATACATGCATGTACATGCATGTACGTATATGCATGTACATGTATGTATGTAGTAATGCAGAGGACAGTGCTCCTGACAGATGGATTCTCTATAGCAACAAAACAACGTAATATGACAGCATTCTACAGTTCTCCATGCACAGCCCTACAACACCAGCATCCACACACACACACACACACACACACATCACACCTTACATGGAATGTTTGGATGTGAACTTTGCACTTTAACAAGCTTGACTGAGGCAGTGTGCAACCCGTAGTCAGCGTACATCTGCAGAATAATAGAAGAATGTTGCAACCTACAATGTGGATACGAATAATAATAACAATAGATAATTTATAATTGAGTGTGTGCATGCATTGTAGTCCTTGCCTTCTCTGTGTAAGAGTGCTCCATTGAGTGTGTGTGCATGCATTGTAGTCCTTGCCTTCTCTGTGTAAGAGTGCTCCATTGAGTGTGTGCATGCATTGTAGTCCTTGCCTTCTCTGTGTAAGAGTGCTCCATTGAGTGTGTGCATGCATTGTAGTCCTTGCCTTCTCTGTGTAAGAGTGCTCCATTGAGTGTGTGCATGCATTGTAGTCCTTGCCTTCTCTGTGTAAGAGTTCTCCATTGAGTGTGTGCATGCATTGTAGTCCTTGCCTTCTCTGTGTAAGAGTGCTCCATTGAGTGTGTGCATGCATTGTAGTCCTTGCCTTCTCTGTGTAAGTGTGCTCCATTGAGTGTGTGCATGCATTGTAGTCCTTGCCTTCTCTGTGTAAGAGTGCTCCATTGAGTGTGTGCATGCATTGTAGTCCTTGCCTTCTCTTTGTAAGAGTGCTCCATTGAGTGTGTGCATGCATTGTAGTCCTTGCCTTCTCTTTGTAAGAGTGCTCCATTGAGTGTGTGCATGCATTGTAGTCCTTGCCTTCTCTGTGTAAGAGTGCTCCATTGAGTGTGTGCATGCATTGTAGTCCTTGCCTTCTCTGTGTAAGAGGACTCCATTGAGTGTGTGCATGCATTGTAGTCCTTGCCTTCTCTGTGTAAGAGTGCTCCATTGAGTGTGTGCATGCATTGTAGTCCTTGCCTTCTCTGTGTAAGAGTGCTCCATTGAGTGTGTGCATGCATTGTAGTCCTTGCCTTCTCTGTGTAAGAGTGCTCCATTGAGTGTGTGCATGCATTGTAGTCCTTGCCTTCTCTGTGTAAGAGTGCTCCATTGAGTGTGTGCATGCATTGTAGTCCTTGCCTTCTCTGTGTAAGAGTCCTCCATTGAGTGTGTGCATGCATTGTAGTCCTTGCCTTCTCTGTGTAAGAGTGCTCCATTGAGTGTGTGCATGCATTGTAGTCCTTGCCTTCTCTGTGTAAGAGTGCTCCATTGAGTGTGTGCATGCATTGTAGTCCTTGCCTTCTCTGTGTAAGAGTGCTCCATTGAGTGTGTGCATGCATTGTAGTCCTTGCCTTCTCTGTGTAAGAGTCCTCCATTGAGTGTGTGCATGCATTGTAGTCCTTGCCTTCTCTGTGTAAGAGTGCTCCATTGAGTGTGTGCATGCATTGTAGTCCTTGCCTTCTCTGTGTAAGAGTTCTCCATTGAGTGTGTGCATGCATTGTAGTCCTTGCCTTCTCTGTGTAAGAGTGCTCCATTGAGTGTGTGCATGCATTGTAGTCCTTGCCTTCTCTGTGTAAGAGTGCTCCATTGAGTGTGTGCATGCATTGTAGTCCTTGCCTTCTCTGTGTAAGAGTGCTCCATTGAGTGTGTGCATGTACTGTAGTCCTTGCCTTCTCTGTGTAAGAGTGCTCCATTGAGTGTGTGCATGCATTGTAGTCCTTGCCTTCTCTGTGTAAGAGTCCTCCATTGAGTGTGTGCATGCATTGTAGTCCTTGCCTTCTCTGTGTAAGAGTTCTCCATTGAGTGTGTGCATGCATTGTAGTCCTTGCCTTCTCTGTGTAAGAGTGCTCCATTGAGTGTGTGCATGCATTGTAGTCCTTGCCTTCTCTGTGTAAGAGTGCTCCATTGAGTGTGTGCATGCATTGTAGTCCTTGCCTTCTCTGTGGAAGAGTGTTCCATTGAGTGTGTGCATGCATTGTAGTCCTTGCCTTCTCTGTGTAAGAGTGCTCCATTGAGTGTGTGCATGCATTGTAGTCCTTGCCTTCTCTGTGTAAGAGTGCTCCATTGAGTGTGTGCATGCATTGTAGTCCTTGCCTTCTCTGTGTAAGAGTGCTCCATTGAGTGTGTGCATGCATTGTAGTCCTTGCCTTCTCTGTGTAAGAGTGCTCCATTGATTGTGTACATGCATTGTAGTCCTTGCCTTCTCTGTGTAAGAGTGCTCCATTGAGTGTGTGCATGCATTGTAGTCCTTGCCTTCTCTGTGTAAGAGTGTTCCATTGAGTGTGTGCATGCATTGTAGTCCTTGCCTTCTCTGTGTAAGAGTGTTCCATTGAGTGTGTGCATGCATTGTAGTCCTTGCCTTCTCTGTATAAGAGTGCTCCATTGAGTGTGTGCATGCATTGTAGTCCTTGCCTTCTCTGTGTAAGAGTGCTCCATTGAGTGTGTGCATGCATTGTAGTCCTTGCCTTCTCTGTATAAGAGTGCTCCATTGAGTGTGTGCATGCATTGTAGTCCTTGCCTTCTCTGTGTAAGAGTGCTCCATTGAGTGTGTGCATGTACTGTAGTCCTTGCCTTCTCTGTGTAAGAGTGCTCCATTGAGTGTGTGCATGCATTGTAGTCCTTGCCTTCTCTGTGTAAGAGTCCTCCATTGAGTGTGTGCATGCATTGTAGTCCTTGCCTTCTCTGTGTAAGAGTGCTCCATTGAGTGTGTGCATGCATTGTAGTCCTTGCCTTCTCTGTGTAAGAGTGCTCCATTGAGTGTGTGCATGCATTGTAGTCCTTGCCTTCTCTGTGTAAGAGTGCTCCATTGAGTGTGTGCATGCATTGTAGTCCTTGCCTTCTCTGTGTAAGAGAGCTCCATTGAGTGTGTGCATGCATTGTAGTCCTTGCCTTCTCTGTGTAAGAGTGCTCCATTGAGTGTGTGCATGCATTGTAGTCCTTGCCTTCTCTGCATCCATTGAGTGCGTGCACAAGCATCTTATACATATGACAAGAATAACAAGTGCCTCGGGCAACACCAGTCCCTGCCTAGTGTAATTACTAATGTTGCATACCAGACCTCTCTATAGAGGATGTCTTCAATACATACATGTCCCTCAATACAGAGGTCCTACAACCAGGATACTTTGTGCATTCATACGGACCTCCCCAGCACTATCCTGGGAGGTCATTTGGCAGAGGAAGTGACATGAATGACTGCAGGTCTGAACCAAACAAAGCGACTCACAAATGTGCAGTACCTTTCTCTTCTTGTCCCAATGCAGCTTATCCAGCAGCACAGGGTCAGAGAGAAGCTGATAGGTCAGTCTATACGCCTGCCCATCCTCTAATAAATATACGACAACAATAACAACACATACAGTGTGTAAAAAGGGGGGGGGGGGGGACAACTTGCAAAATTGCGAGAACTCCCTCCTCCCTCTCCCCCCCCATTCCCCACCAGACAAGCAATCAGAAAGAAGGTTATGTTAATATATAATACTTAAACCTCTGAGATACCTTCTAACATTCACCTCTCCTCTGAGCTCAGACCTTCAAACATTCACCTCTCCTCTGAGAGACCTTCAAACATTAACCTCTCCTCTGAGAGACCTACAAACATTCACCTCTCCTCTGAGAGACCTTCAAACATTCACCTCTCCTCTAAGAGACCTTCAAACATTCACCTCTCCTCTGAGAGACCTTCAAACATTCACCTCTCCTCTGAGAGACCTTCAAACATTCACCTCTCCTCTAAGAGACCTTCAAACATTCACCTCTCCTCTAAGAGACCTTCAAACATTCACCTCTCCTCTGAGAGACCTTCAAACATTAACCTCTCCTCTGAGAGACCTTCAAACATTCACCTCTCCTCTGAGAGACCTTCAAACATTCACCTCTCCTCTGAAAGACCTTCAAACATTCATCTCTCCTCTGAGAGACCTTCAAACATTCACCTCTCCTCTGAGAGACCTACAAACATTCACCTCTCCTCTGAGAGACCTTCAAACATTCATCTTTCCTCTGAGACCTTCAAACATTCACCTCTCCTCTGAGAGACTTTCAAACATTCACCTCTCCTCCGAGAGACCTTCAAACATTCACCTCTCCTCTGAGAGACCTTCAAACATTCACCTCTCCTCTGAGAGACCTTCAAACATTCACCTCTCCTCTGAGAGACCTTCAAACATTCACCTCTCCTCTGAAAGACCTTCAAACATTCACCTCTCCTCTAAGAGACCTTCAAACATTCACCTCTCCTCTAAGAGACCTTCAAACATTAACCTCTCCTCTGAGAGACCTACAAACATTCACCTCTCCTCTGAGAGACCAACAAACATTCACCTCTCCTCTGAGAGACCTACAAATATTCATCTCTGGACCTGTTCCTTTGTAAAAGTAGGTGGACAAAGAAAATAACGACAGCCAAAAAGCCATTATGAAACTCAGCTATCCTTAAGTGTGGGATTATAACGATAGTTATTCCCTCTAACTCGCAGAGATAGAGGGGAGATTGCAAGTTCAGGGGTTGATATGTTGATGCTAACTGAGTGACGGTGAGCTTATCCTGCAGCACTGGGTAATGGCGACCTTATCCTGCAGCACTGGGTAATGTCGACCTTATCCTGCAGCACTGGGTAATGTCGACCTTATCCTGCAGCACTGGGTAATGTCGACCTTATCCTGTAGCACTGGGTAATGGCGACCTTATCCTGCAGCACTGGGTAATGGTAACCTTATCCTGCAGCACTGGGTGATGGCGACCTTATCCTGCAGCACTGGGTGATGGCGACCTTATCCTGCAGCACTGGGTGATGGCGACCTTATCCTGCAGCACTGGGTAATGTCGACCTTATCCTGTAGCACTGGGTAATGGCGACCTTATCCTGCAGCACTGGGTAATGGTAACCTTATCCTGCAGCACTGGGTGATGGCGACCTTATCCTGCAGCACTGGGTGATGGCGACCTTATCCTGCAGCACTGGGTGATGGCGACCTTATCCTGCAGCACTGGGCAATGGCGACCTTATCCTGCAGCACTGGGTAATGGTAACCTTATCCTGCAGCACTGGGCAATGGCGACCATATCCTGCAGCACTGGGTAATGGCGACCTTATCCTGCAACACTGGGCAATGGCGACCTTATCCTGCAGCACTGGGTAATGGTGACCTTAGCAATATATATATACTGTTTTACTGCATTTTTTTCCTATTGCAGGTTTTAGTATTTCAAGTTCTGCTAGCACGTGAGAGATTTGTAACATAAATACTTAACTTTCTACCACTTTATATATGGTATTTTATGTTAGAAGCACGGACTTTGTACCATTACAATTTTTACAACTTATCCTGAGCACTGGGTAATGGTGTCCTTATCCTGCAGCACTGGGTAATGGCGACCTTATCCTGCAGCACTGGGTAATGGTGTCCTTATCCTGCAGCACTGGGTAATGGCGACCTTATCCTGCAGCACTGGGTAATGGCGACCTTATCCTGAGCACTGGGTAATGGTGTCCTTATCCTGCAGCACTGGGTAATGGCGACCTTATCCTGCAGCACTGGGTAATGGCGACCTTATCCTGCAGCACTGGGTAATGGTGTCCTTATCCTGCAGCACTGGGTAATGGCGACCTTATCCTGCAGCACTGGGTAATGGCGACCTTATCCTGAGCACTGGGTAATGGTGTCCTTATCCTGCAGCACTGGGTAATGGCGACCTTATCCTGCAGCACTGGGTAATGGCGACCTTATCCTGCAGCACTGGGTAATGGTGTCCTTATCCTGCAGCACTGGGTAATGGTGTCCTTATCCTGCAGCACTGGGTAATGGCGACCTTATCCTGCAGCACTGGGTAATGGTGACCTTATCCTGCAGCACTGGGTAATGGCGACCTTATCCTGAGCACTGGGTAATGGTGTCCTTATCCTGCAGCACTGGGTAATGGCGACCTTATCCTGCAGCACTGGGTAATGGCGACCTTATCCTGAGCACTGGGTAATGGTGTCCTTATCCTGCAGCACTGGGTAATGGCGACCTTATCCTGCAGCACTGGGTAATGGCGACCTTATCCTGCAGCACTGGGTAATGGTGTCCTTATCCTGCAGCACTGGGTAATGGTGTCCTTATCCTGCAGCACTGGGTAATGGCGACCTTATCCTGCAGCACTGGGTAATGGTGACCTTATCCTGCAGCACTGGGTAATGGCGACCTTATCCTGAGCACTGGGTAATGGTGTCCTTATCCTGCAGCACTGGGTAATGGCGACCTTATCCTGCAGCACTGGGTAATGGCGACCTTATCCTGCAGCACTGGGTAATGGTGTCCTTATCCTGCAGCACTGGGTAATGGTGTCCTTATCCTGCAGCACTGGGTAATGGCGACCTTATCCTGCAGCACTGGGTAATGGTGACCTTATCCTGCAGCACTGGGTAATGGTGACCTTATCCTACCTTTGACCTTATCCTGCAGCACTGGGCCCCACCACTCAAACTCAATAGGCCACCACCATTAGGACGTGGTATCATGCTCTGGTATTAACCCTCTCACCTCCGTAAGTGCCTATAGGGTGTTTACATGTGACGTTACTATCACGCGAAATTCCATCGGCGGCCATTTTAGTGTACAGAGCGAGTATTGGAGTATGGTGCTGTGTGTTGTTATAGGTTGTTCCAAACGTTCTGGTCGTGACAAAGACGTTTCGTTTTACAGAATACCCAAGATAGTAACCCACAAGGGTAAGCAGGAGTATGAGCTTACAAAAAAGCGAAGAAATGTTTTTCTTGCTGCGATATCTAGAGATGCTCTCACAGATACTCAAGTCCTTGAAAACAATCGTATTTGCTCTATGCATTTCATATTGGGAAAGCCAGCATACCTCTACGATGAAACGAATCCTGATTGGCTGCCTACTTTACATCTTGGTCACGAAAAGAAAAAGGCTCAGCCTAACCAAGAAGCTACTGAAGGATGGGAGAGGAAGAAAGCAAGGAGGGAAGCTGCTGAAACACTGGAGGCTGCACGGTCTCTATCATCACTTGGTGAGTCAGTTGAGCCAGTGACAGATCCCGAAGAAATGAATCAAGGTATTGCCATTGAACCAGAGACAGAAACTGGTGTGTCAACACAGACAGATCTAACCTCAGCCTGTCTGCAAACAGTTAGCCCAGTGCCATCATGTAATTGATGATTTAACCATCAAACTTTCACAAAGAGTAGTTACATTCTCTGAAAAGTTCTTTGTTATGATGAGACGGTGACATTTTATTCTGGTTTACCAAAATTCAAAATTATAAAGGCAGTTTTTGACTTGGTGAAAATATCGGTGCCAAGTTCTGATCGAACCAAGCTGTCCAGTATTCAGGAGTTTATGGTTGCAATGGTAAAGCTTGGACTTAATTGTCAGGTACAAGACCTTGCATATCGTTAACATATCATGTGATACTGTGTCGCGAATACTATTGAAGTAGATGACAGCAATGGATAATAGCTTGCGCAACCTAATCTTGTGGCCTGATCGTGAAGCCTTATCTAAGACTATCAGATTGTTTCCGTGCCTCATTTGGAACTAAAGTTGCTGTGATAATTGATTGCTTTGAGGTTTTTATTGAGCGTCCATCTAATCTTCAAGCAAGAGCCAGCACGTGGTCTTCATACAAGCACCATAATACAGTGAAAGTGTTACTGGGGATCGCACCACAAGGAGTAGTATCTTTTTTTCCTGAACCATGGGGTGGCCGTGTCAGTGACAAGTACCTCACTGAACACTGTGGGATATTGGACAAGCTACTCCCTGAAGCTGTTGTGTTAGCAGACCGGGGATTTGACATCAAAGATTCTGCAGGAATAATGCATGCAGAACTTCACATTCCTGCATTCACTGAGGGGAAAAGCCAGTTAACAGCAATGGAAATACAGGAAACACGAACTATTGCAAATGTGCGAATACATGTTGAACGTGTCACTGGTAGTGTGAGACAGAAATATTCAACTACAGAGCACATTACCAATCGACTTCGTTATAAAAAGAATGGGAGAAGACTGTCCGCTTATTGATCGGATTGTCCGCATCTGTTGTGCTCTCTGTAATGTATGCGATTCTGTTGTCCCCTTTGATTAGTGAAGATCATATTTATGGCTAACAGGATGCATAAGAAGTTAACATCATGCTTAGAACCCGAGCGGCCAGTTTTTCGGCTAGAGGCATATATACCCGAGCGGCCGATATTTCGGCCAGGGATTTCCCTTTTTCTTCTCCTTCTTTTTTTTTCTTTTTCTTTTTTTCCATTATCAATAAATATAATCAACTTTGAACTTTTGATTCTTTTTTCCCCCAGGACCATAGGGTGGGAGGCATGCACATATTAGGGAGCATAGGGTTCTAAGGGTTAATACAGTGTACAATTATTATATAATTAGTATACAATAATTATTATTAACATTGGACAATTTTAACTAGTAGTACTGAAGCCTGATGGTGTACACACTCTTTTTCGGACAAACAAAGGTAATTTTCTGCAGTCCGGACAATACCATTTGCCTTTGGAAATGGTTCTTATCTTCAGGCACTCGGTATGGAACCATTCAATGGCACAGTCTCCATTCTCACAAGCTATCAGTTCCCTCCTCAGGACCTCCACAGTAGCAGTATTTTGTTTGTTGATCGTGTTCAGATGTGTCTTTTAAAGCTGATGCTTCAGGTTGGATAGCTCTAATGCTGCTACTTGGCTTGGTATACCATTTCCCTAATAACTCGGGGGAGAATACAAGTCCTGAAGAAAAGTTGTGCTTTAGCCATGCATTCGCTCCATAATTGAACATCCTTTGAAATCCGTTCTACATGAAAATCAGTGTCATTATCACTAAATGTGCATACTCAAAAATCACAATATTCGACATCACTGACAAACATTTGTGTCTGCACTTGATAGTAATATGCATGATTACGATCAAGACAAAGCTTTCCATCTGATGTCGTTTGAAGACAAAATGTGTTGTCTTCAGAGGCAGCAGTTACTATATTCTCTCCTCTATGACAGTACGGACATTTAATTTCTAATGTACCTTTCCCGCAACAAGTACAGGAAACGTTCCATCTGGAGATGCACCAATATAGGGCCACAGAGGATGACTGACCAGACCACTGTCTTGTATAGCAAAGTTAGTGTGCTTTACTTTCTCTGCCTTCGTGTAGCTACATATCTCTTATCTCTTGCTGATTCTCGTGTTTACAACCCATGCTGTTTGCTTGCTGGTAAAGCTAAATAATTCAGGGTACAGATGGATTTTATCAAACTCTGAGAAGGATCTGAAGCATCAGTACGACAAACAGCCTTCATTCGTGAAGCTGTCACTCGACCAGCTCTAAAACTGAACCACAGTTTAGAGTTAGACTGAAGTCTGGCTTCTTTCTCCACAGTGAGTGCCATTTCTTTAGAGATTTCAATTTGAACTGATTCACATAATTATGTACCTTCAAAAGTTCATGGTATTCTAAATCCATGAGACTGGTGAAGAAATAGCAGAGATTGGGGAAAGGTAGGTAGCAACCTTTTTGGTTTGTAAACGGATGCATACTTTGGAATAAGGGAAAGTATGGTTAGTTTTGTGCTAGTGTGACTCAAACTTTCATAAAAGGCATCAAATTGATCACTACTGGGGAGAGACTATGGCAGGTTGGTGGTCATCATCAGTCTGTCCTGTTGATGGTACTGTGGAATCTATTGCTTCATCAACTTTCTTTTCTTTCCTCTAGCAGACATAAAGTCAATATCCTTGATAGGTCTTTTTTTTTTAATGAAGGGATGAGCCGTTCACACTTACGTTGTGTACTAGTTTACTTTCCTTGTACTCTAGCAGCAGCTTCCAAATAAAACAGTACAGCAGCTAAGTGTGTACATGCTTCACCTAACCCAGCCATACAATTGCAACGGGTGCAGCACACCTCTCCGGTTTTCTCAATGAAGATCCAACATCTTAGAGGTGTTTCACTAAAACATTGAGAATGGCGAACCTAAATCAAGCAAAAACAACGAATAATGGGGGTCATAAATGCAATCTGGGAGCCTCCACAATCACACCTGCTGTTGTGTAGCTCCCCAGGGCATGCTTTGTCTACTTTACCATACTTTAATATTAGCCTGATGTGAATTTAATATGTATACTTCCTCGTCCAGTTGTCACATATGTTCCTGACACTACTCTCCACGTACGGACATCCTTGATTCAACCACACACAAACGGATTGTACGCCTCCAGAGCCTTAAATTGTTTTGGTGTGATGAAGTTAGTTTTCAGCACTAAATAAGCTACCAAGTCGCTGGCATCCACTGGTGGAACTGACTCTGTTGACTCATCTACGCATGATCCAAACGGATCCAAGCCATTGATAACTTCAATCTTCTGTTTATATCTTTTCTTGGCTTCAGCTGGTAAGTTCTTAGCGTAAGATGGCAAACTTAGCATATTATTGCGCCACAAACAGCTGTACACCAAGATGGCGTGAGCCTGCCGAAACATCATTTTTAATCACGTGATGAAAACGCTCTATAGGCGCAAAGAGCGAGGACCTCTACTAATTTATTCATAGAAAATCAACCTTCCGTTTAAAAATGTTTAAAAACAGCCTGGGTGTGCGCAGAGCTCTACTCTATAATTGGGTGAAGCGATGAGTTGAGGTGGAACAGCATCTGGAGTCTCTACAGGTCCAGTCAAAATTAAAGGACATAGTCAGTCTGGAAAAGGATACACATCTTTGGAAGATGATCATAAACCATGGCCGCAATGCTGGCCAACTGTCCTTTCTCCTGAAAGCTGGATCCGACATCCTCCCCACTCCAGTCAATCTCTGCCGCTGGAAGATACAAGTTGGGGCAAAATGTCAGCTATGCGGCTCCCCCAGACCTACAACTGCACATATCCTTAATGGCTGTCACGTGGCACTGAACCAGGGCAGATACACCTGGAGACATGACTCGGTTTTGGCTCATCTGGTAAGGGAGTTGAAAAAACTCTTGCCCAAGGACACAAAGATTTATGCAGACATAGAGGGGAACAGGGCCGGGAAAAATCCACCGGCCACTATCCACCCAGATATATTTTCTTCTCTCTTGCGGCCTGATATAGTCACCATTGACCAAGAAAAGTATGTATATTTGATGGAGCTAACCGTCGCAAATAATTCTCCACTGGGCCTAGAGAAAGCCAGGTTAATTAAGGAAACAGGGCAACCACATCTAATTTCGGATATGCAATCTAAAGGCCTCCAAGTACAATACAACACCATTTAGATTGGATCCCTTGGCCATTTCACCACCGAATCCACGGCTTCCTTAATTGATGTCCTACCAATAGAACAGTTACACACTAAACAATCCGTACCCATCCTTGTGAAGGCCTCACAACTAGCAATATCTTGCTCTCAGCAAATATTTGCCGCCCACGAGCTCCAAAAATGGAATGAATATAAACCTTTGCTAACGTAACTATCTATTTTACTCTATCTTAATCTTTTTCTTTACAATGTAATTGCATTTCTACCCCACCTCCCTCTTGCCCTTGCCATGCCCATCCCTACATTCTAACAGACATGTATCATGATGTACGCATGTGTCCGAGGTATTGTCAAGATATATATATAACTTTGTCCTAGCTAAGCAATGTAGGGATATGGTAACCACAATACAAGCAAAAAAAAACATGCCTGTTGCGTACGTTAAAAAACACAATGCAAATAAACACACACCCTAAACGCTAACTGGCTCAATGGAAACCAACGGTAGCAAACAGATAAACCGTCCTATCAGCGGTGCTGAAGCTCAAGCGATTCGCAATTTTAAAAAAAAAGTGTCGGTGTGCTAGTAAGCCTCAGTTACGTAGTGAGTTTTTCAAGTCTTTTCTTCGTTCCAGAGCCTTCACTCTTCCCACCTGAAGTATTGCAGTCTAGTCTAAGCCTCCTGCTCCATTCTTCAGTCGAGCACCCATCAAGAAGCAGTGCAGTCGAGATTCCGTCTCCTCCGTACCTGAAGCAGTTTTGTTCCACAGTCGAGCGAGGGTCTCCGCACTCCCATCAGTGGACCACTACAAAGACAAACCTCTCCTTTAATGTAGGTAAATGTGCTCTTCTCCAATTCATACCAAAATCAGCATCTCTAATCTTATTTCCTTACAACATTAATGATCATCAACTCCCATCAGTGGACCACTACAAAGACCTTGGTATACATACGTATCGAATGATCTGAGCTGGAATTTTCACTACAATCATATTTTAAGTAAAGCATATAAGTGCCTAGGTCTAATACATGTACGTAGAACCTTCAGTCATGTCAACTCTGTGGAAAACAAAAATACCCTTTATCTAGCTCTCGTTAGATCTCAATTCTCAATTGGTATATGGTTCACCTCTCTGGAGACCTCAGTTCATCAAAGATATTGTGGCATTGGAAAGAATCCAAAGACATGCTACAAAATTTGTTCTACACAATTACACCATGGACTATAAGTCTAGACTTGTTGAACTAAAGATTCTTCCACTGATGTATTTTTTTGAACTTGCTGACATTATGTTTTTCATAAGGAGCATAAAAAATACAACTACCAGCTTCAATATATCGAGCCACGTAACTTTCACCTCCACCAACACTCGATCATCACAGTCACTAAAGCTCAACCACTGGAGGATGTGTTATAATCTTTCCAGGCACTTTTACTGGCTCTGGAACATCATTCCACCTAGAGATGTGCAACAGACTATGGCCACTATTAAACTGAAACTAAATAAGCATTTATGGTCTGTAGTTCTCTCTACCTTTGATCCCGATAATCCATGCACCTTCCACTTATTATGCCCATGCAGAGCTAGAATGGCGGCCATCTGTCATTTTCTGAGCAATTCACCAATTTGTCGACCAAATCACTGCTTGCTCTGCCAGATTGTCCTAACAGCAAATAACAAGCTAAGTGGCTACTACTAGTCAGCTGCTTAGTGTTGCAGCTGCAGTGGTTACCAGGATGTAAAATTTACTTAGTGTTGTGATTAGTGTTGTGAAAAAGGAAAAGGAGGGGGGAAAACATAGTGGGTTAGCTAACGCTAATAGCATGCAGTGTGGGTGCCCTTGGCTAATTGTATCCCCTAGGCTAATTGCCATGTACTAGGCTGAGGTCTGGTGATTGTAGGAAACAGCTGAGCTAGGTACAAATTATTTCAATGCTGATCGTAGCATTGAGTTATGGTGGGAAAGTACAACTAGACTCCAAACCAGTGGGGAGGAGGAAGTACAGGAAGAAAGTCTGCTACTGCTAGCACCTCAGCGTCAGTAGCGAATGAAGATGAAGAGAATGAGTCAGACAGAAGTAGTGAGTCTGGTGACAATCTTCCTTCAGAAGACTGAGATAACTGGATGGAGAACATGCAGTGACATTTTTGTCCTACTTAACTTTTCATGCTGTATTGTCATTGTTTTTATGAATCATACTATTATTGCAAGTATACCAACATTTAGTAGAAGTATAATGACTGACCAATATTAGAAAATGACCTAGCAAATCTTATTATGCTAGGATATCATGTCCTACCAACATCAAACCTTATTTCTAGCTCTGCACTTCCGCCTGGCTTAATCTTCTATCTGGTAAAGGGTCGACGACTTGTGGGGTTCATTTCTGGCTTATTCTTCTAGCTGGTAAAGGGTCACACCAGTTATTAACCTGCACAGCCCATTCTCACAACCCGCTGCATAGCCAGGCAATGAATCTCCAGGCGTTGCTATCCTAATTGATCTCTTCACCATGACAACCATTCTCGTTTGACGTAACCCGCATTATTTAATGAGGAGACCCTTTCACATTGTTTTTACGGGTGGTAACGTGCGGTGCATAGATAGATAGATAGATAGATATGCCATGCACGGCAATACAAGGTTGTCCACCCGACTCTCCCCCTCTGAGGACCCGCTTCGCCTACCAAATAATACAGAACTACTAAAAACCAACTCAAGACCGTGAATAATGAAACCCCCTCATCTGCCACACACCCCATTGTATTCACACAACCTTAATCTTCCATTCCCGTTACATACAGTTCTAAAAGGCGCCCTCGGTCACTTTCGCACCCTTGGGGAGATCTCACGCTAACATCATAATGTACGTGCACAGTCTCTAACTGGCAGAGCATCATGTTACTAGCATACAACATGCATGTACATGTACATGTATGTTTGTATACAGTAGCAAAGGAAGGGCTTGCAGAGACTTTGAGAGCTGCCATTCTAACGCATGCCAATCTTCTTCAGAGTCAAGTTTAGGCAACAGTCCCTCCCTCTCTCCCTTTCTCTCACCTCCGACCAGCTCCGCTATCTTGGCCATTACGCCGGCGGCCAGTCTCATCCAGCAGCGCAGGTCCACGTGGTACTCCTCCTCGGAGGGGTGGGAGGCACGAGGAAAATCATCAAGACCAGACGTCAGCGTCTGTGAGGAACATACACAGAGAGAGTGGGAACATACACACCCCTCACTTCATTCTCCCCAACCCCTGTGAGTGGAAACATACCCCTCACTTCATTCTCCCCAACCCCTGTGAGTGGGAACATACCCCTCACTTCATTCTCCCCAATCCCTGTGAGTGGGAACATACCCCTCACCCCAAACTTCATTCTCCCCAACCCCTGTGAGTGGGAACATACCCCTCACTTCATTCTCCCCAATCCCTGTGAGTGGGAACATACCCCTCACCCCAAACTTCATTCTCCCCAACCCCTGTGAGTGGGAACATACCCCTCACTTCATTCTCCCCAACCCCTGTGAGTGGGAACATAGGGTTTCATACAGGATTTTTGGTTGGGGGGGAGGGGGGGGGAGAAAAGTATCCAGCTTAGCATCGCCCACTTTTAGCACGCTATTGTATGTAGCGTTCTTCTCAATTCTAGCAGATGAGAGTCAAGACATTTCCACACAGGAGGAGCTATCGGTTTGTTTCCGGTGGCTTGTGGATGGTCACCCAGAGGAACACTTTTTGACGATTCTTCATCTCAAATCCACTGATACTGAAGAAATTACACATGCTCTAACTTCCTTCATCAGTGAGAAGAATCTTGATTACTCTAAACTTGTTGGACAAGGGTATGACGGTGCTGCAACATTCTCTGGTTGCAGAAGTGGAGTGCAAAGAAGGATGAAGGTGCATGCAGCCCAAGCTCTACATCCACTGCTCCTGCCACAGGTTGCAGCTTGCTTCCATGCAAGCAGCCGAGTCTGTTGCTACCGTGAAAAAGATGTTTGGCACAATGGCCAGCTTGTGGAAATTGTTTTATTATTCCCCCCCAAAAAGCAGAAGCTCTGAAAAATGTGGTCAGTCCTAAATTTTCTAGAGCTGAAAGTAGTCAAACCAAGCCAAACAAGATGGCTATCTCATGAGAGATGTGTGCGAGCCATTCGTAAGGAACTTCCTGCTCTGATAACTACTTTGCACACGCTCTATGAAGATTGTGGTGACGCAGAAGCATATGGCATAGCGTTGGTGTTGGGCTCTTATAGTGGAGTGGCCACTATCATTCTGCTATCATCCGTGCTTGATCTTCTTGCTAAGCTCAATTGCTTTATAGCAAGGCGACTGATTTCAGCAAGTTGCCAATCATCCTTGAGAGCATCGTTTCAGAGCTGAAATGCCTCAAGAATGAGGATGCAGAATGTTGTTCTCTGGTGGAAACAACTGTTGACATGCTTGCTAGTGAACATGACATCACATGCAGGAGGAGTTCAACTCAAACTGGCAGTGCAGCTGCCACATCAATGAGTGAGTACCGCAATTCAACAGCTATTCCATATATTGACAAACTTGTTTCCAATATAAATGGCCATTTCACTGATGGTGCTGTGGAGCTACTTGTCTCCTCATCGATCTTTGACCTTGCTTCGATGCCAACAGAAGATACTGCTCTTCTTGAGTATGGTAATCCACAACTGCAAACTCTAGTTAACTTCTATGGGAAAGAAGCAACTGTAGAGTTTGATGGTGAAACCTTCACTTCTCCACCTCTCGTGAATGGAAAAGAAATCTTTGCTGAGTGGAGAGTTTTTAAGAGAGTCTTGGCACAAGAGAAGAAGAAAATGATGGAGAAAAAGAAACTAAGTAAACCACCCACTCTACAGGATATGAAGACAGAGATGGAGCTTTCAGGAGCATACAAAGAGATCTTCCCAGAGATTTTCAAGTTACTGGATATTTTGCTAACTCTTCCAATTGCAACAGCTACTGTCGAACATTCTTTTAGTCGGATGAAGATTGTGAAGACACGTCTTCGAAATAGACTAAGTGACATCAACCTTGCCAGGCTCATGAAAATCACAATTGAAGGGCCTGAACTGACTTCAGTAGATTTTAGTGCAATTTTGGACATATTCAAGGAGAAAAATCGTCCTATTGCTTTATAAAATTCTGTTTTCTAAATTACTATAATGTCAATGTCAATGTTGCACTATGACATCATAATTTTTGAAAAATCCTGTGGGGGAGAAACTCTGGCTGGGTGGGGGGGGGGGGGGGGGGGGGGGACATCCCAGGTCCCCCCCCCCCCCCCCCCCCCCCCCCCCTCCCTGTATGAAACCCTGCCTCACTTCATTCTCCCCACCCCCTATATCAAACCAACAGTTCTAAATTCAGATTGACTAACATTGAAGGAGCCGAGTGTTCTATCTCCAACTACACTATGTAAATACAGTGTACCACAAGGTAAATAATAGCTATGTATTTACCCAGTGTATAATACCATAAGGTAAATAATAGCTATGTATTCACCCAGTGTATAATACCATAAGGTAAATAATAGCTATGTATTTACCAAGTGTATAATACCATAAGGTAAATAATAGCTATGTATTCACCCAGTGTATAATACCATAAGGTAAATAATAGCTATGTATTTACCTAGTGTATAATACCATAAGGTAAATAATAGCTATGTATTTACCTAGTGTATAATACCATAAGGTAAATAATAGCTATGTATTCACCCAGTGTACATAATACCATAAGGTAAATAATAGCTATGTATTTACCTAGTGTATAATACCATAAGGTAAATAATAGCTATGTATTTACCCAGTGTATAATACCATAAGGTAAATAATAGCTATGTATTTACCTAGTTTATAATACCATAAGGTAAATAATAGCTATGTATTCACCCAGTGTATAATACCATAAGGTAAATAATAGCTATGTATTCACCCAGTGTATAATACCATAAGGTAAATAATAGCTATGTATTTACCCAGTGTATAATACCATAAGGTAAATAATAGCTATGTATTCACCCAGTGTATAATACCATAAGGTAAATAATAGCTATGTATTTACCCAGTGTATAATACCATAAGGTAAATAATAGCTATGTATTCACCCAGTGTATAATACCATAAGGTAAATAATAGCTATGTATTTACCCAGTGTATAATACCATAAGGTAAATAATAGCTATGTATTTACCTAGTGTATAATACCATAAGGTAAATAATAGCTATGTATTCACCCAGTGTATAATACCATAAGGTAAATAATAGCTATGTATTCACCCAGTGTATAATACCATAAGGTAAATAATAGCTATGTATTTACCCAGTGTATAATACCATAAGGTAAATAATAGCTATGTATTCACCCAGTGTATAATACCATAAGGTAAATAATAGCTATGTATTTACCCAGTGTATAATACCATAAGGTAAATAATAGCTATGTATTCACCCAGTGTATAATACCATAAGGTAAATAATAGCTATGTATTTACCCAGTGTATAATGCCATAAGGTAAATAATAGCTATGTATTTACCAAGTGTATAATACCATAAGGTTAATAATAGCTATGTATTCACCCAGTGTATAATACCATAAGGTAAATAATAGCTATGTATTTACCCAGTGTATAATGCCATAAGGTAAATAATAGCTATGTATTTACCAAGTGTATAATGCCATAAGGTAAATAATAGCTATGTATTTACCAAGTGTATAATACCATAAGGTTAATAATAGCTATGTATTCACCCAGTGTATAATACCATAAGGTACTATGTATTTACCAAGTGTATAGTGTAACACACCATAAGGCAAGTTCAAAATCAAATAAATCCACATTCAGTCCAGCGTATCCACCAACATACATGCACATGCACACACACGTACATACATGTAGGGCTGTATACAAAAATGTTGCCAAGGGGAGACTCAGAGACCTGACCCAGTATCATAAAGCTACAGTATTAAATCTCAAACAATTTTAGAGGGGGGGGGGGGGGGGGGGGGGGTGGGGCGCTAATGTCCCTGCCACGCCCCATGCCTAAATACTCCCCTGCATACCACACACACACACACCACACTCATGGGGAAGGGGAGGAGTTGAATTTAAAAAATCTTCCACCGAATAAAATTACACTTGTAAGTACGTCTCTGAGTCTCTGATAAACTCCGACATTCATCTCGACTCACCTTAGGGTTGAGTTCTCTGTCGGTGGTGCCATTCCTTCCTCGCCATCGATACGTGGAACGCAGTGGGCCACTCTGGGAGGGTCGACAGAGACAGAAATAAAGACATGCTCTGGGGAAGAACACTGCCCTGAGAAGAGCAGTGTGTATCCTTGTATGGTAGGAACACTGCCCTGAGCAGAGCAGTGCACATCCTTGTATGGTAGGAACACTGCCCTGAGCAGAGCAGTGCACATCCTTGTAAGGTAGGAACACTGCCCTGAGCAGAGCAGTGCACATCCTTATATGGTAGGAACACTGCCCTGAGCAGAGCAGTGCACATCCTTATATGGTAGGAACACTGCCCTGAGCAGAGCAGTGCACATCCTTATATGGTAGGAACACTGCCCTGAGCAGAGCACATCCTTGTATGGTAGGAACACTGCCCTGAGCAGAGCATATCCATATATGGTAGGAACACTGCCCTGAGCAGTGCACATCCTTATATGGTAGGAACACTGTCCTGAGCAGAGCACATCTTTATATGGTAGGAACACTGCCCTGAGCAGAGCAGTGCACATCCTTATATGGTAGGAACACTGCCCTGAGCAGAGCAGTGCACATCCTTATATGGTAGGAACACTGCCCTGAGCAGAGCACATCCTTATATGGTAGGAACACTGCCCTGAGAAGAGCAGTGCACATCCTTATATGGTAGGAACACTGCCCTGAGCAGAGCACATCCTTATATGGTAGGAACACTGCCTGAGCAGAGCAGTGCACATCCTTGTATGGTAGGAACACTGCCCTTAGCAGAGCAGTGCACATCCTTATATGGTAGGAACACTGCCCTGAGCAGAGCAGTGCACATCCTTATATGGTAGAAACACTGCCCTGAGCAGAGCAGTGCACATCCTTATATGGGGGGAAACACTGCCCTGAGTAGAGCAGTGCACATCCTTATATGGTAGGAACACTGCCCTGAGCAGAGCACATCCTTATATGGTAGGAACACTGCCCTGAGCAGAGCAATGCACATCCTTATATGGTAGGAACACTGCCCTGAGCAGAGCACATCCTTATATGGGAGGGGGAAACAAAATTATGTACAGTGAAAATACATACACCAGATTTTCCTGTGCAGCTTGAAGGTGAACATGCAGAGTTCACCGAGTTCTACTGCCAGCTGCTGGCGGCACATACAAACCTGCTATGTATCTATGACAATTGATTGTAATTTCCAGAAGCATGTGATACCTTTAGGAGAATTCCTCTGCATAATCTTGGTAGCGTAGTCACAAAAACCTGGCTAAATCCACACCATCCTTACCCCCCCCCACCCCCCCCAACCCTGTAAACTGCACCAACACATAGTCGTTGAGCCTAGTAGCTAACACTCTGCAGACTGACGACGCACTTGAGTGGAGTTGAACCAGTTGAACCACACCTGCAGTCTGGGGAAGAGTTTCTGCAGATACACCAAATCCTAAAACAGATTATAAAAAATCATCAAATGTTATGAGGTAGTGAGTGGGAGGCAATCATATTTACCATGACACTGAATTCAGAATCAAATACATTGACTGTTATGTACAGTATGTTGCAACCACTCACAACTACAGTGTACCATGAACAACATCCACTGCCACTGCAACATCCACTGCCACATCCACTACCACTGCAACATCCTCTGCCACATCCACTGCCACATCCACTGCCACTGCAACATCCACTGCCACTGCAATATCACTGTCACTGCAACATCACTGCCACTGCAACATCCACTGCCACACATCACTGTCACTGTAACATCCACTTACATTGCAACGCCCACTGCAACATCCAATGTGGACTTCAACATCCATGCAACACACACTGCAACATCCACAGCTACCGCAACATCCACTTCCAATTCACCATCCACTGACATTGCAACATCCACCTACATTGCAACACCCAATGTGGACTGCAACATCCATGCAACATCCACAGCTACTACAACATCCACTTCACCATCCATTGACATTGCAACATCCACCTGCATTGCAACATCCAATGTGGACTGCAACATCCATGCAACATCCACAGCTACTGCAACATCCACTTCACCATCCATTGACATTGCAACATCCACCTGCATTGCAACATCCAATGTGGACTGCAACATACATGCAACATCCACAGCTACCGCAACATCCACTTCCACATCCATTGCCACTGTTCCACCATTCCCCTCTCATGCCATTTTCAATACTCCAAAGTTGCAAAGCTTGTAAAAAGAACTTGGCTTGCTTAATGTTGATAATTAGTGTGGAAATGAGCTTTAGTCAATACTCCAAGGCCTAGGCAAAGTGAGCTGCCATTCCCTGCCACATACTATACTCCCTAGCTCCTTCATGCCTGCTGTGACTCTAGCAGCTGCCTGCTATGACTCCAGCTGCTGTGACTCCAGCTGCTGTGACTCCAGCAGCTGCCTGCTGTGGCTCCAGCAGCTGCCTGCTGTGGCTCCAGCAGCTGCCTGCTGTGGCTCCAGCAGCTGCCTGCTGTGGCTCCAGCAGCTGCCTGCTGTGACTCTAGCAGCTGCCTGCAGGCCAGAATGAAAGCTTAGCTGGTGGCTTGCCTATCACTTTCGTTACCCTAACAACTCGACCACCCTTCCCCCCAACCGTTCTCCTCCCAATTTCCTCATCTCTTTCTCCCCGCGCTCCCCCATCTCACCATGTTGCCCTCCTTCTCCATGAGCACTAGAAGTGTGTCCAGCGTGAGAAAGAAGGTGGGCGGGTTGGCATTCTCATTGTACTGCACTATGAACTCCTGCAGACCACACACAGAATGACATAATCTTTATTATTATATTACTTAGAGCAAGTCCGAGTAAAATACAAATTATTACGCAATACTATTATTTTTTTAAAGACTTGAAATTGTTGTATATTTATTCATTCTGGTATCACCTTTAGAAATCACCGAGTGTCTGTAACCACACCCCATTCACAGGTTGTGTAAAAAACAAACATAACCACACTGCTATGAGTTAGAAGTTTGTTTGAATCAGTGCAATGCTAGCCATTGATCCTTGCTTTCAAGTTAAGAACAAATCTCTAATAACCCCCTTTCCTTTCCGTGTGGTACTCTGGTAAGTTAAGAACAAATCTCTAATAACCCCCTTTCCTTTCCGTGTGGTACTCTGGTAAAAGTTCCCTCTCATACACTGTAACGTGCTTATGTCCTCCTGTTACCCGCCCTGAGAATGGGGAGTGGTTAGAGGTACGCCGTCCCGTGATTTCAAAGGTGATGAGGGTAGAGTTTTGAAGAGAGAGTCCATGCATCTGCTCTGTACAGACTTAACATGCCATCAAGTAGATCCCAGGAGGAAAAAAACTATCTTTTTGTTGCGGAATGGAGGTTCATCTTCATCCTTCTTAATCACCTTTAGTAAGGTTCAGCTTCATCTGTAATGCAAACTCACGTACTCTGTTATAAACAAAATGAATGACCCGTGCTAAGTTCTGCTGTCTGGTTGGTGGAGTTCTCCTGTGCAACTATCGCCAAGTCCTTGAAGGAGGTTGTAGCCGACTCCACGCAGGTAAGGTCAACCATAGCAACAGGGCGTGGCATGTGCCGATGATATGTGTCGCGTCCAACAAAAATAAATGGAGTTATAAAAAGTGTTTAAAAGCCCTACAGACCACACCTGTTGCAGTCCTCCACCACACAACTATGCTCACACCTGGTGTAGTCCACCACCACACAACTATGCTCACACCTGGTGTAGTCCTCCACCACACAACTATGCTCACACCTGGTGTAGTCCTCCACCACACAACTATGCTCACACCTGGTGTAGTCCACCACCACACAACTATGCTCACACCTGGTGTAGTCCTCCACCACACAACTATGCTCACACCTGGTGTAGTCCACCACCACACAACTATGCTCACACCTGGTGTAGTCCTCCACCACACAACTATGCTCACACCTGGTGTAGTCCTCCACCACACAACTATGCTCACACCTGGTGTAGTCCACCACCACACAACTATGCTCACACCTGGTGTAGTCCTCCACCACACAACTATGCTCACACCTGGTGTAGTCCTCCACCACACAACTATGCTCACACCTGGTGTAGTCCTCCACCACACAACTATGCTCACACCTGGTGTAGTCCTCCACCACACAACTATGCTCACACCTGGTGTAGTCCACCACCACACAACTATGCTCACACCTGGTGTAGTCCACCACCACACAACTATGCTCACACCTGGTGCAGTCCACCACCACACAACTATGCTCACACCTGGTGTAGTCCTCCACCACACAACTATGCTCACACCTGGTGTAGTCCTCCACCACACAACTATGCCCACACCTGGTGTAGTCCACCACCACACAACTATGCTCACACCTGGTGTAGTCCACCACCACACAACTATGCTCACACCTGGTGTAGTCCACCACCACACAACTATGCTCACACCTGGTGTAGTCCTCCACCACACAACTATGCCCACACCTGGTGTAGTCCACCACCACACAACTATGCTCACACCTGGTGTAGTCCTCCACCACACAACTATGCTCACACCTGGTGTAGTCCACCACCACACAACTATGCTCACACCTGGTGTAGTCCACCACCACACAACTATGCTCACACCTGGTGTAGTCCTCCACCACACAACTATGCTCACACCTGGTGTAGTCCACCACCACACAACTATATATAGAATACACCACAACCAAAACTAAAAAAGCCAACAGCTTGAAACTATAAAATAAATTCTATTACAAAACCAACAGCTTGAAACTAGAAAATAAAAAAGAATAACTCCAATTGGATTGACCTGCTAAGCGAGGAAACAAGTCTATATAGACCACAACCAGTCAGACGAACCTTTACCATTTAAAAAATCACACACCAATATTATAATGCGTCTAACCTTTGGTAGGTATTATTTTATTGGTAAAGGGTCATCACCTGGTTGTGGTCTACATGGGTAGTGTATAAATTGTTCTGGTCGGACTTCTGATACTACAAATACTGCTGTATCATGTGCCTCTACTACATACTACTACTACTACTACTACTACTACTACTACTACTACTACTATTACTATATGTACTACTACTACTACTATATGTACTACTACTACTACTACTATTACTATATATACTACTACTACTACTACAATATGTACTACTACTACTACTATATGTACTACACTACTACTACTACTACAATATGTACTACTGTACTAATACCACTATATGTACTACTACTACTATTACTATATGTACTATTACTACTACCACTACTACTACTACCCCTTACAGCCAACCATGTGCAGTGTGTGGGTGTGGACTAGAAACATGTCCGCTGCTGTGTTGATAAATTGTTAAGTTTTTGTTGTTTTGTTGTTATTGATTTTGCTTTGTTGTGTTGTTATGTTGATATATTTTTGTTATACATTTCTATAATGTTGTTTTATTTGTTATCACCTTGGGGCGTTAGTCCTGTGCACCCGAGACCATGCTCACCTTGGGGCACTAGTCCCATGCACCCGACACCATGCTCACCTTGGGCGGTAGTCCCGTGCACCCGAGACCATGCTCACCTTGGGGCGTTAGTCCCGTGCACCCGAGACCATGCTCACCTTGGGGCGCTAGTCCCGTGCACCCGACACCATGCTCACCTTGGGGCGTTAGTCCCATACACCTGACACCATGCTCACCTTGGGGCGTTAGTCCCGTGCACCCGAGACCATGCATGCTCACCTTAGGTACCTTGCTGCGTGCCTCGTCTCCCAAAATCTGCTCGCGGGGTATCCACCCTTCAATGTTGAGCAGGTCCAGCCAATGAGCCACCACGTCCTACAAACAAACAAACAAACAGGGCACAAAATACAGAGAATTAAACTTCAAAGAAAGTTATAATCACACTCGTCCAACGCCTGAGGTGCTAAAACTACATAGTGACGAAAAAGTGAATCTGGAGAGTCCCTTTCCTGTGCAGGTGCACTTCACCTGAGCTACATGTAGCATTCGCTATACTGTATGAATTAGAATGAAAGAAGTCAATGTAAATGCTTAGAGATGCTCACTCCTCCTTCCCTCTCACCTCCCCTCACAATCACCGCCTCCTACCCCTCCCATCTTCCTCTCCTCATCGTCACAAAACCTCCTCATCCTTCTCCCCCCCCCCCCCCCCCCCCCCCCCCAAACTCCTCTTCATCTGCTCTGCCAGTTTATTAACAACACCATATCTCACCAGCCATGAGTACATACATTAATTAGAAAGAAGCCTTAATGGCAGAGTGCATCTATTCTGTTCTCATATCCCTACACACAAAGATTGTAAAGGTAGGCTTGGAACCTTGGCTATGGAGGTGTCCCAGTGTGCCACCAGCAGCTGATGGAAACCCTCGTCCCAGAGAAAGCCTCGAGGGAAGAACGACCGGGAAGGGACCGCTGTATAGAGGGCAGCTGGCCAATAGTCCTACACGCACACACACACACACACAACTAGTGTTAATGCTCGCACATGTATACATGTACAAATATCAAAGGCACTAGCCACCAACGTACACAGACGCACATGCATGTATGAATGTGTACATGCACGTACAAACCACCCACAAACACATGCATGCATATATACACGCCCACACACATGCATGCCACCACATACATGCTGTGTGCACACACCACACACACATATGTACACACACACATGCACGGACGCACACATGCATATACATGCACGCACACACGTGCCTACACAATTGCATGCACACATGCATGCACACCCACACACACATGCAGACACATGGTGCTGTATCGAATAAAAGTATTTTCTAGTGTTTATATCATCCTCTTTACTTACATGCATGTACATGCATGTACATGCATGTATGTACATGTGTATGTACTTGCTCCCGGGACCTCCTCCAATGAGGTCATGTTTCTGCCCTGCAGTTGTTATTTGTCTGCCTGTTAGCAAGATGGGTTTTCACAATATTTTAATGACAGGTAAGGTTTTGGTCGAGTAGCAATCCATTAGATGTTGGCAGTGACCCGATACATACGTACGTATTCCAGATCAACCACTGAGAGGTTCAGTACAGGGGGAGTGTTTCACCAGGTGTGCATAAATAAGAGTGTTTCACCAGGTGTGCATAAATAAGAGTGTTTCACCCAGGTGTGCATAAATAACAGTGTTTCACCCAGGTGTGCATAAATAAGAGTGTTTCACCAGGTGTGCATAAATAAGAGTGTTTCACCCAGGTGTGCATAAATAAGAGTGTTTCACCCAGGTGTGCATAAATAAGAGTGTTTCACCCAGGTGTGCATAAATAAGAGTGTTTCACCCAGGTGTGCATAAATAAGAGTGTTTCACCCAGGTGTGCATAAATAAGAGTGCTTCACCCAGGTGTGCATATATAAGAGTAGTTTCACCCAGGTGTGCATAAATAAGAGTGTTTCACCAGGTGTGCATAAATAAGAGTGTTTCACCAGGTGTGCATAAATAAGAGTGCTTCACCCAGGTGTGCATAAATAAGAGTGTTCCACCCAGGTGTGCATAAATAAGAGTGTTTCACCCAGGTGTGCATAAATAAGAGTGTTTCACCCAGGTGTGCATAAATAAGAGTGTTTCACCCAGGTGTGCATAAATAAGAGTGTTTCACCAGGTGTGCATAAATAAGAGTGTTTCACCCAGGTGTGCATAAATAAGAGTGTGTCACCCAGGTGTGCATAAATAAGAGTGCTTCACCCAGGTGTGCATCACCCAGGTGTGCATAAATAAGAGTGTTTCACCCAGGTGTGCATAAATAAGAGTGCTTCACCCAGGTGTGCATAAATAAGAGTGTGTCACCCAGGTGTGCATAAATAAGAGTGCTTCACCCAGGTGTGCATAAATAAGAGTGTTTCACCCAGGTGTGCATAAATAAGAGTGTTTCACCCAGGTGTGCATAAATAAGAGTGTTTCACCAGGTGTGCATAAATAAGAGTGTTTCACCCAGGTGTGCATAAATAAGAGTGCTTCACCCAGGTGTGCATAAATAAGAGTGTTTCACCCAGGTGTGCATAAATAAGAGTGTTTCACCAGGTGTGCATAAATAAGAGTGTTTCGCCCAGGTGTGCATAAATAAGAGTGTTTCACCCAGGTGTGCATAAATAAGAGTGTTTCACCAGGTGTGCATAAATAAGAGTGTTTCACCCAGGTATGCATAAATAAGAGCAGACCTGCCAACTCACCCGATGCTGCCGGGTGTCACCCGACTTCAACACTAATCTCCAGATCTCCCGATTGAATATCCAATTCACCCGACTTTCTGAGGAATTGATTTTTTTAAAGATCAGGGTTCAGGTTAAAAAATATATATATAATACAGCTATCCGAACGCGATTAAATAATAAACCTGGTAACGGTCGTCGATCTGCCAAATCGTTTACGTTGTGCTTTGGCCAGCAAAAGGAAGAGAGTAGTTTTGTCGATCGAGTCAAAGATAGCCATTCTAAGCAAGATATCAAATGGAGCCAGTCAAGCCCGACTAGCGGAAGAGTAAGGCGTAGGGAAGTTGACAATAATGGAGATAAAAAAGAACGAAGCCAAACTTCGAGAGTTCGCAGACAACCTTGACTGTCGGGGATAAGTTCAGCTCGCAAAGTCATGCGCCTTGCTAAAGACGAACAACTAGAAAATGCTGTTTGGTTCGTTCAGAACAGGGAGCAAGCCCCAAGGCACTGCAGTCGGTGGACTATTTGCTCAGAGAAAATAGAACATATGAATATAAATAATATGAAAAAATATGTATGTAAAACAGCATGCCAGTTACTGAGGACCTAAATCCTTCTAGTACCAGGAAGTGAGCTTCTTATTATCTAAAGGACCTGCAGATTAAAACGATATTGAAAATAATTCCAACGTGATTCAGCATTTTAATTAAATTCATGAATTTATAATTAATGTGAGTGTTGTTTTTTGCATATCCGAACTTTTTGCTTATCCGAACTACTTTGTCAGCGTTTCAAATACCTATTTCGTGTCGCTGAGGTTGTTGTTGCCCTCCCTCACAGTAATGCTGAAGAGGAATGACTCTCGAGCATTTTCAGGAAAGAATTGTCGGGAAAGAATAAGACGCGCTCGGCAATGAAGCTCGATGGCACTTTGTCAAGTATTCTAGCCATGAAGCTAGCAGTCCATGAATCTGGGTGCCTGATGAGAAAATTTGGGACCATGCAAAAAGGGCAACTTTTTGAATCATTAAACTGATAACAGTGTGTTATTTGGGGGGGGGAATTAATTTATTATGCTACATGCTATGTTATGACTTGATGCAAATGATAACCAGATTTTATACCAAATCTCCAGATTTTTCGAGGATTTTTGGGGGGATCTCCAGATTTTCATGACTCTGGGGTTGGCAGGTCTGTAAGAGTGTTCCACCCAGGCGTACATAAATAAGAGTGCTTCACCCAGGTGTGCATAAATAAGAGTGTTCCACCCAGGTGTGCATAAATAAGAGTGTTTCACCCAGGTGTGCATAAATAAGAGTGTTTCACCCAGGTGTGCATAAATAAGAGTGCTTCACCCAGGTATGCATAAATAAGAGTGTTTCACCCAGGTGTGCATAAATAAGAGTGTTTCACCCAGGTGTGCATAAATAAGAGTGTTTCACCAGGTGTGCATAAATAAGAGTGCTCCACCCAGGTGTGCATAAATAAGAGTGTTTCACCCAGGTGTACATAAATAACAGTGTTTCACCCAGGTGTACATAAATATGAGTGTTCCACCCAGGTGTGCATAAATAAGAGTGTTTCAACAGGCGTGCATAAATAAGAGTGTTATACCCAGGTGTGCATAAATAAGAGTGTTTCACCCAGGTGTGCATAAATAAGAGTGTTTCACCCAGGTGTGCATAAATAAGAGTGCTTCACCCAGGTGTGCATAAATAAGAGTGTTTCACCCAGGTGTGCATAAATAAGAGTGTTTCACCCAGGTGTGCATAAATAAGAGTGTTCCACCCAGGTGTGCATAAATAAGAGTGCTTCACCAGGTGTGCATAAATAAGAGTGTTTCACCCAGGTGTGCATAAATAGAGTGTTTCAACAGGTGTGCATAAATAAGAGTGTTTCACCAGGTGTGCATAAATAAGAGTGTTCCACCCAGGTGTGCATGAATAAGAGTGTTTCACCCAGGTGTGCATAAATAAGAGTGTTCCACCCAGGTGTGCATAAATAAGAGTGCTTCACCCAGGTGTGCATAAATAAGAGTGTTCCACCCAGGTGTGCATAAATAAGAGTGTTTCACCAGGTGTGCATAAATAAGAGTGTTTCACCCAGGCGTGCATAAATAAGAGTGCTTCACCCAGGCGTGCATAAATAAGAGTGTTTCACCAGGTGTGCATAAATAAGAGTGTTTCACCCAGGTGTGCATAAATAAGAGTGCTTCACCCAGGTGTGCATAAATAAGAGTGCTTCACCAGGTGTGCATAAATAAGAGTGTTTCACCCAGGTGTGCATAAATAAGAGTGTTTCACCAGGTGTGCATAAATAAGAGTGTTTCACCCAGGTGTGCATAAATAAGAGTGTTCCACCCAGGTGTGCATAAATAAGAGTGTTTCACCCAGGTGTGCATAAATAAGAGTGTTTCACCCAGGTGTGCATAAATAAGAGTGTTTCACCCAGGTGTGCATAAATAAGAGTGTTTGGTTAGAATTATAAATTGTTCAGAATGAGAAAAAATTGTTTGGAGTGGCTGAGGTTGGCAGTCTCTGGTTGTCTTGTTTAGTTTTAATGCAGAGCAACAGCTAACACATATGTACTACATGCACCCACCAAGGCCATGCAGCCACTTCTACTAATGCCCTAGCCCTAGCTGCAGCCACCTCTACTAATGCCCTAGCCCTAGCTGCAGCCACCTCTACTAATGCCCTAGCCCTAGCTGCAGCCACCTCTACTAATGCCCTAGCCCTACTATACAATACATACTTATAGAATTCTGTGCATACCCATGGATGATGTGTGATATATCCCTCACCATCGACTTACCACAGGAACAGATGTCTCCCTGGAGATAACTCTGCAGGCAAGAGCAGAAAATAATAATAATAATAATACAACAACAACAAATTATCAGCTATTGGTATTGTGTACATGTTCACAGTCTTGGTAAACCTGTCACACACGCACTTAAGGAGGAAAACAACGCCAAGAGCAACATAGTCTACATAAACTGTTACACCTAGTTACACATAGTGATTAATTACACCTATGTCACCTAGTTAGACATAGTGACAGCAGGTTACACATGGTTACACATACATGTACATGTAGTTACACATAGTTACACCTGGTTACACATAGTGACACCATCAATTTGAGCAGAAACTGGATTGGAAACTTTCACATGATATCAGTCACATCTACATTCAAAACTTCAATGGCACTGACATTGTATAATTAGGAGACAGTATCTGGCATGCGGGGGACCAAGCACTCCTACTGTGTGTGGCCGAGCTGTAGCAGGACAATGGTGTTGTACGCAGACACAAGCACAGAGAAGCCCACAGTAAGTTCACCTACTCCAGCATTGTTTACGTTGGAGATTTCCAGTCCACTGCTATCTTGTACTCTACCTACTGCAGTGGGTTAGCTACGTACAAGCAGGGTCAGTTCAGTAGCTAAAACCAGGGTAGGGATCCGGGCTAAAGGCCTCAAGGAAGCACACTCTCTAATAAGGTATAGGCTAGTTGTAGAGTGAGGGCAATCGCTTGGGTTAGGGCAGGTAATCGCTAGGGTTAGGTTTAGGCCAGGAGAATGATTAGGGATAGGGATTAGGGGCAGTAGCTAAGATTAGGGCCAGGGAAGTAGCTAGGGTTAGGGCCAGGGCAATTAGGCCAGGGCAGTAGCTAGGGTTAGGGCCAGGGCAGTGGCTAGGGTTAGGGCCAGGGCAGTGGCTAGGGTTAGGGCCAGGGCAGTAGCTAGGGTTAGGGCCAGGGCAGTAGCTAGGGTTAGGGCCAGGGCAGTAGCTAGGGTTAGGGCCAGGGCAGTAGCTAGGGTTAGGGCCAGGGCAGTAGCTAGGGTTAGGGCCAGGGCAGTAGCTAGGGTTAGGGCCAGGGCAGTAGCTAGGGTTAGGCCAGGGCAGTAGCTAGGGCTAGATTCATGGTTAGAGTTGCAATGCAATAGCAGTGCTCATGATGTCCTGATGCTACATGTAAAATGCTAAGATATTTGTTAGATCCCTATGCTATGGAACACTAGCCAGTTTTCAATGTGGGTACGGGGACATCAGGGCTACTACCACATGACTCCAGGACTTACTTGGACTTTCCGTAGAAGTAGGAAACACCACCCACAAGGTTACTGAACGCTGCCTTTGCAAAAGCAACCTCAGGTTCATCGAAACCCTGCATCACATGATAACATTGGATTGTCACATGACATTACAGCCAGTGTCACCACATACAAACAACCTCGTTAATGAAAGCATGAATACCAGATGAGGGAGGAGAGTGGGCGTGGCATGGGAGGAGAGTGGGCATGACAGGGGAGGAGAGTGGGAGTGGCAGGTTAGGAGAGTGGGCATGACAGGGGGAGTGGGCGTGGCAGGGGGAGAAGAGTGGGAGTGGCAGGTTAGGAGAGTGAGCGTGACAGGGGAGGAGAGTGGGAGTGGCAGGTTAGGAGAGTGGGCATGAATAAAATTAGCATGATCCACATTGGGTAAAGGATCATCATACAAAAGCCAGCCCACTGCACCATGTCATCATTACTATACCATTAGTCCCACCTACCCTAAACCACCTACCCTAAACCACAAAATTATGTCGTTTGTTCCTACAGGATTTTTGGATGGACAGTGTTCTGCCTGGTATAGTCCCTCCAGTAAACATTTCCTCAATCACTATACTATGTTAATAATAGTAGACAGAGTTCATCAGGAGTATTGGCCTTATTATTATTATTATTGTTGTGTGCGTGTGTGGGGAGGGGGGAGGGGGGAAGAGAGAGAGAGAGATCCCCCCCCCCCCCCCCCCTCACTCCCTTGACCTTGCAGTATCAATAAATTGTCATCTCTAGGACAGCCAAAACAATTAAAAAAACAGCTTCTACTCTCCAAGTGCAACTCAAACGCTTCCTAGCAAGGGCTGTATATACATGTACAGCAAGGGCTGTATGTACATGTACAGCAAGGGCTGTATGTACATGTACAGCAAGGGCTGTATGTACATGTACAGCAAGGGCTGTATGTACATGTACAGCAAGGGCTGTATATACATGTACAGCAAGGGCTGTATATACATGTACAGCAAGGGCTGTATATACATGTACAGCAAGGGCTGTATATACATGTACAGCAAGGGCTGTATATACATGTACAGCAAGGGCTGTATATACATGTACAGCAAGGGCTGTATATACATGTACAGCAAGGGCTGTATATACATGTACAGCAAGGGCTGTATATACATGTACAGCAAGGGCTGTATATACATGTACAGCAAGGGCTGTATATACATGTACAGCAAGGGCTGTATATACATGTACAGCAAGGGCTGTATATACATGTACAGCAAGGGCTGTATATACATGTACAGCAAGGGCTGTATATACATGTACAGCAAGGGCTGTATATACATGTACAGCAAGGGCTGTATATACATGTACAGCAAGGGCTGTATATACATGTACAGCAAGGGCTGTATATACATGTACAGCAAGGGCTGTATATACATGTACAGCAAGGGTTGTATATACATGTACAGCAAGGGCTGTATATACATGTACAGCAAGGGTTGTATATACATGTACAGCAAGGGCTGTATATACATGTACAGCAAGGGCTGTATATACATGTACAGCAAGGGCTGTATATACATGTACAGCAAGGGCTGTATATACATGTACAGCAAGGGCTGTATATACATGTACAGCAAGGGCTGTATATACATGTACAGCAAGGGCTGTATGTACATGTACAGCAAGGGCTGTATGTACATGTATAGCAAGGGCTGTATGTACATGTACAGCAAGGGTTGTATATACATGTACAGCAAGGGCTGTATATACATGTACAGCAAGGGCTGTATATACATGTACAGCAAGGGCTGTATATACATGTACAGCAAGGGCTGTATATACATGTACAGCAAGGGCTGTATATACATGTACAGCAAGGGCTGTATATACATGTACAGCAAGGGCTGTATATACATGTACAGCAAGGGCTGTATGTACATGTACAGCAAGGGCTGTATACACATGTACAGCAAGGGTTGTATATACATGTACAGCAAGGGCTGTATACACATGTACAGCAAGGGCTGTATATACATGTACAGCAAGGGTTGTATATACATGTACAGCAAGGGCTGTATACACATGTACAGCAAGGGTTGTATATACATGTACAGCAAGGGTTGTATATACATGTACAGCAAGGGCTGTATACACATGTACAGCAAGGGTTGTATGTACATGTACAGCAAGGGCTGTATACACATGTACAGCAAGGGTTGTATATACATGTACAGCAAGGGCTGTATACACATGTACAGCAAGGGTTGTATATACATGTACAGCAAGGGTTGTATATACATGTACAGCAAGGGCTGTATACACATGTACATGTATATACATGTACAGCTAGGGCTGTATATACATGTACAGCAAGGGCTGTATACACATGTGTACATGTAGGAGACATTGCAGGCATGGACTGCACACCACTACACCCTTAAAGTCATGATCCATTAGCTGACCAATCTAAACTTCAGTATTACATGTACTACATGTATTAGCACTTAACACTAATCAGATAAAGGGAGGGGACTAAACCATCGCCATGGAAATGTCCCTTCACAACTCATGGAATCCAGCCCGCTCAGGCTGGTCAAACCACAAGGTTCCAATTAGCCCACCCTCCAATGAATTCCTATAAACTATGTGGGAGGTGATAATGACTGGTAACCATGTGGGTGTGGTCAGTACCGTGTGCTTCCATTTCAGCAGGAGTTGCCGTCACAAAGGAAGGGTCCAGAACGACAACCTCACCTTGGATTCCAGACCAAACTTCTTCTCAAACTGCAGGTCAAAGCTGTTCCTCTTCCTCTGCAGCTCTCGGGTGAACTTCTCCCCGCTGATGCTGAAGGCAGCGCTGAAGGGCCCCGCCTCAAACACTTGCTCCACCGAGAACGGAAGAAAGGCTGTCACCTGAGGAACATGGCGGGGGGGGGGGGGGCACTCACAACAGTTGGCATAGGCAAACATACGCGACTTCTATTTCACACTACAAACATATACGTGCATGTATGTACATGTATGCTGGTGCGAACACTCGTTACTGTATACAATGTTGAATAAAAATGGTACAAAATGCATTTTTTTTAAAGAAGCAACAAAAAAGGATTTGGCTCGCTCGAGTGACAGAGGAGAGAGTGAGAGGTGTGGCAGAGGAGAGAGTGAGGGGTGTGACAGAGGAGAGAGTGAGGGTGTGACAGAGGAGAGAGTGAGGGGTGTGACAGAGGAGAGAGTGAGGGGTGTGGCAGAGGAGAGAGTGAGAGGTGTGGCAGAGGAGAGAGTGAGGGTGTGGCAGAGGAGAGAGTGAGGGTGTGGCAGAGGAGAGAGTGAGGGTGAGACAGAGGAGTGTGAGGGTGTGGCAGAGGAGAGAGTGAGGGTGTGGCAGAGGAGAGAGTGAGGGTGTGGCAGAGGAGAGAGTGAGGGTGTGACAGAGGAGAGAGTGAGGGGTGTGACAGAGGAGAGAGTGAGGGGTGTGGCAGAGGAGAGAGTGAGGGCGTGACAGAGGAGAGAGTGAGGGGTGTGACAGAGGAGAGAGTGAGGGGTGTGACAGAGGAGAGAGTGAGGGGTGTGACAGAGGAGAGAGTGAGGGTGTGGCAGAGGGGAGAGTGAGGGTGTGGCAGAGGAGAGAGTGAGGGGTGTGACAGAGGAGAGAGTGAGGGGTGTGACAGAGGAGAGAGTGAGGGGTGTGACAGAGGAGAGAGTGAGGGGTGTGACAGAGGAGAGAGTGAGGGTGTGACAGAGGAGAGAGTGAGGGGTGTGACAGAGGAGAGAGTGAGGGTGTGGCAGAGGAGAGTGTGAGGGGTGTGACAGAGGAGAGAGCGAGGGTGTGAGGGTGTGGCAGAGGTGAGAGTGAGGGTGTGACAGAGGAGAGAGTGAGGGGTGTGACAGAGGAGAGAGTGAGGGGTGTGACAGAGGAGAGAGTGAGGGGTGTGACAGAGGAGAGAGTGAGGGGTGTGACAGAGGAGAGAGTGAGGGTGTGGCAGAGGAGAATGTGAGGGGTGTGACAGAGGAGAGAGCGAGGGTGTGAGGGTGTGGCAGAGGTGAGAGTGAGGGTGTGACAGAGGAGAGAGTGAGGGGTGTGACAGAGGAGAGAGTGAGGGGTGTGGCAGAGGAGAGAGTGAGGGCGTGACAGAGGAGAGAGTGAGGGGTGTGACAGAGGAGAGAGTGAGGGGTGTGACAGAGGAGAGAGTGAGGGGTGTGACAGAGGAGAGAGTGAGGGTGTGGCAGAGGGGAGAGTGAGGGTGTGGCAGAGGAGAGAGTGAGGGGTGTGACAGAGGAGAGAGTGAGGGGCGTGACAGAGGAGAGAGTGAGGGTGTGGCAGAGGAGAGTGAGGGTGTGACAGAGGAGAGAGTGAGGGTGTGGCAGAGGAGAGAGTGAGGGTGTGGCAGAGGAGAGAGTGAGGGGCGTGACAGAGGAGAGAGTGAGGGTGTGACAGAGGAGAGAGTGAGGGGTGTGGCAGAGGAGAGAGTGAGGGTGTGGCAGAGGAGAGAGTGAGGGTGTGCAGAGGAGAGTGTGAGGGTGTGACAGAGGAGAGAGTGAGGGTGTGGCAGAGGAGAGAGTGAGGGTGTGGCAGAGGAGAGAGTGAGGGTGTGGCAGAGGAGAGAGTGAGGGTGTGCAGAGGAGAGTGTGAGGGTGTGGCAGAGGAGAGAGTGAGGGTGTGGCAGAGGAGAGAGTGAGGGTGTGACAGAGGAGAGAGTGAGGGGTGTGGCAGAGGAGAGAGTGAGGGTGTGGCAGAGGAGAGAGTGGGGGTGTGGCAGAGGAGAGAGTGAGGGGTGTGGCAGAGGAGAGAGTGAGGGGTGTGACAGAGGAGAGAGTGAGGGGTGTGACAGAGGAGAGAGTGAGGGTGTGGCAGAGGAGAGAGTGAGGGTGTGACAGAGGAGAGAGTGAGGGGTGTGACAGAGGAGAGAGTGAGGGTGTGACAGAGGAGAGAGTGAGGGGTGTGGCAGAGGAGAGAGTGAGGGTTGTGGCAGAGGAGAGAGTGAGGGTGTGACAGAGGAGAGAGTGAGGGGTGTGACAGAGGAGAGAGTGAGGGTGTGGCAGAGGAGAGAGTGAGGGTGTGACAGAGGAGAGAGTGAGGGTGTGGCAGAGGAGAGAGTGAGGGTGTGCAGAGGAGAGTGTGAGGGTGTGGCAGAGGAGAGAGTGAGGGTGTGGCAGAGGAGAGAGTGAGGGTGTGGCAGAGGAGAGAGTGAGGGTGTGACAGAGGAGAGAGTGAGGGTGTGGCAGAGGAGAGAGTGAGGGTGTGGCAGAGGAGAGAGTGAGGGTGTGACAGAGGAGAGAGTGAGGGTGTGGCAGAGGAGAGAGTGAGGGTGTGGCAGAGGAGAGAGTGAGGGTGTGGCAGAGGAGAGAGTGAGGGTGTGCAGAGGAGAGTGTGAGGGTGTGGCAGAGGAGAGAGTGAGGGTGTGGCAGAGGAGAGAGTGAGGGTGTGGCAGAGGAGAGAGTGAGGGTGTGGCAGAGGAGAGAGTGAGGGTGTGACAGAGGAGAGAGTGAGGGTGTGGCAGAGGAGAGAGTGAGGGTGTGGCAGAGGAGAGAGTGAGGGTGTGGCAGAGGAGAGAGTGAGGGGTGTGACAGAGGAGAGAGTGAGGGGTGTGACAGAGGAGAGAGTGAGGGGTGTGGCAGAGGTGTAGAAAGTGTGCTAAAGAGAAGTGTGAGCATGTATGGTATAATGGACATCCTATTATTGTGGGAGGAAGCCATCATCTTGCAGGCCAGAAGACAGTAGCAACTGCCACTAGTGAAGGAGGCCTTGCACAGTAGCAACTGCCACTAGTGAAGGAGGCCTTGCACAGTAGCAACTGCCACTAGTGAAGGAGGCCTTGCACAGTAGCAACTGCCACTAGTGAAGGACAGTAGCAACTGCCACTAGTGAAGGAGGCCTTGCACAGTAGCAACTGCCACTAGTGAAGGAGGCCTTGCACAGTAGCAACTGCCACTAGTGAAGGAGGCCTTGCACAGTAGCAACTGCCACTAGTGAAGGACAGTAGCAACTGCCACTAGTGAAGGAGGCCTTGCACAGTAGCAACTGCCACTAGTGAAGGTGGCCTTGCACAGTAGCAACTGCCACTAGTGAAGGTGGCCTTGCACAGTAGCAACTGCCACTAGTGAAGGACAGTAGCAACTGCCACTAGTGAAGGAGGCCTTGCAGAGCAGTCAGTCAGCAGTGAAGTGTGAGCAGTTCAATTGAGAGTATAGAATGGACTTGCCAGGTTGCTGGCGGGAACTATCAAGAGCCTGAACTTGAAGCCATGCCCTCTTATTTATTTAAACCACTAACTTTTTTATAACTTTTTTATTTATTTATTAATAATCACCTTCACTTCAACTAGATGCTCTAGCCTTCATCATTATTCCTGATGAAGGCTAGAGCATCTAGTCGGAACGAATACAATTTGAAGTTGATTATTGCAAAGGTGATTATAATGTGTATTATGTCAACTGAGAGTTCATCGAGAGATTATTATCATTAGTAGTAGTAGTAGTAATAGTAGTAATAGTAATAGTAGTGGTAGTAGAAGAAGTAGTAGTAGTAGTAGTAGTAGTAGTAGAAGAAGTAGTAGTAGTAGTAGTAGTAGTAGTAGAAGAAGTAGTAGTAGTAGTAGTAGTAGTAGTAGTAGTAGTAGTAGTAGTAGTAGTATATTATTATTGTTGTTGTTATTATTATAATTTACAGTATAATTTACAGTATATATTATCATTTATTATTATTTTAATATTATTATTTATTTTTTTATTTTTTCATTTTCTCCACACCACGTGTGGTTCACGTGTGCTGAGGTGTGGTTATGTAGCACATGGTGAGCTAGCTACTGGTACATACATGTAGCAGGCTCACCGAGCCTTAGCATCTCATTATTCCTGATGAAGGCTAGAGCATCTAGTCGAAACGTCAAGAGAGTATAATTTCAAATTTATTATTGAGAAGGTTATATGTAAATGTTATTATGTCATCATTGAGACACACATATACATGTATACACATACATGTATATACACATGCATGTCCATACATACACATGTACATGGCCATACATACACATACACATATACACATGTATAAACACACATACATATGCACACATGCAGTCCATACATACACATATACATGTATAAACACACACATATGCACACATGCATGTCCATACATACACATATGTACATGTATAAACACACGTGCATGTACACACACATGCATGTACATGCTGTGTACCTGATAAGCAATGAAATTGGGCCTGCGTCTGTTGTCTATCGCCTTGGTGACATCTCCAGGAAGCAAGAACAACCGAGGCCACTTCTTTCTCGGAGACTCTCTACGCATGGCCGACTTCACGTGGTCTGTCAAGTGCACGATGGAGGGAATGCGTGCAGCCATGAAGCTGTGCACCTGCAACAGAAAGGGTTAATGCACATAACAGCATTGGATATGCTGAAGCATGTTGAGGGTTATTAAGGGTTAATTGTACAGTAGTAGTACGATATATTAACCCTTAAACCCGCAACATATCACCTTCAACATATTAACACTTATAATAATAATTATGTATGCTGAGGGTTAATACTATAATCCATTTGTGCACTGAGGGTTAAGGATGACATCTAAATATTGTGAAGGTATTGTTCCTGGCGAGGGAATGTTGGCGAGGGAATGTTGGCGAGGGAGGGAGAGAGAGCGTACCGTGTCTTTTGGTAGCTGCTTGTTGGGGAAATGCATTCGGAATTGATCGAACTGCAGAAAAACAAAAATTGCTTCATCTACACATGTACACATGAACTAACATCTCATAACAAACTCGCAGTTGACATAATGTTGAGGCCCTGGCTTTCTCATAAGCCAAATTGAATTTATTCACTCGATGTTTCAGCTAGATGCTTGAGCTCTTTGTCAGAATAATGATGTGGTCTAGCCTTCGTCGGGAATAATGATGAAGGCTAGATGCTTTAGCCTTCGTCAGGAATAATGATGAAAGCTAGATGCTCTAGGAATAATGATGAAGGCTAGATGCTTTAGGAATAATGATGAAGGCTAGATGCTCGATAGGAATAATGATGAAGGCTAGATGCTTTAGCCTTCGTCAGGAATAATGATGAAGGCTAGATGCTTTAGGAATAATGATGAAGGCTAGATGCTTTAGCCTTCGTCAGGAATAATGATGAAGGCTAGATGCTCTAGGAATAATGATGAAGGATAGATGCTTTAGCCTTCGTCAGGAATAATGATGAAGGCTAGATGCTCTAGGAATAATGATGAAGGATAGATGCTTTAGCCTTCGTCAGGAATAATGATGAAGGCTAGATGCTCTAGGAATAATGATGAAGGATAGATGCTTTAGCCTTCGTCAGGAATAATGATGAAGGCTAGATGCCCTAGGAATAATGATGAAGGCTAGATGCTCTAAGAATAATGATGAAGGCTAGATGCTCTAAGAATAATGATGAAGGCTAGATGCTTTAGCCTTCGTCAGGAATAATGGAGAAGGCTAGAGCATCTACTGTAGCCTTCGTCAGGAATAATGATGAAGGCTAGATGCTTTAGCCTTCGTCAGGAATAATGATGAAGGCTAGATGCTTTAGCCTTCGTCAGGATAATGATGAAGGCTAGATGCCCTAGGAATAATGATGAAGGCTAGATGCTCTAAGAATAATGATGAAGGCTAGATGCTCTAAGAATAATGATGAAGGCTAGATGCTTTAGCCTTCGTCAGGAATAATGGAGAAGGCTAGCTGAAACATGGATTGAGTAAATTCAACTCTATTATTGAGATTATTATTGAGATTATTGAGATGCATTGTGTGAAGAACAAAAATATTTTTCATCTGACAGGAAGGGGGGAATGTAGAAAAGAAATGAGACTGTACCCACTTGACGACCTTTTACCATGAAACAAGAACATGTGCATAAAAGAAAGCCCCAATACACACTATGACCTTTGTACTTGCTGTAGCAGAAGTGGACAGGAGGTCATTGCTGAGTCAGGGGTCAGCATGACTCGAACCTCCTACATTGCAAGTAGAGCTACACTGCCCATGATTAGAACGACCTCTTTTTAGAGACTCCACCTACAGGATTCTGACCACTTAATTAATGACATTTCATACAGTTAGAGGCTGCTAAATACCATAAAATTCCCCAAGAGTCAATATCAGCGAGAAGGGTGCTAATGGAGGTAAAGGGTAGCAATTTCACAATTATTTTTGATGTGACAAACATATACATGTACATATAGCAATCCCTCTAATGGTTTGAGCCTTATTTTAAAATGGAGTCAAAGCTTATATCTCGGCTAAAACTGTAACTTTGACAGCTTCTTGGTGCCATAATCTTGGTGCCATAAACAGTGTCTTATGCCGATTATGATTCCCAAAACACTTCGAGCAAAAACCAAACCTGTTTCTAGAGACACTGATCCAGTTTCTCTATTCAGGTGAAAACACTTGAAAATCGGTAAAGGGTCACCAAAAGATTATGTACAATAAATGCATTCGTGCGCGTGCATGGAACCTTAAAGCTGAGTAAGCAGCAGATATCACTGCTTTGGAAAAGGTCTCCAAGCTTAAAAATATCACCCACAATGTGTAGCTTGCTCACGTGGCGTACCAATAGCAGTCCACGAGAAAAGAAGTGAGCGGTCAGAGCGTCGCTATATAAAGAATCTTGCTCTTCTAAATTAAGTAAAAACATTCATAGAACATTATAAGAGCCTGGCCTAAGCAATGGTATTGTATACACTGTTTGGTTTACTCTCACTAGTAGCAACTTAACAGAGTTCACTTGTCCTTGAAGAGTATACTGAACTGTGACCACCTGGCTTCAGCCATTTTGAGGCATCTCTTTCCCATCAGAGATAAGATGCAATATAGTTACAGGAACACATTATTAAGCCACCAAGTTTGCTCCGAATACACAACGCCATCTAAACTTGTACTTGAGAGGTAACGACATCAAGGAAGGGAATAGAAATTCCTTGGAGAACTACACATTGCAGAAGCCTAGGGTTAAAGTACACAGTGAGCACAAACACAGCTTCTATGCATATTATCAAACAATAACCCAGAGAAGATAGCAAGATAAACATCTGATCCCAGAGGCTAGAAACACTGACATGTGAGCTTACTCCCAAGAGAACTATTACAGTGATCCATAGGGTAGAAACACTGACATGTGAGCTTACTCCCAGGAGAACTATTACAGTGATCCAGAGGGTAGAAACACTGACATGTGAACTTACTCCCAGGAGAACTATTACAGTGATCCAGAGGCTAGAAACACTGACATGTGAGCTCACTCCCAGGAGAACTATTACAGTGATCCAGAGAGTAGAAACACTGACATGTGAGCTTACTCCCAGGAGAACTATTACAGTGATCCAGAGGGTAGAAACACTGACATGTGAGCTTACTCCCAGGAGAACTATTACAGTGATCCAGAGGCTAGAAACACTGACATGTGAGCTCACTCCCAGGAGAACTATTACAGTGATCCAGAGAGTAGAAACACTGACATGTGAGCTTACTCCCAGGAGAACTATTACAGTGATCCAGAGGGTAGCAACACTGACATGTGAGCTTACTCCCAGGAGAACTATTACAGTGATCCAGAGGGTAGAAACACTGACATGTGAGCTTACTCCCAGGAGAACTATTACAGTGATCTAGAGGGCAGAAACACTGACATGTGAGCTTACTCCCAGGAGAACTATTACAGGGATCCAGAGGGTAGAAACACTGACATGTGAGCTTACTCCCAGGAGAACTTACAGTGATCCAGAGGGTAGAAACACTGACATGTGAGCTCACTCCCAGGAGAACTATTACAGTGATCCAGAGGGCAGAAACACTGACATGTGACCTTACTCCCAGGAGAACTATTACAGTGATCCAGAGGGTAGAAACACTGACATGTGAGCTTACTCCCAGGAGAACTATTACAGTGATCCAGTGGGAAGAAACACTGACATGTGAGCTTACTCCCAGGAGAACTATTACAGTGATCCAGAGGGTAGAAACACTGACATGTGAGCTTACTCCCAGGAGAACTATTACAGTGACCCAGAGGGTAGAAACACTGACATGTGAGCTCACTCACAGGAGAACTATTACAGTGATCCAGAGGGTAGAAACACTGACATGTGAGCTTACTCCCAGGAGAACTATTACAGTGATCCAGAGGGCAGAAACACTGACATGTGAGCTTACTCCCAGGAGAACTATTACAGTGATCCAGAGGGTAGAAACACTGACATGTGAGCTTACTCCCAGGAGAACTATTACAGTGATCCAGAGGGTAGAAACACTGACATGTGAGCTTACTCCCAGGAGAACTATTACAGTGATCCAGAGGGCAGAAACACTGACATGTGAGCTTACTCCCAGGAGAACTATTACAGTGATCCAGAGGGTAGAAACACTGACATGTGAGCTTACTCCCAGGAGAACTATTACAGTGATCCAGAGGCTAGAAACACTGACATGTGAGCTTACTCCCAGGAGAACTATTACAGTGATCCAGAGGGTAGCAACACTGACATGTGAGCTTACTCCCAGGAGAACTATTACAGTGATCCAGAGGGTAGAAACACTGACATGTGAGCTTACTCCCAGGAGAACTATTACAGTGATCCAGAGGGCAGAAACACTGACATGTGAGCTTACTCCCAGGAGAACTATTACAGGGATCCAGAGGGTAGAAACACTGACATGTGAGCTTACTCCCAGGAGAACTTACAGTGATCCAGAGGGTAGACACACTGACATGTGAGCTCACTCCCAGGAGAACTATTACAGTGATCCAGAGGGCAGAAACACTGACATGTGAGCTTACTCCCAGGAGAACTATTACAGTGATCCAGAGGGTAGAAACACTGACATGTGAGCTTACTCCCAGGAGAACTATTACAGTGATCCAGAGGGTAGAAACACTGACATGTGAGCTTACTCCCAGGAGAACTATTACAGTGACCCAGAGGGTAGAAACACTGACATGTGAGCTCACTCACAGGAGAACTATTACAGTGATCCAGAGGGTAGAAACACTGACATGTGAGCTTACTCCCAGGAGAACTATTACAGTGATCCAGAGGGCAGAAACACTGACATGTGAGCTTACTCCCAGGAGAACTATTACAGTGATCCAGAGGGTAGAAACACTGACATGTGAGCTTAGAAGTATTACAGTGATCCAGAGGGTAGAAACACTGACATGTGAGCTTACTCCCAGGAGAACTATTACAGTGATCCAGAGGGTAGAAACACTGACATGTGAGCTTACTCCCAGGAGAACTATTACAGTGATCCAGAGTGTAGAAACACTGACATGTGAGCTTACTCCCAGGAGAACTATTACAGTGATCCAGAGGGCAGAAACACTGACATGTGAGCTTACTCCCAGGAGAACTATTACAGTGATCCAGAGGGCAGAAACACTGACATGTGACCTTACTCCCAGGAGAACTATTACAGGGATCCAGAGGGTAGAAACATTGACATGTGAGCTTACTCCCAGGAGAACTATTACAGTGATCTAGAGGGTAGAAACACTGACATGTGAGCTTACTCCCTGGAGAACTATTACAGTGATCCTGAGGGTAGAAACACTGACATGTGAGCTTACTCCCAGGAGAACTATTACAGTGATCCAGAGGGTAGAAACACTGGCATGTGAGCTTACTCCCAGGAGAACTATTACAGTGATCCAAAGGGTAGAAACACTGACATGTGAGCTCACTCCCAGGAGAACTATTACAGTGATCCAGAGGGCAGAAACACTGACATGTGAGCTTACTCCCAGGAGAACTATTACAGTGACCCAGAGGGTAGAAACACTGACATGTGAGCTCACTCACAGGAGAACTATTACAGTGATCCAGAGGGCAGAAACACTGACATGTGAGCTTACTCCCAGGAGAACTATTACAGTGATCCAGAGGGTAGAAACACTGACATGTGAGCTCACTCCCAGGAGAACTATTACAGTGATCCAGAGGGCAGAAACACTGACATGTAAGCTTACTCCCAGGAGAACTATTACAGTGATCCAGAGGGTAGAAACACTGACATGTGAGCTTACTCCCAGGAGAACTATTACAGTGATCCAGAGGGTAGAAACACTGACATGTGAGCTTATTCCCAGGAGAACTATTACAGTGTCCAGAGGGCAGAAACACTGACATGTGAGCTTACTCCCAGGAGAACAATTACAGGGATCCAGAGGGTAGAAACACTGACATGTGAGCTTACTCCCAGGAGAACTATTACAGTGATCCAGAGGGTAGAAACACTGCCATGTGGGCTTACTTCCCAGGAGAACTATTACAGTGATCCAGAGGGTAGAAACACTGACATGTGAGCTTACTTCCAGGAGAACTATTACAGTGATCCAGAGTGTAGAAACACTGACATGTGAGCTTACTCCCAGGAGAACTATTACAGTGATCCAGAGGGTAGAAACACTGACATGTGAGCTTATTCCCAGGAGAACTATTACAGTGATCCAGAGGGTAGCAACACTGACATGTGAGCTTACTCCCAGGAGAACTATTACAGTGATCCAGAGGGTAGAAACACTGACATGTGAGCTTACCCCCAGGAGAACTATTACAGTGATCCAGAGGGTAGAAACACTGACATGTGAGCTTACTCCCAGGAGAACTATTACAGTGATCCAGAGGGCAGAAACACTGACATGTGACCTTACTCCCAGGAGAACTATTACAGTGATCCAGAGGGTAGAAACACTGACATGTGAGCTTACTCCCAGGAGAACTATTACAGTGACCCAGAGGGTAGAAACACTGACATGTGAGCTCACTCACAGGAGAACTATTACAGTGATCCAGAGGGTAGAAACACTGACATGTGAGCTTACTCCCAGGAGAACTATTACAGTGATCCAGAGGGCAGAAACACTGACATGTGAGCTTACTCCCAGGAGAACTATTACAGTGATCCAGAGGGTAGAAACACTGACATGTGAGCTTAGAAGTATTACAGTGATCCAGAGGGTAGAAACACTGACATGTGAGCTTACTCCCAGGAGAACTATTACAGTGATCCAGAGGGTAGAAACACTGACATGTGAGCTTACTCCCAGGAGAACTATTACAGTGATCCAGAGGGTAGAAACACTGACATGTGAGCTTACTCCCAGGAGAACTATTACAGTGATCCAGAGGGTAGAAACACTGACATGTGAGCTTACTCCCTGGAGAACTATTACAGTGATCCTGAGGGTAGAAACACTGACATGTGAGCTTACTCCCAGGAGAACTGTTACAGTGATCCAGAGGGTAGAAACACTGGCATGTGAGCTTACTCCCAGGAGAACTATTACAGTGATCCAAAGGGTAGAAACACTGACATGTGATCTCACTCCCAGGAGAACTATTACAGTGATCCAGAGGGCAGAAACACTGACATGTGAGCTTACTCCCAGGAGAACTATTACAGTGACCCAGAGGGTAGAAACACTGACATGTGAGCTCACTCACAGGAGAACTATTACAGTGATCCAGAGGGTAGAAACACTGACATGTGAGCTTACTCCCAGGAGAACTATTACAGTGATCCAGAGGGTAGAAACACTGACATGTGAGCTAACTCCCAGGAGAACTATTACAGTGATCCAGAGGGCAGAAACACTGACATGTGGGCTTACTCCCAGGAGAACTATTACAGTGATCCAGAGGGTAGAAACACTGACATGTGTGCTTACTCCCAGGAGAACTATTACAGTGATCCAGAGGGTAGAAACACTGACATGTAAGCTTATTCCCAGGAGAACTATTACAGTGATCCAGAGGGCAGAAACACTGACATGTGAGCTTACTTCCAGGAGAACAATTACAGGGATCCAGAGGGTAGAAACACTGACATGTGAGCTTACTCCCAGGAGAACTATTACAGTGATCCAGAGGGTAGAAACACTGACATGTGAGCTTACTCCCAGGAGAACTATTACAGTGATCCAGAGGGCAGAAACACTGACATGTGAGCTTACTTCCAGGAGAACAATTACAGGGATCCAGAGGGTAGAAACACTGACATGTGAGCTTACTCCCAGGAGAACTATTACAGTGATCCAGAGGGTAGAAACACTGACATGTGAGCTTACTCCCTGGATAACTATTACAGAGATCCTGAGGGTAGAAACACTGACATGTGAGCTTACTCCCAGGAGAACTATTACAGTGATCCAGAGGGTAGAAACACTGGCATGTGAGCTTACTCCCAGGAGAACTATTACAGTGATCCAGAGGGTAGAAACACTGGCATGTGAGCTTACTCCCAGGAGAACTATTACAGTGATCCAGAGGGTAGAAACACTGACATGTGAGCTTACTCCCAGGAGAACTATTACAGTGATCCAGAGGGTAGAAACACTGACATGTGTGCTTACTCCCAGGAGAACTACAGTACTACAGTGATCCAGAGGGTAGAAACACTGACATGTGAGCTTACTCCAAGGAGAACTATTACAGTGATCCAGACGGTAGAAATACTGACATGTGGGCTTACTTCCCAGGAGAACTATTACAGTGATCCAGAGGGTAGAAACACTGACATGTGAGCTTACTCCCAGGAGAACCATTACAGTGATCCAGAGGGTAGAAACACTGACATGTGAGCTTACTCCCAGGAGAACTATTACAGTGATCCAGAGGGTAGAAACACTGACATGTGAGTACTTCCAGGAGAACTATTACAGTGATCCAGAGTGTAGAAACACTGACATGTGAGCTTACTCCCAGGAGAACTATTACAGTGATCCAGAGGGTAGAAACACTGACATGTGAGCTTATTCCCAGGAGAACTATTACAGTGATCCAGAGGGTAGCAACACTGACATGTGAGCTTACTCCCAGGAGAACTATTACAGTGATCCAGAGGGTAGAAACACTGACATGTGAGCTTACTCCCAGGAGAACTATTACAGTGATCCAGAGGGTAGAAACACTGACATGTGAGCTTACTCCCAGGAGAACTATTACAGTGATCCAGAGGGCAGAAACACTGACATGTGAGCTTACTCCCAGGAGAACTATTACAGTGATCCAGAGGGTAGAAACACTGACATGTGAGCTTACTCCCAGGAGAACTATTACAGTGACCCAGAGGGTAGAAACACTGACATGTGAGCTCACTCACAGGAGAACTATTACAGTGATCCAGAGGGTAGAAACACTGACATGTGAGCTTACTCCCAGGAGAACTATTACAGTGATCCAGAGGGCAGAAACACTGACATGTGAGCTTACTCCCAGGAGAACTATTACAGTGATCCAGAGGGTAGAAACACTGACATGTGAGCTTACTCCAAGGAGAACTGTATTACAGTGATCCAGACTGTAGAAATACTGACATGTGGGCTTACTTCCCAGGAGAACTATTACAGTGATCCAGAGGGTAGAAACACTGACATGTGAGCTTACTCCCAGGAGAACCATTACAGTGATCCAGAGGGTAGAAACACTGACATGTGAGCTTACTCCCAGGAGAACTATTACAGTGATCCAGAGGGTAGAAACACTGACATGTGAGCTTACTCCCAGGAGAACTATTACAGTGATCCAGAGGGTAGAAACACTGACATGTGAGCTTACTCCCATGAGAACTATTACAGTGATCCAGAGGGTAGAAACACTGACATGTGAGCTTACTCCCAGGAGAACTATTACAGTGATCCAGAGGGTAGAAACACTGCCATGTGGGCTTACTTCCCAGGAGAACTATTACAGTGATCCAGAGGGTAGAAACACTGACATGTGAGCTTACTTCCAGGAGAACTATTACAGTGATCCAGAGTGTAGAAACACTGACATGTGAGCTTACTCCCAGGAGAACTATTACAGTGATCCAGAGGGTAGAAACACTGACATGTGAGCTTATTCCCAGGAGAACTATTACAGTGATCCAGAGGGTAGAAACACTGACATGTGAGCTTACTCCCAGGAGAACTATTACAGTGATCCAGAGGGTAGAAACACTGACATGTGAGCTTACTCCCAGGAGAACTATTACAGTGATCCAGAGGGTAGAAACACTGCCATGTGGGCTTACTTCCCAGGAGAACTATTACAGTGATCCAGAGGGTAGAAACACTGACATGTGAGCTTACTTCCAGGAGAACTATTACAGTGATCCAGAGTGTAGAAACACTGACATGTGAGCTTACTCCCAGGAGAACTATTACAGTGATCCAGAGGGTAGAAACACTGACATGTGAGCTTATTCCCAGGAGAACTATTACAGTGATCCAGAGGGTAGCAACACTGACATGTGAGCTTACTCCCAGGAGAACTATTACAGTGATCCAGAGGGTAGAAACACTGACATGTGAGCTTACTCCCAGGAGAACTATTACAGTGATCCAGAGGGCAGAAACACTGACATGTGAGCTTACTCCCAGGAGAACTATTACAGTGATCCAGAGGGTAGAAACACTGACATGTGAGCTTACTCCCAGGAGAACTATTACAGTGACCCAGAGGGTAGAAACACTGACATGTGAGCTCAATCACAGGAGAACTATTACAGTGATCCAGAGGGTAGAAACACTGACATGTGAGCTCACTCCCAGGAGAACTATTACAGTGATCCAGAGGGTAGAAACACTGACATGTGAGCTTACTCCCAGGAGAACTATTACAGTGATCCAGAGGGTAGAAACACTGACATGTGAGCTTACTCCCAGGAGAACTATTACAGTGATCCAGAGGGCAGAAACACTGACATGTGAGCTTACTCCCAGGAGAACTATTACAGTGATCCAGAGGGTAGAAACACTGACATGTGAGCTTAGAAGTATTACAGTGATCCAGAGGGTAGAAACACTGACATGTGAGCTTACTCCCATGAGAACTATTACAGTGATCCAGAGGGTAAAAACACTGACATGTGAGCTTACTCCCAGGAGAACTATTACAGTGATCCAGAGGGTAGAAACACTGACATGTGAGCTTACTCCCAGGAGAACTATTACAGTGATCCAGAGGGTAGAAACACTGACATGTGAGCTTACTTCCAGGAGAACTATTACAGTGATCCAGAGTGTAGAAACACTGACATGTGAGCTTACTCCCAGGAGAACTATTACAGTGATCCAGAGGGTAGAAACACTGACATGTGAGCTTATTCCCAGGAGAACTATTACAGTGATCCAGAGGGTAGCAACACTGACATGTGAGCTTACTCCCAGGAGAACTATTACAGTGATCCAGAGGGTAGAAACACTGACATGTGAGCTTACTCCCAGGAGAACTATTACAGTGATCCAGAGGGTAGAAACACTGACATGTGAGCTTACTCCCAGGAGAACTATTACAGTGATCCAGAGGGTAGAAACACTGACATGTGAGCTTACTCCCAGGAGAACTATTACAGTGATCCAGAGGGCAGAAACACTGACATGTGAGCTTACTCCCAGGAGAACTATTACAGTGATCCAGAGGGTAGAAACACTGACATGTGAGCTTACTCCCAGGAGAACTATTACAGTGACCTAGAGGGTAGAAACACTGACATGTGAGCTCACTCACAGGAGAACTATTACAGTGATCCAGAGGGTAGAAACACTGACATGTGAGCTTACTCCCAGGAGAACTATTACAGTGATCCAGAGGGCAGAAACACTGACATGTGAGCTTACTCCCAGGAGAACTATTACAGTGATCCAGAGGGTAGCAACACTGACATGTGAGCTTACTCCCAGGAGAACTATTACAGTGATCCAGAGGGTAGAAACACTGACATGTGAGCTTAGAAGTATTACAGTGATCCAGAGGGTAGAAACACTGACATGTGAGCTTACTCCCAGGAGAACTATTACAGTGATCCAGAGGGTAAAAACACTGACATGTGAGCTTACTCCCAGGAGAACTACAGTACTACAGTGATCCAGAGGGTAGAAACACTGACATGTGAGCTTACTCCCAGGAGAACTATTACAGTGATCCAGAGGGTAGAAACACTGACATGTGAGCTTACTCCCAGGAGAACTATTACAGTGATCCAGAGTGTAGAAACACTGACATGTGAGCTTATTCCCAGGAGAACTATTACAGTGATCCAGAGGGTAGAAACACTGACATGTGAGCTTACTCCCAGGAGAACTATTACAGTGATCCAGAGGGTAGAAACACTGACATGTGAGCTTACTCCCAGGAGAACTATTACAGTGATCCAGAGGGTAGAAACACTGACATGTGGGCTTACTTCCCAGGAGAACTATTACAGTGATCCAGAGGGTAGAAACACTGACATGTGAGCTTACTCCCAGGAGAACTATTACAGTGATCCAGAGGGTAGAAACACTGACATGTGAGCTTACTCCCAGGAGAACTATTACAGTGATCCAGAGTGAGAAACACTGACATGTGAGCTTACTCCCAGGAGAACTATTACAGTGATCCAGAGGGTAGAAACACTGACATGTGAGCTTATTCCCAGGAGAACTATTACAGTGATCCAGAGGGTAGCAACACTGACATGTGAGCTTACTCCCAGGAGAACTATTACAGTGATCCAGAGGGTAGAAACACTGACATGTGAGCTTACTCCCAGGAGAACTATTACAGTGATCCAGAGGGTAGAAACACTGACATGTGAGCTTACTCCCAGGAGAACTATTACAGTGATCCAGAGGGCAGAAACACTGACATGTGAGCTTACTCCCAGGAGAACTATTACAGTGATCCAGAGGGTAGAAACACTGACATGTGAGCTTACTCCCAGGAGAACTATTACAGTGATCCAGAGGGCAGAAACACTGACATGTGAGCTTACTCCCAGGAGAACTATTACAGTGATCCAGAGGGTAGAAACACTGACATGTGAGCTTACTCCCAGGAGAACTATTACAGTGATCCAGAGGGCAGAAACACTGACATGTGAGCTTACTCCCAGGAGAACTATTACAGTGATCCAGAGGGTAGAAACACTGACATGTGAGCTTAGAAGTATTACAGTGATCCAGAGGGTAGAAACACTGACATGTGAGCTTACTCCCAGGAGAACTATTACAGTGATCCAGAGGGTAAAAACACTGACATGTGAGCTTACTCCCAGGAGAAATATTACAGTGATCCAGAGGGTAGAAACACTGACATGTGAGCTTACTCCCAGGAGAACTATTACAGTGATCCAGAGGGTAGAAACACTGACATGTGGGCTTACTTCCGAGGAGAACTATTACAGTGATCCAGAGGATACTAACACTGACATGTGAGCTTATTCCCAGTAGAACTATTACAGTGATCCAGAGGGTAGCAAAACTGACATGTGAGCTTACTCCCAGGAGAACTATTACAGTGATCCAGAGGGTAGAAACACTGACATGTGAGCTTACTCCCGGGAGAACTATTACAGTGATCCAGAGGGTAGAAACACTGACATGTGAGCTTACTCCCAGGAGAACTATTACAGTGATCAAGAGTGTAGAAACACTGACATGTGAGCTTACTCCCAGGAGAACTATTACAGTGACCCAGAGGGTAGAAACACTGACATGTGAGCTCACTCACAGGAGAACTATTACAGTGATCCAGAGGGTAGAAACACTGACATGTGAGCTTACTCCCAGGAGAACCATTACAGTGATCCAGAGGGTAGAAACACTGACATGTGAGCTTACTCCCAGGAGAACTATTACAGTGATCCAGAGGGTAGAAACACTGACATGTGAGCTTACTTCCAGGAGAACTATTACAGTGATCCAGAGTGTAGAAACACTGACATGTGAGCTTACTCCCAGGAGAACTATTACAGTGATCCAGAGGGTAGAAACACTGACATGTGAGCTTATTCCCAGGAGAACTATTACAGTGATCCAGAGGGTAGAAACACTGACATGTGAGCTTACTCCCAGGAGAACTATTACAGTGATCCAGAGGGTAGAAACACTGACATGTGAGCTCACTCACAGGAGAACTATTACAGTGATCCAGAGGGTAGAAACACTGACATGTGAGCTTACTCCCAGGAGAACTATTACAGTGATCCAGAGGGCAGAAACACTGACATGTGAGCTTACTCCCAGGAGAACTATTACAGTGATCCAGAGGGTAGAAACACTGACATGTGAGCTTAGAAGTATTACAGTGATCCAGAGGGTAGAAACACTGACATGTGAGCTTACTCCCAGGAGAACTATTACAGTGATCCAGAGGGTAGAAACACTGACATGTGAGCTTACTCCCAGGAGAACTATTACAGTGATCCAGAGGGTAGAAACACTGACATGTGAGCTTACTCCCAGGAGAACTATTACAGTGATCCAGAGGGCAGAAACACTGACATGTGAGCTTACTCCCAGGAGAACTATTACAGGGATCCAGAGGGTAGAAACACTGACATGTGAGCTTACTCCCAGGAGAACTATTACAGTGATCCAGAGGGTAGAAACACTGACATGTGAGCTTACTCCCTGGAGAACTATTACAGTGATCCTGAGGGTAGAAACACTGACATGTGAGCTTACTCCCAGGAGAACTGTTACAGTGATCCAGAGGGTAGAAACACTGGCATGTGAGCTTACTCCCAGGAGAACTATTACAGTGATCCAGAGGGTAGAAACACTGACATGTGAGCTCACTCCCAGGAGAACTATTACAGTGATCCAGAGGGCAGAAACACTGACATGTGAGCTTACTCCCAGGAGAACTATTACAGTGACCCAGAGGGTAGAAACACTGACATGTGAGCTCACTCACAGGAGAACTATTACAGTGATCCAGAGGGCAGAAACACTGACATGTGAGCTTACTCCCAGGAGAACTATTACAGTGATCCAGAGGGTAGAAACACTGACATGTGAGCTAACTCCCAGGAGAACTATTACAGTGATCCAGAGGGCAGAAACACTGACATGTGAGCTTACTCCCAGGAGAACTATTACAGTGATCCAGAGGGTAGAAACACTGACATGTGAGCTTATTCCCAGGAGAACTATTACAGTGATCCAGAGGGCAGAAACACTGACATGTGAGCTTACTCCCAGGAGAACAATTACAGGGATCCAGAGGGTAGAAACACTGACATGTGAGCTTACTCCCAGGAGAACTATTACAGTGATCCAGAGGGTAGAAACACTGACATGTGAGCTTACTCCCAGGAGAACTATTACAGTGATCCAGAGGGTAGAAACACTGACATGTGAGCTTACTCCCTGGATAACTATTACAGAGATCCTGAGGGTAGAAACACTGACATGTGCGCTTACTCCCAGGAGAACTATTACAGTGATCCAGAGGGTAGAAACACTGGCATGTGAGCTTACTCCCAGGAGAACTATTACAGTGATCCAGAGGGTAGAAACACTGGCATGTGAGCTTACTCCCAGGAGAACTATTACAGTGATCCAGAGGGTAGAAACACTGACATGTGAGCTTACTCCCAGGAGAACTATTACAGTGATCCAGAGGGTAGAAACACTGACATGTGAGCTTACTCCCAGGAGAACTATTACAGTGATCCAGAGGGTAGAAACACTGACATGTGAGCTTACTCCCAGGAGAACTATTACAGTGATCCAGAGGGTAGAAACACTGACATGTGAGCTTACTCCCAGGAGAACTATTACAGTGATCCAGAGGGTAGAAACACTGACATGTGAGCTTACTCCCAGGAGAACTATTACAGTGATCCAGAGGGTAGAAACACTGACATGTGAGCTTACTCCCAGGAGAACTATTACAGTGATCCAGAGGGTAGAAACACTGACATGTGAGCTTACTCCTAGGAGAACTATTACAGTGATCCAGAGGGTAGAAACACTGACATGTGAGCTTACTCCAAGGAGAACTACAGTATTACAGTGATCCAGAGGGTAGAAACACTGACATGTGAGCTTACTCCCAGGAGAACTATTACAGTGATCCAGAGGGTAGAAACACTGACATGTGAGCTTACATGTACTCCCAGGAGAACTATTACAGTGATCCAGAGGGTAGAAATACTGACATGTGAGCTTACTCCCAGGACAACTATTACAGTGATCCAGAGGGTAGAAACACTGACATGTGAGCTTACTCCCAGGAGAACTATTACAGTGATCCAGAGGGCAGAAACACTGACATGTGAGCTTACTCCCAGGAGAACTATTACAGTGATCCAGAGGGCAGAAACACTGACATGTGAGCTTACTCCCAGGAGAACTATTACAGTGATCCAGAGCGTAGAAACACTGACATGTGAGCTTACTCCCAGGAGAACTATTACAGTGATCCAGAGGGTAGAAACACTGACATGTGAGCTCACTCCCAGGAGAACTATTACAGTGATCCAGAGAGTAGAAACACTGACATGTTAGCTTACTCCCAGGAGAACTATTACAGTGATCCAGAGGGTAGAAACACTGACATGTGAGCTTACTCCCAGGAGAACTATTACAGTGATCCAGAGGGTAGAAACACTGACATGTGAGCTTACTCCCAGGAGAACTATTACAGTGATCCAGAGGGTAGAAACACTGACATGTGAGCTTACTCCCAGGAGAACTATTACAGTGATCCAGAGGGTAGAAACACTGACATGTGAGCTTACTCCCAGGAGAACTATTATAGTGATCCAGAGGGTAGAAACACTGACATGTGAGCTTACTCCCTGGAGAACTATTACAGTGATCCAGAGGGTAGAAACACTGACATGTTAGCTTACTCCCAGGAGAACTATTACAGCGATCCAGAGGGTAGAAACACTGACATGTGAGCTTACTCCCAGGAGAACTATTACAGTGATTCAGAGGGTAGAAACACTGACATGTGAGCTTACTCCCAGGAGAACTATTACAGTGATCCAGAGGGTAGAAACACTGACATGTGAGCTTACTCCCAGGAGAACTATTATAGTGATCCAGAGGGTAGAAACACTGACATGTGAGCTTACTCCCAGGAGAACTATTACAGTGATCCAGAGGGTAGAAACACTGACATGTGAGCTTACTCCCAGGAGAACTATTACAGTGATCCAGAGGGTAGAAACACTGACATGTGAGCTTACTCCAAGGAGAACTATTACAGTGATCCAGAGGGTAGAAACACTGACATGTGAGCTTACTCCCAGGACAATGTATTACAGTGATCCAGAGGGTAGAAACACTGACATGTGAGCTTACTCCCAGGAGAACTATTACAGTGATCCAGAGGGCAGAAACACTGACATGTGAGCTTACTCCCAGGAGAACTATTACAGTGATCCAGAGGGTAGAAACACTGACATGTGAGCTTACTCCCAGGAGAACTATTACAGTGATCCAAAGGGTAGAAACACTGACATGTGAGCTTACTCCCAGGAGAACTATTACAGTGATCCAGAGGGTAGAAACACTGACATGTGAGCTTACTCCCAGGAGAACTATTACAGTGATCCAGAGGGTAGAAACACTGACATGTGAGCTTACTCCCAGGAGAACTATTACAGTCATCCAGAGGGTAGAAACACTGACATGTGAGCTTACTCCCAGGAGAACTATTACAGTGATCCAGAGGGTAGAAACACTGACATGTGAGCTTACTCCCATGAGAACTAATACAGTGATCCAGAGGGTAGAAACACTGAAATGTGAGCTTACTCCCAGGAGAACTATTACAGTGATCCAGAGGGTAGAAACACAGACATGTGAGCTTACTCCCACGAGAACTATTACAGTGATCCAGAGGGTAGAAACACTGACATGTGAGCTTACTCCCAGGAGAACTATTACAGTGATCCAGAGGGTAGAAACACTGACATGTGAGCTTACTCCTAGGAGAACTACACTATTACAGTGATCCAGAGGGCAGAAACACTGACATGTGAGCTTACTCCCAGGAGAACTATTACAGTGATCCAGAGGGTAGAAACACTGACATGTGAGCTTACTCCCAGGAGAACTATTACAGTGATCCAGAGGGCAGAAACACTGACATGTGGTCTTACTCCCAGGAGAACTATTACAGTGATCCAGAGGGTCGAAACACTGACATGTGAGCTTACTCCCAGGAGAACTATTACAGTGATCCAGAGGGTAGAAACACTGACATGTGAGCTTACTCCCAGGAGAACTATTACAGTGATCCATAGAGTAGAAACACTGACATGTGAGCTTACTCCCAGGAGAACTATTACAGTGATCCAGAGGGTAGAAACACTGACATGTGAGCTTACTCCCAGGAGAACTATTACAGTGATCCAAAGGGTAGAAACACTGACATGTGAGCTTACTCCCAGGAGAACTATTACAGTGATCCAGAGGGTAGAAACACTGACATGTGAGCTTACTCCCAGGAGAACTATTACAGTGATCCAGAGGGTAGAAACACTGACATGTGAGCTTACTCCCAGGAGAACTATTACAGTGATCCAGAGGGTAGAAACACTGACATGTGAGCTTACTCCCAGGAGAACTATTACAGTCATCCAGAGGGTAGAAACACTGACATGTGAGCTTACTCCCAGGAGAACTATTACAGTGATCCAGAGGGTAGAAACACTGACATGTGGGCTTACTCCCAGGAGAACTAATACAGTGATCCAGAGGGTAGAAACACTGAAATGTGAGCTTACTCCCAGGAGAACTATTACAGTCATCCAGAGGGTAGAAACACTGACATGTGAGCTTACTCCCAGGAGAACTATTATAGTGATCCAGAGGGTAGAAACACTGACATGTGAGCTTACTCCCATGAGAACTAATACAGTGATCCAGAGGGTAGAAACACTGAAATGTGAGCTTACTCCCAGGAGAACTATTACAGTGATCCAGAGGGTAGAAACACAGACATGTGAGCTTACTCCCACGAGAACTATTACAGTGATCCAGAGGGTAGAAACACTGACATGTGAGCTTACTCCCAGGAGAACTATTACAGTGATCCAGAGGGTAGAAACACTGACATGTGAGCTTACTCCTAGGAGAACTACACTATTACAGTGATCCAGAGGGCAGAAACACTGACATGTGAGCTTACTCCCAGGAGAACTATTACAGTGATCCAGAGGGTAGAAACACTGACATGTGAGCTTACTCCCAGGAGAACTATTACATGTACATTGATCCAGAGGGTAGAAACACTGACATGTGAGCTTACTCCCAGGAGAACTATTACAGTGATCCAGAGGGTAGAAACACTGACATGTGAGCTTACTCCCAGGAGAACTATTACAGTGATCCAGAGGGTAGAAACACTGACATGTGAGCTCACTCCCAGGAGAACTATTACAGTGATCCAGAGGGTAGAAACACTGACATGTGAGCTTACTCCCAGGAGAACTATTACAGTGATCCAGAGGGTATAAACACTGACATGTGAGCTTACTCCCAGGAGAACTATTACAGTGATCCAGAGGGTAGAAACACTGACATGTGAGCTTACTCCCAGGAGAACTATTACAGTGATCCAAAGGGTAGAAACACTGACATGTGAGCTTACTCCCAGGTGAACTATTACAGTGATCCAGAGGGTAGAAACACTGACATGTGAGCTTACTCCCACGAGAACTATTACAGTGATCCAGAGGGTAGAAACACTGACATGTGAGCTTACTCCCAGGAGAACTATTACAGTGATCCAGAGGGTAGAAACACTGACATGTGAGCTTACTCCCAGGAGAACTATTACAGTGATCCAGAGGGTAGAAACACTGACATGTGAGCTTACTCCCAGGAGAATTACAGTGATCCAGAGGGCAGAAACACTGACATGTGGGCTTACTCCCAGGAGAACTATTACAGTGATCCAGAGGGTAGAAACACTGACATGTGAGCTTACTCCCATGAGAACTAATACAGTGATCCAGAGGGTAGAAACACTGACATGTGAGCTTACTCCCAGGAGAACTATTACAGTGATCCAGAGGGCAGAAACACTGACATGTTAGCTTACTCCCAGGAGAACTATTACAGTGATCCAGAGGGTAGAAACACTGACATGTGAGCTTACTCCCAGGAGAACTATTACAGTGATCCAGAGGGTAGAAACACTGACATGTGAGCTTACTCCCAGGAGAACTATTACAGTGATCCAGAGGGTAGAAACACTGACATGTGAGCTTACTCCCAGGAGAACTATTACAGTGATCCAGAGGGTAGAAACACTGACATGTGAGCTTACTCCCACGAGAACTATTACAGTGATCCAGAGGGTAGAAACACTGACATGTGAGCTTACTCCCAGGAGAACTATTACAGTGATCCAGAGGGTATAAACACTGACATGTGAGCTTACTCCCAGGAGAACTATTACAGTGATCCAGAGGGTAGAAACACTGACATGTGAGCTTACTCCCAGGAGAACTATTACAGTGATCCAGAGGGTAGAAACACTGACATGTGAGCTTACTCCTAGGAGAACTACACTATTACAGTGATCCAGAGGGCAGAAACACTGACATGTGAGCCTACTCCCAGGAGAACTATTACAGTGATCCAGAGGGTAGAAACACTGACATGTGAGCTTACTCCCAGGAGAACTATTACAGTGATCCAGAGGGTAGAAACACTGACATGTGAGCTTACTCCCAGGAGAACTATAACAGTGATCCAGAGGGTAGAAACACTGACATGTGAGCTTACTCCCAGGAGAACTATTACAGTGATCCAGAGGGTAGAAACACTGACATGTGAGCTTACTCCCAGGAGAACTATTACAGTGATCCAGAGAGTAGAAACACTGACATGTGAGCTTACTCCCAGGAGAACTATTACAGTGATCCAGAGGGTAGAAACACTGACATGTTAGCTTACTCCCAGGAGAACTATTACAGTGATCCAGAGGGTAGAAACACTGACATGTGAGCTTACTCCCAGGAGAACTATTACAGTGATCCAGAGGGTAGAAACACTGAGATGTGAGCTTACTCCCAGGAGAACTATTACAGTGATCCAGGGGGTAGAAACACTGACATGTGAGCTTACTCCCAGGAGAACTATTACAGTGATCCAGAGGGTAGAAACACTGACATGTGAGCTTACTCCCAGGAGAACTATTACAGTGATCCAGAGGGTAGAAACACTGACATGTGAGCTTCTATTACAGTGATCCAGAGGGTAGAAATACTGACATGTGAGCTTACTCCCAGGACAACTATTACAGTGATCCAGAGGGTAGAAACACTGACATGTGAGCTTACTCCCAGGAGAACTATTACAGTGATCCAGAGGGCAGAAACACTGACATGTGAGCTTACTCCCAGGAGAACTATTACAGTGATCCAGATGGTAGAAACACTGACATGTGAGCTTACTCCCAGGAGAACTATTACAGTGATCCAGAGGGCAGAAACACTGAAATGTGAGCTTACTCCCAGGAGAACTATTACAGTGATCCAGAGGGTAGAAACACTGACATGTGAGCTTACTCCCAGGAGAACTATTACAGTGATCCAGAGGGTAGAAACACTGACATGTGAGCTTACTCCCAGGAGAACTATTACAGTGATCCAGAGGGTAGAAACACTGACATGTGAGCTTACTCCCAGGAGAACTATTACAGTGATCCAGAGGGTAGAAACACTGACATGTGAGCTTACTCCCAGGAGAATTACAGTGATCCAGAGGGCAGAAACACTGACATGTGGGCTTACTCCCAGGAGAACTATTACAGTGATCCAGAGGGTAGAAACACTGACATGTGAGCTTACTCCCATGAGAACTAATACAGTGATCCAGAGGGTAGAAACAATGACATGTGAGCTTACTCCCAGGAGAACTATTACAGTGATCCAGAGGGTAGAAACACTGACATGTGAGCTTACTCCCAGGAGAACTATAACAGTGATCCAGAGGGTAGAAACACTGACATGTGAGCTTACTCCCAGGAGAACTATTACAGTGATCCAGAGGGTAGAAACACTGACATGTGAGCTTACTCCCAGGAGAACTATTACAGTGATCCAGAGAGTAGAAACACTGACATGTGAGCTTACTCCCAGGAGAACTATTACAGTGATCCAGAGGGTAGAAACACTGACATGTTAGCTTACTCCCAGGAGAACTATTACAGTGATCCAGAGGGTAGAAACACTGACATGTGAGCTTACTCCCAGGAGAACTATTACAGTGATCCAGAGGGTAGAAACACTGAGATGTGAGCTTACTCCCAGGAGAACTATTACAGTGATCCAGGGGGTAGAAACACTGACATGTGAGCTTACTCCCAGGAGAACTATTACAGTGATCCAGAGGGTAGAAACACTGACATGTGAGCTTACTCCCAGGAGAACTATTACAGTGATCCATAGGGCAGAAACACTGACATGTGAGCTTACTCCCAGGAGAACTATTACAGTGATCCAGAGGGTAGAAACACTGACATGTGAGCTTACTCCCAGGAGAACTATTACAGTGATCCAGAGGGTAGAAACACTGACATGTGAGCTTACTCCCAGGAGAACTATTACAGTGATCCAGAGGGTAGAAACACTGACATGTGAGCTTACTCCCAGGAGAACTATTACAGTGATCCAGAGGGTAGAAACACTGACATGTGAGCTTACTCCCAGGAGAACTATTACAGTGATCCAGAGGGTAGAAACACTGACATGTGAGCTTACTCCCAGGAGAACTATTACAGTGATCCAGAGGGTAGAAACACTGACATGTGAGCTTACTCCCAGGAGAACTATTACAGTGATCCAGAGGGTAGAAACACTGACATGTGAGCTTACTCCCAGGAGAACTATTACAGTGATCCAGAGGGTAGAAACACTGACATGTGAGCTTACTCCAAGGAGAACTACAGTATTACAGTGATCCAGAGGGTAGAAACACTGACATGTGAGCTTACTCCCAGGAGAACTATTACAGTGATCCAGAGGGTAGAAACACTGACATGTGAGCTTACTCCCAGGAGAACTATTACAGTGATCCAGAGGGTAGAAATACTGACATGTGAGCTTACTCCCAGGACAACTATTACAGTGATCCAGAGGGTAGAAACACTGACATGTGAGCTTACTCCCAGGAGAACTATTACAGTGATCCAGAGGGCAGAAACACTGACATGTGAGCTTACTCCCAGGAGAACTATTACAGTGATCCAGAGGGTAGAAACACTGACATGTGAGCTTACTCCCAGGAGAACTATTACAGTGATCCAGAGGGTAGAAACAATGAGCTTACTCCCAGGAGAACTATTCCAGTCATCCAGAGGGTAGCAACACTGACATGTGAGCTTACTCCCAGGAGAACTATTACAGTGATCCAGAGGGTAGCAACACTGACATGTGAGCTTACTCCCAGGAGAACTATTACAGTGATCCAGAGGGTAGAAACACTGACATGTGAGCTTACTCCTAGGAGAACTATTACAGTGATCCAGAGGGTAGAAACACTGACATGTGAGCTTACTCCCAGGAGAACTATTACAGTGATCCAGGGGGTAGAAACACTGACATGTGAGCTTACTCCCAGGAGAACTATTACAGTGATCCAGAGGGTAGGAACACTGACATGTGAGCTTACTCCCAGGAGAACTATTACAGTGATCCAGAGGGTAGAAACACTGACATGTGAGCTTACTCCCAGGAGAACTATTACAGTGATCCAGAGGCTAGAAACACTGACATGTGAGCTCACTCCCAGGAGAACTATTACAGTGATCCAGAGGGTAGAAACACTGACATGTGAGCTTACTCCCAGGAGAACTATTACAGTGATCCAGAGGGTAGAAACACTGACATGTGAGCTTACTCCCAGAGAACTACATATTACAGTGATCCAGAGGGTAGAAACACTGACATGTGAGCTTACTCCCAGGAGAACTATTACAGTGATCCAGAGGGTAGAAACACTGACATGTGAGCTTACTCCTAGGAGAACTATTACAGTGATCCAGAGGGTAGAAACACTGACATGTGAGCTTACTCCCAGGAGAACTATTACAGTGATCCAGAGGGTAGAAACACTGACATGTGAGCTTACTCCCAGGAGAACTATTACAGTGATCCAGGGGGTAGAAACACTGACATGTGAGTTTACTCCCAGGAGAACTATTACAGTGATCCAGAGGGTAGAAACACTGACATGTGAGCTTACTCCCAGGAGAACTATTACAGTGATCCAGAGGGTAGAAACACTGACATGTGGGCTTACTCCCAGGAGAACTATTACAGTGATCCAGAGGGTAGAAACACTGACATGTGGGCTTACTCCCAGGAGAACTATTACAGTGATCCAGGGGGTAGGAGGACTGCTGGTTCACTACCTTAGGGAAGGATTCAAGCAACGCTGGAACCATTCCTGGAACTACAAAAGCCCGTTCAGGATGGTTAAAAACTGCCCAAGCGAGTTTTAGCATGTATTGGCTGTTTGTTTGTGTTTTTGACATACCCATTTCGAAATGGAGGTCCCACCAATACACATAGAGTAGTGTAACCCCCCCCCCCCCTCCCTGCCCCCCCCTCCCCGCCCCCCCAGGTATTCTTCTATGCTTCACGCATGCTTGATGCAGAGTCTTGATGAAAAATTCATCCAACTGGGTGTGGTCTATATTGGTACAGTCTCCTTTCCTTTCCTACTTGCATAAGAAATCATTTGAAATGAAAAAGACAAGAAGACAGGAAGGAGGTTTCCTCACATCTGGAGTGTGTCCGTAGATCTCCTCCATCACGTTCTGCTGTGTCTTGGCATAGGCCATTTCTCCTTCTCCCTCGTTGTATATGTAGAAGATGAGGGAGACCAGTTGCGGCTGGGTCACTCGGGACTTTATGGAGACCCTTGCGGTCCATGTGTCCCCTAGCGACGATGACTCCAAGAGACTAACAAAGTCTGTATGCAGGGAGAGGGCTGGGAGGGGGCGGGAGGGGAAGGGAGGAAAAGACAACCAAGAGAAGTATAAAATGTACCAGCGAGCCAACTACACCAGCGAATATACCGGCTAAATACACCCGCCAAATACAACTCCTGGCGAAGTACACCAGCTTCATATTACATGTACATCTTGTACTAGTTGAGATAGCAGCATTCTGCCAAGCTGGGGTGGCATCCAGTGGCTTCAACCACACACATTATACATACACTGTACATGTATTCAGACATACATTGCAGCTAGCCATTAAGGCTACTGATTATAAATGTTAGCTTGCACACATGAACTACTCAACAAGTCTTTTCCCCCCTTTCTTCTTCGAAGAGAACATCACTCACTCATTTTGGGTACATGTACAGAGAAAATCCGCAATTTAGCGATCATTGCCCATATTGACCATGGGAAAACCACTCTCTTGGACACCCTTCTCAGACAAGCGAATGTTTTTCGTGAAAACGAGGTGGTGCCAGAAAGAGTCATGGATTCCTACGATGTATATACTTCGACTTATTTTTATCAAAACCCTAGCCCTAGCCCCACCCCAAACCCTAGCCAGGTTCTGCCTTGTGTTAAATGGATGGAACAACAATCCATCTCAAGGCATACAAGACAATCCTCACTCTCCCTATCAAATAAAAAATTAAAATTAAAATTAAATTTAAATTTAAAAAAATCAAATAAAATAATAAATAAAAGACCACCTTACCCACAAAGAAGCGCATCCATGCATGTTTTCACACTTACAGCCATCCCTCACGTCACCCCACCCTCACACACACACCATTGTCCAGGATCTCCTGCTGCCCAAAGCTAGTGCCGTCATGGCGAGTCCAGCCATACTTGGAGAGGTGGTCTCCATGCTCGCAGGTGTGTCGTATGTCAAGCTGCCCAGCACCGTACGTGAACCACATGACCCCAGTCACAAGTGATCTGGTAAAGGGTTAAAAAATACAAACACCCATTAGGAGTATACATGCATGTCTGCCTCTTTTTAACAAGAATAACAACAGAAATAATTAATAATAACAACAACAATTAATAATAATGTGATGGCTTATGCTTCCTCTATTATCGCACCTATTTACACATGCACACTCAATGTGCAGGTGTGGTTGCTAGGGAAGCTCATGTTGGTTATGGTTGCGCTCAAGACGGTCGAGTTTCTGTTGATCAATATGAGTTTGTAGTTTTATTTCATTATCGCCCCAGCAACGCCAGGAGACCTTGGTCGTTATAATATTAATAATATTACTATAACGAACTCTCAGTTGACATCCCGACACGATGATAATCAACTTAAACTTGTTCTCACTCGACCTTTCCACTAGACCATCTAGTCTTCACAAGATGCTAAGACTCACATGAGCTTCTTATGTACCAGTAGCTAGCTATCCACCATGTGATGTAAACCACACCCAGATGCACGCGTCCAGCACGTGAACCGGATGTGGCAAAATCAACACCAATAGAAATTAAAATATAATATATAATTATTAATATATAATAAATATAACACAACAAAGAAGAAATTGCCCTATACGTTAATTAAAACGTTAATTAAATACTTGCTTTTAATACTCATTTACACTACTACCACAACATGTTAAGATAACGATAAATAATTAAATATTAAAATAAAATTATTAGATAAACTTTTGCCATTCCCAGCTCTACCACGCTTCGTCCCTACATGTAACTACATGCATGTGCAGTGAAAGCCATGGAAACACTCAGCTTGACCATGGAAACACTCAGCTAGAGCATGGAAACACTCGGCTAGACCATGGAAACACTCGGCTAGACCATGGAAACACTCGGCTAGACCATGGAAACACTCGGCTAGACCATGGAAACACTCGGCTAGACCATGGAAACACTCGGCTAGACCATGGAAACACTCAGCTAGACCATGGAAACACTCAGCTAGACCATGGAAACACTCAGCTAGACCATGGAAACACTCAGCTAGACCATGGAAACACTCAGCTAGACCATGGAAACACTCAGCTAGACCATGGAAACACTCAGCTAGACCATGGAAACACTCAGCTAGACCATGGAAACACTCAGCTAGACCATGGAAACACTCAGCTAGACCATGGAAACACACAGCTAGACCATGGAAACACTCAGCTAGACCATGGAAACACTCAGCTAGAGCATGGAAACACTCAGCTAGACCATGGAAACACTCAGCTAGAGCATGGAAACACTCAGCTAGAGCATGGAAACACTTAGCTTGACCATGGAAACACTCAGCTAGACCACACTCAGCTAGACAATGGAGACACTCAGCTAGACCATGGAAACACTCAGCTAGACCATGGAAACACTCAGCTAGACCATGGAAACACTCAGCTAGACCATGGAAACACTCAGCTAGAGCATGGAAACACTCAGCTTGACCATGGAAACACTCAGCTAGACCATGGAAACACTCAGCTAGACCATGGAAACACTCAGCTAGACCATGGAAACACTCAGCTAGACCATGGAAACACTCAGCTAGACCATGGAAACACTCAGCTAGACCATGGAAACACTCAGCTAGACCATGGAAACACTCAGCTAGACCATGGAAACACTCAGCTAGACCATGGAAACACTCAGCTAGACCATGGAAACGCTCAGCTAGACCATGGAAACACTCAGCTAGAGCATGGAAACACTCAGCTAGACCATGGAAACACTCAGCTTGACCATGGAAACACTCAGCTAGACCATGGAAACACTCAGCTTGACCATGGAAACACTCAGCTAGACCATGGAAACACTCAGCTTGACCATGGAAACACTCAGCTAGACCATGGAAACACTCAGCTAGACCATGGAAACACTCAGCTAGACCATGGAAACACTCAGCTAGACCATGGAAACACTCAGCTAGACCATGGAAACACTCAGCTAGACCATGGAAACACTCAGCTAGACCATGGAAACACTCAGCCAGACCATGGAAACACTCAGCTAGACCATGGAAACAAACAGCTAGACCATGGAAACACTCAGCTAGAGCATGGAAGCACTCAGCTAGAGCATGGAAACACTCAGCTAGACCATGAAAACACTCAGCTAGGCCATGGAAACACTCAGCTAGGCCATGGAAACACTCAACTAGACCATGGAAACACTCAGCTAGACCATGGAAACACTCAGCTAGACCATGGAAACACTCAGCTAGACCATGGAAACACTCAGCTAGACCATGGAAACACTCAGCTAGACCATGGAAACACTCAGCTAGACCATGGAAACACTCAGCTAGAGCATGGAAACACTCAGCTAGACCATGGAAACACTCAGCTAGACCATGGAAACACTCAGCTAGATCATGGAAACACTCGGCTTGACCATGGAAACACTCAGCTAGACCATGGAAACACTCAGCTTGACCATGGAAACACTCAGCTAGACCATGGAAACACTCAGCTAGACCATGGAAACACTCAGCTAGAGCATGGAAACACTCAGCTAGACCATGGAAACTCTCAGCTAGACAATGGAAACACTCAGCTAGACCATGGAAACACTCAGCTAGACCATGGAAACACTCAGCTAGACCATGGAAACACTCAGCTAGACCATGGAAACACTCAGCTAGACCATGGAAACACTCAGCTAGACCATGGAAACACTCAGCTAGACCATAGAAACACTCAGCTAGACAATGGAAACACTCAGCTAGACCATGGAAACACTCAGCTAGATCATGGAAACACTCAGCTAGAGCATGGAAACACTCAGCTAGACCATAGAAACACTCGGCTAGACCATGGAAACACTCAGCTAGACCATGGAAACACTCAGCTAGACCATGGAAACACTCAGCTAGAGCATGGAAACACTCGGCTAGACCATGGAAACACTCAGCTAGAGCATGGAAACACTCAGCTAGACCATGGAAACACTCAGCTAGACCATGGAAACACTCAGCTAGAGCATGGAAACACTCAGCTAGAGCATGGAAACACTTAGCTTGACCATGGAAACACTCAGCTAGACCACACTCAGCTAGACCATGGAGACACTCAGCTAGACCATGGAAACACTCAGCTAGACCATGGAAACACTCAGCTAGACCATGGAAACACTCAGCTAGAGCATGGAAACACTCAGCTTGACCATGGAAACACTCAGCTAGACCATGGAAACACTCAGCTTGACCATGGAAACACTCAGCTAGACCATGGAAACACTCAGCTAGACCATGGAAACACTCAGCTAGACCATGGAAACACTCAGCTAGACCATGGAAACACTCAGCTAGACCATGGAAACACTCAGCTTGACCATGGAAACACTCAGCTAGACCATGGAAACACTCAGCTAGACCATGAAAACGCTCCTTGGAAACACTCAGCTAGACCATGGAAACACTCAGCTAGACCATGGAAACACTCAGCTTGACAATGGAAACACTCAGCTAGAGCATGGAAACACTCAGCTAGACCATGGAAACACTCAGCTTGACCATGGAAACACTCAGCTAGACCATGGAAACACTCGGCTTGACCATGGAAACACTCAGCTAGACCATGGAAACACTCAGCTAGACCATGGAAACACTCGGCTTGACCATGGAAACACTCAGCTAGACCATGGAAACACTCAGCTAGATCATGGAAACACTCGGCTTGACCATGGAAACACTCAGCTAGACCATGGAAACACTCAGCTAGAACATGGAAACAAACAGCTAGACCATGGAAACACTCAGCTAGACCATGGAAACACTCAGCTAGAGCATGGAAACACTCAGCTAGACCATGGAAACACTCAGCTAGACCATGGAAACACTCAGCTAGACCATGGGAACCCTCAGCTAGACCATGGAAACACTCAGCTAGACCATGGAAACACTCAGCTAGAGCATGGAAACACTCAGCTAGACCATGGAAACACACAGCTAGACAATGGAAACACTCAGCTAGACCATGGAAACACTCAGCTAGACCATGGAAACACTCAGCTAGACCATGGAAACACTCAGCTAGACAATGGAAACACTCAGCTAGACCATGGAAACACTCAGCTAGACCATGGAAACACTCAGCTAGACCATGGAAACACTCAGCTAGACCATGGAAACACTCAGCTAGACCATGGAAATACTCAGCTAGACCATGGAAACACTCAGCTAGACCATGGAAACACTCATCTAGAGCATGGAAACACTCAGCTAGACCATGGAAACACTCAGCTAGACCATGGAAACACTCAGCTTGACCATGGAAACACTCAGCTAGACCATGGAAACACTCAGCTAGACCATGGAAACACTCAGCTAGACCATGGGAACACTCAGCTAGACCATGGAAACACTCAGCTAGAGCATGGAAACACTCAGCTGGACCATGGAAACACTCAGCTAGAGCATGGAAACACTCAGCTAGACCATGGAAACACTCAGCTAGACCATGGAAACACTCAGCTAGACCATGGGAACACTCAGCTAGACCATGGAAACACTCAGCTTGACCATGGAAACACTCAGCTAGGCCATGGAAACACTCAGCTAGACCATGGAAACACTCAGCTAGAGCATGGAAACACTCAGCTAGACCATGGAAACACTCAGCTAGACCATGGAAATACTCAGCTAGACCATGGAAACACTCAGCTAGACCATGGAAACACTCAGCTAGACCATGGAAACACTCAGCTAGAGCATGGAAACACTCAGCTAGACCATGGAAACACTCAGCTAGACCATGGAAACACTCAGCTAGAGCATGGAAACATTCAGCTAGATGGTCTATATATGAATAAGTCTCAAGTCTCTATGGGGAAAAGTAGTTACATATACAGAAAAATTCCCTCACCTTGGAATTCGTGGACGCATTCCAAAGTAGATGTTGGACCTGCAGAAACAGAAGCAGCAATGGCTGGAGCTCCTCTGCAAGTGCATTATACCCTGGCTTTACTTCTATACTACAAACACACACACACACCAAATGGACTCAACAGAGCTACCCGACTGGTATATAGCCCCGACTGGTATATAGCTAGGGTGTTTAGAAACAGGAAGGCTTTGGTTGTGGCTAGAGGGTTATACATTACATAGCTGGAGGATTCATAGCTTGGGGGTTAGGGCATAGCCATGGTAACTACACCAGGTTTCTAGTAATGAACCTGTTACTGACTCGCTTTACCAGATAAGCAGAATAAGAGTATGTGGCTAATTGTTACACTCTGGCCATACTCCTTACATCTCATGACACTGCCACGCCTATGCAGGTCTAGAGTGCGAGATAATTGATCACACTCACTGCCAATTATAAAAGTTGAGATTTTAAAAGATGAGATGAGAAGGGGTGTGGTGTTTCTTACACATGACAATCACATGCTCTGATCACATGACCTCACCTGTACGACCCCCATAACCTCTTGTCATAGATGGATCCATTCCTCCAATCAGATGAGACAGCATAGGGAGCATCGAATGGTCTTGCCACTGCAGGACCACCAAACCACCTGACAGTCACATGACACACACACAATAACTTGTGACAGCCTCAGCAATAAGGAAGTGAACCTCCCAGTACAGTCACATGACAGTCACATGACACACACACACACACAATAACTTGTGACAGCCTCAGCAATAAGGAAGTGAACCCAAGCCTGATCCACATGTACATGTGTTCACCTCCTCGCCACTGTAAGCCTGACACACATGCACATGTGTTCACCTCCTTGCCACTGTAATCCTGACACACATGCACATGTGTTCACGTCCTTGCCACTGTAAGCCTGACACACATGCACATGTGTTCACCTCCTTGCCACTGTAAGCCTGACACACATGCACATGTGTTCACCTCCTTGCCACTGTAATCCTGATACACATGCACATGTGTTCACCTCCTTGCCACTGTAAGCCTGACACACATGCACATGTGTTCACCTCCTTGCCACTGTAAGCCTGACACACATGCACATGTGTTCACTTCTTTGCCACTGTAAGCCTGACACACACGCACATGTGTTCACCTTGCCTCTGTAAGCCTGACACACATGCACATGTGTTCACCTCCTTGCCACTGTAAGCCCAACACACATGCACATGTGTTCACCTCCTTGCCACTGTAAGCCTGACACACATGCACATGTGTTCACCTTGCCTCTGTAAGCCTGACACACATGCACATGTGTTCACCTCCTTGCCACTGTAAGCCCGACACACATGCACATGTGTTCACCTCCTTGCCACTGTAAGCCTGACACACATGCACATGTGTTCACCTCCTCGCCACTGTAAGCCTGACACACATGCACATGTGTTCACCTCCTCGCCACTGTAAGCCCGACACACATGCACATGTGTTCACCTCCTTGCCACTGTAAGCCTGACACACATGCACATGTGTTCACCTCCTTGCCACTGTAAGCCTGACACACATGCACATGTGTTCACCTCCTTGCCACAGACCTCTTGCATTGCTCCAGAACTTGTACTTTTGTACGCACTTAATATGTACATACACACACCTCTCCTTCTCGATTGATCTTCTGGGTCCCACGCAGGTGTGAGGGGGGAGGGGATATATACTCCCCTTCCCTCCCTATCCCCATTAGGTTAAAAGTCTTCTGGACAAATGGTCTTTGGTGGTCCCAGGATTTAGCTACTGTGTGTATGTGTGTGGGGGGGGGATTGGATATTTGGTTTGTAATTTGTCGTATGCGGTGCAAATGATCTACTTTCAGTTGCTTGTATTTTCCAGCATTGGAGAACAAGATGTCCCATTGAGCACTGAACATGGCTCCATGTTTGGACCAACACTTCTCGCCTTGGAAGCAAGGTGGAGATTTGGAAAGCTTGGTGGCTAGAGTAGATCCCCCACCCGTAAGGGATTCCATCAGCCCAAGGATAAAGTGTGATGTAAATTATTTAGCTAAACCACAGTGGACCCTCAGCCAGAACCCCAAGGGGACCCAACCCCGTTTGGACAAGTGAAATTTCAGGATAAGCAAGCAGCTCTTACTGTCCAAATACGCTTCATTGTGGTCAAGAAATGAGAGGAGTGGTAGCTGATGGTTCCATGTCTCTAAACCACAGCTAAAGTGACTGGTAGCACAGAATGAAGGTTAGATAAAGTCTTAAACTTGTTTTAAAAGAAGCAGATACAATGTAAGGCTCTCAGATATATAAGTAGTAGTGTACTGGCTACAGTGTCCCATACAATGAGTGTCTAGGCAACAGCTGCAGCTGTGTATTTAGCTGGCAGCTGCACTGGACTGTATAATACTACAGTACATGTACAGACCCTCTAGTAGAGGGCTTGAATTATGAGATTATTAATTAAGGATAAACCCAAGGACTGATAAACCAAGAAGCCAGCCAAGTGAGGGGGGCTGCTGATGTAAGTGAGGGCCAGTGATGTGAGGGTCCTGTACAACCTAGTTTTGATCAGTTCCACCTGCAGACAAAGAGGCTGCTTCTACATACATGTAGGTGAAATGTTGTTGTCAAGGTAACCAGAATTGCATTCTTGGTAGGAACATACAAACAATAGTTTCAGAATTCTCTTTAAATCAGATTTTTTTCCTTAGTGCCATTTTTTCCTTAGTGCCAAACGTTTCAACCGAAACATTTGGTCTTCATCAAGTGTAATACAATGTTGACCAATCTCAAACAAGAGTTTGTTTACACAACAAGACGAAGTTCCTGCAACAAAAATGGCGCGGCAGTTTCAATTTTGCTTGTAAGAAAATCATGACTTCAACTTAACCCGATCTTATTTCAGTTCTTAAGAGTGTTAGAAGCCAAAAATATCTCGACAAGATTGTTAAAATATGATGTCTGGGATGCTGGCAAGAAACTTGGCAAGGAGATTGTTTCTAATGATGCGCTCCGGAAATATGCTGTTTCTAATGATGCACTCTGGATATATGCCGTTTCTAATGATGCACTCTGGAAATATGCTGTTTCTAATGATGCACTCTGGAAATATGCCATTTCTAATGATGCACTCTGGAAATATGCCGTTTCTAATGATGCACTCTGGAAATATGCCGTTTCTAATGATGCGCTCCGGAAATATGCTGTTTCTAATGATGCACTCTGGAAATATACCATTTCTAATGATGCACTCTGGAAATATGCCGTTTCTAATGATGCACTCTGGAAATATGCCGTTTCTAGTGAAGCACTCTGGAAATATGCCGTTTCTAATGATGCACTCTGGAAATATGCCATTTCTAATGATGCACTCTGGAAATATGCCGTTTCTAATGATGCACTCTGGAAATATGCCATTTCTAATGATGCACTCTGGAAATATACCATTTCTAATGATGCACTCTGGAAATATGCCGTTTCTAATGATGCACTATGGAAATATGCCATTTCTAATGATGCACTCTGGAAATATGCCGTTTCTAGTGAAGCACTCTGGAAATATGCCATTTCTAATGATGCACTCTGGAAATATGCCATTTCTAATGATGCACTCTGGAAATATGCCATTTCTAATGATGCACTCTGGAAATATGCCGTTTCTAATGATGCACTCTGGAAATATGCCGTTTCTAATGATGCACTCTGGAAATATACCATTTCTAATGATGCACTCTGGAAATATGCCGTTTCTAATGATGCACTCTGGAAATATGCCGTTTCTAATGATGCACTCTGGAAATATGCCATTTCTAATGATGCACTCTGGAAATATGCCATTTCTAATGATGCACTCTGGAAATATGCTGTTTCTAATGATGCACTCTGGAAATATGCCGTTTCTAATGATGCACTCTGGAAATATACCATTTCTAATGATGCACTCTGGAAATATGGTTCACCGACTATGTCTGTTTATAGGTTGCAAAGGTCTCCGAGATACTGCACCTGTCTACTCCACACCAATAAATGTCCACCCACATAAGCTGGCTGAGAGTCTCGATGGTGAAACAACTGGTTAGCACTCATTCTTGGAGGGTGCCTTGGGCAAGCCACAGCCACGAGATAGAGTGGAATGAGAAGTTGGATATGTGTATGATATGACCTTCTGGTGACGACCGAAGATGTAAGTAATAATGGTCTTAGCACTGATCAAAAATCTCTCCACATGATTGGGAAAATTGTGCAGTCTGGAAGATGGACAAGAAACTAGACAAAAAAGAAAATTCTTCGCTTGGGTACCAACAGAACACCCACCTCGGCTATAGGCACACGAGACTCCATACCCGCTCAACACGATGCAGCCGATACACACCAAAAGACCTACAAGAACCTGAAGAGCATCGTCAGTTTAAACTCTAGTTTATCAAAGATGAGAGTGTTTCACTCTACTCTTCAATAGTCCAAGACACTTTCTAAACCGTGTCCTGATCCTCAGCCAACCTGTTCTTCCGGAGGGAATGGAGACTGTCCTCACACTGTGGAGAGAGAAGTGCCATGCACATTCAGCGATTCTCCTCCTAGCAATACTGCCAGTGAAGATGAAGTTCTGAGGAGATTTTCAGTGAAGAAGGTTGTGGATAACAGAGGTCAGAGTACCCTGGCTGTCACCTCCTCCCCAAGCTTCAACATTCCTGCAAGACAATGTCAGGCGACATCTCTCATGGAACTCACCCACTGAGAGGCAAAAGAGTTTGGGATTGTCCCGACTTGTCAGCTCTCTAGAGTTGTCACCTGGAAACATAGGCTCAAACTCATCAGCTCTCTAGAGTTAGTCACTTGGAAACATAGGCTCAAACTCGTCAGCTCTCTAGAGTTGGTCAAATTTTGCAGGAATAGTAGGCAGGCTAAAAGGAATACTACACTAGGTGACAGCTCTTTCACAGAAGAAGCAGAGAATGGTTGATCTATGTGTACACAGGCACGACAACAATATTCATTATTCATTATTCTAGGCTGCATTTCCCCCCCCCCCCCCCCCCCCCCCCCAAGCCAACAATTCTTCCATCTTTCCTCTGTGCATGTAATTTTGCTACTAGTGTTTGCTTATGCTGTGTTGTGTGCTTACAAATGACACATCACATGTTTCTACAGACACTTTTTCTTAGCGAGTACAAAGGGTAACGTCAAGGTCGCGAGCAAAAAGCAAACTGCACTCCACTTGCTGGTACTGTATATTTGAGGAGGAGTCTCCAACAAAGGCTCTAATTTGGTATGCGATTTGTGAAGCACTTGGCTGGGATAGGTGCAGGAAATCAGCTGCACACAGCGTGTTAATACTATATATACCAGACAAAGCTGTGGACTAGAGAGAGTTCCACCCCAGCCAAGCAGGCCTGCATGTATGCTGGTCTGACAACATGGAGTTCAATGAGGGACTCAATATTACACGAGAATTTTCACAATCAATGCATACCAGAGAAATTGCCTCACCATGTACTGCTAGATAGGTCAGCTTCACTCACAGCCGCATGTGAGGAAAATGAGGAAAAAGTGTCTGAATTTAACCATGGCGCTATTTTGTTCGCGTGTGTCTATCGACAGCATAGCATTGAGGGAAGAAGAGCATCTGGTCTATACCACTACTGCACTCCACTTGGTGTAGCACTGCAAGGTGTCGACAACTGATAGTACAGTGCAAGGCAGACAAAGTGGATTTTCAGAGTATGATTGTTCCCAGAAATGAGTCGGAAAATAAAATAAAATTATTGCCTTCCAACTCTCATTTTCTGTGAGTCGGTAAAGCCCACAAAACTTTTCACACTTCAAGGGGAATGAGAATTGCCTCACCTTTCTGCCACTACCACCACTATAGCCAGCAACCCTACACATAGAGGTGGTATGATAATACAGGTCCAGTTTCTGGACCGGGAGGAAGGCAACCTCTTCTTTGCTACATCTCCATGGAGTGGGTGTGTTTTCCACTTGGCCACGCCTCCGGTTTTGTTCTAGTACACATTTTTTGGTGGAAAGTTGAACATGAATAATTTTAATTTTTCAGTCTCCTACCTTGGCTTTTGGCATTATTTCTACAGCTGTGATTCGGTAAGGTAACGTCAGCCACGCGGGTCGCGGGTCTCAGAGGTGCGGATGCGCACCAATAGGAGCGCGCAGCTTCAAAGTGGTCGCTATGGTGAGTTGTCAGAACGGTTATGCTGTTTGGGTATTCTAGAACGTTGAATTTCTGATACTATTGTTTCGTATGAGTGTGAACTGCTTTGTTATAGCTGCAGTTGTGCATAAAATAATCTTGTTTATACTATTGCTAAAAAGAGCTAAAAAGAGATATATGTATATTTGCAGTACCATGTTCTTGGTAGCTCCTGAACTGCTGATGCCTAGCAATATAGATGTGGAATAAATGTGGAGATTATTGTGCTATGTATGTTAAACACTGCCCATGTAGACCACACTGTTGATGACCTTTACCAGTTATAATCGTGTTTATGGAAATCAGAAATGATTCCAAGTGGTACATGTTTATGGACTGTACACTACATGGGTACAGTACCCAGTATTATTTTTTCCCTTCTCTGAAATCAATGCATTAAAGATTAAAGTGAGTGTTCATTATTTATTTTTATTTCTGCCAGTGTTTTTTGAAGATTTCCAATGATATCAGTTGATATGTTGGTATATAGCTCTGCTGTAGTTGAATACTCCCCTTCAGTGTCGCTGCATTTCCTTTCCTTCTCAGTGGAGCACCGAGTGCCATCTCAAGTATTCCTGTGGCCTTGTGCAGTGGCCATCTCAAGTATTCTTGGGTGGCCTTGTGCAGTGGTCATCTCAAGTATTCATAGGTGGCACTTGTGCAGTGGCCATCTCAAGTATTCATAGGTGGCCTTGTGCAGTGGTCATCTCAAGTATTCATAGGTGGCACTTGTGCAGTGGCCATCTCAAGTATTCATAGGTGGCACTTGTGCAGTGGCCATCTCAAGTATTCATAGGTGGCCTTGTGCAGTGGCCATCTCAAGTATTCATAGGTGGCCTTGTGCAGTGGTCATCTCAAGTATTCATAGGTGGCACTTGTGCAGTGGCCATCTCAAGTATTCATAGGTGGCCTTGTGCAGTGGCCATCTCAAGTATTCATAGGTGGCCTTGTGCAGTGGCCATCTCAAGTATTCATAGGTGGCCTTGTGCAGTGGCCATCTCAAGTATTCATAGGTGGCACTTGTGCAGTGGCCATCTCAAGTATTCATAGGTGGCCTTGTGCAGTGGCCATCTCCAGTATTCATAGGTAGCCTTGTGCAGTGGTCATCTCAAGTATTCATAGGTGGCACTTGTGCAGTGACCATCTCAAGTATTCATAGGTGGCCTTGTGCAGTGAGTATTCATAGGTGGCCTTGTGCAGTGGCCATCTCAATTATTCATAGGTGGCACTTGTGCAGTGGCCATCTCAAGTATTCATAGGTGGCACTTGTGTAGTGGCCATCTCAAGTATTCATAGGTAGCCTTGTGCAGTGGCCATCTCAAGTATTCATAGGTGGCACTTGTGCAGTGGCCATCTCAAGTATTCATAGGTGGCACTTGTGCAGTGGCCATCTCAAGTATTCATACATGTAGGTGGCCTTGTGCAGTGGCCATCTCAAGTATTCATAGGTAGCCTTGTGCAGTGGTCATCTCAAGTATTCATAGGTGGCACTTGTGCAGTGGCCATCTCAAGTATTCATAGGTGGCCTTGTGCAGTGGCCATCTCAAGTATTCATAGGTGGCCTTGTGCAGTGGCCATCTCAAGTATTCATAGGTGGCCTTGTGCAGTGGCCATCTCAAGTATTCATAGGTGGCCTTGTGCAGTGGCCATCTCAAGTATTCATAGGTGGCACTTGTGCAGTGGCCATCTCAAGTATTCATAGGTGGCACTTGTGTAGTGGCCATCTCAAGTATTCATAGGTGGCCTTGTGCAGTGGCCATCTCAAGTATTCATAGGTGGCACTTGTGCAGTGGCCATCTCAAGTATTCATAGGTGGCCTTGTGCAGTGGCCATCTCAAGTATTCATAGGTGGCCTTGTGCAGTGGCCATCTCAAGTATTCATAGGTGGCCTTGTGCAGTGGCCATCTCAGGTATTCATAGGTGGCACTTGTGCAATGGCCATCTCAAGTATTCATAGGTGGCACTTGTGTAGTGGCCATCTCAAGTATTCATAGGTGGCCTTGTGCAGTGGCCATCTCAAGTATTCATAGGTGGCCTTGTGCAGTGGCCATCTCAAGTATTCATAGGTAGCCTTGTGCAGTGGTCATCTCAAGTATTCATAGGTGGCCTTGTGCAGTGGCCATCTCAAGTATTCATAGGTGGCACTTGTGCAGTGGTCATCTCAAGTATTCATAGGTGGCCTTGTGCAGTGGCCATCTCAAGTATTCATAGGTGGCACTTGTGCAGTGGCCATCTCAAGTATTCATAGGTGGCCTTGTGCAGTGGCCATCTCAAGTATTCATAGGTGGCCTTGTGCAGTGGCCATCTCAAGTATTCATAGGTGGCACTTGTGCAGTGGCCATCTCAAGTATTCATAGGTGGCACTTGTGCAGTGGTCATCTCAAGTATTCATAGGTGGCCTTGTGCAGTGGCCATCTCAAGTATTCATAGGTGGCACTTGTGCAGTGGTCATCTCAAGTATTCATAGGTGGCCTTGTGCAGTGGCCATCTCAAGTATTCATAGGTGGCACTTGTGCAGTGGTCATCTCAAGTATTCATAGGTGGCCTTGTGCAAACATTTCTTCCAGTCTTTTCAAGTAATCTTCAGAGCTTTATGCCCCTCCCCCAGACAACACTCCTAATTCTTGTTGCCGGTGTAACCCTTTACCATTTATAGTAGTACTATAGAATATTCAATTTTCAAAATGTGTGTGATGACTTGTGCATGATTGTGAGGTGCTGTACTTCCATCTACTTCCATCTAGTCATGATTTCGTCAAAATAACTTTTTAGCTTATCAGTAGTATATTTTATAGCTCCGCCCCTCTAATATGCACTAGATGCCAGAGAACCTGGTTTGCTTGTTTTTGTGTTTGCTATATTGAGGATGCCGTACCCAACTGGAATTTGTGCTAAGCACATGATGATGCCGTACCCAACTGGAATTTGTGCTAATTACACTATTTACAGTGTAAGTGTTGCATGACTAAATGGAACTTGAAATCTATAAACCCTATAGATATGACCCTATAGATATGACCCTATAGATATGACCCTATAGATATGACCCTATAGATATGACCCTATAGATATGACCCTATAGATATGACCCTATAGATATGACCCTATAGATATGACCCTATAGATATGACCCTATAGATATGACCCTATAGATATGAGCCTAGAGATATGACCCTAGAGATATGACCCTAGAGATATGACCCTAGAGATATGACCCTAGAGATATGACCCTAGAGGTATGACCCTAGAGATATGACCCTAGAGATATGACCCTAGAGATATGACCCTATAGATATGACCCTATAGATATGACACTATAGATATGACCCTATAGATATGACCCTATAGATATGACCCTATAGATATGACCCTATAGATATGACCCTATAGATATGACCCTATAGATATGACCCTATAGATATGACCCTATAGATATGACCCTATAGATATGAGCCTAGAGATATGACCCTAGAGATATGACCCTAGAGATATGACCCTAGAGATATGACCCTATAGATATGACCCTAGAGATATGACCCTATAGATATGACCCTATAGATATGACCCTATAGATATGACCCTATAGATATGACCCTATAGATATGACCCTATAGATATGACCCTATAGATATGACCCTAGAGATATGACCCTAGAGATATGACCCTAGAGATATGACCCTATAGGTATGACCCTATAGGTATGACCCTATAGGTATGACCCTATAGATATGACCCTATAGATATGACCCTATAGATATGAGCCTATAGATATGAGCCTATAGATATGACCCTAGAGGTATGACCCTAGAGGTATGACCCTATAGGTATGACCCTATAGGTATGACCCTATAGGTATGACCCTATAGATATGACCCTATAGATATGACCCTATAGATATGACCCTATAGATATGACCCTATAGATATGACCCTATAGATATGACCCTATAGATATGACCCTATAGGTATGACCCTATAGGTATGACCCTATAGGTATGACCCTATAGGCAAGGTCACGAAATCATGACATTTGAGATGGGGAAAAAAACTCAATGGTATTGCCATAAAAGTTTATGTATATGAAAGTAGACTCCACTGCTTCAGAAAATGTGGAGATTGGGCAGATATCTCCATTTACTACCCAGAACCATTGCTCTGAAGGAGAACATAATTTTGAGGCTCGTTTTTGAGTAAATATATCTAAAATGTACAAAAGCTAAAATCCTTCCTAAAATATAGCTATGCCACATATGTTGATACTTTTGCGTGGGGATTTCAATCAACTTTCTATATTGAGAAAGATTTTTTGTTATTATCAACATGATATGGGTGCTTGATAAGATTTTTGATTACCTGACATCACATGTAACACGCATCACGGAAAACATCAATAAGTTCCAGCTACCCTCATAGTTTTAAACCTATATTGATAAAATCTTGTAGTCTCCTTCCCTAACATAAGCCCCTCCTGCCTACCAAAAATGGTCCATATTGAAGGAGGATATTTCTTGTATATTCCAATTAAAGTTTGTAACATGCATCACAGGGGAGAGAGGGTGTGTTCAATATGCTATACATCAAAGGCTAAACATAAAAATAAAATAAAATGATTGTAGGGAGGGGGGTCTGCCTGTATCTGTCACATCAAAGGCTTCATGAAGATGCCAGAGTATGCCAATAGTCTGCCCTGTCTCCATGTGGCACCACAGCTCATAAGTTCTATTTAAAACCCATCAAAGGCAGGCAGTGCAGTGGATTAGAAGATCTAGCTTTCAGATTTATTCTATTCTTCATCACATCAGTGCTGTCAACACTACATCACTTCATGGCAAGGTAACCATTTGTAGTTTCACTTTCTGTCAAGTTTATTCTCGGAGAACTTTGAATGTATAGAGCAGGATGAGGTGCAGTCAGCACACTGGACTCATGCGGGCATATCACTGTTCACGTACTCCCTGTGGTATGGTGGGGAGCATCACAGTGCTGTCCTCACCTCTGACTGCAAGGACCATTCCAAGTTCACTATCCTGCCTTACATGGACAAGATCCTTGAAACGCTACCTAATGAGGTAAAAAAATTCTGATAGCTATTGGGGGCCAGTTTCGCCTTCAATCTTCCTGCCATTTTCTGTAGCCCTGTAATTCAACCCAACATTTTAGATCATTTCAAGGCCCCGCCCCACTCATATTCCCTGCAGGTTACTGACATAAACATCTGGTCAGATGGGACCTCTGCCCAATTCAAGAGTCGATACATTGTTGATGCTCTACCTAAGCTCGAGGAGAGACATTCCCTCATCCTCACTTGGAACTACTTTGCCACCAGCCATGGGAAAGGCCCAGTGGACGGTACCAGAGCAGTACGAAGCGATATGTGTGGAATAGGATCAAGTCTCGCCAGTCACTTGTCCGCGATTCTGCCTCATTCGCAGCTGCAGCATCCTTAATGCCATCAGTGATGGTTACTGATGTCATCAACGATGAGATAGTGGAGCGAAATCATCAGATGGGGCTAGATGATGCATTCTGGGCAGCCTCACCTGCGGTAAATGGCATCCGTAATATGCATTGCATCAGAAAGGTTGGGAAAGTACAACATGCTTGTCTCAGTAGAGACTTTGAGGTAGCTCAGGAGGTTGAACCAGATATGGAAGTGCAGGAGAAGCAGGATATGGAAGTGGAGGAAAATTTCATCACTGCTACTTTCAGCAAGAATGACTTCCTGGCATTAGTGTATGATGGAAAAGCATATCTTGGTGTTGTGGAGGGCAGCACGCCAACACATGTGGACATATCTTTTATGAAAAATGCCAGACTTGGCAGATACAACTGGCCGATGAAGCCAGATCGGCTCCCTGTCGCACGTGAGGACGTGCTGGCACGGGTTCAAGCCCCAGCACCAATCTGCCACTCCTCCCGATTCTTTGGATTGAATAAAAATGATATGAATTTAGGGACCAAGTCCATCGGGGAATGGAAGAAAAATAATTGATCGTGTTTCATGTATTTTCCTGTATACCTACCTCTGTCTAATACATAGACATGATTGGATGAATACACATGAATGCATATATGTACATAACTAACCTCCGGGAGACCACTCACTCGGATGCATCATGCCCCCCCCCCCCTTCCGCCTCGATGCATCATATCCTCCCCTTCTCAGTGAGGTACTTTTTGGGGTGTAGATTATAAATACATAGCAATATTTGTGTCAGTTTGTCCTGATTTTTTTTTGTAACGCGCATCATGTAACGTGCATCACGTGACACAGTCGTACCCCGATGGGCCCCCTACGCACATCGGTCAAGTTTGAAATATCACATTTGGAGGATGTTTAGTCAACGTAGTTCTACTGAAGATATATATGAATTAACTAAATTGAAGGAGCCGTTTTTCTAGAAACTTGTGTACAAATTGAGTTAAGAAATTTTGTGTCACAATTTCGTAACGCGCATCACGATAACTTATCAAGCTCTAGCTCCTAACTTACAGGGAAACTTTTTATGAAAATTGGTTAAAAGTTTAGCTATGTCCTGATATTCACAAGGGAATTTGAGTGGTGCTCATATATTGAAGCATAGTAAAATAGTAGGCAAGTAAAGTAGAAAAAAGTCGAAAAAACGTAACACGCATCACGGTGACCTTGCCCTATAGGTATGACCCTATAGGTATGACCCTATAGGTATGACCCTATAGGTATGACCCTATAGATATGACCCTATAGATATGACCCTATAGATATGACCCTATAGATATGACCCTATAGATATGACCCTATAGATATGACCCTATAGATATGACCCTATAGATATGACCCTATAGATATGACCCTATAGATATGACCCTATAGATATGACCCTATAGATATGACCCTATAGATATGACCCTATAGATATGACCCTATAGATATGACCCTATAGATATGACCCTATAGATATGACCCTATAGATATGACCCTATAGATATGACCCTATAGATATGACCCTATAGATATGTGGACATGTGGGGATCATATGTGCCTTTGGCATGGTGCCTTGGTGAAGGGAAGGTGATGTTGGCAAGCTCTGCTTAAGTACCCATTGCATTATGTGTGTGTGTGTGTTTGTGTTGCAGTATAATGTCCTCTGCCATCAGGAGCAAGGTGAGTAGATGGGATGATTATGGTAGCTTGACTTACTTAATGGCAGGTTTAGTTGTAGCCTGCATGTGTGCTATTGTACCTGGGATATCCGGGGGGGGGGGGGGGGGGGGGGTGGCCTTGATGCCTATCCCTGACCATAGCCATGTTTCACATAATATTTTAGGTTGGGTTGGAGGGGGCAAGGACCAGGGCACTCCTCCTCACATGAATCACTGATTACATAACTCTAACCGTGCTAGCCGTTGTTCTATGCTTAACCTGCTTAACCCTGGCCCTAGCTTGTCCAACCTCAGTCCCTAACCCTAGCCATATCCCGAGCCCTAATGCACTTTAGGAAGAACAGGCCTGGTGCAACATTCCTGGAACAGCACCTGGTATTCCCGGAACGGTGCTTGCTACATGTACATGTATACCTTGAACCGTTCCTGATATTCCCAGCTATGTAAGAGGTCCATGCATCAGACTAAGAGTAGCATTGAAATTGAACAAACTCTGCAACAGGTCCTTATCAAGTCATGAATATTATTTGCATATTATCAAATTACTGGTGTGTGTGTGTGTGTGTGTGCAGCTCATAGTGATGGCATATGGAGCATGTCGTGGAGTTCAAACAACAAGACTAACACGGAAACCATCGTGACTGGCTCCATCGACAACACCGTCAAGGCATGGAATTGGTATGTTCATACAGTACAATACAAGTAGAGTTACTTAAAAACAGAGGCTCATGCCACGGCTAGAACTCAGGCAATTTTTAACTTCCTAAAAAGTGGTTTCTGAGCTGCTCTTACCTCCAAAGGGACTCACAGCGTGCCTTGATGACAATCCACCAGACCTCAACATTGTGAGAAATTCTTCTTCATGGATGCATCTCTGTTCCTTCCCTAGTCTTCATGGATGCATCTTCTGTTCCTTCCCTGGTCTTCATGGATGCATCTTCTGTTCCTTCCCTAGTCTTCATGGATGCATCTTCTATTCCTTCCCTAGTCTTCATGGATGCATCTTCTGTTCCTTCCCTAGTCTTCATGGATGCATCTTCTGTTCCTTCCCTAGTCTTCATGGATGCATCTTCTGTTCCTTCCCTAGTCTTCATGGATGCATCTTCTATTCCTTCCCTAGTCTTCATGGATGCATCTTCTATTCCTTCCCTAGTCTTCATGGATGCGTCTCTGTTCCTTCCCTTGTCTTCATGGATGCATCTTCTGTTCCTTCCCTAGTCTTCATGGATGCATCTTCTGTTCCTTCCCTAGTCTTCATGGATGCGTCTCTGTTCCTTCCCTAGTCTTCATGGATGCATCTCTGTTCCTTCCCTAGTCTTCATGGATGCATCTTCTGTTCCTTCCCTAGTCTTCATGGATGCATCTCTGTTCCTTCCCTAGTCTTCATGGATGCATCTCTGTTCCTTCCCTAGTCTTCATGGATGCATCTTCTGTTCCTTCCCTTGTCTTCATGGATGCATCTTCTGTTCCTTCCCTAGTCTTCATGGATGCATCTTCTGTTCCTTCCCTAGTCTTCATGGATGCATCTCTGTTCCTTCCCTAGTCTTCATGGATGCATCTTCTGTTCCTTCCCTAGTCTTCATGGATGCATCTTCTATTCCTTCCCTAGTCTTCATGGATGCGTCTCTGTTCCTTCCCTTGTCTTCATGGATGCATCTTCTGTTCCTTCCCTAGTCTTCATGGATGCATCTTCTGTTCCTTCCCTAGTCTTCATGGATGCGTCTCTGTTCCTTCCCTAGTCTTCATGGATGCATCTCTGTTCCTTCCCTAGTCTTCATGGATGCATCTTCTGTTCCTTCCCTAGTCTTCATGGATGCATCTCTGTTCCTTCCCTAGTCTTCATGGATGCATCTTCTGTTCCTTCCCTAGTCTTCATGGATGCATCTTCTGTTCCTTCCCTAGTCTTCATGGATGCATCTCTGTTCCTTCCCTAGTCTTCATGGATGCATCTTCTGTTCCTTCCCTAGTCTTCATGGATGGATCTCTGTTCCTTCCCTAGTCTTCATGGAGCATCTTCTGTTCCTTCCCTAGTCTTCATGGATGCATCTCTGTTCCTTCCCTAGTCTTCATGGATGCATCTTCTGTTCCTTCCCTAGTCTTCATGGATGCATCTTCTGTTCCTTTCCTAGTCTTCATGGATGCATCTCTGTTCCTTCCCTAGTCTTCATGGATGCATCTTTGTTCCTTCCCTAGTCTTCATGGATGCATCTCTGTTCCTTCCCTAGTCTTCATGGATGCATCTTCTGTTCCTTCCCTAGTCTTCATGGATGCGTCTCTGTTCCTTCCCTAGTCTTCATGGATGCATCTCTGTTCCTTCCCTAGTCTTCATGGATGCATCTCTGTTCCTTCCCTTGTCTTCATGGATGCATCTTCTGTTCCTTCCCTAGTCTTCATGGATGCATTTTCTGTTCCTTCCCTAGTCTTCACGGATGCATCTTCTGTTCCTTCACTCACATAACCGGCATGTACATGTATGTGCATACAATAAGTCCATCCATAAATACTTTGCTGCCAGAAGATATAAATGTTCTAATATATATATATCCACTCTTATTCTTGATTGTGGTGAAGAGCCGTCATTGTCGTCCATGACCCAATTAAGGGAGGAGGGGGGAGGGGGGGGGGGGGAAAGTAATAATTAAAAAAGGTAGCAAACTTTTTGTTGTATTGTTTGTGATTAATTTTGCTAGCAGAAGATAGCCTGCCTTCAGGAGGTTTCCATCATACTTGACGTGCATCAGGGCTGCATTTGGGGAGAGGGGCTATGCTGATCCTATGCCCCCCTTGGGATATTGTATTATTGTATAGTGTTGTTAAATATGTGCACCCCCCCCCCCCCCTCTGTTTCCAAAATAATACTTTTGCCCCCTGCACCCCTTCAACTCAATCCTGAATGAAGCCTTGTGTGTATACATGATTTGTACAAGGTCGATGACTACTCTAAAATCACAGCAGAGTGCCTGAACCACTTACCCTTCACAGGGTGTGTTGCAGACCACGCCAAGAGAGGGTGGTTTGCTAGTTTGCCACACATTCTTGCTCTTGACATCCCATTTCCCTCTGCATGTGGTAATCTGAAAACAGTCATTATATACTATATATACATGTACTAGTCACCACTATACAGCCTTGAGAAAGTACATCTTTGGAAGGCTCTTGAAACAAGCCATCTTCTGGTGCTAAGGGAGTCACTAGTCACCACTATACAGACTTACAAGCCTTCATAAAGTACATCATTGGAAAGCTCTTGAAACAAACTACATCTTCTGGTGCTAAGGGACTACTTACAAGCCTTCATAAAGTACATCATTGGAAAGCTCTTGAAACAAGCTATCTTCTGGTGCTAAGGGAGTCACTAGTCACCACTATACAGACTTACAAGCCTTCATAAAGTACATCATTGGAAAGCTCTTGGTACAAAAATTAAAAAGTTGTGAGTGAAAAAGGTTTACACCCCTTTAATCTACTTGATGTGCTATAAAGTTGTGAGTAAAAAAGGTTTACACCCCTTTAATCTACTTGATGTGCTATATTATATGCAAAACCAATGACTCCAGCTTATTTCAGTTATTGGTTAGTGGAATTCTCGCTCCTGGCGACTGTTGCTAAGTTCAGTAGCTTGAAACTGCCCCTCGACCAAAGCGTCTGCTGTTTTGTTGATCAGTTCTCCTGTGTAAGTGTTATCAAGACCTTGAAAGAGGCTATGGCTGACCCTACAGAGCACAGTGACCAATAGCAACAACAACAAATGGCATACTCTGATATGCATGGTGTAGGATAGGAGAAAAAGTGTTTAAAAGTGCTGCAGTCCCAGAAGCCAGAGTTGGACAGCGAGGCAGTTAGACAGTGGTCTAGTTCACAATCCATTGCAGGGGAGGGGGGGGGGGGGATATTTACAATCAAAATCTGTTTGTCTGGAGTACTAATGTATCACTCTTCTTCTGTCATTGTCAGACTTTGATCTGCCATCAGATTTGCAACTATGTACATGCAACTCTTCAAGTAATGAGAGCATGCAAGCATAATAAAACTCTATAGTGAACAATGCAGTAAGAGATCGAGTCAGTCCTCCTGTACCCAGTCATCAGGTAACAGCTTCTCCCCTTCCTCCTCCTCCTCCTCATTGCTGTCTGTGTCAGAGGGCGGGGCATCTTGCGATACATTCATGGTCATACCCTTATGCATATTCTAGAGCATTCATTAGTCTTTTCCTCTGACATCTTGACAAGAGAAAATTCATTTTTTGTTCAGACAAATACACGAGATGTTTGGGAAATGTCTGATGTCCGACTCAATTTCCCTCACTGCAACCACTCACCTATAACATGAGAAGAAGATTGAGGGGGGGAAACTAACAAAGTAACAAACTGAAAATGAATGTGAAACAAAAACAGGAATGTTTTTATTATTATTAAAACAAAACAAATCACCGCACAAACTCTCGTTGCTAAGCCTCTCTTTGTTAAGCCTCTCGTTGCTAAGCCTCTCATTGCTAAGCCTCTCGTTGCTAAGCCTCTCGTTGCTAAGCCTCTCATTGCTAAGCCTCTCATTGTTAAGCCTCTCATTGCTAAGCCTCTCATTGCTAAGCCTCTCATTGCTAAGCCTCTCATTGTTAAGCCTCTCATTGCTAAGCCTCTCATTGTTAAGCCTCTCATTGCTAAGCCTCTCGTTGCTAAGCCTCTCGTTGTTAAGCCTCTCGTTGCTAAGCCTCTCATTGTTAAGCCTCTCGTTGCTAAGCCTCTCATTGTTAGCCTCTCGTTGCTAAGCTTCTCGTTGTTAAGCCTCTCGTTGCTAAGCCTCTCATTGTTAATTAAGCGTCTTGTTGTTAAGCCTCTCTTTGTCCATCGAAAAGCTAACAAGCTCCATTTTATTGTCGCTGCGGAGCCGTCTTTGTTGGGAATCCTACTGGTATCTCGCTGTGTGGTGCTCGTCTGTAGCTACAGTGCCATGGCAACGTATTTCAATAAAACATGCAGGCAATAATGTTACTAGCCAGGGTTTCATTTAGAAAATTGTCCAAGTGGGGGCAACTGGAGGAACCTGGATATTAACCTATGCTCCCTAATATGTGCATGCCTCCCACCCTATGGTCCTGGTGGGAAAAAAGAATCAAAAGTTCAAAGTTGATTATATTTATTGATAATGGAAAAGAAAAGTGAAAAAGGGAAATCCCTGGCCGGGCCGCTCGGGTATATATAATATGCCTCTAGGTATCGGCCGAAAAACCAGCCGCTCGGGTTCTAAGAGTTAAGGTGGGGAGGGGGGGCATGATGGTTGTGACAAAGTTTCTAATGAATTTTAATAATACAATTTCCAGGGGGGGGGGGGCAAAAATGTTCCAAGGGGGGCAGCCGCCCCCCCCCTCCCCCTAAATGAAACCCTGCTAGCACGCCAGGTCTATTACAGATTAGCTACACACTTGTCTAGAGTTGCCCTGAACTTCCTAACTAACGAGCTTCTTGGCCGGAGACTTCTAATCCTTTCCCCAGACCTCTAGTAGCACGTGGAACTCTTGCACGGCCTGCCATATTAAGTTCCAAATGCAAAGTATGTTTGAGCAGCCATCACTACCTCCTTTTTACTGGAGTTTACATCCCGAGAGACTTACTCTTCGTAATCTGCCTTTGAGACTGCGTCTTTCCTAGTCCGGTTCGAGAATCTAGCTCCTTCGACTTTGACTTGCTCACACGATTAGCTCTGCAGTTCATCCATCTTTTCTTTTTTTATGTATGGAAGGTATTGTCTCTGTGAGTGTATTTTATTCAGCAATAGTGTTTAGTAAGGGCCTATTTGCTGTTGAGCACCCGTTGTCTTGCCGGTTGGGATTAGAGTTGTGGGGCACTAAATAACTAGCATTTGGTAAGTATACATTGGACTTGAGGGGGTGGACCCTGAACATTTGTTTATATTTCTGAATATCATTGGGGCACTAAATAACTAGCATTTGGTAAGTATACATTGGACTTGAGGGGGTGGACCCTGAACATTTGTTTATATTTCTGAATATCATTATACAGTAACATTAAAGTATCCATGGAAACCTATATGCAGATAAAATGTATCTTTCTTAGCTGAGTAGTAGAGTAGTACATGTAAGTAGTGAAACTGAAATTCCTTTACCGTGTGATCGAGCCCATATAATTATATATATATATATATAATATATGTATACAAACCAAAGCTATCAGAGACTCCCAGCCTCTGCCACTCCCACTCCCAGCCTCTGCCACTCCCAGCCTCAGCCTCTGCCACTCCCAGCCTCTGCCACTCCCAGCCTCTGCCACTCCCAGCCTCTGCCACTCCCAGCCTCTGCCACTCCCAGCCTCTGCCACTCCCAGCCTCTGCCACTCCCAGCCTCTGCCACTCCCAGCCTCTGCCACTCCCAGCCTCTGCCACTCCCAGCCTCTGCCACTCCCAGCCTCTGCCACTCCCAGCCTCTGCCTCTCCCAGCCTCTGCCTCTCCCAGCCTCTGCCTCTGCCACTCCCAGCCTCTGCCAGTCTCAACATTTTCTCATTCATTACTGAGCAAAACTATATTGGATGGTTTTGTCAACAAGAAAGTGTCTCCGGGGAGTCAGCCTCTCTAGCAGTGTCTCTGAGGAGTCGCCCTCTCTAGCAGTGTCTCCTGGATATCGGCCTCTCTAGCAATGTCTCCGGTGAGTCAGCCTCTCTAGCATGTCTCCGTGGAGTCAGCCTATCTAGCAGTGTCTCTGAGGAGTCAGCCTCTCTAGCAGTGTCTCTGAGGAGTCAGCCTCTCTAGACACCTGAGGAGTCAGCCTCTCTAGACACCTGAGGAGTCTGCCTCTCTAGCAGTGTCTCCGGTGAGTCAGCCTCTCTAGCAGTGTCTCTGAGGAGTCAGCCTCTCTAGCAGTGTCTCTGAGGAGTCAGCCTCTCTAGACACCTGAGGAGTCAGCCTCTCTAGACACCTGAGGAGTCTGCCTCTCTAGCAGTGTCTCCGGTGAGTCAGCCTCTCTAGCAGTGTCTCTGAGGAGTCAGCCTCTCTAGCAGTGTCTCTGAGGAGTCAGCCTCTCTAGCAGTGTCTCCAGGGAGTCGGCGTCTCTAGCATGTCTCCGTGGAGTCAGCCTCTCTAGCATACTGCTTGTGTTATGCGTGCTCTAGCATACATAGCAAGCGCAGTTTTTTTGTAAATGTTACATGAATTATGAGCCATCATTGACAACAGAGGTCGTGTGCGCAGGTATATTCCTAGACGAAATACAGCCGACCGTGCCAGGTGGCTTCTAGCAGCGTGTAACACCACCAACCAGGCCAAGCCTGTCCATCAGATTCCATGCAAGTTCATCCGCATGTTTATGCATTAACCAGATGGACAGACAAACCAAAAAGCCACCATGGTGAAGACCTAGCCTCCTTGGCGGAGTAATGGAAGTTACTCTCTTCCAGTGGCGACACAGAGGTGAGCCGTCATTGGGCAAGGACCCTTTTGAGGGGCGCATAGGTGCAGGTCTTTTGCCCTTTGCTTTTATTCCTGTACTCTCGAGTGGATTTATTATTATTATTATTATTATTATTATTATTATTATTATTATTATTATTATTATTATTATTATTATTATTATTATTATTATTATTATTATTAATTATTATTATTATTATTATTATTATTATTATTATTATTATTATTATTATTATTATTATTATTATTATTATTATTATTATTATTATTATTATTATTATTATTATTATTATTATTATTATGGCGTATGGCGAGCGAGCGGATGACAAACTTGGAAATGCCACGCATGGTGTGTCTGTATCTGAACGGGTCACCCGTCTTAAAATATGCTTGCCTGGGAGTGGTCATTGTGGTAAAGAGAAGGATTGAGAGGATTTTCCAGCCGGCAGATTTGAAGCTACTGGCCTTGCTTGGCTGTGTGTGCAACACAGACAGGTGAGAACAGACTGTGCGGTTAATAGCTACATAACTCCTCCCCCTTACCGGATACAGGCCAGGTGGAAATAGGACAAACAACGAACCCAAGACCTTAACATACCCTCCGCAAGTCCTCCAAAACCACCTCCCCCTTAGGACACCATAACAACAATATTAATTGATTAAAAATGAACAAATAATAAATGCATTTGCTGTGCAGGTGAGGACGGGCGGGCTACATGTACATGGCTGACAGGAGAGGACGGGCGGGCTACATGGCTGACAGGGGAGGACGGGCAGGCTGCATGGCTGACAGGGGAGGAGGGAGGATGGGCGGGCTACATGGCTGACAGGGGAGGACAGGCAGGCTGACAGGAGAGGACGGGCGGGCTACATGGCTGACAGGAGAGGATGGGCGGGCTACATGGCTGACAGCGGGCTACATGGCTGACAGGAGAGGACGGGCGGGCTACATGGCTGACAGGGGAGGACGGGCGGGCTACATGGCTGACAGGGGAGGACGGGCAGGCTGCATGGCTGACAGGAGAGGACGGGCGGGCTACATGGCTGACAGGGGAGGACGGGCGGCTGACAGGGGAGGACGGGCGGGCATGGCCACCCCATTCATCCACATGCTCTAACTGTTTTCCCTATCTTGTCTCCTCACTGCATGCCTGGCAGACATTACTACATCTACAGGATGTGGATGGTCAATGACTTTGTCTAGTCAGCATTTTCAAGCTTGCTTGCATGTGCGTATTTTCATGGCCTGCGGTCACATGGTTACTCGCATTTTTGTTGGTGCGACGAAGCACCACGAAAACTTTGACAAGTCTGACATAACTGCCTGAGGCATTCACACCATGCATGTACACATTTGAGGGTGTGGCTAGAGACACAAAAAATGTTGTTATGGTTACAGTGTTAGTTACATAGTTTACAATACTGTGTATGGGGAAAGGACTTCTACATAGATGTGGACTTCCTGGAGGGGCTCAAGGATCATGCCTTGCCCCCTCTACCCCCCAAATCCCCTTACGTATGTTCCTCGTGTCCAACACTGGCTATAAGTCGCGTGGTCTCTTTTGTTTGGCCGTCCTCTCCCACGCACCATCTCTTACTTCCGTCTCTGTCATAGTTTGTGCTCCATTGTTTCTTCTTCCTCACTTGCTCTTATTCTCCTCCACCACTTGCTTACCCTTCTACTCACCCACCACCTCTACTGTCTGCATCCATCTCTTCCTTTCCTCCTCTTTACTCTCCATCTTGTTCACCTCCTCCTCCTCCAGTGAGCCTTACTCCCCCACCTGACCCTCATCTCCTCCTCTTGGTCCTCTCTCACACCATAACTTCTCCTGCACTATTACATGTACATCTCTCTTCCAAACTCTTCCCTCTCCCTCCTCCTCTTCCCTCTCCTCCTCCTCCTCTTCCCTCTCCTCCTCCTCCTCTCCCTCCTCCTCTCCCTCCTCCTCTCCCTCCTCCTCTCCCTCCTCCTCTTCCCTCCTCCTCTCCCTCCTCCTCTCCCTCCTCCTCTCCCTCCTCCTCTCCCTCCTCCTCTCCCTCCTCCTCTCCCTCCTCCTCTCCCTCCTCCTCTCCCTCCTCCTCTCCCTCCTCCTCTCCCTCCTCCTCTCCCTCCTCCTCTCCCTCCTCCTCTCCCTCCTCCTCTTCCCTCCTCCTCTCCCTCCTCCTCTCCCTCCTCCTCTCCTCCTCCTCTCCCTCCTCCTCTTCCCTCCTCCTCTCCCTCCTCTCCCTCCTCCTCTCCCTCCTCCTCCCTCTCCTCCTCCCTCTCCTCCTCTCCCTCCTCCTCTCCCTCCTCCTCTTCCCTCTCCTTCTCCTCTGTAGGGAGAATGAAATGCTGGAACATAAATGGACCTTTGAGGGGCATCAATTAGGAATTGTTTCTGTTACTACAGATCCACAAGGAGAAGGTTACAATATTGATAATAATAACATAATAATATTAGCAATAATAATACATGTATAATAATAACAATAATAGTAATAATAGCAATAATAATAATAACAGTAATAGTATATATATTTTTAAATACAATAATACTAACAATACTAACAATAATAGTGATAATATAATAATTATTATTATTATAATAACAACAACAACAACAACAATAATAATAATAACAGTAATAATAACAGTAATAGTATAATAACAGTAATAGTAATATATATTTTATAATAATAAATACACAAAGATTGCCCTCATTGCTACATAGTATGCCTGTGGTGTGTGTGTATGTGTGTAGTGGGTGCCAGCAGTGGTCTGGATGGGTACATTCGGTTGTGGGACATTCAGACTGGCAAGCTTCTGAAGAGCATAGATGGAGGTCCAGGTAAGGTATATTATCAGCTCACCCATAGTGAGTTCATATGCACTTGCTGACAATACATGAGCTGTGTAGCAATCAAGTGTTTTCAGAACTTGAGACCAGCCAAAACCACTGACGTATAATTAATAATAGTTATTAGGTGGGCGTGGCTGGGATATGGATTATCTCTGGTCGACGAGCTCTACAAGGTGACGCACGAATGTAGGAGCCGTGTAAGAGCTCCGAGAATAGATGTACTGTATTTCCTCCAATGGACCACACCCAAGCAGGAAGTACGAAAGCTCCAGGAAAAAAAAATTGTCTGGAGTGTGGTGATGAAAGCTTGGCAATCTGTCACCACTGAAGTGATAATCAAATCCTTCAAAACTTGTGGCATTTCAGTCGAGCCGATAAGTCACATAATGTCGGCATCCACTGCTTAAAGCCCGGGAAAGTAGCAGGAAGTGCTGCAGCGAACATCGCCAGCGAGACGGCCAAGCTCCACAGTATAGGTGGGAGGTGCTTGACGATGACGATCCCTTCCCAAGCGAGGAAGCAGACTATGAAGAAGACCAAACTAGAATAGAGGACAGTGGCTAGAGCACTAACAATGCTATTGTTAATAATTGCCACCTTTTTGAGATATCGTATTTTGGCGCTCAAGTGTGCCTATACTGCTGAAAGCAAACAAAAAATATTCTACTTCCATATTATTATTATTATTATTTTTGTAGAGAATATAATATGTTGGGATATAATTTTCACCAAGTTCATCTCAAGGATCACGTGATCTACAAGCTGAAAGTGAAGGTCAAAAGGTTATTATACTCGAATTGTTCCTACATAACATATAACGGCAGATTTAGATTCCACATGAAAACCTTTCCACAGACACCAATATCAACAAATTTGCCCCCCCCCCCCCCCCCCGTCAGGGAGATATGGTCATCCGAAAGTTGGAGGCCATGCCGATATTTGCACCAAAAAATTGCGTGCCAAAGTGCGAAAAATGTCAATAACTTGAAATTGTGCCTTTTTCGGCCTCGGTCACCCAGCACACGAAATATGAACCAATCTGAAGGAGGGGTTTAAATTTTATTTGGGGGTGATTTGATTTTTTTTTACTCGACAGCTGGTGACCCTTTACCACTTAGAATCAGTACGTGCTGTCAATATTTGTGTTTTAAATGGTAAAGGGTCGTCTAACTGTTGTCAATATGGGTTCAGTCATGTTTCCTAAGACCTCACCCCAAGATAGTTCGCTGTATATGTACCAGCATCTCTAGCTTCTGTGGAAACCTTTTCAGCACTGGGGAGGAGGAGAGTGACACTCTCTCTCCCAGACACTGATGACACTTTTCAGAATCTGATGTCCATGCAGGGTTGTATACAGAAATTTTGCCAAGGGGGGGCGAACTTGAGATATGGAAAAATAAGGGGGGGCGGAGAGCCTGGATGGTGCGGAAAGGGGACGTGCACCCTGGGCTTCCGCGTGGAGTACGAAAGTGTTTTACCCACAGGTATTTTTGCAGTACTAACTGTATATATAGCTGCTACTTATGATGGCATGCACTTTTTCTAAAATCTTTAGTACAACATTCCATCTTAAATATTTGCTGAAGTTGCATGCTACGGCAATCAGCATATATAGATTAGATATAGTCACTTGTCACTCGTATAATGGAGGTGGGCTTTTGTGAAATCGAATTATGTTGCATTCCATGCATTTTCTTACAAAATCATGGACAACAGGTTTCATACACAATTTTTCTCTAGTTCTCTAGGGGGGGGGGGGGGGGGGGGGGTGGAAATGGTTGGTCACTTGGTGCCCTAATTTTTGTTAATATTTTCTTAACATGTTCATAAGTTGTAAAAGGGGGGTCTGGGGGGAAGATCCCCCCATATTTTTTTTTGCTTTTACAATGTCTGAGGATAGCTATTTTGACTGACTACCAATGGCATTATGCTATACCGAACTATGGCTAGACTGTATATATTTCTCATGATATTGTAGCTGCTTGGAAAAAGGAGAGCATGTGTCATGACACGATGACATCACACACCACCACGTGCTCTCCTTTGTAGGTTTGTCACTTCTTTTGTTTCTCCTTCTTTCCCACTCCCTCTCTCTCAGTATTTTAAACTCAGTCCATTATGTCATGGTCTTCAAGTCTAATCTTAGACATGATGTCATCACACGCCACCACGTGTTCTCCTTTGTAGGTTTGTCACTTCTTCAGTTCCCTCCTTCTTTCCCACTCTCTCTCAGTATTTTTAACTCAGTCCATTATGTCATGGTCTTAAAGTCATCCACACACCACCACGTGTTCTCCTTTGTAGGTTTGTCACTTCTTCAGTTCCCTCCTTCTTTCCCACTCTCTCTCAGTATTTTTAACTCAGTCCATTATGTCATGGTCTTAAAGTCTCTATAAAAGAAACCTTACTAGCTGATTTCTCTTCATATTAATATGGATATTCGCTCATACTTTGCAAGTACTTCTCAAGCCTCTTCTCATGCTAATAGCAGCGATAGCGAAGATAGCAGAACAGATAGCTCTGAGCATGTCGAGGCATCTAGTCCTAGCCTTAGTCCTCCACCTTCAAAGAAAAGCAAGCAAAACAAACACCGCTCTTCTGTATCCACGAAGAGAAAATACTCTAAGAGCTGGGAGAAAGATTTCAGTTGGCTCTATTATGACGAGGATAGCGATGGTGCCTTTTGCAAGGTTTGCAAGCAATCTGGTCTGCAGCGTACTGGAGGAGTGTGGGTCACACAACCTTGCAGAAATTGGAAGAAAGCTGTTGAAAAAATGAAAGCTCATGCGAGAAGTGACTTCCATATCCATGCAACTCAAGCTCTTTTTGCAGCTAAAGGAGCAGCCAAAGGTGGAACAGTTGTACAGCAACTCCAGAATGTTTTAGCTCGCAAAAGAGCTCAGAACAGAGCTGCAGTGAAGTGCCTGATCCTACTCACTCATTTTCTTACGAAAGAACAAGTTGCACATTCGACAAAATTTGAGAAGCTGGTTGACGTGGTGGTTCGATGTGGCAGCCAACATTTGAAGCAATTCTTAGAAACTGCACCAAGAAATGCTGTGTACACATCAAGAGTGGCTGTGGTTGAATTCATCGAATCATTGGGGACATGGGTGGAGGAGTCGATTCTGAAGCGACTTCAAAAGGCACCTATGTACAGCCTCATGGCAGATGAGTGCACAGATGTCACCAACGTAGAAGAATTGTCTGTGTTTTGCCGCTGGGAGGAAGATGGTGTACCAGTAGAGTGCTTTCTGGAGCTTATTCCATTGAAGAAGGCTGATGCAGAGACCATCTATTCTAATCTCATCGATTGTTTAAAGAAGAAAGGTCTACAAGTCGGAAGAATAGTTGGATTGGGATTTGATGGAGCTGCAACTTTTTCTGGACGAAAGACCGGGGTTCAGGCACGTATCAAGAAACATACTCCTCACGCTCTGTTTATACACTGCCACTGTCACTTACTGCAGTTGGCTTGTGTGCAAGCTGCCAATAAAACTCCTGGAATTGCTCATGTTTACAGAACATTGACTACTCTTTGGAAGCATTTTCGCAATTCCCCCAAGCGAGCAGAGTGTCTGAAGGAGGTACAGCACGTTCTTGAACTTCCAGAAATGAAAGTGATCAAGCCATCTGACACACGCTGGCTGGCACATGAAAGGTGTGTCAAAGCTGTCAAAGCAAGTTATTCTGCAATTGTAATCACCATTGGGAACATCTACGAGACGTCCCACGAGCCAGAAGCTCTTGGAATCCATGGTGCCCTCTGCAAATTGTCTACGATTGCAGCTATATATTTGCTTGATTTCACTCTACCACAAGTAGCCAAGCTCAGCAAAGCACTTCAGGCAGAGCAGCTTGACCTCTCGTTGATATCATTCCTTGTTGATGCTACTGTTAAATCCTTGGATGATGCAGTTTTGCCTGGAGCGAACTGGGTGTTGGAGCTTCTTGAAAACGTTGAAGACTTGAAGTCATCTACAAAGGTGTCTATTGACGCTGATAAAATACTTTCGTTCCAGAATGTTGTTGGTAAGCCTTTTGTTGCTGATTTAAAGGCCAACATAACAAGCCGATTTTCTTCATCCAACGCTGTTGTATCAGCATTGTCTATATTCGATCCACGGAAAGTTCCAAAACCAGATTCAGTATCTTTTCCCACTTATGGAGACACGTCTGTTGAGAAACTGATTGCTCACTACGGAGAAGATAGAGATGCAGAAACATTGGATGGAGAAGAAACAGTGAAGACAGCCATGATTTCCACTGAAATACTTACAGAGTGGAAAACATTCCGCCAGCTGTTAGTCAAGCAACCACGGGATACTACTGCATCACAGCTGAAAGAACTAGTTTCAAACGACATGCTCAAGGCCATGTTTCCCAATTTGCACAAGATTGCCTCCATCTGCTTATCGATTCCAGTTTCTACTGCTTCTGTGGAGAGAAGCTTCTCACAGATGAAGATGATCAAGACTCGTTTGCGTAATTCTCTAAGTGACTGCAGCCTTTCTCACCTTATGAGGATTGCTATAGAGGCACCAGAAGTACTCTCTGAGAGCGACCTTGAAGAGATTGTGGACGTATGGCAGAGAAAACCAAGAAGAACCTCAGTTTGACATTCCTATCATTTGAACCTGATATCATAAGCTTATTACACCTTTCTTGTATTACACCTTTCTTGACATTATTTTAAAAAATATCTCTAATTTCAAGGGGGGGGCGAGAATGATACAAGGGGGGGCGAATGCCCCCCCCCCCCCCGCCCCCCCCTAAATACACCCCTGCCATGGATCAAAATCTTCATGTTATAATAATGTACATATGAGGATGTGTGAGAAAGCAATGTTCTATTGCCCATGGCAGGTGACAATCTGTAGAACTCCAAGTCTGGATTCAATGAATGCATTTAAGAAGTATTTGCATTTGGGAATACGTCTACTTAAATGCCTTGCAATGTGTTGGCCCCATCTTACATACATATAATTATGTATACCTTATATAGTGCACTCCTATGTTGCCACTCCCATATTGTTATTGTTGTTGCCTTGGTTTATTTGTGAGATGGGGGGGCAAGAGAAACAGGGTAGGTTTCTTCTCCAAAGGACACGTTCCTCCCCTCCCCTGCATTCCTCCCCTCCAATGCATAAAAACATGTGGTAATTCGCACATTTACGCGCGCCCCCCCCCAAAAAAAAGTTGTTGTTATACTCATCGTTTTGGGTGTTTTTCATTTTCAGCTGACGTCAAATACTTACGAGATTTCTCTTTCAATAATTTTTTGTTGATTCTAGTACCAACATTTCAACTGAAGTACGTACCAGAAAAAGACGGAAGTATTTCTGTTGAAATCTTTGTATTAGAAACAGAAACTATTGCTGTTTGACGTCAGCTGAAGATAATAGTATAATTATTAGTGGTGTTGCTGTTATTATATTATTTCACCATTAGTTAATACAAATATGATTAATTTTTATTGCTGTTGTTGTTAACTATTTATTGTTAATTAACATTGTTAATATTTTATCGTCATCATCTCATCATCATTGTAAATATATTCATATTCATACTGAAGTAGTGCACAGCTTGAAGACCTTATAGATGATACATTATGTCCTGCAGTGGACGTGTGGTCGCTGGTGTTTTCGGCTGACTCGCGGCTTCTGGCAACGGGTAGCCATAACGGCAAGATAAACCTGTTTAGCGTGGAGGAAGGCAAGAAGCAGAGTGCGCTGGATACCCGGGGAAAGTTCATCATGTCCATAGCCTATGTGAGTATGTCTAGCCTGTGAGTATGTCTAGCCTGTGAGTATGTCTATCCTGTGAGTATGTCTAGCCTGTGAGTATGTCTAGCCTATGTGAGTATGTCTAGCCTATGTGAGTATGTCTAGCCTGTGAGTATGTCTAGCCTGTGAGTATGTCTAGCCTATGTGAGTATGTCTAGCCTGCGAGTATGTCTAGCCTGTGAGTATGTCTAGCCTGTGAGTATGTCTAGCCTATGTGAGTATGTCTAGCCTGCGAGTATGTCTAGCCTGTGAGTATGTCTAGCCTATGTGAGTATGTCTAGCCTATGTGAGTATGTCTAGCCTGTGAGTATGTCTATCCTATGTGAGTATGTCTAGCCTGTGAGTATGTCTAGCCTGTGAGTATGTCTAGCCTATGTGAGTATGTCTAGCCTATGTGAGTATGTCTAGCCTGTGAGTATGTCTAGCCTATGTGAGTATGTCTAGCCTATGTGAGTATGTCTAGCCTGTGAGTATGCCTAGCCTGTGAGTATGTCTAGCCTGTGAGTATGTCTAGCCTGTGAGTATGTCTAGCCTGTGAGTATGTCTAGCCTGTGAGTATGTCTAGCCTATGTGAGTATGTCTAGCCTGTGAGTATGTCTAGCCTGTGAGTATGTCTAGCCTGTGAGTATGTCTAGCCTATGTGAGTATGTCTAGCCTGCGAGTATGTCTAGCCTGTGAGTATGTCTAGCCTATGAGTATGTCTAGCCTGTGAGTATGTCTAGCCTATGTGAGTATGTCTAGCCTATGTGAGTATGTCTAGCCTGTGAGTATGTCTAGCTTATGTGAGTATGTCTAGCCTGTGAGTATGTCTAGCCTGTGAGTGTGTCTAGCCTGTGAGTATGTCTAGCCTATGTGAGTATGTCTAGCCTATGTGAGTATGTCTAGCCTATGAGTATGTCTAGCCTGTGAGTATGTCTAGCCTATGTGAGTATGTCTAGCCTGTGAGTATGTCTAGCCTGTGAGTATGTCTAGCCTGTGAGTATGTCTAGCCTATGTGAGTATGAGTCTAATGTATAGTAGGACAGAGAGGACGCAAGGCATGAACAGTGGGAGCGGAATGGGGGGATAATTTCATGCCCTCATATTCTTTCTCCCGTCGCCTTCCTCCTCCGCCTCAGTAAAAAGAATTCCTGCCAGACTCCATCTAACCTTCAGGGGAATCTCCCTCACTCCTTAGCATCTCAGCTGCTCAGGAAGGATGCCAGCATTGCTCCCGGCCTTACCAGTCTTCAGCATCCCGATTCCTCCCCATAACTCCTCCTCTGGTATCAACGGAGACTAGGCCACTAAAAATACATTCTTGCCATAAGACTTTGGAGCTCCATAGATTCTGCACACCTTGTTCATGGACTTGATGTATAGCTCAAAAGATCGTTTTCTTGTTTGGTACTAATAAATGCATCATGTTAAAGTTACCTGCAGCCAAAGTGGGAGTACACCTCTAAATCTGAGAGCCTGAAATGTCTGCAGGTGCTGCCCACAAAGAACTGGTTCCTACCACACTAGTAACCACAGCTGCCTCGCACTTTTCAGTGAGCAGCCATCCCTGCAGAGGATCAGGCACTCGGATGTTGAGGCCTCCCCACTTCAGCTGCATGTGCATGTGTCATTGTTATGTGTGTAGTTATGTGTACCTGTATCACATTTTAGTATCAGGAGAGAGCACTCAGAGAGACCATCTTTTGAGCTATATATCAAGTCCATACAGTAAAGTGTGCAGAATCTATGGAGCTACAACATTTTTAGTATATCAAGAGAGAGCACACAGAGAGGCCTATCTTTTGAGCTATATATCAAGTCCATACAGTGAAGTACATGTATGCAGAACTATACCTATGGAACATTTTTAGTATCAAGAGAGAGCACACAGAGAGGCCTTTCTTTTGAGCTACATGTATAAATTATATCAAGTCCATACATTGAAGTATGCAGAAGCGACATTTTTAGTATCAAGAGAGAGCACACAGAGAGGCCTATCTTTTGAGCTATACATCAAGTCCATACAGTAAAGTATGAAGAACTATACCTATGCAACTTTTTTTGTGTCAAGAGGGAGCACACAAAGAGCTCCATCTTTTGAGCTATACATCAAGACCATACAGTGAAGTGTGCAGAAGCAACATTTTTAGTATCAAGAGAGCACACAGAGAGACCTATCTTTTGAGCTATACATCAAGTCCATACAGTGAAGTATGCAGAACCAACATTTTTAGTATCAAGAGGGGGCACACAGAGAGCTCTATCTTTTGAGCTATACATCAAGTCCATACAGTGAAGTGTGCAGAAGCAACATTTTTAGTATCAAGAGAGAGCACACAGAGAGACCTATTTTTTTAGCTATACATCAAGTTCATACAGTGAAGTGTGCAGAATCTATGGAGCTACAAAATCTTAACCCCCCGAGGAACTCCTCACCATATTCACCCTGGATGTTCAGAAAGTCGTCGCCCCCCCAACCTCTGCTGTTGCTGCTCTGGGGGGTTATAGGCACCCCCTCCTAATCCCTTGCCACTGCAGACCTCACAGAGGTGTGCTAGTCTCTAGGAATGTCCCTCGTGCACTCTGTGCTGCTGTCCTGCCCCCAAATTCGGCTCCGTCTTTTCTTGGCATCCCTTATCTCACACCTCACATGTCAGGGTGGAGGCGCCTGGGATTTCATTCATGCACACGCACACACAATCATACCACAGATAGATAGATAGATAGATATATTCCAAAAATGTGCCATATTAGGGTTTTTACAAAGTTGGTTCACTTTACATACAATATATACTAGTGAGTGGGATTTTCCCTCATAGTCTATTGATCAGTGTGTGGGGGGCGTTTGTGAAATTATGGGTGGGTCTTGTGAGAATATTGGGAGCATTTATGCAACTATGGGAAACTACTATGGGGGGGGGGTCAGGATTTTGTGGGCTGAGGTGTGAAAAAATGTATTGGCCTTCTTGGTCACTTCCTTTGGGGGGCGTGGCAACACCCTTAGTCCACTATATATTCTTCAGGTCCTCACTGTGTGCCCCTACTGTGAGAGTTTGTACTTTGAGTTGGCATCTCTCTTTCTCTGCAGAGTCCTAATGGAAGACTTATTGCCTCAGGGGCCATTGATGGGATTATTAATCTCTTTGACCTGCAGACCGGCCGGCTACTTCACACTTTGGAAGGTGACCTTTTATCTGGCGTGTTGTTTGTGTTCTGAAGTCCTTCCTCTCTCACCTTCCTCGATAGAAAATGCACTCCAAGTCTCCAAGTAAATTAAGCATTCTTCTTTTCTTTCATCTTCCCCCTTCATGTTCTTGTAGGTTTTCCTCCAATGCTCTCCTCAACATACCCAGCTCTCTCTCTCTCTCTCTCACCCTCACACATACTTGTATAGCTAGTTAGGATTGCACTGCACACTCTGTGATGATGTGGCTGAGAGTCATTTAGTTTCCTTTTAGCTTTGTGGGACCAAGCCTAGACCTGTAGCAGCTGTTCTAGCTTGCCTTGTAGGACCAAGCCTAGACCTGTAGCCTGCTCTAGCTTGCCTTGTAGGACCAAGCCTAGACCTGTAGCAGCTGTTCTAGCTTGCCTTGTAGGACCAAGCCTAGACCTGTAGCAGCTGTTCTAGCTTGCCTTGTAGGACCAAGCCTAGACCTGTAGTGGCTGTTCTAGCTTGCCTTGTAGGACCAAGCCTAGACCTGTAGCAGCTGTTCTAGCTTGCCTTGTAGGACCAAGCCTAGACCTGTATATAGCAGCTGCTCTAGCTTGCCAAGCCTAGACTTGTAGTGGCTGCTCTACCTTGCCTTGTAGGACCAAGCCTAGACCTGTATATGGCAGCTTGTAAACCACCAGTAAAAAAAGCTAATTGTGTTTTACAAGCCTAGGTCTTTGGTTATTGAAAACAATTCTGTGGCTCAGAATATATTGTAGACTTTACTCCTGTTTGGTCTTTTAACAAAAATCGCTCACTTATGAAAAGTTGTATGTGCGTATCAGACATTTTGCTGACCCTGCAGCTGACAGGATACTGGCAGTTCCTTTTCAACAAAAGCAATTGATTTTTTTTTTTTGTAAAAAAAAGAAGATATTTCCCCAAATGGGACCAGATGGGTCGCCGCTTCACGTAGTTTCCTTGGTTTGATTTCCAGTTGAACTTGTTTATCTAGTGGCCATCACCTCTAGAGCCACTGCTTGCTCCATTGCATAGTTACGGTGATTTTTGTCCATGCACAGGCACTCACTCACACACTTACACTCACAAACATAACACACTCACACTCACAAAACACACATGCACACAGAAGTAATATACACTTAATGCAGAGTGACAAGAGAACCTTAACGACAGAAGTGTCAGGATTTTAACTGGGGGTACCAGAGTATGTTCCTCAACCGGGGGCATATTTAAATTTTTATGAAATTGCATAAGAATAAGAACACGTTGTCAAGATCCCCCTACAAACTCTGGGTGTGGTCAACCATCATGGTGGTATCTTCTACTACAGATGCCCATACCTATGATCAGACATCTGCCAGCATTGGCTTGTGTGTGTGTGTGTGTGTGGGGGGGGGGGGGGGGGGGGGGGGGGGGGGGGGTCCCTCTCTCTCACCCTCTCTCTCATCCCCCCCTCTCTCACACCCTCTCACGCACCCTCTTTCTCTCACCCCCTCTCACACCTCTCTCGCCCCCTCTCACACCCATCTCTCTCACACCCTCTCTCTCACACCTCATTCTCACACCCCTCTCTCTCACGCCTCATTCTCACACCTCATTCTCACACCCCTCTATCACCCCTCACACCTCATTCTCACACCTCTCTCACACCCTTTATCACCCCCTCACACCTGCTCTCTCACCCCTATCACACACCCTCTATCACTCCCTCTCTCTCGCACCCTCTCTCACCTCTCTCTCACCCCTTCACACACACCCTATCTCTCACACTCCTCTCTCTCACCCCTCACTTTCTCTCGCACCCTTACTCTCTCTCTCCTTTCTATCTCACCCCCTCTCTTACTGCCTCTGTCTCAACTCTTGTTAAACACCCCCTTCCCCTACGAAGTCCTAAGAGTATAGCTTGCATATGTGTGTAGGTTGAAGGACATACTAAGAATATGAATATCATTTTATTTGTGTAACACGACCTCGTAACCAGGCATTACCTCCCCTCCCCCAGGCCATGCCATGCCCATCAGGTGTCTCTGCTTCTCTCCCGACTCTCAGCTTCTTGTGACGGCTTCCGATGACAAGGACATGAAGATTTATGACGTGTAAGACTTGTCCACATTACACACGAGCTTGGATTTCATTTCCCTCGAGTAAAGAACTTCCAGCCACCTTTTTCTTTAAAGAAGAGTGCAATTCTCAGGGTGTGCAATAAACTATGGCAACCCATTTCCTTTGAAGAGTGTGTGTGAGTGTTTGTGTGTGTATGCAAGTGTGTTAATATCATTACTAAGTATTTTGCCTGGGTGAGTGGGAGGGGGTGGGGGTGGTGTTAGGAATGCTGAAACTATGTTGTTGGCCGACCATAGATTAGTGCATACCTAGGCTTTATAGAGGAACGAATGTTACACAGAAATGCACTCATTATTGTTGATATTGTGGTTGTTGTTATTGTTGTTGTTGTTATCACTGTTGTTATTGTGGTAGTTATGATGCTTGTATTGTTTACACTTATTGCCCCTCCCACAATGGTGTGTGGCAGTGCGAGCTGTGTGTGTGTGTGTGCGTGTTAACCTGATAACTAACTTGATGATCTTTACCAAACTAAGTAGGCAGGTTAATTCATATAGAGCTTTTTATTGGCAGTTTGTCGAAATTGTCAAGTTACCACCAAACATATTGTTGGAAAATAGTGTTTTAAAAAGGTGATTTTTGCATTTGTGTGACTAAAGTAGAGGGAAGACGGAAGACTCAGACGTTGTTCAAGATCACCAAGAGAGGTAGAGTGAAGAACAATACCTGTACAACTAGCATGCACCAGGTCATCTCTTGCTAACAGCTTGGAGAGACAGACAAGGTAGCAGTGAGAGTCTTAAAGGAGACTGGACATGCACCAGGTCATCTCTTGCTAACAGCTTGGAGAGGCAGACAAGGCAGCAGTGAGAGTTTTGAAGGAGACTGAGAGCAGCTGCAAAGGGAACCAATGTGTGGACAGGACAATAGACCACACCCAGCCAGGGGATAGGAATGGGGAAGTTGGCAGCTGAGAATGAGCCGAGGAATGCATCCACACACTTAGCAGCTTTCCTCAAGATTTATACCTCACACAGAGTTGTGGCTAGCTTGCTGGCCTACAGCTACATGTTATAATACCTCACTTGTACTGGATGTTGTATCCATCATACATAAGATTAGCATTCAGCTGCTGGGAGGTTTAGATCAGAGTACCTGAAAATATGGATGAAAGACGAAGGAAACATAGCCAAGGCAAGATGGTAGCTGTGACAAATTTACCAGCAAATCCTCAAAGAAGGCTCTTTTTCTTGGCCAATGCCATTAACTTGATAAGGCAGTCCAAGACTACATTGGAGAGTTTCTTTGGGGCGGGACATGTCAGAAGGGCTTGCAGGTTTGGGTGGGGGCAACTACTAATGGCGTCACAAGTGCAAAGGCTGTTACACTTGCTTGCTTCTCACAGAGGTAACATTAACATCAGCAAAGATTGGGGACAACATTACCAAAATGATGAAATATGTCAATCAGGACCAAATTTCCAGATAACTTGGAAAGTATTTTGGCCGACATCTCGGCATAGTTTTTAATAATTAACTGGGATCAGACTGGTCTACCTCCTGTACCAACAGGACAATGGATGTTGGGAGGGGGGCGTGGTGATACCTGTAGCTGATAAGTGGCTGCACTTGCAGCGTCCTTGGCAGGTAAAGTTTTATCAGTGACGTGTGGTGTGTGTGTGTGTTCACCCTGCACCATATTGATACAGAAGGTAAGACAAATACGTCAGCCACTATTATCTGGCACTCAGGTAACCAACCAGGTTGAGGTTTCTAAGGAATCAGGTCTCTTGTGTGCACCCTGCACTGTAGGTAAGACAAATGTCAGCGACTATCCTCCTAGTGGGACATCTGGCACTCAGGGTAACAAGATTGAGGTTACTACTAAGGAACCAGGCTAATGATATTACAACTAAGCTGACCCCACAGTGTAATGAGAATACTACTAAGCTGACCACTGGTCTGATGAGGATACTACTAATAGTGGATTGGTGTTATTTGTATGTGAAGAAATGGGATGACTTTAATTAAGGTGGGCTGATACCATTTTTTAAAAAACATTTTTACAAAAATCTATGGTTACCATTTTAGAGCGCTAATTCTGCACACTTCACTTGATGAACTTGATGTATAGCTCGAAAGATAGCTCTCTGTGTGTGCTCTCTCTTGATACTATATACATACATGTATAGCATACCAAAGTTACTTGCAGTCGAACTTAGGGGCCTCAAAATCTGCATACCTGAATTTTCTGCAGTTCTGGCATCTGATTGGAAGGTGTTAGAAGTTAGAATTACTTCAGACTCTGCTCTCTAATAGTCCACTCTACTCTCTAATAGTCCACTATCCTTATAGTCCACTCTCCTCTCTAATAGTCCACTACCCTTATAGTCCACTCTCCTCTCTAATAGTCCACTACCCTTATAGTCCACTCTCCTCTCTAATAGTCCACTACCCTTATAGTCCACTCTCCTCTCTAATAGTTCACTACCCTTATAGTCCACTCTCCTCTCTAATAGTCCACTATCCTTATAGTCCACTCTCCTCTCTAATAGTCCACTACCCTTATAGTCCACTCTCCTCTCTAATAGTCCACTACCCTTATAGTCCACTCTCCTCTCTAATAGTCCACTACCCTTATAGTCCACTCTCCTCTCTAATAGTCCACTCTCCTCTCTAATAGTCCACTACTCTTATAGTCCACTCTCCTCTCTAATAGTCCACTATCCTTATAGTCCACTCTCCTCTCTAATAGTCCACTATCCTTATAGTCTACTCTCCTCTCTAATAGTCCACTATCCTTATAGTCCACTCTCCTCTCTAATAGTCCACTATCCTTATAGTCCACTCTCCTCTCTAATAGTCCACTACCCTTATAGTCTACTCTCCTCTCTAATAGTCCACTATCCTTATAGTCCACTCTCCTCTCTAATAGTCCACTATCCTTATAGTCTACTCTCCTCTCTAATAGTCCACTATCCTTATAGTCCACTCTCCTCTCTAATAGTCCACTATACTTATAGTCCACTCTCCTCTCTAATAGTCCACTATCCTTATAGTCCACTCTCCTTCTAGTCCACTCTCCTCTCTAATAGTCCACTCTCCTCTCTAATAGTCCACTATCCTTATAGTCCACTCTCCTCTCTAATAGTCCACTATCCTTATAGTCCACTCTCCTCTCTAATAGTCCACTATCCTTATAGTCCACTCTCTTCTCTAATAGTCCACTATCCTTATAGTCCACTCTCCTCTCTAATAGTCCACTACCCTTATAGTCCACTCTACTCTCTAATAGTCCACTCTCCTCTCTAATAGTCCTCTACCCTTATAGTCACTCTCCTCTCTAATAGTCCACTATCCTTATAGTCCACTATCCTCTCTAATAGTCCACTATCCTTATAGTCCACTCTCCTCTCTAATACTCCACTACCCTTATAGTCCATTGTCCACTCTAATAGTCCACCCAAACTACCCTGACCCACTTTGTCACTCTACACAGCAGATCTCAAGTTTAATTGGGCCACACAATGTGTGGCACTATCCAAGTGATATGTTGCCACTCTCTAAGCCACTATCAGTTTCACTCTGTTTGATCTATGAATATGCTGAAGGAGTGGCCAGGTCTCTCAATTTCACAGCATGAACAGGTGGGTGGAGCCAAGAAGTGTAAAGGCGTGGCCCGGCTGGTGGTGTGGACCATGAGAAAATTAGTGAGAATTTTGAAGAGGTTTGCAGAAGTCTGGAAAGTATAACCCAGAGTACATCTATACAACTCGGATGAAACTGGTCTCTATTTTAACCTACCTGCTGTGTGCTAGAGCAGTGCCTGAATCTATTGCATACACACACCACAATCAGTTCTAGCTACTTGCTGTGTGCTAGAGCAGTGCCTGAAGCTATTGCATACACAACCACAATCAGTTTGCTGTGTGCAAGAGCTATAGTGCAAGCAGCCATAAGCCTCCATTTTAACTCTCACAAATAACTTGCAAACACTTTCTTGAAATGACTTTTTTTTGTGTGCCATTGAACTTGCTGTGCCATTGAACTTGCTCATAATTTCCTTTAAAAATAGTTTTACTATGCTAGGGCCAAGTTACTTGTCCTATGGGAAATCCAGGCATGGCCTGTTTTCATGGTACTGTTTTCATGGTAACCGAACATGTGCTAGAGCTTAATTTTTTGGTTCTTTGTTTGTTTAGCTAATATCAGTGCCCAAATTGGTGAAAAGAAAGCGTCAACTATCTAGAGCTGAGAGTATTAGAGCTGCTAAAGTGCTATGTACATGTATGACCAATATGAGTGAATCTTCAAGGACAGCTGTGTCACAGTTGCCTGAACTTGAGTCTGAACCAGAAACAGCAGTTCTTCAAGAAGTGAGTCAACCTATACCTAGCTCACAAGCTAAGACAACCCCAATTTCATTTGATCAATTCAGTCCAAACTTCTATCTCTTGGATGACTCATTTTAGTTCATTCATCCGATAAAGAGAGTGACAATGATAGCTCCTCTGACAACCATACCTTTACAGAAGAAGCAACAGCTTGCTATAAAAAATGGGTCTCTAGTTAGCCACAGGCTCCTCAGACAATGTTTGCTATCATTCTTATGGACACTTTCAGGATAAGATTTGGACTGACAGCTGCTAATGAGGCAGGATCTGTGGTGGGGTTCAGTAACCGCTCGATTCGATCATGGAGGAACAAGGTGAGTTTGCTAATTCTCGAAGAGGAAAGCACAAGCGCCCCTACATATTGGACGATGAGGAGTGTCGCTCGAAAGCACTGACATGGCTGCTTGTAAGAGGCTACATTATCTTGGCTTCCATCCTACATCTTACTGTAAGGGTGGTTACGTCGATGGTCATGATAGGGAAGATGTAATTGAGTACAGGAAGATTTACTTACGAAAAATTGAGGTATTGGAATGCACACCACGTTAAATAAATTAGCTTTATAAAAACATTTCATTTGGTGGAATAATTACATACCAAATTTCAATTCGTGTACACTAACCGAATTATTCCAAGAAGCAAACGATATTCATGAGATGTTGTATAGCAACCCAGCCCACACAATTTAATCTTGTTTTCACTGAAAATGAAAATGAAATGCTAATTTTGTTTTAGTAACTAATTTAATGGAAAAATGTAAGTTTATGGCTTCTTGCACTACTGTATATACTATTGCAGACACACACCACAATCAGTTCTACCTACTTGCTGTGTGCTAGAGCAGTGCCTGAAGCTATTGCATACACATCACAATCAGTACTCTACATGTCCTTATAATTATGTGCTGTGTACAAGTTCCCTCTTCTCTCTTACTGTGTACTTGCACCAAACCACTTCACACAGAATTTTCTTGGTTTCTTGGTCAACACTGCTGCATAATGACTCATCACTGCACCTGCACACTTGATGAGCCAACCACTGAAACTGTGGTTGCCGTGGGAATGTACAATTTGTAAGAAGACAGAATTCCTTGAAAGTTTAAAATCTGTGTTCGTTAAAGACCATTAATACATGACCTTCTCAATGAATCAACTTAAATTGACTCCCTCGACTTTTTGGCTATGTGCTCTAACCTTCACCAGAAACTTGCAAAATGTTATTTGGAATTTCCTGTACAAAATCAACGTGCTGATAAGTGGGCTCCTGGTTGCAAGACAGTTTTATCTCTTTCCATGAACTGAATGTCACAACAAACTCATCACTGACATCCTTGCCTCTTCCTTCAACATGGATAGCAACCACAATCTTCCTCTTCTTCCCAATAACTACATAATATATACACATGGGCTATAAGTATATAGTCAGTACCATCCACATGCCAACAGGTTTACAGTGATCTAGGATCAGGCTGGGCACATGTAGCAAGCACCCACTATGCTGTTTACAGTGATCTAAGATTAGGTTGGGCACATGTAGCAAGCACCCACTATGCTGTTTACAGTGATCTAGGATTAGGCTGGGCACATGTAGCAAGCACCCACTATGCTGTTTACAGTGATCTAGGATTAGGCTGGGCACATGTAGCAAGCACCCACTATGCTGTTTACAGTGATCTAGGATTAGGCTGGGCACATGTAGCAAGCACCCACTATGCTGTTTACAGTGATCTAGGATTAGGCTGGGCACATGTAGCAAGCACCCACTATGCTGTTTGTGATCTAGGATTAGGCTGGGCACATGTAGCAAGCACCCACTATGCTGTTTACAGTGATCTAGGATTAGGCTGGGCACATGTAGCAAGCACCCACTATGCTGTTTACAGTGATCTATGATTAGGCTGGGCACATGTAGCAAGCACCCACTATATGGTCTAGGATTAGGCTGGGCACATGTGGCAAGCACCCACTATGCTGTTTTCTAGGATTAGGCTGGGCACATGTAGCAAGCACCCACTATGCTGTTTATAGTGGTCTAGGATTAGGCTGGGCACATGTACATGTATCAAGTACCCAATAGGGTTTATACTGGGATATAATATATACATATATATTTGCTGGGGGAGGGGACATTTTGTGTGCAGTAGAGATGGAGTCCTCAAGTACATATGCTTTGATATATCCAGACAACTTCTCAACATCATACTTGCTCTACGAGTTGGAATGACTACTGCTGAGTGTTCCTTCAGACAAATGAAGCTTACCAAAAAATTGTCTTCCAACCAGACTTAATGACATTAATCTCGGCGGACTAATGGTATTGAAATTATTAAAGGACCTCAGCTCTCAAGAGTTGACTTCAATTTTTGATGTATATATATACAAACAGTAAAATCTTAGAATGGCAGCCACATCACATAAACATTTGAAATTTCAATACGCTACGTCTGAATAATTTTATGAAAACTTATGAGAGGCTGTGCCCAAGAGAAGAAGAGTGCCATTTGCAGATCAGGGTGGAACTGAAGTTGACCACTTTGTAGATATACATACATAGTCAACAGCAATGGCTGCAGCATCTCAGGCACTGGCTACACTTGACAATCACTTAGAACTGATTCAACTTCCTTGCAAACTATCTCGTGAATGCTAATAATGAGGGTGTGCATCCCTTAGAATAACTGGCCCTGGTTTCATGATAGAAGCATGCACTCATCTGACCTTTGAGGTGAGAGGTTAGTGTCCCGGGACTGACTGAGCATGTACTCGACTGTTGTTCCCAAAGGCCCTGTCCCTCTCTCCTTCACCGCCATTCTCCCTTGCTCTCTCTCCTTCTCCTCCATTCTCCCTTGCTCTCTCTCCTTCACCTCCATTCTCCCTTGCTCTCTCTCCTTCACCTCCATTCTCCCTTGCTCTCTCTCCTTCACCTCCATTCTCCCTTGCTCTCTCTCCTTCACCTCCATTCTCCCTTGCTCTCTCTCTCCTTCACCTCCATTCTCCCTTGCTCTGTCTCCTTCACCTCCATTCTCCCTTGCTCTCTCTCCTTCACCTCCATTCTCCCTTGCTCTCTCTCCTTCACCTCCATTCTCCCTTGCTCTCTCTCCTTCACCTCCATTCTCCCTTGCTCTCTCTCCTTCACCTCCATTCTCCCTTGCTCTCTCTCCTTCACCTCCATTCTCCCTTGCTCTCTCTCCTCACCTCCATTCTCCCTTGCTCTCTCTCCTCACCACCTCCATTCTCCCTTGCTCTCTCTCCTTCTCCTCCATTCTCCCTTGCTCTGTCTCCTTCACCTCCATTCTCCCTTGCTCTCTCTCCTTCACCTCCATTCTCCCTTGCTCTCTCTCCTCACCACCTCCATTCTCCCTTGCTCTCTCTCCTTCACCTCCATTCTCCCTTGCTCTGTCTCCTTCACCTCCATTCTCCCTTGCTCTGTCTCCTTCACCTCCATTCTCCCTTGCTCTCTCTCCTTCACCTCCATTCTCCCTTGCTCTCTCTCCTTCACCTCCATTCTCCCTTGCTCTCTCTCCTTCACCTCCATTCTCCCTTGCTCTCCCTCCTCACCACCATTCTCCCTTGCTCTGTCTCCTTCACCTCCATTCTCCCTTGCTCTCTCTCCTTCACCTCCATTCTCCCTTGCTCTCTCTCCTTCACCTCCATTCTCCCTTGCTCTCTCTCCTCACCACCTCCATTCTCCCTTGCTCTCTCTCCTCACCACCTCCATTCTCCCTTGCTCTCTCTCCTTCACCTCCATTCTCCCTTGCTCTCTCTCCTTCACCTCCATTCTCCCTTGCTCTCTCTCCTTCACCTCCATTCTCCCTTGCTCTGTCTCCTTCACCTCCATTCTCCCTTGCTCTCTCTCCTCACCACCTCCATTCTCCCTTGCTCTCTCTCCTTCACCTCCATTCTCCCTTGCTCTCTCTCCTTCACCTCCATTCTCCCTTGCTCTGTCTCCTTCACCTCCATTCTCCCTTGCTCTCTCTCCTTCACCTCCATTCTCCCTTGCTCTCTCTCCTCACCACCTCCATTATCCCTTGCTCTCTCTCCTCACCACCTCCATTCTCCCTTGCTCTCTCTCCTTCACCTCCATTCTCCCTTGCTCTCTCTCTTTCACCCAGTTCTATGTGTGTATATGTGTGTGTGTGTGTGTGTGTGTGTGTGTGTGTGTGTGTGTGTGCAGGCAACATGCCAACCTGGCAGGAACCTTGTCCGGACACAGTTCCTGGGTTCTCTCTGTGGCCTTCTCCCCTGACAACCAGCACTTCGTGACAGGGTACACACACACCCACACACACACACACACACACACACACACATGCAGTACATGTACATTCATGCAGTACGTGGTCACTAACAACATCTTGTGTTGGATGTGAGAGTTACTATTTCCTAGTGACAATGTCTCAACTCCTTATATATCTTGAGGTGATATCTTAGATATATATGTACATGTGTGTGTATGCACTAGCAGAAATACATGCACTCTCCTGCGGGAGTGTTTTCAAACAGGTGTGACATCCAGTGGCCTCTAAACCCTCGCAGACAGCGATGCAGGCAGGCAAGCAGACACACAGACAGACATTGAGGCTACATGTTTATCTGTTATGGCCGCTTGCTCCATCTAAATTTTTTTGTAGTCCCGTGGAAGGTAACGCTGCACTCTGTAAATCATCGTTTCAGCAACTGTGGAGGTTTCTTTCTAATAGCGTACAGGACTAGCAGCATCCTCTCAAGCAAATAGTCTGTTTGTGAAGCCACTCCTTGTCTTGCTCATGTGCTATACGGTCAGGAACAAGGGGTTGGGTGGGAGATGCTTGCACGCATGAAATAGCCAAAAATTGCAGTTGTGTGCCATTTAGACGATGGAGACTTCCAGTGAGCGTGGAGTCCGATGTGATGCTACGTACGTACATAGCCCGTGTCCGTCCCAGGTTAAAAGCCACCTGTGTATGTGAGCTTAGACTCCTGTGTAACACAATGTTACATTGCTGTAAGAACTTGACTGTCACAAGTTATGGCATACACATTGCTAGCTAGGAACTGGACTGACTTCAAGCACCCTCGATCCTGTCTCCAAGCACCCTCGATCCTGTCTCCAAGCACCCTCGATCCTGTCTCCAGGCACCCTCGATCCTGTCTCCAAGCACCCTCGATCCTGTCTCCAAGCACCCTCGATCCTGTCTCCAAGCACCCTCGTTCCTGACTCCAAGCATCAAATGCCAAACTAATGAATAATATTACCATAATATAAGCCTGCAAATCCTCTCTGTGTTCTAAGGAGAACAATGACCCTCAGTTCTTGCATTTGGTTCGTGGAGTTTCCTGGGAAACTGTCACCAAGTCCTTGAAGGAGTGTATAGTTGACCCTACACGGGTGGGGGCAACAGCAGCAACAAGCTATGGTAGGCAAGGGCAGTGCAATCTAACATGCGCTGGTATTTGTGTGCATGTGGTACAAATAGGAGGCAGTAATATAGAACCCCCAGTCCTGAGCTAGAAGTTGACTGGACATAAGTTAGGCTTCGCCAATGGCATGCTGAAGTGAAGTAGCTTTTCAAACGTCAGCGGAAATTTATACAAACAAACAAAAAAATAAAGAAGTTGAAATTTTAGTTAATTTCAAGTTGATTATTGAGAAGGTCATTGCAAACAATAGCAAGTACTTGTTGTTTCTTATGTATTAAAGCTAATAGCCAATGCGAACCAACTTGTTCTACAATATGCATGATGTCATCGAGGTGATGTACATAATTGTAGATTTGGTGGCGTGTTTGTGTGTGCAGGTCCAGTGACAAGAGTGTCAAGGTGTGGGACGCCAGCACGAGGCAATGCACTCATACCTTCAAGGACCACTCTGACCAGGTAGGAAGCCTGCCAGGGACTGTTCTGTGTTGCCACTATCTTGGTGTGTATAATTGTATAACAGCTCGGATTAGGGCTGGTTCTATGGTTGGGCATATGGCTGGAGCTAGGATTAGGGCTGGTTCTAGGGTTAGGCATGTACTGGAGCTAGGATTAGGGCTGGTTCTATGGTTGGGCATGGGGCTGGAGCTAGGATTAGGACTGGTTCTATGGTTGGGCATGTGCTGGAGCTAGGATTAGGGCTGGTTCTATGGTTGGGCATGGGGCTGGAGCTAGGATTAGGACTGGTTCTATGGTTGGGCATGGGGCTGGAGCTAGGATTAGGACTGGTTCTATGGTTGGGCATGTGCTGGAGCTAGGATTAGGGCTGGTTCTATGGTTGGGCATGGGGCTGGAGCTAGGATTAGGACTGGTTCTATGGTTGGGCATGGGGCTGGAGCTAGGATTAGGGCTGGTTCTATGGTTGGGCATGTGCTGGAGCTAGGATTAGGGCTGGTTCTATGGTTGGGCCTGGGCTGGAGCTAGGATTAGGGCTGGTTCTATGGTTGGGCATGGGGCTGGAGCTAGGATTAGGGCTGGTTCTATGGTTGGGCATGGGCTGGAGCTAGGATTAGGGCTGGTTCTAGGGTTGGGCATGGGCTGGAGCTAGGATTAGGGCTGGTTCTATGGTTGGGCATGGGCTGGAGCTAGGATTAGGGCTGGTTCTAGGGTTGGGCATGGGGCTGGAGCTAGGATTGGGGCTGGTTCTAGGGTTAGGCATTGGCTGGAGCTAGGATTAGGGCTGGTTCATGGGCTGGAGCTAGGATTAGGGCTGGTTCTAGGGTTGGGCTGGAGCTAGGATTAGGGCTGGTTCATGGGCTGGAGCTAGAATTAGGGCTGGTTCTAGGGTTGGGCATGGGCTGGAGCTAGGATTAGGGCTGGTTCTATGGTTGGGCTGGAGCTAGGATTAGGGCTGGTTCTAGGGTTGGGCATGGGGCTGGAGCTAGGATTAGGGCTGGTTCTATGGTTAGGCATTGGCTGGAGCTAGGATTAGGGCTGGTTCATGGGCTGGAGCTAGGATTAGGGCTGGTTCTAGGGTTGGGCATGGGCTGGAGCTAGGATTAGGGCTGGTTCATGGGCTGGAGCTAGGATTAGGGCTGGTTCTAGGGTTGGGCATGGGCTGGAGCTAGGATTAGGGCTGGTTCATGGGCTGGAGCTAGGATTAGGGCTTGTTCTATGGTTGGACATGGTGCTGGAGCTAGGATTAGGGCTGGTTCTATGGTTGGGCATGGGCTGGAGCTAGGATTAGGGCTGGTTCTAGGGTTGGGCATGGGGCTGGAGCTAGGATTAGGGCTGGTTCTATGGTTGGGCATGGGCTGGAGCTAGGATTAGGGCTGGTTCTATGGTTAGGTATGGGCTTGAGCTAGGATTAGGACTGGTTCTATGGTCGGGCTTGGGCTGGAGCTAGGATTAGGGCTGGTTCTATGGTTGGGCATGGGGCTGGAGCTAGGATTAGGGCTGGTTCTATGGTTGGACATGGGCTGGAGCTAGGATTAGGGCTGGTTCTATGGTTAGGTGTGGTACTGGTTCTATGGTTAGGCATGGGGCTGGAGCTAGGATTAGGACATGGGTTAGGGCTGTGCTTGTTGAAGTACGTGGCTCTCCTGGATAATACTCAGCTACAGTAGGTAAGGTGTACTGTGTTGTCCCGGGCACCACTGTACTGTATGTATGTAGGTAATGTTATAAGGCATACAGTGGAATACAGTATGTGCTATGAGCAGGCATGCTAGCCACACCTCCCATGCATCTGATCCCAGTTTGATAATAATAGGTATCCTTTGGTGCCGTACTGACTTGCTCTTGGATATGTAGAGTGTCATCATATTGTGAATTAATTAAGCTACTGCATCAATGTTTTGCCCGCAGTGATGTGTGGAGGCCTTGTTGCCTGGTGATATGTGGAGGCCTTGTTGCCCAGTGATGTGTAGAAGCCTTGTTGCCCAGTGATGTGTGGAAGCCTTGTTGCCCAGTGATGTGTGGAGGCCTTGTTGCCCAGTGATGTGAGGAGGCCTTGTTGCCCATTGATGTGTGGAGGCCTTGTTGCCCAGTGATGTGTGGAAGCCTTGTTGCCCAGTGATGTGTGGAGGCCTTGTTGCCCAGTGATGTGAAGAAGCCTTGTTGCCCAGTGATGTGTGGAGGCCTTGTTGCCCAGTGATGTGTGGAGGCCTTGTTGCCCAGTGATGTGTGGAAACCTTGTTGCCCAGTGATGTCTGGAGGCCTTGTTGCCCAGTGATGTGTGGAGGCCTTGTTGCCCAGTGATGTGTGGAAGCCTTGTTGCCCAGTGATGTGTGGAAGCCTTGTTGCCCAGTGATGTGTGGAAGCCTTGTTGCCCAGTGATGTGTGGAAGCCTTGTTGCCCAGTGATGTGTGGAAGCCTTGTTGCCCAGTGATGTGAGGAGGCCTTGTTGCCCAGTGATGTGTGGAAGCCTTGTTGCCCAGTGATGTGTGGAGGCCTTGTTGCCCAGTGATGTGTGGAGGCCTTGTTGCCCAGTGATGTGTGGAAGCCTTGTTGCCCAGTGATGTGTGGAGGCCTTGTTGCCCAGTGATGTGTGGAGGCCTTGTTGCCCAGTGATGTGTGGAAGCCTTGTTGCCCAGTGATGTGTGGAGGCCTTGTTGCCCAGTGATGTGTGGAGGTCTTGTTGCCCAGTGATGTGTGGAGGCCTTGTTGCCCAGTGATGTGTGGAAGCCCTTGTTGCCCAGTAAGAAGAACTTCATTAATTAAGTCACTAGGGATATCCTCAGTTCATATGCATATATGGATGAGTAAGTTATGTACAAGGAAAATTTGTTATACAATTTTGAAAGGTCAAAGGTCGATATGTATGGTCTGTGTATTACTAAGCTCACTGGATGTGTATTCTTCTGCCATTAGTGCAGCCACATGGCCACACTCTTCCTAGTGCATCCTGGGATGACTAGGGCACTACCTGATGTGCCTAGAAAGGGTGACTGACTGGATGTGCAACATCCTTGGAATTAGTCTTGGGCTATTCTAGGGCAAGGGTTGTTCTAGCTGGCGCTGTGACCTGTGCTAATGATAGGGGATTCTAGACTAGGGTTGTTTTCGGCTGTGACCTGTGTTAATGCTAGGGTCATTCCAGGGTTAGGGTTGTTCTAGCTAGGGCTGTGACCTGTGCTAATGCTAGGGGTTTTCCAGGGCAAGGGTTGTTCTAGATAGGGCTGTGACCTGTGCTAATGATAGGCGCATTCCAGGGCTAGGGTTGTTCTAGCTAGGGCTGTGACCTGTGCTAATGCTAGGGGGTTTCCAGGGCTAGGGTTGTTCTAGATAGGGCTGTTACCTGTGCTAATGATAGGGGCATTCCAGGGCTAGGGTTGTTCTAGATAGGACTGTGACCTGTGCTAATGATAGGGGCATTCCAGGGCTAGGGTTGTTCTAGATAGGACTGTGACCTGTGCTAATGATAGGGGCATTCCAGGGCTAGGGTTGTTCTAGCTAGGGCTGTGACCTGTGCTAATGATAGGGGCATTCCAGGGCTGGGGTTGTTCTAGCTAGGGCTGTGACCTGTAGGGGCATTCCAGGGCTAGGGTTGTTCTAGCTAGGGCTGTGACCTGTGCTAATGATAGGAGCATATGATAGGAGCATTCCAGGGCTAGGGTTGTCCTAGATAGGACTGTGACCTGTGCTAATGATAGGGGAATTCCAGGGCTAGGGTTGTCCTAGATAGGACTGTGACCTGTGCTAATGATAGGGGCATTCCAGGGCTAGGGTTGTCCTAGATAGGACTGTGACCTGTGCTAATGATAGGGGTATTCCAGGGCTAGGGTTGTTCTAGCTAGAGCTGTGACCTGTGCTAATGCCTTAATTACGGTTAGCATAGGTACTAAAAAGTATTCCAGAGCCGTGGTTAAGGCTTGGGGTTCCTAGGCATAGGAAGCATGATACGGGAAGGGGGGAGGGGGGGAGAGGGGTACACGATCATCCAACTCTGCTTAAAATAACTATGAATATCTTAAATCTTAAACAAGATCATTAAAAAATATAAGTAATAATAATTATTATAAAATAAAAAGCATCAGGTTATGTTAAACTTTCAGTAGATTTATTTGCAAATATTCGTGTGCCAGATTTTTAATGCAAGAAATCTGGTGCTCCGTAGCTCCCCTGGTCCCTCTGCCTATAGTGGCTCTGGTAGTAATACTCCAAGGCTAGGGCCATTGGGGACGCTTGGGATATACTAGGCCTGTGGCTGCAGATCATCTGGGTATCTAGTGTGTTCTCATACTCAGCCACTCTCACTGGGCATATTCTCTGGGTAGTCACCACATATCCGAGGTATGATTATGGCAGTGTAGCAGTCCCTGTTGTGAACACCCTGCCCAAGATATCCTTTTATCAGACCAGAATTAGATTGTGCCGACTTGCATCTAGCCACAAACCACCTCAGTACCTGTCGATTGGCAAGCTAAACATGCTCCCTAACCTAAATACACTTACACTTACTAATTTTACTAATGACCACTGGAAAAGCATTTAAGCGGGGGGGGGGGGGGGGGATGTTAGTGCGTAAAGACCTATTTCAAGAGCTCTCCACTATGTTAGATTTCCATCAACTTGAGAGATGTGTGGTAGCAGTCAGTGGCCTGACCTGGTCACAAAATAAATACCTAACTAGGTCGTTCACGTGGAATCACTTCCTGCGAACGGATGTACATGTACTGTACTAAAGTGAGTCATGAACACAAGTATACACCACAAAACTTGACAGAATAAGATGGCCGAGTGGAGAAGTTACTTGGCCATTATCTCTTAAGTTTTTACACGAGGTTAGGTCACGAGGGTAATGACTGCTCACTTCTATTGTTAATGGACATCTAATGCAAAGCATATAATTGGAAAGCTCTTGAATTAAGCTATCTTCGAGTGCTAACATTTTCCGTAATGGCCAAAGGACAACCAAGTTATGGTCGTTACGATACACCCCGTGAATATTTCCCTCGACAACCTCCGTAAACCACATACAGACTTAATACTGACCAAAATTCAAATATATGTGACCCCTGAACATTGAAGTGTGCAACAGTATGGTATAGAGAGGCAACATTTCGTGCACAGCACACAGTTGTGTGCAGCAGTTATGGGCAGTAAGCCGTTCATATAACTTAAGATAGTGCATGCCGATATCTGCTTGTGTAGTTTTGCACACCCTCCAACAGAGTTCTGTGGCTGCATTGACATAGTTTTTTGAAGCAGGTATCTGTAATAATTGGTAGTGATTACATCTCCTCCTGCTCGAATTTCAGTGTTTCTTCATCACTGCATTGGACAATTTTAGATTGCTGTCAACTCCCCAGGCTCTGCTCTGCAAAAGTTCAAGCATTTTTTGCCATCCCTTCTAACTAGCTCAGAGACCATTCATAAACTGGTTTGGTGCACATTTTCTTGTTAAGTTGCTGCTCGATATTTAGTGCCACATTCTTGCTGAATGGTGCTACATGCATCATGCATAATGTGTGTGTGTATGGGGGGGGGGGGGGTTAATGAACACTAAGTTGACATACAGTAGTGGAAACAACGACTTCCTCCATAATGAAGAATAAATGATTTTTTGATATTTTTTTATGTAACACCATGATAAATTAATCTATAAATAAATGACCGTTTTAATCTAAAATTTATTTTAAAATAACAAGAACAAATAACCAGAACAACAAAGTCAAGGAGGCAGAGATGGCCCCAGCACGCCCAAAACTACTGCAGCATTCCTCCTCTGTGCCACAGACAGACGTTGAAGGAGGTACTCCTGGAGTTGATGATCCAGAGTTCGCAGGTTTTACCCAGGGCTTGTGTGTAACCCGGGTTGGGTTAAATACCTTTTACCCTGGTTTTACCCAGGTTTTACTCAAACATGGATACAACCCAGGATAAAATAATAGACACAATAGTAAACTGTAAAGATATTACAAAAATTTAACTCTGTAATTAGGAAGCAAGACATTCAATAAATGGCAACTGTAAAGAACTTGACAAAAACAGGAGCTGCGTTTCACTCAGCATTTATTTACTAAGTGACAAGTTTGTCTACTAGAGTATATATTTTATATTTAATGATTTATTTAAATATTTAAACAAGATTCATGAGATTAAAGTCTGATTGATATGTAAGTTAATAGCCAATCTCCTGAGGTCCTAGCAGGAGCCTGTGGCAGAAGACGAGTTTCTGGGCTTTCTCATTTTTGTAATTGCAGTACACTGTAAGCAGTGAATGATGACCTGCGGTATTTGCTTGCCTTTTAAATAGCCCTGGTGGCCACTACCACCCAGACACTTGTGGATGGGACAGGGCTGTGACAGGGAAAGTGTTTTATATAACTGGGTAATACCTGGGTAAAACCCGGGTAAAATAAGGGTAAAACCTGGGCAAAATACCTAAAACACAGGTTTTACCCACTGGGTTGGGTTAAATAGGGTAAAATGCAAACACCGAGAAAGTCATTCATTGTTATTGCTATATTTATTTTTTCCAAGAATAAACTCATACAATAGGCTGCAATTTGGTGTGAGAATCAGCTCCATTGAGGTAAGCAGGCAAAAGCTATATACATCGCTCCATTAAATATTAAAAAATGAATGGCAAAGTGATCCATCCAAGAGCAACTCTTTTCTCAAGAGCTAAGGGATTCAGGTTTCTTCCAAATAAGGGCATCCAGAACTCCAGAAACGGCAGTAAAAGACAGGAGGAGACTTTTCATGAAGGCAGTTTATCAACAACAAAATTCATTTTACTTGCCCCCCCCCCCCCCCCCCCCCCCCTCCCACAACAAACAAGAATTAATTACTATTTTATAGTGATCGAGTCGTCAACCGGGCATGTGCAGTATCAAACATCAAGTTTTTAGCATGTTCAGTTCTTTTGTTATGATTTTCTGTGCGTAAATAAGCGCTTATGAGGTCTATCAGTTACAGTAGCATTGCATTTGCTATTAACAACAACAAAAATTGTATACTGTAGTGTAGTGACGTTGTTGTTGTTGTTGTTGTTGTTGTTGCAGGTTTGGTGTGTGTGTTATGATGATACTGGAACTCGAGTGGCCTCTGTGTCTGATGACAAGTCTCTTCTGATATACCACTGCCCTCTCTAACTCTCACAAGCCTAACACTTACATTTCATATTGTTGACTGACATTTTTGTCTCCTTTCAAGTAAAACAACTATTACATAGCTGCTCTTTTGTTTCTTCACTAACTTAAAAATGTCAACAAAAAAATTCTTTTTGGGTCCACATCTTGTGCCATAAGTCTAACTTGTTAGAGAGTGTGGGCTGGTTACCCACAGGTTACAGAGGAATCCTAGTATTACATCAATCTTGAGAATTATTAGGCTAGACGATTATTTTCAGCTGACATAGCTTTTTGCCAGATGTTGCTTATGCACTCGGGTATTCAGATGGATCTTGAATCATGTGGATTTCATATGTGAAACTCATTGCCAGCGAGTGTGGATGCATTGCCAGGTGTGTGGATGCGTTGCCAGGAGCGTGGATGCGTTGCCAGGAGCGTGGATGCATTGCCAGGAGCGTGGATGCATTGCCAGGAGTATGGATGCATTGCCAGGTGCGTGGATGCGTTGCCAGGTGTGTGGATGTGTTGCCAGGTGCGTGGATGCATTAGGTGTGTGGATGCGTTGCCAGGAGTATGGATGCATTGCCAGGTGTGTGGATGCGTGGCCAGGTGTGTGGAGGTGTAGCCAGGTGCGTGGAGGTGTGTGGATGTGTGGCCAGATGTGTTGATGCATGGTCAGGTGTGTGGAGGCATGGCCAGGTGTGTGGATGCGTGGCCAGGTGTGTGGAGGTGTGTCCAGGTGTGTGGAGGTGTGGCCAGGTGCGTGGATGCGTTGCCAGGTGTGTGGATGCGTTGCCAGGTGTGTGGATGCATTGCCAGCTGCGTGGATGTGTGGCCAGGTGTGTGGAGGTGTGTGGATGTGTGGCCAGGTGTGTGGAGGCGAGGCCAGTTGTGTGGAGGCGTGGCCAGATATGTTGAGGCGTGGCCAGATGTATGGAGGCATGGCCAGGTGTGTGGAGGCATGGCCAGGTGTGGAGGCGTGGCCAGGTGTGTGGATGTGTTGCGTGTATATATGTGTGTTTTTTTATTCGCCTGATGAAGGCCAAAGTATTTTGTTTGAAATATATTGGCAATCTAAACAGAAGGTGAGAAATCTACAAATTGGATTGAATTGCCCTATATAGCCCTAGTCAAGTAACTAACTTCTTTCCTGGCCCTGACCCTAGTGATTGCCCTAGCCCTGACCCAAGCCATTCCTCTGGCCTAATCCTACCCATTGCCCTCTATCCATTACCATGGACCAGACCCTAGCCATTGCTGCGCCCCATTGCTCTGGACCTGACCCTAGCCATTGCCCTGGCCAAATCCTAGCCATCGCTCTGGACCTGACCCTAGCCACCATTCTGACCTAATCCTAGTCATCGCCCTGGACCTGACCCTAGCCATTGCCCTAGCCCAGACTCTGGCCTAATCGTAGCTATTGCTTTGGACCTGACCGTTCGTTTCCCTTATTGGAAACCCCATTGCTTGTCAGCTAGTGGGTGTAATACTTCCAACTAATCAGTTATGCACGTGGCACTCAAGCATCTTGCCAACTACTGACAAAAGTGAGATGGTCGATAATTGGAGCACTCATTTCCCTTGTTTGATTTGGGGATCAGAAAAGCAGAGGATGTTTTACAACATTGTGGGAAGCACGCCTGAGTAATGGATAATTTGTATGAGCTGGGGGAATGTTATATGATGATCCCTTTAGCATTTTTGCTGATATTCCATCTGGACCATTTACTTTTGTGGTGTCCAGTGTATATGATCCCTTTAGTATTTTTGCTGATATTCCATATGGACCATTTGCTTTTGTGGTGTCCAGTGACATTATGATATAAAATACTTCCTCATCTGTGACAAGGGATATATACTATTTTGCCTGTCATATACATTGAGATACAGGGAGCTTTGGCCTTGTCTAAATCAGACTCACCAATTTCATCCTTTATAATGGAGAGTTGGGATGGCAGACCGTTTCTTGTTGAGATATTTTTACCATTTTTGTTTTTTGTTTTTTGGGGGGTTTATACTCTCCATTATACTCTCCAGATATGCTGACTTAGCACTACGTAGCAACCCTACAACTTCATTTTTAAGTTTCTTATCCTGCCCTGGCGTTGGCTCTAGCCATTGCCCTGGTCCTAATCAATGCTGATCCAAGTCTATGTAAACAGGATGCGCACGCACGCACATAGAGTGATGGTAATTAGAGCATTTACCAAAACGGAAGGCGAGGGGCATAACCTGAACAGCTAATTATTGCTACACTATAAAGTATATTGTGTTCACTTCCTCAGATATCTCACATAATGCTATATTAGGATTCACTAGGTATTTAGAAGATGGCATTCCGCACAAAGCCATCTGTGCAGCATTAAAAGTAAGATGAAGACAGTGCAGATTATACAAGCAATGGCAGCCAGCTGACTCCTGATCTCAAATTAGCTTATTAGGATACAACCATCCTGTCACAGATCTAGGGGAGGGGGGGCTAGAATTGAGGGGTTATGGAGCACTCCCTATTTTGCAATTAATAACAGCTAAATATTTTTTTGTTTTTTTTTGTGTTTGTAATAATGAAAATGGGAAATTAAAAAAAAGCGTAATAAAAGTTTGTAGTATAACATACAAGGACAGCACTACAGGACACTCTTGTGGCCATTATTTCCCCACAACCATGCCCTCTCACGTTGGCCTGGATCTGCCCCATGGTGCTCGCATTTTGGAGTGTACAAGAGTTCGGTGTGAAGATGATGTGTAAGGTCCTTACTAACTCACAGCTCTACATTAGACAGCCAACCCACCTTTGTACCTTAGTCACCTCTTGTGCATTCTACACTGCACAAAGCATTGTCATGTCAACTCAGTCCATGCACAAGACATTTAACATGTGCACTTGACATGTCCAGGTGAAACTGGTCTCTTAAGGTCGGATATCAGTAACCGACTTATTTTACATATATCAGGCCCCCCACAGAATGATGGCTTCCCACTTTTATCAGAGCAAAAGAGCAATTCACAATGGTCATTCTCTCACTCACACATAATGAAGTATAATTGAATATATTATAGATACAGGAAGTTCATAATGGATGTGTATGAATCGAGAGTGCTGGTACAGTCAGTCAAAATAACCTTGTCTTGCCATACAGAATGCAGTATATATTTTTCAAAAATAACACTATTATTTACCTACTTGAGTCTTCTAAGACAATCTGCAATTTTTGCATAAAAAATAAATGGGCAGCATGTTTACAATAATTATGTATCTTTATATGCAAGCATACTATAACTATGTCTTCTTTCCTTGTCTCCACTTCCCAATCAACTTATATTCATCATGGGTTCTGCACATAGAAATAGAAAGAAGTGAAGAGCAAGAGGGAAACAGATTCATGAACTTTAAGAATATGCACTGCCTTAAAAGAGGCATACTTGACACGACACATCCACTGATCAAACTGGGGACGATGACTCTCAGCCTACAGCAGAACCTCACAACGACTTTCACAACTTAAATTTGCTCACTCAAAATTGATTATCATTAGAGTCATTGTCAACTGAGTTTACCGAACACATTGGGATCAGGTGTTTATCATAGGGGAATATTTGTAGCAACGATGAATTTAATAAGTTTTAAGGTCGAGTACATTGTGTGTGTTTTCCCCTCCTATTCCTCTCTGTCTTGGAGATGTACAGTGGTGTGATGGTGCCCATGCCAACTTCGGGGGGAATTTGACGCTGAAGCATAAGCTAGCGGTGAAAAGGTGTGAAAAGAGATGGGGCTCGAGTAACTACCCTACCGAATATGGTATTGGTAAGTCCATTGTTTCTGAGAAGGACCCAGCAGTGGATCCAGGATGGAGCTAATAGAGTACTGGGAAGGTTAGTGTTTCTGCTCATCACCTGTTGCTACAAGAGGTTAGTCTCAAATAAGAAAGACTACTGCCATAGATTTTACTTCGTTCTTCAGTTAATTCATGACTACCATTAACTTGATGGGGACAGCCTTCGGCCCCCAAGCTCTCTCCCTCACTTGGATCCACCTTTGGGACAAGCTACGAACTTATATAATCGCTGAGTATGCGACTGATAATGGTTCAGAAGATGAGAGTAGCTGTTGATGACCAGATAGTCACTATCATGATTGAAGATTGTTCAAGAAGAATGAAGAACTTGTTCAGCTTGCCTCAGAATCCAACCCGGACGAGTCTTCGGTTGAGGTGAAGAACCATGGCACAGTCACGAAGCTGCAGATGCCTTTGAGGTGTGCATTCGTTACCTTGACCAACAGCCAAACACTACCAGTGTCCAGTTAAACAAACTATTTAAGATCGTCTGCTATGTTAGTGTGTTTAAATGTCAAGAAGCACACTCGGATAAAGGAATATTCAACCTCCACCATAATTAATACTTAATGTATAATGTATTGTGAAGCAGTTAGGGTGAAATGGCTTAATCAGTCTGTAAAACAAAATTGAGAGAAATACCCAGCATCTCAAGCACTTCACTACATTCCAGGCAGGGCTAAGGCTCATGATTATAGGTACATGAAGTTGCGTGCTCGCAGGCGATGAGAGCATAAGCATGCGCAATTATTTGCCACTGGCTGTGTTTGTTCTACCAAGACATCCAGCCAGAGAAGAGAGTTCCATTTTCCTGAGGTTCTACTGCACCGTATTAAAATTTAAATAGCTCTTTATCAGCTTATTAAATAATGCTTTGAGTCTATACCGAGTAGGCCTTGTTCATGGTAACTTTGAAATTACACATGAGGTAACATGTTAAAATAATGGCTAACACATGTCCAAAGAGAGGTACACATGATCCACGGCGTGTCTGTTTGCTGCAGTGCTTGTGTAGAAGCATGGGAACATGACAGTCCGGATATGGGTGTGGTTTCATATTCATAATCTTAGAATTAATGAGCGATAAAGAGTGTACGAGGACAAACATAATAAGGAATATTTTCTGGAAATATGTATCCCCTACATGCAGTAGTAAAGAACCCATTGCAAATCCTGGAGTATCCATATAAGATTCTATTTAATTAATATTGAATCCCACAAACAACTGGCATCAACTTCTTCCACTTTCAACATCCCCAGTGGAAACCTGAGAAGGACTCATTTACTCTTTCACTTGGACAGGTCAGGAGAACCGCTGTTTTACATCTAAAAGTGAGTCAGTGGCCATAAGCTTCCCAGTCTCGGCAGTGTTTTAATCTCTATTATTATATTTGTGTGTGTGTGTTCAGGTGGATATTTAGTGCAGTACCCACAATATTAAAGTGTGAGATTCACAAGCAAATTATTCAATTTTTCTTCGTTAACCCCTCCCCTTAATACCAAGCCTACCATAACTTTATGTAAACCTCTTTTGGTTTTACATTCCGTATAATCAGAACTTCCGAAACTACAGCCACGATTAATAAAGGTCTTATATTATTCATAGTAGTGCTCAACTCAAGCACAGTATTACCTTCCTCTGAAAAACTGTCAGCCTGTTCAGTTGAATTTGCAGGACCAAATTCAGATTCCACTATATCCAGTATCACTTTGAACTTCTTGTTTTTATCATCACGAAGATAGCCGATGAACATAGCAAATACATCAGGATTTTCCTTGACTTTACTTGTGAATTTCTTGAGGAGCTCAAAAGCTTTATCCTCTAGCCTATCCATTGCTCTAAATTCTGTCACGCCATTGAAGGTATAATCATCAATAATGTGATTTTGGTGAAGAAATGTAGCAAAACCGTTGAGATTGTTCCCAAAGAGATCCTGAAATCGTGGGATATGTTTTCGCATAAACGCCGTCTGACGGGATTCCTCCATAACTGCATTAGACAAATGTCACGCACGGACGATGATTACGATCAATGGACACGACACCTTAGTTCAGAGCCCCTCTCATTCTCACATCTAACCTCACTCTCAAATCTCTCACAGTTACTAGTTAAGTTAGTATTTACCTGTGGCTTGTGCAAGGTGTAGAGTCTTGTTGGAAAATCGTTTCAGCAGCGATGGACGAATTGCTATTGCGTAGGTTGTTACAGTTGTCGCTGGCTAGCTCTCCCTCAAGTTGTCGCTACACACTTGATTTACATTCAGCATTACATCATCAATACTTTTCCCCCCTTTTTTTCCCTTTTTTTTCTTTCTTCTTTTTTCCCCCCATCAATACCGGAAGGTGAGCGTAGACGTACACGGGATGCTTACGTCGATCTGAGGTGAAGGGGTGTGGTTTACACGAAAATGTGTGGTTCTAGTCACAGGGGTGTAGTTTCACGGGGGGAAAACTTAGTTCGTTTGTTATCGGTGGTGGCTAGAAACTGCTGCTTGGAATGGATACTGCTTGCTAAAAAGTTGCGATGGACTGTAGCTATGCTGCTCTATCGTGTGCAGTGATAGTATAAACATTGCTACTTGGACACAATAGCTTGCTAATGCTGAAGACTGTATCACCTCCAAAAGCCCTCAGGCTCTCACTGACAATCCAGCAACTCCAGCTTGATGAAACACAGGACTAAATGATGGCAGAGGGTTTTTATGTTGCTATTGCTGAGCCTGTTAAGGCCATCACATATATAATACAGCACAGTGTGAAACTATTTAGTAACTAACCTAATAACAATCTATATTTTAAAAAGAAGTCGACAGTATATACTTAATTAATAAAATTATCCACAATATTAAGTTACGAGTGTCCCGCTGCTCATGGGACTGGCACTTGCACCCACTCAACTATTTTATGTCAAAATGTAACTCAATCCTGGTTTGCTTCCCTGGATGCCCACAAGTCTGTCTGTGCAGTCTTTCTAGACATCAAGAAAGCTTTCGACTCTGTGCCACATAGACCACTCTTAAACACTCTGTCCTCACTTAATATTCCTTCTCTCCTCCTCTGTTGGCTCACTTCCTATCTTACGGCCCGTTCACAGAGTGTCGCTATCTCTGGTGCTCTCTCTTCTTCGCGTCATGCATCCTCTGGAGTACCTCAAGGATCTATTTTTGGTCCTCTTCTCTTTGTTCTTTACATTAACGACATTGCAAAGCTCCCACTCTCGACATCTTCTACACTTACTCTCTACGCAGATGACATCCTCCTCTCCCATTCCTTCTCTTCCACCTCTTCCTTAGATTCAGTGCAATCAGACATTGACATTATATCATCACGGCTATCTTCCCGGCTCTTACACTCCATGCATTGATTTTTGAAAACCACTTTGTACAATGTCTGTGGGAATCTGTATGGAGCCTTTTAGAGGTGTGAATCTGGTCCATCTGCACTCGCCTTTGACCAAAGAATCAGTAGCCACATAGATGTCCCCACTTGAAAGTGTCGAGGCAGCAACAAGCTCGAGTTGTGTACCCCATGATCCCAATCTGCTTGCTGTGTCTAGATGTTCTTTCAGTCTCTTGCCAGTCTTCTGCAAGATGTCCTTGGGAGTGGAAGCGACCCATGATTTGAACAATTCCATATTTTGAGCAACAAAGTACACTAAAGTAGCTCGCAGATTGCTGTGTTGCTCCAGATCATTCGTAAGTTGTTTCGAAAGTGCCCTGTATTGGCAATCACCATCTGCTTGCATAGGATCCAATTTGCGTCCATGTAGAACCAGAAAGCTCACCATAGCACTCCCCTATTAGACAATATACATAACAGTATTAGACGTTAGTTCCTGTCAAACTGGATGTGAAATTTTACCCTGGGTGCATGGACAGTCATAAATATTTTAGTGGGTTTCTAGGCAACTCTAACCATCACTGTAGTTGCTAGGGATCCAAATGAAGCTGCTATTCTAAGATAGTTGCAGTGGTCTGGTCTAAGGTGTGTATTACATATGTGCATGCACTGGAAGACTTTAGCTTTGTGAGGTGACTTAACCTTGGATTTGTTTAAGGGGGAAGGTGTCCACGAACTCATTAATTATTCATGAATTGTATTTTTAGGACTATAACTTTGTTTTTGTTTACCCCCTAACCTAGATTTTGTTCTGTCACAACAAAAGGTACATTGTTGAAAGTGATATTCTGCCCCTCAATTGTGTGGCTCCAGAAAGTTCGAAAAGCCTGTAGTACACACAAATGAGCTATTATCATTGCATGAAAAAGCATCATATATGCCCTAGATGCATGTAGCCTCGTACAACAACTCTCTAGAAAATCAGAGTCCAGTCAATTCCATACATTAGATTTGTATCAGTTGCAATGGAGCTGCAATCCAGAATGCCAACTTAGCTAACTGTTCATTGCAGTTGAAGAAGCAGCAGGCTTGTTTTCTTTCATTATAATTATGTGCACACTTATTGAGGTGCACCAGTACCAACAATAAAGTTTTATGATTTCACTGACTGCAGATTTATATCTTGAAGTTGGTGTGCGAGAACTGGCTCTAGCTAACATGCCACAAATAACTATTTTACAGCACATACCTTCTCATGTTTTCCAGCTGGAGGCTGATTTTCATCATTTTCCTGGACGGTTTTGATCTAGTACTGAGCGTTTTTCTTCTGTGGGCTTCCAGGACCCCATCTAAATCATCTACCACCCCTCCATAATAGTGAGCAGCAACAGGAAAACTGCACCCCTGTACTTGGAGGGAATATCACATGACTGTTACCACACCTTTTGGTACCTGGCAAAATATCACATGACTGGAACTACACCTTTTCGTGTAAACCACACAACCGTACCTCAGGTCGAGTGAATTTATTGAATCCCAGATGCTTACAGCTTCCGAGGAAAAATAGAGCGCAATGAACTCCTGAGCACCTACTAGGTGAGATCTGGATACCCTGATAAGCTAACCACAAATATGCATATATGCAACATTAGGCTGCACCAACCTCTACTCTACTAGAAAAACACTTCAGTTGCAGGTTTATAATGGCAAACAGACTCTAGCATCATCATTATCAGGCTTGCCAAAAAGGGGGGGAAAGTAGCAAGGTGTTTGTATTGTCTCTTGTAGGCAAGCTAGCCCATCAACAGCAGTTACCTGATATATATAGCCCTCAAGCTAAGAATAAATTAACCAAGACTACTTCGTCATACGACTTTTTTCTTCTTTTCAGGTTTGCATTATCGACCCTAAAGAGTTAACCTTATGGTATACTGAGGCATATATGCCACGATAGATTGTTCCACCACTTCTGATGATAGTTTTGCTGATTATTCTACTAGATTAATTCAAACTATGCGTGTCTACCAATGTGTGCTGTGGAGAAGTACATTCAGTCATGTACAACGTTCAGAAACCCTAAACCAACAGTGGCCCACTCAAGCCAATAATTTCTTAAGGTTCATGACTCGAGGACAGGCAACTTCCTCTCCAATTCTTTCATAAAAGATCGTGCCTCAGGTCCCAACACACCGGACGTCTCCACCACAAAGGGCACAAAGAAATGGCTGCTCTCAAGGTGTGCGTATTTGGTCTTCTTTAATTCCTCTGCATGCCTAGCCACCAATCCCACTCCACTGGTAGCCCTGGCAATGTATGATGGGTACAAATGTATCAGGGCAAGTAGCCAATACCTTGCCCATTTTCCAAGACACCAACTCATGCCATCCGGTCTTTTTCCATCTGAGCGGATGAGATCATGAGGTTTATTTTATTAAGAATTTAATCTTATATATAGGTGGATCTGATCGACATGTGACACAGGCCAGATGACTGCCATAACTGGATAGGACCCTACATGGATTATTGGTCTTGTAAGAGTGCTGTAGAGGTGGCCCAAAAGTTATCTAGTCAAGACTTTGCATATTTCGGTGTACCCAAGATTTGTAAGACCCCATACTGATGCATGAGTGTGTTATGGTTAATTATGATATAGAGCATAGCTTGAAAATTTCTGTATCTTAATGTTTTTAGTGTTCTCGCTTCCCCCACCCACCGCCTCCCTCCCTCCCTCCCTCTTCATACATTTTCCAGTCTGATTATGGAAGGCAATTTGTAAACCACATTATTGATGATCTGGTGAAGACCTGGTCTGGGAAAAACACCTAATAAATGGTTGGTCAAGACACCCTCAGTCACGTAGCAGGGGCGGATCCAGGGGGAGAGCTTTGGGGGCTGAAGCCCCCTCCCCCCCCCCCCCCCCCCCCCACCTCCAAGTTAATGATATTCATTATGAATATTTTCTTCTAGTATTTGTTTGTGCCACTCTGCTTCATACATCCCATTCAGTCTGGAGTGGTGCTGATTGTTTATCAGAAGATGACCAGTCTAACTCTCTCTTAGCTTGTGCTAAAAGCAGTGGGTAGTAGCAGCAAGGATAGTGATGGCCAATTCTATTGTTGAGGTGAAGAGAGTGGTATAGGAGGAAGCAGTGGTGTTTAGGCTGAGATTCAATTGACATTCATCCTGACTTACATGTGGGAGACTTAGGCCAGGTAGTACAATTAAAATCCCTGAGAAACCTCAGCAATAATGAACAATTGCTTCTCCTCAAAAACCATATTTTTTTTCCAACCGAAGGATTTCAATTCCCCACAAATACCTTCAAAGCTCAGAAAAGGCAGCTTCAAAAGAGTTGGCTGGACAAGTACAAAGGCCTAACATATTCTCGGTCACAAGATGGTGATTTTGCTTGTTTGGTGTACTATTTGGGCAATGTGAAGCATCCGTAAAAGAGTTAGGGATTCTGGTCAATAGGCCTCTGACAAATTTAAAGAGTGCGATTGAGAAGTTAAATGAACATTTTCTTTCCAAGAGTAGGAAGTCCCATCAGCCAGCTATGGAGGAAGCAAGGCATTTGTTGCTGTGAAGGAGAACAGAGTGGCTTCCATTGATCAACAAATTAGTTCAAGCCAAGCTGAAATTATTGCTGGAAATCATTTAAAGCTCCATTCCATTGCTTCAACTGTCATTTTGTGTGGGAGACAAGCATTTGCTTTTAGTGGACATCATGAAAACGAGTTTCAAAAGAATCTGAAAGTTCAGTGAGACGAGGCAACTTCCTATTCTTGTTGATTTTCGCATCAATGCTGGTGATGAAATTCTCAGAGAACATCTGCGTACATATCATCGTAATGCCAGTACAGAAATACAAAATCAAATGATTCAAATTTGTGTGAATATTATTCACATTATAATTTTACAAAAAAATCACAGAAACTAAGTTCTATTCTGTTATAGCTGATGAGGTAACTGATTCAGCCAATGGTGAGCAGCTCATCATAAGTATTTGATTTGTTGATGATTACAATCCGCAAGAAAAGTTCCTTGGTTTTTATGAGTGTGATGTCTGGGGTCACAGGTGAGGCTATAGCTAGTAATCTACTGCAGCAGCTGACTACATGGCAGTTGGAGCCACAATTTCTTCGAGGTCAAGCTTATGATGGAGCAGGTGCTATGGCAGGAAAGTCAAAAGGAGCAGCTGCACATATCACCAAACAATATCCAAAGGCAGTATATAACCCATTGTGCTGCACACAGATTGAGAATCTTTGTGTAGTAAAAATGTTGTGAAGTAAATAATATGATGCAAACTGCTGACAAAGTAGCATGCTTCTTTGGAAACTCCAAGAGACAGCTAGAACTTGAAGCATGGATTGATGACATCATGGATGGTGAGAAACCAATTTTTTTTAAAAGAGATGTGCTGAACCAGATGGATAGAGCATTGTGAAGCCTTTAAAAATTTCTGACTTGTTATTGCCAGTAGTCAATTGTCTAGAGGCTATTGCTAACAGTTCAGCAACCGAATGGATTCGAGATTCATGATCTGATGCTCAATCACTTCAACTGGCTCTGTCTCCATTTTCTTTTATTTTGGCTTTGGAAGCTACACATAGCATTTTAGCTTATACTCGAGAGCTGAGTGTGAAGCTTCAGGGGCCTTATATGGATGTAGCATATGCCTATCATGAAGTAAAGAATGTCAGGGTGTTCTTCATGGGTCAAGGTCAAATGTGAATGTCGAATCTACACAAGAGCTATTAAAATGGCTGGAAGTGTTGGCGTGGAGGATTCCAGACTACGTCTAGCTAATAGACAGCAACATCGTCCAAATATCCAGACACAGAATTGCAGTGATTATTTCTGTCTAAATCTCAGAATCCCCTTGCTGGAACACATGATCACTCAGCTTGACACCAGGTTTCATGAAGCTTCATCTCATATTGCTGAGTTCATGCTATTACTTCCTTCAGCAAACACTAGTGGAGCATCCACAGTGACTCACACATTTGATTCTCTTTTGGGGTACTATGAAGATGATTTACCACTTCTACCAGCTTTTGATCATGTGGGGAAAAAAGTGCTAGATACCCCCCTAGATACCCCCAAAAAGCCCTACAACATACAGACAAGGATTTCCCCCCAAACATTTAAACACTTCTGCGCATCATAGCCTCACTTCCTGTTACCAGCTGTGAATGTAAATGATCTATTAGCATGCTACAATTGATGAAAACACCTCTCCATAGCACCATGGGGCAAGAAAGACTTAATGGGTTGGCAATGCTCTACAGCATCATCAGGATATAGACCTTACTCCTGAAGAAGTTGCCAAGAAATTTGCCTGATGTCATCCCCGAAGCATGTTGCTGTAACTCAATAATTTTTGCACTTGACCTTCATAATATTTTGAGTCTATATGTAATACTTCATTGCACTTCTAAAACCCGTCAAGCTTTGGCATGCATCTTATTTTGCAACCATTATTTGGCACATGTGGCAGCTTTCCGGACAATGTGTTGCATATTGGCCCCACCCCGCCCTTTTTAAATCCTGGATGCGCCGCTTAGTAGAGTGTGCAAATGTAAAGTTGAAGAACTTAATTGCATGTCGCTTCAAACAAAATGGTGTAGAGACATGTCTTAGTCACAATATTTACCTCAAATACAATGGAAGTGTACAGACTTTAGCAGACTAATAGACCTATTCTTCTGGCATGTTCATAATAATAAACTTTCGGGTGTTCTGATAATAATAAACTTTACATTGTAGCATAAGTCATCATTTATCGGCCGAGGTTTGTGCCTCGTCTCATAACTTAGCTTGGATCACTTTCAGAACTTGGTTCAAGGTTGTAATCAAAGGCCGTAGCCTCTTTAATAAGTCTATAAACTTAACCACTGGGGATTTTGCTTTAGTTGGGAAGGGAAAACTCCATAAAGCTTAGTGGTAGCTGGTCATTTATCGTTCACGAGCTTCAATTGTCAGTTAGGCATACATTTGCAATATCATAATATCAGACACTTGAGCAAATGATGTCATATTCTAATTTCTGATTTAAAAAATGTTGGCTTCAAAACGAGCAGCTGAATTCAGTGGGAGTGACTACTCCTTACCAGCAATTTTCATTAAAACCATTAAATTCAATACACAGGAGTGAATTACATTAGCATAGAGGACACACTTTATTACTGGTGTTATCAGTAGGTAATCTACACATTCCTCATGGATCCAGCTGCCTCAGGAACAGCACAGCCATTCTCTTACAGTGCTTATGTCATCATCATAATAGCCAGAGCAAGCAACACTGGTCAGTATTAATGGTCTCATCTGTGCCATCGCTGGCTTTCTTTTGCTTTGGTCGAATGCTGGGACTAACCTCAGCGGAAACGCTGATGCTTCTTCCATTGACTTCTACTTCTCTGCATTCTTGGCTTCCCTCTCAGCAGCCTTTTCGACTGCTTTGTGAGTCTTTTCTTGAGCCCTCCTGTCAGCTTGGCAAGCTCTTTCATCTGCCCTTTCAGTTCCTCTTCTCTTTGCTTCTTTTTCAACTCTCTCTCCTGCTTTCTCATTTCTTTCTCCTTTGCTACTCATTGCTTCTGATCTTCCTTCTCCTTCATTGCATGCAAACATTCACTACTTGTGTGAACACGAGCTGTTCCTGTCTTAGTCCTCTTGGGAGTACTTGTCAATGTTGGTAAGTTAAGCAAATCAGAAAATGGAGAATGTTTGGCAGATGACACTAAAGAAGAACTTGAAGTAGGTGTTGGAGTAGTACTTGAAATGACGATGACACTGATGATATATATGTATGGAATGGCTGTTGAATGGCTGTTGAAGGAGAATGTTGAAGGAGAATTGGAATTTGGAATGTTTGATGTTAGGAGGTAAAAATAACTATTTTTGCTTACTGCTTCAGCGTGATGAATTTTCATCCCGGATTCTGGTCGAAACAGATCATAACCTTTTTTCAAACCTGCAACCTATCATAACTCCTCCACAACAGAAAACATTACATTGCTGTCAGTGAGATCCACATGTCCAGAAATGTCCACATCGCCAAGGTGTTTTCTAACAGAGGACGAATTACTACAAACTCTGTCTCTAGGGTCTAATTAGGGGCTCCAGAATTTGGATCACCAAGGTCTCCAGGGCGAGTCAATTTAAGTTGATTCATTGAGAAAGTCATGTTTTAATGGTCTTTAAAATGAACACAGATTTGAAAGACTCGTAAGGAATTCTGTCTTCTTACAAATTGTACATACCCACGGCAACCACAGTTTCAGTGGTTGGCTCATCAAGTGTGCAGGTGCAGTGCATGAGTCATTATGCAGCAGTGTTGACCAAGAAACCAAGAAAATTCTTTGTGAAGTTGTTGGGTGCAAGTACACAGTAAGACAGAAATGAGAACTTGTCCACAGCAAGATGTGTACAGATAGGGACATGTAGTACTGATTGTGGTGTGTGTATGCAATAGCTTCAGGTACAGCTCTAGCACACAGCAAGTAGGTAGAACTGATTGTGGTGTGTGTATGCAATAGCTTCAGGCATAGCTCTAGCACACAGCAAGTAGGTTAAAGTAGAGACCAGTTTCATGTATAGATGTACTCTGGGTCATACTTTTGAAAACCTCTTCAAACTTCTCACTAATTTTCTCGAGGTCCACACCACCTGCCTCTCCCTGTGGCTCAAGCTACATGTCATGGATTTACTCCACCCTCCTGTGCATGCTTTGAAGTTGACTTCACCAAGAGACTTGGCAACCCCTTCAGCATATTCATAGATCAAACAGAGTGAAACTGGGAGTGTGGCTTAGGGAGTGGCTTGGGTCTGTTTCAAAGCACCAAGGTAACATATCACTTCGATAGTTACCACACATTGTGTGGCCCAATTAAAATTGAGTTCTGCTATGTAGAGTGACAAAGTGGGTCAGGGTAGTTTGGGTGGACTATTAGAGTGGGCAGTGGACTATAAGAATAGTGGACTATTAGAGAGGAGAGTGACTATAAGGGCAGAGGACTTAGGGAGGAGAGAGGACTATAAGGGCAGAGGACTATTAGAGAAGAGAGTGGACTATAAGGGTAGTGGACTATTAGAGAGGAGAGTGGACTATAAGGATAGTGGACTATTAGAGAGGAGAGTGGACTATAAGGGTAGTGGACTATTAGAGAGGACAGTGGACTATAAGGGTAGTGGACTATTAGAGAGGAGAGTGGACTATAAGAGTAGTGGACTATTAGAGAGGAGAGTGGACTATAAGGATAGTAGACTATTAGAGAGGAGAGTGGACTATAAGGGCAGATGACTATTAGAGAGGAGAGTGGACTATAAGGATAGTAGACTATTAGAGAGGAGAGTGGACTATAAGGGCAGATGACTATTAGAGAGGAGAGTGGACTATAAGGATAGTAGACTATTAGAGACGAGAGTGGACTATAAGGGCAGATGACTATTAGAGAGGAGAGTGGACTATAAGTATAGTTGACTATTAGAGAGGAGAGTGGACTATAAGGGCAGATGACTATTAGAGAGGAGAGTGGACTATAAGGATAGTGGACTATTAGAGAGGAGAGTGGACTATAACTATAAGGGTAGTGGACTATTAGGGAGCAGAGAGACTGAAGTAATTCCAACAATTTCCAATCAGATGCCATCCCTGCAGAGGATTAGGCACTCTGATTTTGAGACCTCCCCACTTCAGCTGCATGTGTCATTGTTATGTGTGTAGTTATGTGTATCTGCATGCAACATTTTAGTATCAAGAGATAGCACACAGAGAGCTCTATCTTTTGAGCTATATATCATGTTCATAGAATGAAGTGTGCAGAATCTATGGAGCTCTAAAATGGTAACTTTTTTTTTTAACTATGCAAAAAAATTTTTTTTTAAATTGGTATCAAGCCCCCCTTAGCTCCTCCCATTTCTTCACATAAACGTAACACCACTCCTCTTTTAGTAGTATCCTCATCAGACCAGTGGTTCAGCTTATTAGTAGTAATCTCATTACACCTTCCCTGAGTGCCAGATGTCCCACTACCAGGATACTAGTGGTTGACCTTCTGTATCAACTGTTAACCTACACCTGGTTACCTGAGTGCCAGGTATCCGACTAGCTATCAGGATACTAGTGGCTGACATATTTGTACCTAGGTGCACACACATACACCACAAACACACACCACATGTTACTGATTAATAAAAGAAAACTCACCTGCCAAGGAGGCAAGTGCAGCTGTTACTTGGCGCTTAATAGCTACAGGCATCACCTCACCACCCAACATGATGCATGATCCATTGTCCTGTTGGTATATACGGGAGGTAGACCAGTCTGATCCCAGTTAATTAATTAAATTATAACTTAATTATTGCAAAGAACTATGCCGAGATGTCAGCCAAAATACTTTCCGAGTCATCTGGAAATTTGGTCCTGATTGACATATTTCATCATTTTGGTAACGGCTTCCCCAATCTTTGCTGATGTTAATGTTACCTCTGTGAGAAGCAAGCAAATGTGACAGCCTTTGCACTTGTGACGCCATTAGTAGTTGCCCCCACCCAACCTGCAAGCCCTTCTGACATGTACCTCCATATTAGCCCCAAAGAAACTCTCAGTATTTCAATGTAGTCTTGGACTGCCTTATCAAGTTCATGGCATTGCCAAGAAGAAGAGCCTTCCTTGAGGATTTGCTAGTAAATTTGTCACAGCTACCATCTTGCCTTGGCTATGTTTCCTTCGTCTTTCATCCATATTTTCAGGTACTCTGATCTAAACCTCCCCCCCCAGCAGCTGAATGCTAATCTTATATATGATGGATACAACATCCAGTACAAGTGAGGTATTATAACATGTAGCTGTAGGCCAGCAAGCTAGCCACAACTCTGTGTGAGGTATAAATCTTACAAGGAAAGCTGCTAAGTGTGTGGATGCATTCCTCGGCTCATTCTCAGCTGCCAACTTCCCCATTGCTACCCCTATCTGTATTATCCTGTCCACACATTGGTTCTCTTTGCAGCTGCTCTCAGTCTCCTTCAAAACTCTCACTGCTGCCTTGTCTGCCTCTCCAAGCTGTTAGCAAGAGATGACCTGGTGCATGTCCAGTCTCCTTTAAGACTCTCACTGCTACCTTGTCTGCCTCTCCAAGCTGTGCCTTAGCACGAGATGACCTGGTGCATGCTAGTTGTACAGGTATTGTTCTTCACTCTACCTCTCTTGGTGATCATGAACAATGTCCGAGTCTTCCCTCTACTTTAGTCACACAAATGCAAAAATCACCTTTTTAAAACACAATTTTCCAGTGCTAACTTGACAATTCCGACAAACAGCCAATAAAAAGCTCTATATGAATTAACCTGCCTACTTAGTTTGGTAAAAATCATCAAGTTAGTTATCAGGTTAACACACACACACACACACAAACACAGCTCGCACTGCCACACACCATTGTGGGAAGGGCAATAAGTGTAAACAATACAAGCGTCATAACTACCACAATAACAACAGTGATAACAACAACAACAGTGATAACAACAACAACAATAACAACAACGATGATAACAACAACAGTAATTTGAGTGCATTTCTGTGTTAACATTTACTGCTCTATAAAGCTAGGTAGGCACTATGGTGGGTCAATAATATAGTTTCAGCATTCCTAACCACACACCCCACCCCCTACCACCCACCCAAATTCTTCATGTGGTATTGATATGAACATACTGGCACACACACACACATACATCTTCAAAGGAAATGGGTTGTCATAGTTTATTGCACAAACAGAGAATTGTACTCTTCTTTAAAGAAAAAGGTGGGTGGAAGTCTTTTACTTGAGGGAAATGAAATCCAAGCTCGTGTGTAATGTGGACAAGTCTTACACGTCATAAATCTTCATGTCCTTGTCATCGGAAGCCATCACAAGAAGATGGGAGTCGGGAGAGAAGCAGGGAGACCTGATGGGCATGGCACGGCCTGGGGGGGAAGGGGAGGTAATGCCTAGTTACGAGGTCGTGTTACACAAATAAAATGATATTCATATTGTTAGTATATATGTCTTTGGCGGCTGGACCTGGCAACGCTAGATGTGTGAGAACTTACGCGGCTGTGATGTCAGAACTAATAGTCAGCTGATGAGTCATTGATGTTTCATGTTTTTCTTGTCAATAATAAGAGTTTAAAATATACGAATGTTCGAATCTTTAAAGTGGTGACCCTGTTGAAGAACATCATCAGGGCCATATCTGACATTGTCACCGACGTGTCTGGCACCCACTGACAAACCAGATTTCCAATGACAGACAGCCCCTGAAAATGGCTGTTGATACCGTCGCAATGAAGCTCCCTAGTTTTTCGACGAGCAACCTCTGCATCTGGTTCCCACAGGCTGAGGCCCAGTTTCATGTTCGGAACATCGTGGCCGAAAAGACCAAACACTACCACGTCATTGCTGCCATGACCAGGCGACCGCCCACAGGATCAGTTCCAACCTCCAAGTACGCCGGCCTAAAAGAGGCTCTGCTCGAAGCCTATGCCCTCACAGAGGATGAAAAGGCCGTGCAGCTACTAGAACTGGATGGCCTGGGTGACTGGAAGCCAACAGAACTGCTGGCCCACCTGAAGACCCTCAACACGAAACAGTTCTTTCGGCACCTCTTTATGCGTCAACTGCCTGAGGATGTCTGAGCTGCGATTGTCATGCAGAAATTTGACAGGATCGAGCAGATGGTGGATGCGGCAGATGCGGTCATGGCTCAGAAGCAAGACATAGTCAGTCTCAGTGCTGTTGAAGGCATGAGAAGATTGGAAGGCAAATCATCATTAGCGGGCAAGTTCTCACCTGCTTGCCTGTACATGCCCACCAGCTACTGCTTCTACAATAAGAAATTCGGTGCCAAGGCCCGCAACTGCAGGCAGCCCTGCTCATTTTGGGGAAATGAGCAGCTCAGCCCACAGTAGCGGCGTGTGATTCTGGTCAAGTGAAAAAGAGCTGCCTTCTCTATGTGTGGGACTGCAGCTCTGGATACTGTTTCCTCATCGACCCAGGGGCCGAGTTCAGTATTTCCCCTGCACTAGCTCGGGACCACATGTGCGTGTGTGTCAGGCTTTACAGTGGCAAGCAGGTGAACACATGTGCGTGTGTGTCAGGCTTTACAGGGCAAGCAGGTGAACACATGTGCGTGTGTGTCAGGATTACAGTGGCAAGGAGGTGAACACATGTGCGTGTGTGTCAGGCATACAGTGGCAAGGAGGTGAACACATGTGCGTGTGTGTCAGGCTTACAGTAGCAAGGAGGTGAACACATGTGCATGTGTGTCAGGCTTACAGTGGCAAGGAGGTGAACACATGTGCATGTGTATCAGGCTTACAGAGGCAAGGAGGTGAACACATGTGCAAGTGTGTCAGGCTTACAATGACAAGGAGGTGAACACATGTGCATGTGTGTCAGGCTTAAAAGCCTGGAGTACTACGATTATCTTGAAGATTCTAAGGTCATTTTAGGTGGGAAGATAGGATGCTGTCAACTCCACAATCAAATTTATAATGGGAGACCACATGGGGCTAATGTACCTCTGGGCAGTGATTCGTTCTTCAAGGTTTTAGTTGAGGGCTGGGGGGAAGAAGTGTTGAAATTATTGCATTAAAAATATACATTTCCGAGAATGAGTAAAAGTGTGGAATGCCCTTTCTCCCCCGGAAGGAAATAGGAGAGCCATAATGTTCCTCTCTTCTTCCTTCAGTGTATTTCACATGTAACTGAATGGGGACTGGTGGGGGAGGTTCACTTTCTTATTGCTGAGGCTGTCAAAAGTTATTGTGTGTGTGTGTGTTTGTGTGTGTGTGTCATGTGACCATCTTGTAACTGTACTGGAAGGATCACTTTCTTTTTGTTGAAGTTTTCACAAGTTATTGTGTGTGTGTCGTGTGACTGTCAGGTGGTTTGGTGGTCCTGCAGTGGCAAAACCATTCTATGTTCCCTATGCTGTCTCATCTGATTGGAGGAACGGGTCCACCTATGACAATAGGTTATGGGGGTTGTATAGGTGAGGTCATGTGATCAGAGCATGTGATTGTCATATGCAGGGAAAGCCACACCCATTTCCCTCCCATTCTCTAAAATCCATAATTGGCAGTGAGTGTGGCCAATTATCTCGCACTCTAAACCTGCATAGGTATGGCAGTGTCATGAGACGTAAGGAGTGTGGCCAGAGTGATCAGTGATTGAGTTGTAACAGTTAGCCACACCCTCTTATTCTGCTTATCTGGTAAAGCAAGTCAGTAACAGGTTCATTACTAGACACCTGGTGCAGTTGCCATGGCTACACCCTATTCAGATCCCCAAGCTATGAACCCTCCAGCTATGTACTGTATGAACCCTCCAGCCACAACCAAAGCCTTCCTGTTTGTAAACACCCTAGCTACATACCAGTCGGGTAGCTCTGTTGAGTCCATGTGGTGTGTGTGTGTTTGTAGTATAGAAGTAAAGCCAGGGTATAATGCACTTGCAGAGGAGCTCAAGCCATTGCTGCTTCTGTTTGTGCAGGTCCAACATCTACTTTGGAATGCGTCCACACGAATTCCAAGGTGAGGGAATTTTTCTGCATATGCAATTCCTTTTCCCCATGGAGACTTATTCATATATAGACTGTCTAGCTGAGTGTTTCCACGGTCTATCTGAGTGTTTCCATGGTCTAGCTGAGTGTTTCCATGGTCTAGCTGAGTGTTTCCATGGTCTAGCCGAGTGTTTCCATGGTCTAGCCGAGAGTTTCCATGGTCTAGCTGAGTGTTTCCATGGTCAAGCTGAGTGTTTCCATTGTCGAGCTGAGTGTTTCCATGGTCTAGCTGAGTGTTTCCATGCTCTAGCTGAGTGTTTCCATGGTCTAGCCGAGTGTTTCCATGGTCTAGCCGAGTGTTTCCATGGTCTAGCTGAGTGTTTCCATGGTCAAGCTGAGTGTTTCCATGGTCAAGCTGAGTGTTTCCATGGTCTAGCTGAATGTTTCCATGGTCTAGCTGAGTGTTTCCATGGTCTAGCTGAGTGTTTCCATGGTCAAGCTGAGTGTTTCCATGGTCTAGCTGAGTGTTTCCATGGTCTAGCTGAGTGTTTCCATGGTCTAGCTGAGTGTTTCCATGGTCAAGCTGAGTGTTTCCATGGTCTAGCTGAGTGTTTCCATGGTTAAGCTAAGTGTTTCCATGGTCTAACTGAGTGTTTCCATGTCAAGCTGAGTGTTTCCATGGTCTAGCTGAGTGTTTCCATGGTCTAGCTGAGTGTTTCCATGGTCAAGCTGAGTGTTTCCATGATCTAGCTGAGTGTATCCATGGTCTAGCTAAGTGTTTCCATGGTCTAGAGTGTTTCCATGGTCTAGCTGAGTGTTTCCATGGTCTAGCTGAGTGTTTCCATGGTCTAGAGTGTTTCCATGGTCTAGCTGAGTGTTTCCATGGTCTAGCTGAGTATTTCCATGGTCAAGCTGAGTGTTTCCATGGTCAAGCTGAGTGTTTCCATGGTCAAGCTGAGTGTTTCCATGGTCTAGCTGAATGTTTCCATGGTCTAGCTGAGTGTTTCCATGGTCTAGCTGAGTGTTTCCATTGTCTAGCTGAGTGTTTCAATGGTCTAACTGAGTGTTTCCATGCTCTAGCTGAGTGTTTCAATGGTCTAGCTGAGTGTTTCCATGCTCTAGCTGAGTATTTCCATGGTCTAGCTGACTGTTTACATGACATTTGCATCAACTCCAAAAATAGCATTAAAGATCTAGGTGTAATTATTTCAAGTGACCTAACATGGAACCTTCATAATTATATCAAACATCCAACCAAAATCATATCGGTCCTTGAGCCTTCTACATCACATTTTCAATCATTGTGACACGATTAGAATGTCTCATATTAAATCTCAACTCACCTATTGTTCTCCTGTCTGGCATCCTCACCTACAGAAAGATTTCATTCCCCTAGAACAAATACAAAGAAGAGCTACCAAATTCGTACTTAATGACTACAAATCTGACTACAAGTTTCGCCTATTGAGTTTACACATTCTTCCCTCAATGATGACTCTTGAACTGAATGACATATATTTAAAAAAATCCTTGTTAAAAGAATCTACAGATCACTTTAACATCCTGAATTATACTATGCTCTCATCATCGTGCACAAGATCGGGAGGTCATGTAAAGTTACTCCACACTCAATCAAAAGTCAGCATTTCTTCTTTAATCGGCTCCCTTGCCTATGGAACTCTCTGTAGTGTATTTATCTTAACATGTCATTGTCTAAACTCTAAAAATCATTTTCCCCCCATAATGCAAACCTTAATTCCAATAACTCATGGTTTCAATGTCCATGTGTAAATTGTTTGTTCCCTCCCCTTGTAATCATTGGCTACTAGATAATTTCTAGTCAGCGCAAGGCTACATCCTCATATCATTATCATCTCATCTGTAATTCATATGTAATTCATATGTACTCTAAAGTAATAAAATAAAAACAACAACAACAACAAATGCTTTTTTCACTGAGTGCTCAGAGCCTAGTCATAATAATCTAATTGTTGTTCTGTAGGCTTGAGGCAAGCCATCACTAAGTACATACAATAAGCCCCTTCAAAATATAACGAAATGAATAATAAGATGGACAGAGAGAGTTAATTCTGGGATTGGGATGGGATAGGGGGTAGTGCCAAAGACATAAAGGCGTGGGATCTAGGTGTTAAACATAAGATTTCCTCTTTTTCCACCACTTGAGCACATTACCCAAAACATTTTTGTCCACCTTAAACAATACCTTCCTCCACTCATGCTATATACTTATCTACCTCAACATTAAGCCTACTCTCCTTCATTTCTCCATTCTGCACCCACTCTTCATCCCCTTCAATACCCTCAACCATATCCAATAATCTTCCTAGATCACCCCAAAACTCCACACAGAACAAGAAATACACAACATTGTGGTTATCATTGTGATATGGAATATAGTATAATTACAAAAATATCAAAATAAATTAACTGAACAGGCAATATCAGAGTCCATTAATACCTAACTAACTCGTCCAAATTATATAAAAAATTATATTTATAATAATAATAATGATGATGATGAATATTAATAATAATAATAAAATAATAATAATAATAATAATAATAATAATAATAATAATAATAATAATAATAATAATAATAATAATAATAATGATAATGATGATGATGATGATGATGATGATGATGATGATGATGATGATGATGATGATGATGATGATGATAATAATAATAATGATAATGATGATGATGATGATGATAATAATGATGATGATGGTGATAATAATAATAATAATAATAATAATAATAATAATAATAATAATAATAATAATAATAATAATAATAATAATAATAATAATAATAATAATAATAATAATAATAATAATAATAATAATAATAATAATAAGGCAAAGAATGGGGGAGGTGAATTCCCATGCTTACCTCCTTCAGCGTCTCTCAGTGTCAGTCCAGCAGGGGAATACCTTGTCTGTTTTGGGGTCGGTCGGGAGTTGAACGTGTTAGCTTTTTAGTTATTCATTTATGTATTTATTGTTAACTAGTTGTATTTTTGTAATTGATTATTATATAACTATATAGCATGTGTTAATTAGTTGTTAATGAACTTGTTTGCTCTTTATAATAAATTTTTTATTTTTTATTTTTTTATAGTTATATAGATATTGTATTGATGTATATATATATATTTTTAATGAGAAAGTGTCAGATGCCTGTGCTGCCCAGTACAGACGTGCAGTTCCCCCGCTGGACAGCCACAGATAGTCTCTGGAGCAGGTACTCTGTCGATTTGGGCTCGCCCGACTCTGTTTTAATGCGGTATCCGAGCTCCTTCAAAAAGGCCAGTGACTTCGGGCCCAAGGTCTCAATGGCTATGGGCGAGAACACGTGGCCTGGTGGAAGCTCCCGATACTTATCGCTTTTCCGTTCCTCTGCTGCTTCAGCGACCCTCCCTGGCTCTTGGATGGCATGTGCTCTGTATGACAAAGCAAATGTATCTGGGCAGGTAGCATCCCAAGTCAGCAAACAGCCAGACTTCCATGGGGCCAGTGTCACACCATCCGGTCTCTTGCCATCTGATCTCAATAGGAGCTCGGATACCGCATTAAAACAGAGTCGGGCGAGCCCAAATCGACAGAGTACCTGCTCCAGAGACTATCTGTGGCGGTTCAGCAATTTATAATAAATTGTTTTTATTTAAAAAAAAAAATTAAAATAATAATAATAATAATAATAAATACAAAAATAATAACTAATTAGCAATAAATACATAAATAAATAACTAAAAAGCTAACGACAAGTTCAGCTGGAGTTGAACTTGTTAGCTTTTTAGTTATTTTGGTATTTTTGTAATTTATTATTATTATTATTATTTTATATTTATTTTTTTATTTTATTATTTTTTTATTCATATTTGATTAATTTACAACCAGTTCACGTGAGTCATTATTCCTGATGAAGGCTGGAGTGAACCATCAAGTGAAGACAATTTCAAGTTGATTATTGAGAAAATCTATTACCAGTACTATATATTTTCAGCTCTAATATTATGTATGTTCTGTTTAAAAATGAAACAACTTGGTATGTATTTCCACAAATGTTTCTTGCGAAATGGGCTATTCCAAAGCAGAAACACTGTTGCCATGCTTTTATATTATAATTTTTCGCCAGAACATATTACAAAGTTAATTATGAAAAGAATAATGATCATCATTGATTGAGCTAGGAATAATACGCGTGGCTAGAATAGGTGAGGAATACCTAAGTCTTGGAAGAAGCCATTTGCAATGGATAAAAATGCTTCAGTGGTCTCAATACCAATGGGCACAATATAATGGTTAGCTTACACTAGTTTTCCTTGTCCAGATATTTAGCCCTGTCAGCAATGCATCCTGAACAAAAGGTTTCAACACAACAGCATCCCATACTAGAAGTCAGCTATACGTATGGAGACTATACCAGACTGTTGACAGATTTCTGATAAATAATGGAGGGCTCTAGGCAAAGACTTGCAGCTAACAACTGCATGCTTTGATTGACGACCCTAGATCTTTGAGCAATTTAGACATGGAATATTTTTTTATTTTTTAAATCTAGCCCACCTCTGATGGTGTCATCCATACCGCTGTAAGATGGGAATGAGGAAGTCCCGGTATATACAGGAATTAGACGGCCAAAAAAAAATTCTCACTTTGGTCGCTTCTTATATCATAAATACAGGAATTAGACCCCTATTATATTATAGTGGCCAAAAAAAATTCTCACTTTGGTCGCTTCTTATATCGTAAATGTTATCTATAGCCGATTATGACCTTCAAGCTTGACTTGAATCCTTCGCAGAGGTAGTAAGCATGGAGTCAAAAAGCGTGAATTGTCTTCAAGATCTTTGAATTCATACATACATGATATATTATCTTTTTTTAATGCTTTACAGTACAGGTAACCAGATTTGAACATAAGTACTGATACACAATTAAAGACTAGCGGCCTTAACATGCAATTATAAGGTTGGTAATGGGGCTGTATATGAACATTTAGAGCAGGGACATTGGAAGTGATAAGAACAGAGATTACTAGAGATGATGACATGATTATAAAAGAGATCTTTAAGCTTTCCTTTTGTAGTGATTATGATGCTTCTAGTCCGGTTGCCAAACACCTATTCTTTGAAGGATTTGGAATTTTTTGACGCATAATTGTTTTCAGTGGATTTTGAGTCTTTGAAGGGTCCAGATTGATAATCCACCAGGTGCCACTCTTGTCACCATTGAGGAATTTGAGAAATTCAAGATGGCCGCCAAGATGGCTGACACTCACCTGTAAATCGACATATCAACATGAATTTTTCATATTTTAATCAGAATTTTATCGTTTTCAAAGATGTGAATGTAGGATCAGGTGAGCTAGGACAATATGTAGGATTAAGCATGAATAATAACCGATATTGTTTCATCAAAATAGCCCAAACATGAAGCACAAAATGGTTCATCAGTTGATGGTAATTATACTTACATCTTGTGGCCATCTTGAATTTCTATGCATGTGCAAGGACATCAGTTATGATAAAAACATGCAAACTTGCTTCTTCTTTGGCATGCAAACCATTTATTTAATTGCCAACTTAAATATTTATCTTGTATTTACTGCTCAATATTTTGGCAGCCATCTTGAATTTCTCAAATTCCTCAAGGGTGTCAAGTTGGCACCCGGTGGATTATCAATCTGGACCCCTTAAAGATTCAAAATCTGCTAAGAACAACTATGCGTCACCAAATTCTTGGTTCAGCCCTCCTTCCACTAGACTATTCTAGGTCAAATGGTGGAAGGGAGTTTCATAAACGAGGTAGTCTGTTGAAGCAGAAGTGTTTCGAGTGATTTGTGATTGAGCGAGTATGCAACATTTTCGAGTGACGTATTCTTCCACACATAACTTGCATACAGTATATCCGTTTATCATAATTACATTACCAGAAGACTCCAAACTGTCCCATGTATTGGCATGACAAAAGTAGTATGCGTGCGTGGTGTCTAATAAAACTAAAACTGTCAACACTGTTTCTTATTTTAGTACCACTTTTGACTTCAATTCCAAACTGTCCAGTGCATTGCCAAAACTAACATGTTTTGTGAACTCTCTTAATCCCAACCCAAGATCTGGTAAAGGATCCATAAACGCACTTGTGGACGTGCAACATCCAGTATAGCCGAGTCAGCAAGCAATTGCACGTACTGCTTGTGATCAGCTGGTTTCCTCAGAACTATTTAACAGACAAAGCTTAAAGAAAACCAGGTGACTGTATGCTTATAATGCATGTGCATCAGGTGTTTCCTCAGAAGCTTTTTCTTACGACAACAGTTCAGCACAGAACTGAGTTGAGTCACCAACACCTGCATATTTTGGTACCAAGAAGTGATCAACTGGTTTCCTCAGAAGTTTACTCACGTTAGAATAGCTGACGCCACAGACCTTGAACAAAAACCAGGTGTGTATACATATATAGGTACTAATCTATTTTAATAATAATAATAACATGAAAATCACCTCAACAATTTTTATTCACTCGATGTTTCGACTAGATGCTCTAGTCTTCATCAAGAATAATTCCTGATAAAGGCAAGAGCATCTAGTCTAAACGTCGAGTGAATTAAAATTGAAGTTAATTATTGGGAAGGTGATTTTAATGTTATTATGTCAACTGGAGAATAATAATAATAACATTGTTAGTTCTGTTGTTATACTGAGCAAGTTCTTATAGTTGGCTGCTCGACTATAAAAACAACAACAAATAGAAAGAGGACAAAAATGTTTTTATGATATCAGATTGACTCGTCAAAAAAGAAATTAAACAAATGTAAACAGCAAACATTTACAGGATCCTTTATCTGTTAATATATTGAAAACAAATATACTTTAAAAAATCTGTATTGTGTTTCATAGATAAATATCCTGTAAATGTTTGTGGTCTGTACTAGTAGGTAAAGGGTCATGTAAATGTCCGTGGTCTGCATTGGTTATATTAATGGGTAAAGGGTCCTGTAAATGTTTGTGCATTGGTTGTACTAGTAGGTAAAGGGTCCTTTAAATGTTTGTGGTCCGCATTATTAGTAGGTAAAGGGTCCTGTTAATGTATGTGGTCTGCATTGGTTATTGCATTGGTTATATTAGTTATATTACCTATTAATAGGTAAAGGGTCACATGTAAATGTTTGTTGTCTTGTTTGTTGTCTACATTGGTTGTATTAGTAGGTAAAGGGTCCTGTACATATTTGTGGTCTGCATTGGTTGTATTAGTATCATGCAAATGGTGAGGTCTGTCTCGATAGGTAAAGGGTCATCTAATGTTTGTTGTCCACTTGGTAAAAAATTTTTTTTTGATGATTCAATATATATATAAGTAATATCTTTTTGAACTGTTATTATTATTGTAAACTCTTGTAAACTCTCAGTTGGTGAATTAAAATGATTTTCACATAATCAGCTTGTGAAATTTACTAGATACTCTAGCCCATTCTTGATGAAGGCTAGATCATCTAGCCAAAACATTAAGAGAGCAAATTTTAAGTTGATATAGAATGTTTTTTGCCATTTCTCAAACAATCTTTACCACCTGTGGTGGCTAATTACACCATAAAGAATATATTTCCAATTCCCCCTGGATCAATTGCTTAACTCCCTCCAAAGGATTCAACCTTACTGACTTTATGTTCTCGAGTGTTTCTATTGATAAAACTTGTGATCTATGACTGTAATACATTGTGAGGCATTGTGTGGCAAAACGTCAATAATTGGCAAGAGTCAATGACATTTGCCAAGCGTGATGCAGTATTGGCCATATAATAATAATATTCAACCTCCTATGTCAGAAGAGGAGGGGTGACCTATGGAAGGAAGAACATTATGGAGAATGGTTATCTGAAAGCCTTTCCTCTGCAGGTATATCTAAACACAGAAAGGAAGATAAGTATACCAATACAGGCAAAAGGAGTCTGATAGGAAGAATCCTTATGGTAGTAATAGTAGGAAGACACCAGATGGGTCTGCAGGAAGTATATACAACATCAGAGATAGAGGACTGTCAGTGAATCCATCCTAAGCTCCACCTAGGTCCTACTTTATCTATCCAGACACCAGGTAACCTAGTCTCAGAATACCACTGATTGATGCCCACAATCCAATTGTAGACCACGCTGCTAAATCCTAGCAGCCTCCCTTCCCAGAGTATAGATATGCTCATACACAAATATATATCGCACTTTCGAATACTCAGGCTACATGCACACAGTATAGCTTATAAAGAAGTCTATCTGGCTTTTTCTCTCTGTTCTAGTTTGTTCAGCTGTCTTTTATAATTCCGAGCTATTTGTCCGGACACTCCCTTTCCCGGTGACCAATCAGAATGCTTGCGGTTGTCCGTGCTGTGTCTATAGAAGACTACGGGTAAGCTTTGTCTATTCTGTGTGGTTTGTGGTTGTGTATCCTGATGTACTTTCTGCTTGTGTGGTTGAACAGGCGGTTGTGTGTTTCCTGGTTGGTATTCATTAGTCAGAAAGGTTTCTGACATTTCCCCCTCCTTTAGCCGAGAACCATGTTCTCGGGAGAGTCCGTCTGCATTCCCATTCTGACTTCCTGGGCGGTAAACCATCGTATAACTATATGGTTGCAGAGTTAAAATCCATCTAGCAATTCGTCCGTGGCTGCCCTTTAATCTCGATAGGTGGGTTAGTGGGTTGTGGTCTGTCATGATCTGGAAAGGGACTCCCTCCAGATACACACGAAAATGTTTGACTCCTTCCACAATTGCCAGGCCCTCCTTCTCCATGGCTGAGTATTTAGTCTCCCTAGGCAGTAGCTTCCGGGAACCAAATGCTATCGGATGTTCTTCCCCTTCATCATCATTTTGACTTAGAACATAGCCAATTCCGGTGTTTGATGCGTCCGTCTGAAGTGTAAAACTTCTCCCCTATATCGGTGTGTTCAGAACCGGATATGTGGTCACCAGTCATTTTAATCCGTGAAAAGCTGTTTCCTCCTTGCTCGTCCAAATAACTCGATTTGGAGAGTCCTTTCGAGTGAGGTCAGAGAGAGGAGTAGCTACTGTCGAGAAAGAGGGTATGAACCTCCTATAGTAGTCACAGAGCCCTAAAAATGCCCTAACGTCCTTCTTCGTCTTTGGGGTTAAGAAGTCCCGTGCTGCTCTGACCTTTGCCTCCATGGGTCGAATCTTTCCTCCACCTACCACATGTCCTAGGTAGGTGCACATATTGCAAGCGAAATTACATTTCGTCTCCTTGATATTAAGGCCTGCTTCCCTTAATCTGGCGAATACTTCCTTGAGATGTGTCATGTGTTCTGCCCACGTTTGGCTGTGGATGATGATGTCATCCAAATATGCAGTGACATATTCGTAAGTGTCGCTGAAGATTTGGTCCAAAGGTTGATGGGGCTGCAACGAGTCCAAATGGCATTGTCAGACACTCGTACTTCCCCCAGGGGATTATGAAAGCTGTTTTCTCCTGGCTCGTTCGCTCCATCGGCACCTGGTGATATCCCTTGGTAAGATCCAAGGCAGTGATCCATCGAGAATTTCCAATCCCATCTATCAATTCCTCTATTCGTGGGATGGGGTAGGTATGTGCTTGAGTGACTAAGTTCAACTTCCTGTAGTCCACGCACAGTCTTTTTGTGCCATCTTTTTTAGGCACCAGTACCACTGGGGCGGCCCAGGGGCTCTTCGAAGGTCTGATAATCTTCTGTTCTAAGAGTGTTTTGATCTCTTGTCTTAGGCATTCTTGAGACGAGTGGGCAAGACGATATGCCGGCAGTCGAATCGGGGATGCCTCTCCTGTTTCTATGTTGTGTTCAATCATCGTGGTTCTTCCTGGCACGTCCTTTATCACATCTTGGAACTCCTGCTTGAGTTGATCGAGTTCCTTTCTCTGTTGTGATGTTAATTCTGTCTTATGCTGTTTCTTTTCCTCCTCATCCTCAGATGTGTATTCGGACGTTTCCTGATCCTCGGAAAAGAATACTGCTGGTACTGGAGAATTCCAAGCCTTTAGCCCATTGACGTGGCAGGTTCGGAATCGTTTGGGACCTTGACCAAAGTCCACCTCGTAAGTTACATTGGTTAATTTCCTCGTTATAACCATTAGACCTCTCCACTCACTGCTTAGCTTTTCCAGCCGCTTGGGTTGGAAGACCAGGACATAGTCTCCCACTTGGAAACTCATCTCCTTTGCTTTCATGTCGTTGAACTTCTTGTGGCCTCGTTTCGCTTCCATTTCGTTGGAAGTGGCCAGTTCCTGGGTTATCTCCATCTTTTCTCTCAACGCCCGAAGATATTCCACCACCTCGATGTCTTTCTCGCCCTGCTCTCCTCTCCAGTATCGAGAAAGTTCGTCCAGTGGCATCCTCATCCTTTTCCCATAGACTGTGGTGCGCGCATGGCGACTTGGCACTGGTCGTCCTAACCACAGGAATGAACTCTACGAACTGACACACACACACACACACACAATAATATATGATGTGCTTGATTAAGAATCTTGAGATGAATATGAAATCAGTTGTCTTGATTTATTAGTAGCTAAGCTCGCTACATTGGTGACCCCGACGGGATTTGAACATGCAATCGTCGTCCCATCAATAACTCAAAGACTCATAGTGTCGGAGAAACAACCGAAGACTTCGGCGTTCTAGAAGCATGCTGCAAATCCTCGCCTCTGGTCTGGTCCGCGCGATGCCTCTCCAAAACGAAGACGTTCAGGCCATCGCCCAGGCCCTGCAAGCTCTTCTCGCCGCTGCTCCCGTTGCTGCCCCCTCCTCTATTTCGTCTGTCACCCTCAAACTGCCTCCATTTTGGGCTACCCGGCCAGATGTGTGGTTCCGCCAGGTTGAGGCCCAATTCGAAACCCACCATCCACCCATCACAACGGACTTAACCAAGTTCAGCCATGTGATTGCATCTCTGGACAATGCCACAGCAGGGAAAGTTGAGGCCATCATCCTGTCTCCCCCCACTACCGACAAGTACCCGGCGCTGAAGGCTGCCCTCATCGACGCATTTGGCAAGACCCAGGCTGCCAAGGATATGCAGATCCTCTCCTTGTCGGGTCTCGGGGACAGGAAGCCTTCAGCTTTCTACGCCATATGGAGTCCCTCAACGCGGACCCCAAGACCCTCCTTCGCGCACTCTTCCTCACCCAGTTGCCCACGGAAGTTCGTCGAGTCCTCGCTGGATCTTCCATGACTGACCTTAAGGAGCTGGCCAAGGAGGCGGATGCCATCATGGAGGTGGGCTCCACGTGTTTCAGTGCCACTTGCATTTCTGGCGTGCAGAGATCGACTCCCCCATCCACCACGCCACAGAGACGGCTATGTTTTTACCATGCCGAATTTGGCAAGGAGGCCAGAAAGTGCAACCAGCAGGGGTGCAGGATGGGCCACCTTATTTTACCTTCCACTCCCACCTCCAACCTGTCTTCGGCCTCGGAAAACGGACAGGCCGGCCGCTAAAAACCTCCGCGGTCGGCCGAGAGGAGAAAAAAATGATGTCAGTGTGGGACTGCCGCTCAGGCCAGTCCTTCCTCGTCGATTGCAGAGCAGACGAATCCGTGTTCCCTGCCTCGGCCGCTGACATGAGGCACTGTACCTCCTCAGGTCCCCTGATTGCTGCCAACGGCACCCTCATTAAGACATGGGGGAAACGCCAAACTTCCTTTCTTCTCAGTAAGGGACACGCCTTCAACCAGGACTTTCACGTGGCAGACATCACAGGCCCCATTCTCGGTGCTGACTTCTTCGCTTCAAACCGGTTGGCCATCGACATGGCCAACAAACGCCTCATCAGCCTCGATGACCTCAATGTGGTGGTGACTGGTGTCGCCAGCATCTCCTCTCCCAACACCGGTCTCCACCTCGCCCGCATAAGCTCCTTTGACACCATCATCGATGGGTTCCCTGAACTGCTCGTGCCCCGCTTCAAGTCCACGGACTCTAATAAGCATGGGGTGGAACACTACCTCATCACCGAGGGTCCACCTCTTCATGCTCGTGCTCGTCGTCTCGAGCACGAGAAGCTGATGGTTGCTAAAGCAGAGTTCGCAGAGATGGAAAGGATGGGCATTATCAGGAGCTCCAACTCTCCCTGGGCATCGCCACTTCACATCGTTCCGAAACCAGGTGGGGGTTGGAGGCCTTGCGGCGACTTTCGACGTATAAACAACGCCACTGTGGACGACAGGTACCCCTTGCCGCACATACAAGATTTCAATGGTGGTCTGGCAGGGATGACGATCTTCTCCAAGATAGACCTGGTGTGAGGCTACCACCAGATTCCCGTCGCGTCGGCGGATATCCCCAAGACGGCCATCATTACTCCCTTCGGGCTCTGGGAGTTCCTCCGCATGCCTTTTGGTCTCAAGAATGCCGCTCAGGCATTCCAGAGGCTGATGGATGGCATCTTCCGCGGCATTCCCTTCGTCTTCGTCTACCTGGACGACATCCTCATCGCCAGCACCACTAAATGGGAGCATGAAGCGCACCTCCAGCAGGCCTTCCGCCTCCTCTCCGACAATGGGATGGTCATCAATCGGAAGAAGAGTGTTTTTGGCGTAAGCAAACTCACCTACCTCGGGCACTATGTTACCGCCTCCGGCATCATACCCCTTGAGTCCAGGGTTGATGCAGTGAATGACTTCCCCATTCCCACCAGCAAGGTCAGCCTTCAACGTTTCCTCGGCATGATCAATTACTACCACCACTTCATGCCGAGGTTGGCAGACAAGCTTTACCTCCTCCATGACGCCACCAAAGTAAAGAGACAGATAATCGAGTGGACACCGGAGTGTCAGGCCGCTTTCCTCACCGCCAAATCTGCTCTGGTGACTGCCACCCTTCTCCATCACCCACACGCGAGTGCTAAGACAAGCATCTCTGTGGATGCTTCAGACAGGGCAGTCGGTGGTCAGCTCGAACAACTGCTCAATGGCATCAGGTGTCCGGTAGCTTTCTTCTCCAGGAAGCTCTCCAACGCCGAGAGGAAATACAGTGCCTTTGACCGTGAACTATTGCCATCTTCCTCGCAGTAAAGCATTTTTGCCACCACATTGAAGGCCGCCATTTCACCATCTTCACGGACCATAAACCACTCACCTTTGCCTTCGCCAGTGCCACCGAACGGTCACCTCGTCAGACTCGCCACATGTCCTTCATCAACGAGTTCTCCACCGACGTGCGACATGTCAGTGGAAAAGACAACGTGGTCGCTGACGCCCTCTCTCGGCCCGATATTTCTTCGCTCTTCCTACCCACCATTGACTACCGTCTGCTGGCCACCGATCAGGCCACTTCAGACGAAATCACCGCCTACAAGACCTCCATTACCAACCTCCAATTCGAAAATGTCAAGTTCGATGATTGTGACATTCTCTGTGACATCTCCATGTGTCAACCTCGGCCGGTAGTCCCTAGGGAGTGACAAGGAGGGTCTTCGATACCATCCACGGCCTTGCCCATGCTGGCTGTCGCCCGACTCAATGTGCCATCTCCTCACGCTTCGTGTGGACGGATTGAAACGCGACATCCGCAAGTGGTGCCGAGATTGCCATCCCTGCCAAGCGTCAAAGATACACCGTCATGTCCATGCACCTCTCACCGAGCGTCCACCTCCCGATCAACGCTTCGGCAGTCTCCACGTCGACCTGGTAGGCCCTCTCGATGAGTCCGAGGGCATGAAGTATTTTTTTACGATCGTTGACCGTTTCACCCGGTGGCTTGAAGCCATCCCACTGCCGGATTCCACCAGCGAGACCTGCGCAAGGGCACTTATCCGTCACTGGATCTCTCACTTCGGAGTGCCTGATGACATCACCTCTGATCGTGGCCCTCAGTTCACCAGCCACTTGTGGTCACAGCTCAACTGCCTGCTCGGGATTTCGGCCTCCAACACAACGGCCTATCGCCCACAAGCCAACGGGCTTGTTGAACGTTTTCACCGCCAGTTGAAGGGATCCCTTAAGGCCCGGCTCCAAGGCCCCCACTGGATGGATGAACTGCCGCTTGTGCTCCTCGGCATCAGGACATCCTGGCGGGAAGACCCAGGCTGCTCCGCCGCTGGAAGGCTCGCTGGTGTGTCTCTGTCCATTCTACTTTGTCAGGGAGGTCCTTTCGGGTGAGGTCTGATAGTGGAGCGGCAGTAGTAGCGTACTTAGGGATAAATTGACGATAGTATCCAGTCAGCCCTAAGATTGATCAGATGTCCTTCTTTTTCTTTGGAACTGTGAAGTTTTGCACGGCCTGTACTTTACCAAGCTCAGATCTGACCTGTCCTTTCCCTACAACGTGGCCAAGGTATGGGCATGTGTACACATGGCATACTTGCACTTTGCTTGTTTTGCAGTGAGCCTCACTAAGTCGGGTCAGCGTCTGTTCTAGGTGGTTGAGGTGGTGCTGCCAGGTCGTACTAAACACCACGATGTCATCCATGTAGGCTGCTACAAAGTCTGAGGCATCCCCAAATATGGTGTTCATCATGCGATGAAAAACGCTGAGAGCTCCCACTAGCCCAAACGGCATCACTTTGAATTGGTATTTACCAAACGGGGTGACAAAAGCTGTCTTCTGGCGTGAATTCTCATCAACTGGCACCTGCCAATACCCTTTGGTGAGGTCCAGCATGGTGAGGTATGTAGCTCTGGCTAAGCCATCGATCAACTCATCAACTCTGGGCATAGGAAATGGGTCAGGACGGGTCACTGCATTGAGTCGACGATAGTCCACACAGAGGCGCAGTGACCCGTCTTTCTTTGGAACCAGCACAATGGGAGCAGCCCATGCACTGGTGCTAGCCTCGATGAAGTCCGCCCTCAACATCTGGTCTATTTCCCTTCTGACGGTCTCTCTCCTGGAGTGGGGTAGGCGGTAGGGGGGCGAGTGGACAGGCAGAGCTTCTCCGGTTGCTATTTGCATGACTGCCATTTGAGTTCTCCCCGGCTCGTTCGTAAAAACATGTTCATGCTGTCGTAAGAGGGCAAGTAACTCTTCTTTCTGGTGTTCATCCAGTTCCTCATTTAGATGTACTGTTGGTGGTTTCTCTTCATCTGGCCACGTTGGAATGTCCACTTCAGTCGTGTCGTCCATTCCTATGCTGGCCGTCAGGCATATCGCGGAGGGCGACTCCCATCTTGCCAACATGTTGACGTGGTATGTCCTGAGCGGTCTCCTACTGCCATCCATCCTAACCCGGAATGTGGTGGGGGACAGCTTGTCCACCACTGGGAAAGGGCCCTGCCATTTGGCCAGGAGTTTGTTTGACGATGACGGCAGCAAGACTAGCACAAGGTCCTGAAAGGTCCGCTCTCTGGTGGTCTTGTCGTAATACCGCTTCATCTCCTTTTTGGCATCCTTCTCACAGACTGTTGCAGATTTCTGGGCTGCTTCGAGGCGACGATATGTCTCTTGGAGGAAGGACACTGTGCTTTCTGGGGCCTGCTTGGGTGCTTCCCATTCTTCCTTGACGATATCAAGTGGTCCGCAGGGGTTCCATCCGTAGAGGAGCTCAAATGGGGAGTAGCCAGTGCTTTCCTGGGGGACGCTGTGGTACGCAAAGAGTACGTATGGGAGAACCTTGTTCCACTGATTATCAAATTGGCCAATCAGTTTCCTTAGCATCTGCTTGAGTGTTGCGTTGAACCTCTCAACCATACCATCAGTTTGAGGATGGTATGCAGAGGTCTTGATAGAGCGGATACCGAATAGGCGATAGAATTCCTGGAGTAAGCCACTAGTGAAGTTAGCTCCTCGGTCCGTTAAAATTTCATCCGGGAATCCAACCCTGGAGAACAACTCGATGAGTGCCTCTGCCACGTCTGTACTGATAGTCGTGCATAGTGGAAATGCCTCAGGGAATCGTGTGCCATAGTCGCAGACTGTCAAAATAAATCTGTGGCCCTCCTTTGTCTCTGGCAGCGGTCCCACCATGTCCATGGCTATACGGCGAAAAGGTATCCGCATCACAGGTAAGGGAATTAGTGGTACCTTTCTTGGTTTGGTAGTGGCTGATCTCTGGCAGTCTTGGCAGCGGGTACACAGCTCTGCCACATCTGTCCTCATCCCTGGCCAGAAGAATCGCTGCATAAGTCGTGCTGTTGTTCTCTTTCTTCCCAAGTGGCCTGCCCACGGTATCTGGTGTGCCATCCTGAGGACTGTCTCCCGGTATGGCTGTGGCAGTACCAGCTGGTTTATCTCATCATGTTGCTTGGCTGGGGTTCATCTTCTATACAGGAGGCCATCCTTGTAGTGGAAGGGGGTGTCCAGCTGATTTGCCTTCCTCCTGGGGTGTTCCAGTGATGGGTCTTCAGTTTGTACTTTCCTTAGTTGGTCTGGTCCGCCGTCGAGTGGTACCTGCTGACCCCAGATTGACTGATACTTCTTTCTCTCTACTCTCTTAGCACTCCTGGTCTGCTTCCTTTTGTTGGAGGAAGTCAGGAACATATCATCCTCCCAGTCCGGGAGGCCATCGTCGTCCAACGAGTCGGTATCGTCCTGCTTAGCCACAGTCAGTGTGTTCTCCATGTGTAATGGCATGTTCTTCTGTGCATCATAGATGTCTTCCTCCACATCAGCCACATCTGAGCTGGTCTGCTCGTCTTCTGTCGATGTATTCAACTGTGTGACATCTGTGCTGCTGTCCTCGTCCTGGTCCGAATGATCAGAGAGTTCAGCATAGGTGATTAGTCTTGGACAGCGGCGTCTCGGTCGTTGGTTTCTCTTCTGTGCTTGCAGCATGAGATTGGCTAAGTCGGGGAGGTCTAGTCCTAGCAGCACGTCCCTGTCAAGGTGTCGATTCACTGCAACCGTCATGACACGCTTCTTCCCTAGTACTGTGAGGTTGACCTTGGCTGTCGGTAGGGATTTCGTGTGGCCATGCACTCCTGTAACTAACACCCGGTCTCCAGTGAGCGCTCCACTTTTGATCCACTGGCTATTGATCTGGGTCTGTGTGCAGCCAGAGTCCATTGTCATCTCTGCAATTCGTTGCCCGTCGATGGTACCTGGAAGATGTAATAACACAGGTAAGTTAGATGATAAACCAACATACGTGACTGCCCATCTCGGGCACTTGGCAGCCATGTGTCCATATTCGTTGCAGTGGAAGCAGCGTGGTCGTCCTTCTGCATCGAAGGATGGTGGTCGCGTGTCGGGTGCCTGCCTGGTGTCATCCGTTCTACTTCGTTCCTGCCCATTGTATGTCTGTGCTGGTCGGGTTTGGTAGCCAACACTTTCACTTTGTGGTTTGTTCGATCTCGGTGGTCTCATCCACAGTCTTATTGGCTCCTCTGTTTTTGGTTTGAAGAGCTGATACTCTTCCACAAGCCGGCCAGCTTCTGTGTGGGTTTTCGGCTTCTTCTCCCATATCCAGGCCTGTAGTTTTGGATCCGTCAATGCCTGGATCCCCTGATCAATGACCAGCATCTCATGTAGTTCCCGTCTGGTGGTGGCTGACTTGGTCCATCTGGTGAGGTTGATGTCAGCTCTTTTGAAGAGCTCATGCGCTGACTCACCATGCACTGGTGTAAGCTCTCTCCATCTAATTCGGTAGGTCTCCGGGGTGATGCCATGGTACTCAATCAATGTTTGTCGGATTGTCGGGAAGTCTCTCTTTCGGTCTTCAGGGAGGTCAGCTAGGAAGTTTAGGGATTTTTCGTCCAGGACGGTAAGTAGGTTTGCTATCCAATAGCTGGGATGGACTTCGAAAGTGGTCATGTGTGACTCAAAGTGGTCTAGGAACGACTCCACTTCTGCTGTGTCCTTCAAGGTCTGCAGTCTGGGTGCGTCCTTGCCCGTCTTTCTTTTGTTTTCCTGCCATCGTTGCTCTTCGGCTTTCTCCTGCCGTCTACTCTCTCTCTCCTCTTGTCTCTGAGCATCGTTGTTTTGTTGGGTGCGTTCGAACAGTTCCATCCACCGTTCTTGGTCCCTCTGCTGTCTCTCGCCTTCTCTCTGTCGTAAATCCTCAAGTTCCTCCTTGCGACGTATCTCAGTCTGCTCTAACCTCTCTCTCCTGCTCTCTCTCTCTTCTGTTTGTCCTCTCTCTCCTGCAGGTAGCGGCGCTCTTCCCTGACCTCTGTCTTCTCCTCTCGTCTGCAAAATTCTTCTAGCAGTTTCTTTGTCTCCTGGATGTGAGTAGTCTCCATTTGGTCCATTTTTTCAGTGAGCGCTTCGATTTTGGAGTCCTCAGTCTCTGTAGAGTCAGAGAGGAACCCTTCCAAATCAGCGGAGTCCCTGCTGTTTGAATCCTCTGGGGTAGCGAAGTGTGCTTTGTCTGATTGTAGGTGGCGTTTTGGTCTTGTAGACATAGTTGTTCTTTAGCGATGGGTTCGAAATCGGTAGCTGCCACCAATGTGAGGGATCTATTCTCTGTGCTAGTACACTAGTAGATTCCCATGAAACTGTCTGAATATGGCTTTAAATTATTAATTCAGTGATACAATATGCAGCACACTCACAACACAAAAAATTGACGTAGAGTAGAATTTAGATGTGAGCGAAAACAGATAAGCTGAGTCTTCTTAGCATTAAATAGTAGACCAAAGTCACTTGCAAACTTCTCACACTCTGACAGTAGACAACGAAGACCAGATGGAGAAGGAGCCAAGAGCACAATGTCATCAGCATAACATAATGAGCCAACAAAATGGTATCCGAAGTGACAACCAATGCCAAGTTTAGATAGTCTAGAGCAGGGGTCAGCAACCTTTTTGACATGAAGTGCCATTTGAAATGATCTTGTTAATTAGTGTGCCATAACAATAAAATACCTATAGGCTACAATACATGCATAGCAACAACATTTTAAAGACACATTTTTCTCTCATAATCAGGTCTTTTTAATGATAATTTTTTTAAAACAACATTAACCACACTCGTCTTGTTTGTTGTATCAACCAGAAATATCAGTAGGCCTACTATACAAGAATGCTGCCATCCTCATACATCCACATCTGTGTTGGGGAAAGAAAAGAGCTGGAGACAAACAGCTACTTTGCAAGTTCAAGTTCACATCCAAACACATATGTAGGAAAATAAACGGCTGCCTACCGGTCAGTGTGATCCCTGGCCCTGTTTTGCATTGCTGAGCTCCGTTATCTGGGGGCTGTAGTTAGTCACTTTAAGTTGCACACATGCTTCGGAGTGGTCGGTTGTCAAACGACTCCGGGAGGGGCTGAGCACGTCCTTCATGTGCGAGAAGATCTGCTCACAGAGATACGTTGACCCGAAGACTGTCAGCAAAGCCAGTGCAACATTCTGGAGACAGCTGAACTTCTTCGGTACAGATGTCCAGCAGGTGAAGATGCAGGTTCCGTGATCTTTCACTGCCGTAGTTTCTAGTTGTTTCCGTAGCTCTGCGAACTTGGTCACCCACAGTGTTGAACTCTTCAGCTCGACCAGCTGCATTTCTATGTCCTGTGTATCCAACCAGTCTATCAGAGATAAATCCAATTCATGTCCATCAAAGCTGTCTGGCTTGATCAAGAAAGAGAACATGGGTCCATACTTCTTAAAGTCCCCAAATCGTCTTGTGAACTCCGACTCAAGCTCGCTCATGTATTTGCATATTTCAGCGGTGCTGATGCTGTGCTGCAACAACAGCTCCCTTACGTGTCTGAAGTAGCGGAAAGTGGAAGTAGCAACATCATTTGAAAAGATTGCTAGCTTGCCGACAAAAGCTGTCCATGTGTCGAACATGTCCAAAACAGTGTGCCCTGCACCTTGCAGTTGGAGATTGAGCTCGTTGAGGTGTCCCGTAATATCCGTGAGAAACATCAGTTTCACAACCCACTTCTCGTCCTCAAGTTCAGGGTAGTCTTGGGTCTTGGCCCTTTTCAGCCAGGAAGGCCTTGATGGCATCAAAGCAGCCAACAAACCTCTCCAAAACTTTTCCACAGCTTAGCCACCTAACCGCTGAGTGGAGAGGGAGATCTTTGTATGCACATTCCATTTCCTCGAGTAGGGCCTGGAACTGTCCGTGTGTCAGAGCAGATCTCTTAACTATGAAGTTAACAATCTTTGCCACCGTAGCCATAACCTAATTAAGCTCTGAGTTTGACATCTTTGCACAGAGGGTTTCTTGGTGTATTATGCAGTGGAGTTTCATGATGGGGTGACAACTTCTTCCTCAACTAATTTGACTGCTCCCTTCTGTTTCCCGACCATGGCGGGTGCCCCGTCTGTTGTCACTGCAAAAATCTTCCTGATATCAATCCCTCTCTCCTCAAAGTGTTCCATAAACACCTTGGCTATGTCCTCACCTTTTGTTGTGTCAGTCATTGGCTTTAAGGAGCAAAGCTCCTCTCTCACAGTCGAATCACAGTATCTTGCTATGACTGCCAAACGTGGTATGTCGTTGACATCCATGCTCTGATCAAGTGCAATGCTAAAAACCGCAGCATCTTTTAACCCAGCTGTTTGCTGTGCTCTGACATTTTCTGCCATTTCTTCAATGCGTCGCTCAACACTTCTAGCTGACATGGGGATACATTTTATCCTTGATTTGATTGTCTCTTTGTTTGGTAAGCCTTCAAACAGAACCTCTGAGCTACAGAGAAAAGCCTCCTTGATATATTCACCATCAGTGAATGGCTTTCCACGTTTTGCAATGCAATGAGCTATGCGATAGCTTACTTCAGTGACATGGTTTTTAGTAGTGGCGAATACTTTGAGGGTGCTGGCTTGCTTCCCATACCTGGACACGGCACGTTTGATGGATTCTGCCCTGTCCGCCTGATCTTTGAAAGTTTCCTTATGCTTGGTCTCAAAATGGCGCTTAACACTTGACGTTCGGCAAACAACATTTTCCAAACATAAAGCACACACAGCACGGTCCTTCTGACAAACAAAACCGTACTCTTCTGTCCACAAGGGCTGGAATGCCCGAACTTCCTTTACTTTAGCTTTCTTAGCTGGAGGGGTTGCCATCATGACATATAGACCTACCGAACTCTACCGCTGCACTATTAACAAGAAAAAATCCTCTCGTACGGGATTATCGGTAGCGTGCCAATGGTTATTAAAAAAAATAATAATAAAAATAAAAAATAATAAATAAAAAAATAATATATATATATATATATATATATATATATATATATATAAATAAGAAAATTAAAAAAATTAAAAATAAAAATTTTATTTTTATTTTTTAAGATTATGCTTCCGAGTGCCAATGATTATGCTGCCGCGTGCCAATGGTGGCACGCGTGCCTCGGGTTGCCGACCCCTGGTCTAGAGAGTAACTCATCTATATACACTGTGAACAGAATAGGGGACAGAACACCACCTTGCCGAACACCATTGGAAACACCAAAAGAAGAGGATAATATCGAGTTCCAACGAACACAGAGAGATTGATCTTTATACCATGAAAACGAAGAATAAATATATCCTGACCCTAGCCATACTGGCTGACTTAAGCGATCCCTTACCTTCCTCTTGGCATTCGACCCCGACACTCCCCCACCCGCTCAAGGTAAAGGACGACAGCCGAATATCGGAAATGTATGTCGTAATTGTGAATTTGGGTATACAGAGTAACTGTTGACGTAATTGCGTAAAAAGGACGAAACTTGCCCCTATTTTCAGTTGTCATTGAAGTGTTGATGAAATGGCCAACAGTGTGGAATACCGAACTATTTCACGTTGCATGAGAAAACTAAAGCTAAATGTTAAAGTAAGCAACGACTTCGCTTGGTTCCTTTACAACCAAAAATTGATCGACAAACAAATGTACGGTGAAGTGACGAATCCAAGATGCATGATCACTAAGGATCAAGTGGCTGAACATTTGCTGCAGGGAGTAAAGGATGCAATTGGAAGCATTCCAGAAAAATATCATATATTTGTGGACTATCTTCGTCAGAGGCCATGTTCGTTTCGTATCGTAAATATTCTAGATAAAGAATTTTCTAACCTTGCTGGTGATAGGGACACACAGAGAGCAGATATTGGTAAGTGCATGTAATACTGAGAGAATTCATAAATTAAATACAATATTATTTCACTTCTGTTCTGGTCATAAAGATTTCTAGACAGCATTCATTTCAATATAGAATTTCAGTTGTGTAAATCATAAATATTTCAGATGGAGAGACTACTGAACTTGCTAGGGGCAGGGATGTGGAAAGATGTGATATTGATAGGTGAAATAATGGCTGTTTTAGAGTCTTCAAGGCATATGATTTTGAGAGGGTAAAGGTTAGCACCTATCTCTCTTGGGGACAGGTGGAGGAGGGGGAGGGGGGGGGGGGGTAAAACTAAAAGGGTGCAACAGGATAGTACACTTGAGTTTCGCCAATTCTCACACAATGGTCTGGAACATATTGTCATGAGTAACTGCCAACAGCATCGGGGAAACCTGTGCTCACTATTTGTGCATGAACATATTATATATTATAGAAGGGTTTTTCCTTTTATATTTTTATTTGTTTTATTGTTTCAATTTTCATTTTTACTCTATCTCTTTGAAGTGGAAGGAGCAATCATGGTGAGCCTCCCACACACTGAAGCTGTTTGAAAAATATAAAAATCAACTTGTATAATGGAATTCACTTGTCCACAAGCAGCTACTGGATGGTGGTTATCCTGCAAGATCTACAACTTGCCATTGAGAAGTATCCCCAGGTAATCTAGTTGAGTTTCTACATGGCTTGTGCTACCTACAGCTACTAAATTTTCAAAATGGCACTGAGGAACTCTAAAGAGAACTCTGTGACCGTGGCTATAAATTACAGCTGTAACTGCATTGCTCTAGTTTGGTCCAAAGAAGGAGGTCCACAAAATTAATGAAAGTTTACTTGATTACCCACTGAGTTTTTTAGGTACACATCTAGGCTGGCTACCCAACTTAAATATTATATTGTGGTTTTCACTTGAGTGCTGTGACAAAGCTATGGCTACCAGCCACAGCTCTATCAATATTAGCTGCACTGCTCTAGGAAATCTAATAATGGAAAACTACAAGCTAGCTACTATTTTTCTAAGTAGCCTCTACCAGACATATGTGACTGGATTTGGGAAAACCAGACTAAACTGGTGGAATGATTATTGAGATATAGGCAGTTTTTGGTTTATTATTTTTTGGCAAAATAATAATTATTGCAAACCTAGTTATAAACCTGTTAGTCCAGGTACTAGTTCCAGAGGACAAAATAAGCCTTTGCAGTGAGCTAGGTCAACCCTTGCCAATTCAGCGTTGTTATGCTGGCTTCGCAGTGCACAAATTAGGAGTGCTTTTCTTCATCTGTCTTGGTCTCTATTCAAGTTAGCCATGATTTTTACAGAGATGAATTGTGTAGAAGACATAGCTAGTGCTCTAAATAGATGGGTCTGAGAAAGCTTCGAAATGGTGAGAAGCTCCAAAAGTCGCTACTCGAACAAAGTTAGTAGCATACGGGAAATATACGGCTTCATCTTTATCTCGCCCAATTTCCCCAATTTTAGCGCTTGTCAGAGGGGAAGATTCATGCCATAGCTTGTGGGCAACACACTCAAACAGTTTCAAATGTTCAGGACGTGAAGTTTAGGCATAATAATTTCTAATAAAAAAAAGGAATGTTTTTTTTTAAAGAAAAGCGTTTAGTCTGGATTTTTTCTGCAAATTGGGTCACATATATAAATGTTCAGCACTCAGTTGTTGTTGCCTGCTTTTGTTGCAGTGTGTACTTGGTAGGCCAGAGAGAGTGGGGTAGATGGAGGTTAAACCCCTAAAATCCTCCTCCCTCCCCCGCTTCCCTCCCTGATCTGGCCGTGCATGGAGTTTGTGATAACACTGTACATAACTATTTCTTTCAAGTTCACAATATGAAGAATATTGTTGTAATCATTCAGATGAAGAGAGCACCGACTATACTGATTTTGCTATGGATTTTGATAAACCTGATAATAGTAAGTGAAGTAAGCATTAAGGGGTTGTTTGTTGGTACTTAAATAGTATAGGATGAATATGTGACATAATTTTTTAATATTGAAACAAATTAAAAAAACTTGTATATTTACATATTTACATAAACAAGTATTCTGTCTAAACTAATTCTAGCATGCCCAGAATCCTTTTCGAAAGTCCATAGTGAAATAATTATTGTATAGTGTATAGTACAGGAAGTGCTGTAATGAGATTCATAAAGCAATAGCAATAACCACAATAACCACATAAACTATGGGTCTAATGTATTGTGTAGTTTTCCCATTGCTTATGAAAGACCCACCATAGTTCGGTGAGAGTGGAGTCCAGCTTTCTCTTGGTCAGAGATGAAAGCTTGAGATTAAGTGGCAGCTGCAAGCAATCAATCTGTTGTAAGTATAGTGTTAATTGAAGCAGGAAACGTTGCTATCCCCCAATGCCGAGTTGTGCAATTGGCAAACTCAGCAAAGTCACGTGAGATTCTTAACAACTGCTTTTCGTGATTGCAACCAGCTATTGGAAAGTCTGTGGATAATAATGCACTTTAAACAATATCTACTTTCTCTTTGTTCATTCTTTCTCTCCCCGGCACAACCTTTGAGCCATATTCCCACTCATAGTAAATGTTATTGTAACAGAAGACACCTAATTTCTTTAGCTGTCTCTAATATGTTTCTTGACTCCAAAAAGTAGGGAAAGAGTAAGAATTGTCAATGCATTCTTATGTCTGTTTCACCTTATGGAAAACGGATATACGTTACAATGCATTGTATGCATTGGATTGTCAGTATTGTGAATAGAAATATACTTTATCTGATGTATCAGTAATGTGACACATGTCCTTTCTCTCATAGTGTTATGTGGACCTTATCTCAAGTTTGCAAGCATGAATAATGCTGGTAGAAACTGAATATTTAGCAAAGAAGTGATTGACCAGTTGGTTTTCTGAAATGTTTAGAGATGTAAAACTGTAGCTATTATATTTAGTGCACAAAAAGTTAAGTGCCCATTTTGTTGTCATTGCAGTCTTTGTCAGGCGTTCTTAAGTACAGTGAAGTTAATGTTATTAAAAATGTTCCAGTTTTATGCATGTGTATTGACTGCACTACTTAGGCAATGAAAAAATGAAGCAAGAATTGTACTAGTACAACACGTTGCTTACAATTTTCAATTATCGATAGTTATCCATAATATTTAGACGAGCTTTTTGCTGCTTATTGGAGGGTTTTGTGACCTTTTCCCAGTCTTCTTAATAATGCAAGGTAATTCCTTCCAAGGCCCAAAACATTTTCCCGATGTACCTAATGATGTACTTCTGCTTGTGTAGGATTACAATAGTGGGCCTGTTGCAAGAGTTGTTCCCCTTTTCAGTTGTTTGTCGTGACAGATGTCCAAATAGTAATGTACACAGTGAACTTGTTTCCAGGAATAAAGTCAGATGCAAAGTAACGCAAGGCAAATACAAAAAAAGCTATCACCGGCAGAATGATGGTAGATAACAATAGCTACTGCTCGAACTAGATGTATTGGCAAAACATTTAAAACTATTTGTAAATAAAAGATGGTGGAGAGCAACAATGCAGGTAGCTGCTGAGCAGCCATCATGCAGCTAACTGCACAGACCAAATGGAACAAGTGTACGTGATATTTAAAAAATGTTCAGCGGTAGATTCTTTTGAACTTTGAACTTGCAAAAAGCTTGTCTGGCCAAAACCTGACCAACCTGATCTGTTCCTCTAACTCGCATAAATGTAAATATAATTCTAAGCAGCCTATTTATGATAAACAGGCATTCTAATTTGCTTTTTTTGTTGCTTTTTAGCAGCTTAGAGAGTATAATCATATACTCCTCCCACCATGATTAAAAAAGATCACTAAATTATTTTCCAAACATTAAATCGATCTCTACTTGGGCTAGGGTTAGGGCTAGGGCTGGGGCTAGGGCTAGGGCTAGACCATACAGTTGCGTGAAAAACTTCATGGCATGTACCTCTCTTTTGGAATCACTTGTTCATCGAGATTCCTAAAATCAGCTTGCTCTTGGTTTGTTTATTACAAGCATCCTTATTATCCGATTATGAGATTGAGATCTCAGCTTATACAAACCAATGATTTTACATACATTATAATATCATAATCACAGTTTACACTATCTCTAAAAACCAACTGGTCAAACACTTCTTTTGCTAAATATTCAGTTTATGCTATAAGCATTCATGCTTTCAAACTTGAGATAAGGCCAGCCACATGCAAACATCCAATATTTACAGGCTATCCATGAAAAGGTTAAATGGTACGGCTCTATCTAACTGTTTATGGTCTGTGGGGCTGATACAGTTCAAGGAGAATATGATAAATATGCTAACAACCTTATCTAGCCCTAGCCCTAGGGAGAATATGCCTAATGTCACCATGTATTCATGGTGGGTATGGGCAAATTAAATGTGCTCTATCATGGAGCATGATCTGCGCTGTAGATGATTAGCTAACACAAAAAATGCTGCTCCTTATTAATAGAGATGGTGATATTCTAGCTGTATTGAGCCGACCATCTAGCCTGTCACCCAAACGAGCGAACTACTACTGCCAATGAGTCCATGCTTGCAGGAGGAGGTAGACTTGAACTTGGAACTTAAAATGACTCTGTCCAAAAAGTTGATTTGGAGCTAATGAAAATGAGTTCAATCATTTGTGTGTTGAATTAAGCAAGAACACTTGATTGTTAACTCATGAGTTTGCTGACCTTTAATCGAGCAGGCATATTAGCTGTGCAGAACTAGAGGTAAGGAACCTGATCTTCTGTTAGATCCATGGTGGCTGCTACAATTGGGAGGTTAGGTGAGGTTGAAATAGAGATCATGATGGACTCTGGATCATCAGTGTCACACAGTCAGAATTGCAGTACAGCATAATTCATTACCTTTTTGGAACAAATTTCAAACTATTTACAGACCATGCCCTGCTTTCAGCCCAAAAGATGGAGGGTATGCTCTGCATTCAGGATTATAATTTTCAAGTGGTGTATCAAAAGGGATTGGTCAACCCTAGACTCTAGTGATTTGAAAAGTTTTTGCGCTCTCACACTTGTCTTTCCTCATTCTGCTACTGAATTTTGAGAAACCTAACAAGCTGATAGTATGATCTCAAAAGTGGTACAAGCTGAACCAGGAGTGTCTAGTCCTCCTCATGGTCGAGAGTGTGGCCACTATCCTTGGTGCAGGTATGTGAACCTGTGGAGTCAGCTTAGAGTTATCGATGGTGTACTCTGCCGACGCTATATACTCAAACCTATGTCCTGTCCAATGCTGTAACTGTGCCAGTCCTTCTGCTAAGCATGCACAAACAAGCTTTCATGCATAACATGGCAATTCAGCTACAGCACATCAAGACGCAGAGAGAACTCTTCAGTGTTTACATCAGAAGGCCTACTGGGTGATGGCAAGGGATGTACAACAGTATACTGCAGAGAGTTTGTAAAATATCAACAGCCAAAGCTAACAATGCCCCAAAGAGCACCATTGACAAATGTTCACATTGGTAAACCTTGTTAAATGCTAGCTGTCAATGTGTTAGAAGTTTCATCTCCTGTAATGACAGTCACTATTATTTTGGGTAAGCGCACGATGAAAATATCTTTCCATGCTGCTGAGTATATGAAGGACTACCCCCTCTGCACCAAAGATTTCAATATTACCAGCCCTGTGACATACCAGAATAAGGTAATGTGTATAACTAAGGAAATCTATGAACCACTACATGTCAGGTCACTGCTAATATCATATTTAACTCTTACTTCTCTTACAGGTAACCCTTTGCCCTCCATTCCCTCACACTATCCATCACCACTTAGTGTGTTACCACCTTATCTGTTCAGTAGATTGGACCAATATACTTTGGATAAAGATTTATCTTTCAGTAAATTAAATCTAACATGGACTCACCCTTGGTGTATAAAATTCCTTGTATATATATAGCTTGAAGAGAGTGTATATTGGAGACAGAGAGGTTAGCGACTGAGGCTGGTGCTACCCAATTGCTAGGTTTCAACTCTTAAGACTTTGCACATGAAACCAGGCCCGTCAATATCTGTTAATATGTAACTATGGTTATAAGCATACAAGCTATGAATTGCATTTCATGCAAAATATGTTGCAGTAGCAGAAATAACTAGCATGAACAATTATCGTCACATTATAGATGGCATATTGCCAATTATCAGTACCTTTATCAGAACACGCATAAACAGAAAATACAGAGCAAATTTACTAATGCCTGCTACACATTGGCATGGATGGTTGTAAACAGATTGAAGATATGGTTGGTAGGTTAACTAGTGGTGTTTAACCTTTCTTCATGGCCATAGTTTTGCAATAAACTTTGAAAATGTCTATGCCTCGAAGTTAATACCAGTATTTAAAAGTGTGGTTTGGCGAGTGCACTCATCATTTGAGACAGAAGTGAAAAGGGACTTTGACAGAATGTGGAAGAACCTGCTGAAGCACTTTCACATAAATCGTGACACTTACCGGAGATGCATGTATGAAACCAGAAAGATGAACAGTGAATCTTGGTTGATGCTTGTGAGGAGATATGAACAGTGGGAACAAATGGATAGAAGGGTATAGAAAGTGAGAGCCTTGTATAGGCTAGAGTCCCTGTATGACACAATGCCTCCACTTCTAGCTGCCTCGGTAAGGGATCAGAATCCAGAGACAACAAAGAAAGCAGCTGAGCTGACTGATGATTACCTGCACAACCAAGGCCTGCACCTGGAGTAGATGAGATGACAAGAACACAGATTTGATCACAGAGAACACTGGAAAACACACAAGCTCCCTGAACAGGAGAGGTAACCATCAGCCAACAGCAAAGGTGACCTCTTCAACAAAGGGAAAGGGAAGAGGTAACAGCATGCTGAACAGGAAGAGAAGAAGTCCTGGCTTCTGCCTCAAATGATAAGTGCACTCTCTGAACCGCATTGTTCAATACTGGTTCTAACATCTAACACGGCTGGCCGATGTTCTTTGGCACATTGCAACTCTGCATGTGTTCCTGGAATGAGATGTTGCAACTCTGCATGTGTTCCTGGAATGAGATGTTGCAACTCTGCACGTGTTCCTGGAATGAGATGTTGCAACTCTGCATGTGTTCCTGGAATGAGATGTTGCAACTCTGCACGTGTTCCTGGAATGAGATGTTGCAACTCTGCACGTGTTCCTGGAATGAGATGTTGCAACTCTGCATGTGTTCCTGTAATGAGATGTTGCAACTCTGCATGTGTTCCTGGAATGAGATGTTGCAACTCTGCATGTGTTCCTGGAATGAGATGTTGTAACTCTGCATGTGTTCCTGGAATGAGATGTTGCAACTCTGCATGTGTTCCTGGAATGAGATGTTGCAACTCTGCATGTGTTCCTGGAATGAGATGTTGCAACTATGCATGTGTTCCTGGAATGAGATGTTGCAACTCTGCATGTGTTCCTGGAATGAGATGTTGCAACTCTGCATGTGTTCCTGGAATGAGATGTTGCAACTCTGCATGTGTTCCTGGAATGAGATGTTGCAACTCTGCATGTGTTCCTGGAATGAGATGTTGCAACTCTGCATGTGTTCCTGGAATGAGATGTTGCAACTCTGCATATGTTCCTGGAATGAGATGTTGCAACTCTGCATGTGTTCCTGGAATGAGATGTTGCAACTCTGCATGTGTTCCTGGAATGAGATGTTGCAACTCTGCATGTGTTCCTGGAATGAGATGTTGCAACTCTGCATGTGTTCCTGGAATGAGATGTTGCAACTCTGCATGTGTTCCTGGAATGAGATGTTGCAACTCTGCATGTGTTCCTGGAATGAGATGTTGCAACTCTGCATGTGTTCCTGGAATGAGATGTTGCAACTCTGCATATGTTCCTGGAATGAGATGTTGCAACTCTGCATGTGTTCCTGGAATGAGATAACAAAAGCTGTGATATCTTCGTCCATTAGAGAATTTTGGGATCTTCTTCCATGTTCTGCTGTCATCATTGGGAGCAAGTCATCAACTTGTATGTGCCTTTCTTTTCATGGTGTAGAAGTGGGAGTCTTTCAAGTCTCTTGTTTTCCTCCTCTCCTCTGTCAAACTCTTTCTCCCTCCATGTGCGTTCTTCCTTATCTCGCTCTACCTGCCATCTGTGGTCTCATTCTTCCATCCTGTTAGCGCCATGATTGCTGATGTAGTCTAGATGGCTTGATGCAGTCAGTTGGTCTGACTCTCCATATGTCACCTCCAGTGAAGGTTTTCGGTCACCCTCACCTCCTGTTTGCTCTGTTTTGTGCATGTCATATGCTCCAATTCTGTAACTGATGTTGAGCCCCTCCCTCCTTCCTTTCGTTGAAGTAAAGTTGAGAGTTCCTGTGGTAACTTGAACTGTTAACAGTTCCGGTGTCAATGACCGAAAAGAAAAGCTTCGGGCTACACCGACTGGCTTTACTGAAGAGCTAAGTTCTCTGAACTAGCCTAGTGTAACTGGAACTGAAGCGCTACTGATTTCTTAGCAGAGTAGCAACTGACAAGCAGTAAGCGATAGTCTGACAAGCACTGACCTGAGCTGCTTTCTGCTGCCACCAAATGTCAAAGGCTCACTCCCCCACGAATCACTCTTGACTTATCTGTGCTTTCCAGCCCAATTCTCAAAATAGTTCTAAAACTTTATTTAACTAAAGTACTACTGACAAAATTGAACTCAACTCTTGAGCTGTAATGAGGGCTAAGGTATAGGTCAAAACAACAGTGGGGTTTAAATACACCTCCTCCCCATGAGGTTCCTGTTCACACATAAACGTGAAGAATCTAATTACTATTGTTTCACAATAATTGGAATGCCAATCAACTCTCAGTTGACATAATAACATAAATAACCTTCTCAATAATCAACTTTTGTATTCTCTCAACATTTCGACTAGATGCTCTAGTCTTCAAGTCGAAACATCGAGAGAATATAATTTCAAATTAAATACTGTTTATTGTTCTTCATTATTGGTCCAGGGCTGATGTCGAGTATTAGTAACTGTCTGGATGGCCAGGATGTCAACCAACAATCGTCTTTGACAGATGAATGGATGGGTAGGTGGGTAAATGGCTGAGTGGCTGGATGGAAGGCTGGGTAGGTAGGCAGGTAGGTTAATGTATGAGCAGTGGGTGCATTTCTGGGTGGATGCCTGGGTAGGTAGGTAGGTAGGTTAATTAATGAGCAATGGGTGTATTCCTGGGTGGATGACTGGGTAGGTAGGTGGATGGATGAGTGGGGGCTGGTCAGGTACTTAATAGAAAATTGAAACCATAGTGGTGAATGTTGGCCAGTGATATTGTTGCATGTTTGGTTACTCTAGTAACCTTTTTGTCCTCTCCTTGCCTATTTCCCCATGTACAACTAACAACATCACCCTGGAGTTCCACTTTATACAAATCCTGCACTTACAGATGTCCATAATAAGATTATCATTCACTCTAAATTGTTGGTCATGCAACATTTGGTCAATATTAAAATCATGTGTTTCATTTTTATAATATATAGGAAACTCTTTGACTTCTCTTTGCCCAAACTTTCCTGCAAAACCATCACCACCCAGTGAGTTCCACCTTATATTGTGCCGGTACTTATACACGATGAGATTATCATTCCCTCCATCAATACACATCCATATATTTACTGAGAAATTCGACCATTGTTTTAGACAGAAGTAGCTAATGTGTACTGAACAAAGGTGCTTATTTTATAGAATCAACTAGCTAATGAATACAACTTACCATACAACACATTCTGAAATATGAAGCTACTACAGAAGATTTACAAGTAGGTAAAATAGTGTATATTTATGAACAGAAGCAATGTAATGCATGCTTTATACTAATCAGGCAAACAATATTGTATGTACTATTTCACAATACTTCCCATTTTGAGTCAATGTTTTAGCAGATGATACAATGCTAAATGAACTATAATTATGTACACCCCCGCCCCGATAAATCTGACCCCCTGAAGTAGGTTACATAATGCTTACTATCTCAAATGAATTAGCATGTACCCGTAAAGACTGTGTGTGCCTCTAGGAAGGCAGCAGACAATCTAGCAGCAACTATCACAGTGAGACAGCCCAACTACACAATGAATATGAAGGCTAGTGATGATACACCAAACCTCATTTAGCAATCTCTTCTGATGCTAAGGGCTGTTTACACTAATTTGAAATCTCAAATTTGGCAGTGGTGAATGGCCAAAATTCATCTACTACACTCTACATGGAAAAAAGTCGAAACGTTAACAATATATTTCCCCCCCCTAATTTACCTACAATCTGTTCAACTCTTAGAATATGGAAGTTGTAATTAAGGTAATTTCCCCCTTCCCACAGAAGTTGATTTTAATATAATAATGTGACTATGCTGGGGAAGAAATTGGGAAGGGCTCATAGTAATTATTGAATCTATAGCTTTCACTATGGAAGCTTATAACTGTTAGCTACTATACTTAAGCCTCATGGATCTAGGCATATGATTACCTAGTAGAAGTAAAGCCACTTGGTAGTATCATCTAGTCTGGTGCTGGATGCTCTCCCTACTTTTATTCATTGATTTCATCTTGTTTTCCTTGTAGTTGCTCAATCTCAATGCAGCTCATGATTTCCATATTGAAGACTCTAGCTACTTCGAGCACTGCTACTGGTCACACAGAGGGTTAATTAAACCCTACAGCATAGAGTTGCCATATTTAATGACCAACTAAAACAGCATTTCCAACAGATTATTGCTGGAAAGAGCTGGTCTCTTTTGTTCCCTTCTATCTTTTATAATCAAGGTGGCAGAAAGTAAAAAGAGCTACTTTAAATTCTTTTTTATGCATTGAGATCCTTCCATTATTATTGTAGTGACCTTTTATTTAAATTGTTATTGCTATTATTAACTCAGGTGTAAATATAGAGCCACCATCTGGAAAGTTACCTCGTATTCTCAAGCCTATTGTCATAACACTTGCTTCTGTCCTAGCACTCATCTTTGCCATAGCTATAAGCTACTTCATAATCTCCACTTCAAGAGAGACTCAGGACCTCACACCAGCACTTATTGACACTATCTTAACTATTTCAGCAGAACCTCAACCCTGCAGGACATTGGACTCTTCACCATTCCTTCATGAAATGCATAACTTTCAATGCAATCAGAAATCAGGATCCTTTCAAATCATACGACATGTTACCACCGACTGTAATACAGTTGGTATTATGCTGGAAATCCCTTTCGAAATTGTAAATAATGATTGGTATGGCCCTGGCAGCCAATTTGAAGACAAATGCAGCAGGATCATTGGAAAGTGGTTGATGGGCATGGGAAGCAAGCCTATAACATGGAGGAGATTTGTCGAAGCTCTTCGAACTAGAGGCTTCCATGTATTAGCAGATGATCTAGAAAAGGATTTATCTAACTAAAGTACCCTTTCCCGATAGTAACTTCCAATGCAATCATGAATCTGAGTTTCCCACTTGTCGTGTTTCCTTATATATATATTATATGCAAACTTCATCCACTTCCAGTATACAGAACCATAATTGCCAATAATTAGAATGAACTGTAGCCATACATAACTGCACTATAGAGCTGAGAGGGCTATGTATATGCTATAATAATGGCAATGAAATATCACAAAGACTTTCAGCATTAATGCACCAATATAATAAGCCAGCATTATTATCGTATTAGTGTGAACTGTGCTGCTGCCAGTACACACTGTGCCGATGAGTAGTTTGTCATTAATACTTAACACTGCAACCTTGGCTACATATCACACCTAACACCTACCTATAGGATATCAAGCCTGACAGCTAGCTACACATTAGCCATCCACTGAAAATTATTTGTCTTCACAACTAACTTTTTAACTCCTTAGCTAGTACTTAACTTTATCTACCATAAGAGCTTGTAACTAGGCTTCATAAGTCCTTATTTTACTGCATCACAGAAGTGGATGGTTAGCTGAATGCTCAGTGAATGTCAAGAGATCCGTAAGCCAGGGTTTCACCACATTCAGAAGCGTAGATGACTAGGTTCTCGTAGGCAAGAGAAGCCAGTGTGAAATTACATGGCATTGCCACACATGGCGCATCAGAGAATTGCGTTAGTACTTATTTGATATTTTGGCTTCAGGGGGTTAGTTTAAGAACCTATTTCTCGTGTAAATGTTAGCACTACTGAAGATTGGAGAGGCAACTTTTTTCTGGTCATAATATTTCTTTGATAGCTGAAGTAGGTGGATTTTAGGAATAACTCCAACAGTTCAGATAACGCCTCACCACATATATAGTCAGTCCTCACATTTAATCTTTCATTAACATTCCAAAAAAATGACTAGCACTGAATGACTATAATTATATCTATGAGAGCATTGGTGAAAAAAGAGGAAACATCAAAACTGACCCTATGACAACATCCTGGATTAACTTTGATAAAAATAATCAGAACACTTGACATATGTATTAGTGTTGAGCCTGGGGTGATATCAATTGTGCTTATCTTGAAAGTGTTTAATCCTTTACAGACCTAGTGTGTGCAACTTCACTTCACTCAGTCTCCTTTTTCCAATAAGTGTATTCAGCCTTTTTAGAGTTCTACTTGATTACAAGTAATTGGAAGTGCACAAATGAAGAAAAGACACAAATATAGGCAGTCATGGCTCTGAGAAGAAGGATTCTATACTTATGTAAAGATATCAGTAGGGTCTGCAGGAAAGTCAACATTAGAAGATTAGGAAGGACTCTGAGTGAGTGTACAATGTAGGAGAGTGAGGGATGAGTTAATGTAATCCTTGAAGCTGTGGGAAATACTACATAATGGAGACAAACAGGGGATTGGAGACCAGAATGAAAGAATACCAAGATTAACTCCCAATGAATACTCAGTTGATGCTCACATGTGTCATAGTGCTGATGCTCAAACATATGCTCACATCTAACACAATCCTGGGTTTATCTCTCCATATTTGTGTGACCATCACTTGAATGAACAAGATTTTTTTTGATTTTCAATCCTACGATTTAGTAGTTTCGCATAGGTGACATTATACCTCATTATGGGAGGAAAAAGAGGATCTGAGAAGCCTACTATAGTCAAGTTATTTTCACCACATATGTATATACTTGTGGTCTGTGCAGGCATGCCTCATGACCTGCTTCCCTTCATTTCATTGCACATGGAGTAGAAGCTAAATGTTTAGAGCTTATTTTCCTTCTGCCTCTTGTATCGAAAAAGATCAGCTTCACAGCCCAAACATAATAATTATGTAGAAAGCCTCTTACTCATCTCCATTTATGATATCAGCCGAATTTCCCCTCCCATATTTACATTGGTCCCTTTGCTGATGACAACTCCATCCCATTAGATTTGGCCTAATCTAAAAACAGAATTAGGTCATCTCTAACATCCTGACCTAAAACATCTATCCTCTGTCCAGTTTTAGTATCAGATAATGATATTTAAAGAACATCTCTTCTCAACTACATATCTTGTCTCGTCTTCTACTATTGAGCTTGAACTGCTTCGACAGTGTATGCTTTAGTAATCTCTGAGTCCGTATGTGTTTGCCAAGTACTGTATCCAACAAGTAGAAATTGATGCAACTTCACATGTTCTTGAGCAGTTTTACATTTAGTTATGAAAGTCTTACTTATGCGACCACTTAGACAAAAATTTATAGCCCTTGGGGCACAGAGAACACATGGCAAAAAGAAAAGTTGAAATCGGATGGATAAAAAGTGAGTTATGAATTTCTTAATCAGGATCTGGAAAATAGCGGGCAATTGTAGAAAATGTCAAAATATACTATCAGATCAAAGAACACCAAAATCCATGAGACCCAGCACTAAGCCATGTCATGCTTATAAAGAACATGGCTCAGCACGTCCAATAGGAAGGACCCAGTTCCCCTCTCCCATGCTGGCTCATCAGTCATAATGTACCGTCTTAGCTGGTGCTGTACTAGTCTATGTTACTACTAGTACTGCATGCAATGTAAAGTCAACTTGTTATTGAACTAGTTGGCTAGTGCGTATTCATATCCTGTCTGCGAACTATATAATCTCCAGTCTAGCATCACCCCCCTAGTCTCACTGGTGTAAATTATTTGAGCATTGGTCAGCTGCTCATAGTTAGTCCTGTCAATATTCTGTTCTCTGCTGACCTCCTATGAGGATTTTTCCAAGCTAGATTTAACACCAGCCTTCTTTGGCACCTCCTCCCCCCACATCGTCATCACCAAACCAACACCTTGTAATTCACAATACTCTTGTAATTCATTATTTTTCTGTAACAATCATTAATTCGTGTTTGTTTATTTGTTTTTGTTTCTTTTCTAGTAGTCATTGTCATTTATTGTTTGTACATAGCTAGTTACTGATGGCCTATCTCAAGGCTTAACGGAACAATTATAAACAAGGACACCAAATTCAGAAGGAACTTGATGATTGGGGAATGGAACTGCTGGGCATACAAATCTATGGAGACAATTTTCATGGGGTGTTGGAATCAGGAGTGCAGTGCAGCTTGCTCCCTCTGCCTTTTGGCCTCAGCTGCTGCCACTCATGACCTGGTCCAAGCCATCCTGCCACTTCACTTGTTTTCACTCCCTGTCCCTTTTGTGTATGATGCCCTTTCGGCAGGTCTATGGATCACGGCAATCCCCCACCATCTAGTCAAGCAACGTGCTTCCAGAAATCCTGGGATATGTGCATGGTGTCAAAGTCTGTGGTAGAATGTTTGTTGCACAATGCACTCCATGATTAGGCTCACCTTACTTTTGGCTCTTTCAATGAAAGAATCTGCTAATTGCCCTCCCCATCTCGTCCCTGGGTTTGAGGATGGATGACGATACAATCAGGGTTGCTGTGGATCTCTACTTTGGCTCCACTTTGTGTCACCCCCATAACTGCCAGCACTGTGGAGCAGGAGTGGATCTCCTTCCCATGCATGTCTTAGCTGCAAAAGGAGCAAAAGATGTTTCTACCATCATACCGCCATGAACGACATCCTCTTCCGGGCATTATAATCTGCAGGTTCCCTTTCCAGGATGGAACCATCAGGTCTCTTTCATTCTGATGGGTACAGGTGTGATGGAACCATGTTGCCATGGAAGAATGTCAAGCAACTGGTGTGGGATGCCACCTGTCCAGATATGTTTTCCCAGTCATATCAGGGTGCAGCAGTGAGTAGTGCTGGAGCTGTGGCTGCTATGGCTGAGGAGAAAATAGTGGCCAAGTATGCCAGCCTAGATCCTTGCCACTTTTTTTGTGCCTGTGGCCAAAAGAGTCATTGGGGTCATCGGGAACAGGTCGATAGCTCTCCTGAACGAGCTCAACCTCAGGATAAGGCAAAGAACTGGGGATGCGAATGCCCGTGCTTTTTTGAAACTGTCATTTCTGAGCTTTGAAGGCACGTGTTGGGAATTGAAATCTTTCGGTTGGAATAAAATGGTTTTTGAGAAGAAACAATTTCTCATTATTGCTGAGACAATCAAGGCTGCACGGAGTAAGCTCATCATGTCCAAGCCGATGATTGGGATCAGTACATTCCAGGCAAGTTGTTTGCTTATCATACATCTATCCATGTTTCAGTGCATGCACTTCGAAGTGATGTATGGCCGTACTGCCAAGCTGCCCATTGACCTGAAGTCTGCCGGCGAGAGTGATGCAGCACCACTTCCAGACTCAGCCAGTCCTGATTTTCTGCAGACACTTCACACCATTCATAAGGACCTCTGTTCTGCAGTCTCCAGCAACATCACCAGTGCACAGTCTTGTCAGAAGGAGAACTATGATCGTCGCCATGAAAGCAACAATGAAATTATCACAGGATCTATAGTTTACATCAAAAACAGTTGACATATCCACAGGATGGGAACCCAGCTGGAGCCTCACTGGACTGGTCCATATACTGTTGTCGGCAAAGGCCGTGTCAAGCTAAAAAATGTAAAAACTGACAAGATCCTAAGTAGCAACTACGATGCCAGCAACTTCAAAATCTACACAGATGCTACATCAACATCAGATGTTCCTCATAACCTTGAGCACTCAACCATTGACCGCCACTGTGACACTATAGAGGACAAACCCCAGCAACCCAAGAGACCAAGGAGGGAGCTGGACGAGACCAGTGACACAATGGAATACATCAGCAAAAAACCCAAGTCGACCAGTATGTTCAGGAAGGAACCTCACAGCAGCAATAGGTCTGACATCAACAAAATCAATATACCTTGGCCAAACCTCTGACCTATCAGAGCCAAGATGAACTTACAAGACTAAAAGGTGATTGCAACTGCTATTTCCGATCCATCATCCGAGATTAAGTCGTGCAGCACATGAACACTGGCATCACCACGAATCTCAAACAGGTATCATTCACATATCTCTTTCAAAACCTTGGTTCAGGGGGGCAGTTGTAGTGCCGATTCCCAAAGAATTCCAGGTAAAGGTTGGTAACCACTGTAGATTCTGGAGAGTCCATTGCTGCACCCTCTTTCTGTTCGTAGTATTTTCCTAATACCTGAAGTAGGTGGATTTTAGGCATAACTCGAACTCCGAAATCCTCTCAGCATCTAGTGCAGTCCTCTCATGCAAGCTCTCACATTTTGCCAACATTCCAAAAATGACTTCTACCACCTCTCTATGGTAAAATTAGTAAAAAGAGAGTAAACATCGAACCTGACAAGACACTCATCCCATGCCAAATATTCACCTTAAATAAGCTTGATAAATTGTCCAGAATCCTTGACATATGTACTAGTATTGCCAGCTAGAGGTGATATCAAAAGTGCTATGAACTTGTAAAGATTATATGGTGGTGCACATATACAAGACACAATTGGCCTAAGGGGAACCTCAGGTTTATCTCTCTTAGGGAGCCCATAAATCAGTGGTTGTGTACTTCCAGTGGGCCTAATTCTGCAGTTGTTATTTCTCCTGTCTTCTCTATATTATTTAATATATGATTAACCTTGCTTTCCTGCATCTAGGTAGGATCCTTCTTCAGTATTCCATATGTCTTGGTCTCCATCATTCCTGCCAGCTTACTTTCTTTTGTTATCAGGACTGTTGTCATCTTCCTCTTGTCTGCTGGGATCATGATATCTCTTCCATCTTCCTCAGCTCTCCCAGGGCCTTTATCTGTTCCTTCATTAGAAACACTGAAGTAATGAAACTTATGAACTTCCCCAAAATCTCCACACTGTCCTTCCCCCCCCCCCCTTCTCCCCATGGGGTCGATTATTATTAACATGAAATAAATATGCCCATCATTCATTTCCGGTTCTTTGCAAGAAAAGATTCAGATACACCTAATGTTCCCATTCCCTTATGATGTCTTTGCAAGGATTGTAGTCATTGATGTGATCAAGCGTGATTGTATTATAGCACAACAAATGACCTGCACTCAGTTCAGCTGTTTGGTCTGTGGAGCTTTGACTTCTGCTGCTACAAAGTCCAGGAAGCTGTATCTGATCCTCTACTTAAACACCTGCTGTTTGGTTGGTAGAATTATTCTATGCAACTGTTACTAAGTCCTTGAAAGAGACGGTGGCTGACCCTACATGGGTACAGTCAACAATAGCAACAAGATATCATGTGTGATTTGTGTAGGAGACAATAAGAAGAAACATGTTTGAAAAGTGTTTATTTAGAAGTGCTGCAGTCCTAGAGGCTCAGAGTTTAACTTTGCAGTTTGACAGAGTGTAGTTCTCCACCGCTCAACTGTAACAACAAACAAACAAACAAACAAACAACTAGAAGCAACAATAGTTTTTGGGGTTTAAAAACAAAACCTTTTAACATAATTATGTGCACCTCACATAAATACAAAAGTGTTGGAGGTGAGAGCTGAAATTTGTATTTGACAGGCCATTTTAAAAGCAATATAACATTTTGGACTGAGGTGAGGATGCTCAGCTTTACTACTACTTACTGTAACCAACTAAGTGTGTACAGAATACAACTAGTTGCTAATCGTTCAGTTTTCATCTGTGGTCAAGTTCTGTGGAGTAAGGCTATCAATAACAATGGCTAAAACTACAGCTACTCTTACCTAGCAGAGACTTACAGCAAAATAGAAAATCAACAATATGAAGATACTTCCCATTGAACGAAGTGCAATATTAGAAGAACGTAGGTAGGTAGCATGGCTAACCTTAAGTTCTGGTGCTTTGCTCCTGTTATAGTACATCATCCAGCACAAGAGCTAGATATAGCTACCAAAGGGAACTATCAAGAGAAACTTCTAGCTTTTGTTAGTCTACTAGATAACTATTGGCCTAGACAACACGGTTTTAGATCTTCCTAATTGTAATGAAAGTTATAAGCATTGTACTTACTAGGACAGCCTCTACACCCCACAGCTCACTTGTAGATCTTGGGTATTTCAACACAGGGCGGACAAGTGAATAGGATTTCTCTATTTGTTATTTAAAATTAACTTGAAGCTTCCTGTGAGGATAATTACATGGGTCTTAGCTACGAGATAATATTGGTGTTCATTATTTTAAATTTTAAAGTTCAGTGGTGTTCTTAGTGGCTGTGGTCCACATGGGTACAGCATTGTTTACTTCTTTTTGGACATGTCAATCCAAAAGAGTTATTTGTTTAAAAAAAATGTTTTGGTTATTCTAATAATCATTTTTCTCATACTAGACACACAAGTGGAAGTTCGTACTTGAATGTTTATAACTTTGGCCCAGCTTTGGTCAGTCATGGATTGGAGAAGCCTGTGCTGAATGACAGGTCTTCCCCCATGACCGGGCTATATAGTAGCTAGCTAATATAGGCCAGCTGACAGGTCTTCCCCCATGACCGGACTAGTAGCTAGCTAATATAGGCCAGCTGACAGGTCTTCCCCCATGACCGGGCTAGTAGCTAGCTAATATAGGCCAGCTGACAGGTCTTACCCCATGACTGGGCTAGTAGCTAGCTAATATAGGCCAGCTGACAGGTCTTCCCCCATGACCGGGCTAGTAGCTAGCTAATATAGGCCAGCTGACAGGTCTTCCCCAATGACTGGGCTAGTAGCTAGCTAATATAGGCCAGCTGACAGGTCTTCCCCAATGACTGGGCTAGTAGCTAGCTAATATAGGCCAGCTGACAGGTCTTCCCCCATGACCGGGCTAGTAGCTAGCTAATATAGGCCAGCTGACAGGTCTTCCCCCATGACCGGGCTAGTAGCTAGCCCAGCTGACAGGTCTTCCCCCATCACCCGGCTAGTAGCTAGCTCCAGCTCTTTCCATTGCAATCCATATGACCTTCACATTCGAGTAGCCAGTGGCAATGCCGCTTTATAAATGTAAGATGCACAACTATATAATTATACAGTGAGGCAAACTATCGGTTTAATGTCAGGAACTGCCTCCCGATCAGTACACTCTTAATAAGTCAGTCAATATGTCCTATTCAGACCATAAATCCCAGTCAGTTTCACAACTCCATCTAGAAGGCAAACATAAACTACTGCAGCTGCCAAGATTGGAGGAGAACCAAATTTAATTCACTGTGACTGAAGAAATATCCACATTTTGTTAAATGGCCAGATCCTGAAAATGCCCGATATATTGAACGCAGGAATGGTTTCAACATCTGGAAGCAAGAATAGCTACTTGTACTGCCATGAATCCCAAATAAACTATATCTCAAACACGTTTATTGACCTGAAATTAATAGATTTGCTGTCTAAGGTTGCAGTAAAACACCATAAGCATTTGAGTTCAAATTTCTTCTGCCAGAAAAGAGCCTGCACATCCATGTACCCTGCATTTCAGTCACCAAAATTTTGGCATGTCTGCAGGATATTTTCCTGACCTTGTCCATAATATTTCACTGTATGATTGCCTGTAATTTTTCAAAAAGGCTACTTGCTGAAGCAGTGACTCAATCTTTTGGGGGGAAAAGCTCCCAAAATGAAGGGCAAAGGACATATGGCATGTGGTAAAGGGACAATCATAAAGAAGAAGCCTGTCCTGAATCCGTGACTGTTGTCCTCACTATAAATTTAATGCTTGTCACAAATCTTGTCTGTTGACTACACATTAGCATTTGATTATGTCACGAACATGAGATGGTCATCTTCTAAACATTAAGAAGGGGCTACACGCAGTGCCAGTTTTTGACAGGTTGGGATTAGCAGGATGCCAGACAACTAGAGTTTAAGGAATTGTATTATACTGCCGGCGATGGAGTTAATTTCAAGTGACCAACTGATTCACTAAGGGAGAGACAAAAAGGCCCCAAATCTGGACTTGAGTTTGAAGAGTTTTTACTATCAACTGCCATAAGATAAAGGAAATGTCTTGGCTACAAAATTATGAAATAATATACATGTGTAGTCCGCCATTCTTTTGATGGGGACCTACGTCCCAGTTCCAACACTGGGCACCTCGATTCCAGTTCCAAATATTGGGTACATCGACCCCAGTTCCAACATTGTGCACCAGGACACCTGTTCCACTGTTGTGCACCTTGACCCCAGTTGCAATATGGGCATCTACGTCCCAGTTCCAACACAGGACACTTCGATTCCAGTTCCAAATATTGGGTACATCGACCCCAGTTCCAACATAAAGCTTCACAACCTCAAAAGTAATTTCAAGGTTCAGCTAATGACAGACTTTTGTGCCACTCTTTCCCTTATAGAAACATGGACAGATTGGAGTAAAGAAGGGCATAAGGAAGCTTCTTGTTGTGGGATGATGCCAAGCGCTAGCATTGAAGGTAATAAAAAGTTAACTAAAATTAATGATTTATTTCGAACATGTATAGCTAGCTGGATAGAGCTAATAATAAGGCATGGTATATAGTAAGAGCTCTCATTTTACTGCAGCACTTTCTCATTAGTAAGCATAGTTATCTTTTCTGCATAAGCTCTCTCTTGCCTGTGAAGCCAGCTTTTTTACCACTAACTGCTCTAATCTACTGTTGTTTTCTGGATTGTTCCCTTCACCACCCAACCATAGTTGAGCAAAGTAAAGCCTCGGTGGGAAGTTGGATGGTAAACTTGGTATTGCCAATGTGGTTCATGTTTGTGGTGACATTGTTCGGCTGTAAAAAATACGAACGGGCTAAATAATGCCAAATAGGGAAGGGTCATCATATGAAGAGGACAATTGACAAAACCACCACGATTGATAGCTGGAGGAAAGAAAAACGGCTGAACAGGCAAGTGAGAATGGCACCACTTATGCAGGAGGAGATCTATGCTTATAATAGAAAAACAAGGTTCAATACAGTGGGTTTAGTACGGAATACGGAGGTATTTGAACTTGTGATAAATACAGGAGCGGATATCGCTAGAACCACTCTTTTCGATTTTGAGCTCCTCAAATATACCAGTTATCTGTGGTGAATGTTGCTTCTGCTATTCCTGTTTTTCATCATGCTATATCCCATTACATTGACCTACCAATTGCTGCCACCACTCAGTGTCTTATCAGGTGCTTGCACGTAATTGTACAAAATAGTAGTAGCTTTACTGATGTTAGTAGGTCGATTAGCGTCTGTAAGAAGACTTGACCTTATTGCATTTCTTTGCAGATATGCATGAGTCTTCCAGTGAGCAATACAGCTCTCCTTTCTTGCATCACTTCCTTCCCCTCATACCCATTCAATTTGTCGTTCCGTAGGTCGATTTCCTCTTCCCGTATGCCTAGCTCCTGCTCAAGTAATTTAACTTTTTACCTAGGCCCTGTATCTTCTCTGGTTCTACTGGCATACCTGCTTTATTGCATGTCGCAAACACATTTGCTTGACACTCTCTAGCCTCCACCTTCACCATGGTTATAAAATTGTCCATGTACTGGGCCATAAAATATGCTCCATTACTGCTTTTGCAGTGCATCTGCCACTGTCGCAAACAACAGTGGGACCGAGCGCAAGCCAAAAAGGTAGCATCTTGTCAACATAATACCTCCTTCCACATCCTATCGAGCAGCAATTGGTCCTATGGTTAGACAGACACCTATCTATTCTTGATCTCTGTCTTTGCTAACAGTCCTCCCTTCCCATTTGGATCTACTACTGTCACATAGCTCAGGCTGCAGTGTTCTTTGCAAATGCCATCTTTCACACTAGAGAGGACAAGTCCAGAATTAGCCTTCGTTTGCCTGGTTGCTGGAACCCACATTCTCAACACAACCAATTCCCGCCCAAATATGCCACTACCACCTTCCACACTCATGGCCACACCCAAAACATTCAGCATAAACACTAGGGTGCACCCATGCCCATAGTATCTCTCTGCCTTGCCAGCTACTTTGTACCAGAACTTGGTGACATACACCACCCATGCATGGTGCTCTATTAATGCTCATTATCCATTGCAGTGCATAAGCCACAGCTATCAACAATAATGGGGCTTGAGTGCGAGCCTAAAGGCTCATGTATGCCATGAGCTCTAGTATCATGTGCTCCGGTTGTTGCTGGCTTGCCAATGCCTTATTGAGGCATAGCACTGTACCCATGTGGTATCTGGGTAGTATAATTGTTGCAGCAAAGCTTCAGCCAGGACTACATTGACTTGGTCCTCCTAGTCTGATGAGGCTGCTGGTACTCATGTGGGAGATCAGCAAATCTGTGTATTTGATAGTATGTGGCCATGTTTTTTCAGTACGATGACCAGCCTGTTACTAGAAATAAAGCTCCCCCCCCCACTTATTTGCCCAATACATGTGCTATCTCTTAAAAGCTTCCACACTCGCCCCATCCCCCCCACCCCTCCTCCCCAGGACTTAGATTGGGTCTGACACCACTCCCACCACTGACCTTGCATGTGTATATGCATTTGCTCTACACTGGGACCTCATTCTGCTTGCCATTTTTGCCTTGGCACATGGAAAACCCCATTTTCTTGCTTTCCCTTGCAGCTTTACTTTTTCACACCGCCTTAATAGGCCTTGCCCTCTCTTACTTTTTTTGGCCTAGCAAATATGCAGTCCCCCTTCCCAATGCTGATAAAGCCTACTTACTGCTCAATTCATGCCATGCCTACCAAATCTCCATCTACATTATTGCTCTTTATCCTCCTACTTGCTCAGCATGCCCCCCATTACTAACCATGCCAGCCTAGTGAACCTTGCGTACTGGTATCGTTTAGACTCTGTGGGACTAGTTGTCATCCTCCCCCCCCCTTCGGCAAATTTCTAACTCACTTTCCTCAAAATTTCACTTTCCTTCCTTATCTGCAAGCCACTGCAGGAATGACTTCCTTATGTGTATAGTACAACTAATGGTGTGCCCCCACACTCCCTTTGCCTTCCGTATTTCTACATTGAAAAATCTACATGAAAAACACTAATTTTGTCGAGTAGGGCTTCCTCTTAATTAAAAGGGATACTGTCTATATAGCAATTTATTCAGTGAACTGTGCAGAATCGAGAGCTCAAAAGTTGTAAACTTCAAGATTTTGTTGGTGTTTGCATTCTACAATTTAGCCCTCTCATACGAACATAAAAATGAAATCCTCCTCTAGTGGTTGTATTGATTTAGCAATCACAGTTATTGCAGCTACTTAAGACTTGATGCTGACTGTAGCACTAAAACTAGTTGTTGTGGGGCGATCCACTTAACATTATAACTTGCAGTTTTAAAACAAATAAATGGCTGGCAAAAGAAAAACACCACTAGAAAAGCATATTGATGGGGCGAGGATCACAGCATGAATTTATCTACTTTTTAACAAAACCATGACCATGAGGTCAGTGGCCCCCCCACACACATCCCCATGATCTAGTCCCAATATATATACTTAAATGTCAATATTTGCCAGCCATATATAAACATTTGGTAGTTTTTGTGCTACTCCTACGCACTAATTACAAAACTTATTGTAGCTAGTGTTTTTAATATTTTTTTATGCAAACACAAAACAGTTGCAGATGATATGAATAATGAGACCCAAATGGGAAAAGTTTCAAGACGAGTTTAAAATGTGATGTTGTGGAGGGGGATCTGCATCTCATGAGCAACAGAGTACAGCTTGCTGTAACAACACTTATATTTTACAACTATCAAGCATTTTCCAATCAGGGGCTACAATTGCAGACAATTGAAGCACTTGATTTCCCCCTAATCCGGCTTGGCCTTGGCTACACTTATGAAACATAAAAAAAGAAGAAGATAATTGTCCTCAATGAACTCCGTTTACATAGTAACATTACAATAACCTTCTCAATAATCAACTTGAAGTTGTATTCTCTCAACTTTTCGACTAGATGCTCTAGACTTTTCGATAATCAACTTTCATTTACCCAATCTTCAAACAAATGTACATACAGTGAAGTGTGCAGAATATACGGATCATAACCACAACCTCCCCTCCCCTTTTTCTCATCAGCTATGGCCACTTAATACAGAACTGTAGCACTGCTTTTATGTGTGGTGGAAACCTTGTACTAAGGGAAGACAGTTGCATTTTTAAATTGGTATATACCAGTGGCTAGAGGAAGCCCTCTATTCATCAATGACTGCTTTCATTAGGCGTTAAAATGTAAGTACGCGGTCAGCACTTGGGTGGAAAATGATTTTTAACAAAATTCATTTTCCACCCGCGCGCTTGAATGAAAGCAGTCATTGAATAGAGGAGGGCTTCCTCTAGCCACTGGTGCCAATTTTAGGTCTTTAGCACTTAGCAATTTGGTGTGGAGGTTGCAGGCATTCAGGTTTTGAGTTCCCTCCACTTTAGGTCTAGTAACTATAGTTATACCTATGAAACATATTTTAGTATCAAAGAGAGACCTATCGTTTGAGCTATATATCAAGTCCATATACCATGAAGTTTGCAGAATCTACAGAGCTCTAAAGTTGTTACCATAAGTTAAAAAAACAAATAAAAAATTCCCCTTATGTCTGTGGTAATTAAGTATTTGCAGGAACTCATGCATGTGAACATGTGCTTTTGTGTAGAGTATTCTTATTGGTTGTAATATATCATGTGACCAATCTCGAACAGGTGGGCTACATAACCTTGAAGGAAACCTGGAGTTTGACAAATATTCCAACATGCAGTTCTAAAGACCAAGCAAAAGAAAAGGATAGCATATTGGATGGGGTAGATAATAAATAAGGACCATAACAATAATGTGTAGGAAGACATCATAACAAAACCACCTGTTTAGAGCTGGCCAAATACTTCTTCCCCTGGCGACTATATAAGATTGTGAGCTCAATTAGTCAGTTTGCAGCTGCAAATATCATATTGCTGATAATCGTGTCAGTATTGAAGTATATAACAAAACACTGATGACGACAAAAACATTAAGGGGGGAATGTCAAAATGCTAATTTTCACTTTTTTAACAACTATTTTAAATGGTGTATCTGCTCATATTGAAGTCATATTCCAAGTTTCAGAACATTTGAAGATTCTATGATGCAGTTACGACAGCTTTTGCACTCACTATTTTCATTAGAAACCCAGCAAGTGTGAAGAAGAATCGCGTCGCATTAGATTAGAAGAATTTCCACATATTTCTCCCTGATTTCTCACCCAAACTCCATAATTTATATATCACCAGAATGCTTATTGTGTGCCCTTTAACCTAAAGTATTTTATTTTCACTGTTATGAGAATGTGTTGGGTATAGACCAGCATATCTGCAGGTTTGTATGGGACCCCCCCCCCCCCCCCCCCCCCCCTCTCCTGCGGTGCATTATCATACCGATTCAAATATTTTAGGTGAAACTACTACATGCACTCTTACCATAAACCACCTATATAGCAGCCACTTAGCATTATTAATGGATTTTTAATTCGAGGACTGGCTGACACTTTGGCATAAAAAAGATCTATGACAAAAGTTAAATACATCACTAAATAGCTTATCTTCTAAGCTACATTTTGGTACAAAAATTATGTTGATGGAGGGTAGTGGGTGGAAGTTATGGTTGGTATTGTCGAGGTGTATTTTTTTGACATTATTCCCCCCCCCCCCTTTCATGGATAACTTTACACAGGGTTTAAAAAAAAATTATATCTTTTCAGAAAAGCAATGAAGTACCTAGCAACCATAGTCCACGAGAAAGCCCCTGCTTATCGTTGCACCCAATCATGGTTGCTATGCAACAAACCACAGTGCCATGAATATAATTATAATGTGTTGACACCTATATTTTCTATACAAAGATATGCTACATGTTACAATTTGATATTTAGATATATATAATACTGAATTCAGCAAAAATATGATATAATAAGCATTTATATTACATATACCTATAATAATAGCTAACCAAACACAGCCAATATTTAGATATTTAGATGTAAACACAATATGATGTAGAAGGGGATACCACATACTGAGATGATGAAGGGCCTGGGGGAATTGTAGTAACTTGACTTGTTGTACTGTGTACTTTGAACTATGTATATGATTCATGCATTGACGCGCCATGTCATGTGATTATGAGGCGGGGCGTGAGCCACGCCCGACCAGTTAGTTAGCCAATCTATCTCATGCTGTTGCTGTGACTATTTCTCTATCCATGCATTTGCTCAGCAATACTTGCAAGATAGGAAGTTGACCCACGATATTACATTGGCGACGAGGATGGCCGTAGCTCCAATCTTCGGGAAAGTTGGAGAGTATCAGCCAGAGAATGAAATTTTTAATTTTTTCGCTCCTACCTTGAGCGAGTACAGCTGTTTTTCTCAGCCAACGAGGTGCCTGACGCGAAGATGGTTCCCGTTTTCTTTAGTGTGTTAGGAAGCAAGACATACTCGCTGCTGAGAAGTTTAGTGGCTCCCACTCTTCCACAGGATAAATCTCTTGAAGATTTAGTGACGGTTCTTAAGAAACACTTCGAGCCAAAGCCTCTTGTGATTGCAGAGCGGTTTCATTTTCACCAACGCTCGCAGAATATGGGTGAGTCTATCTCGGAGTATGTGGCTGAACTCAGGAGGCTTACTGTTCACTGCAATTATGGCACTCATCTTGAGGAGGCATTACGGGATCGTCTAGTGTGTGGCATCCGGGACTTGCGCACCCAGAAGAAGCTCCTGGTCATTGATGCGCTCTCTCTAGCTAAGGCCATTGAGATTTCACATGGGGAGGAGGCTGTGAACAAGAATGCGGAAACCCTAAAAGGAAGAGAAATCACCGTGAACGCTGTCATGACGCCATGTTACCGTTGTGGCAATAATTCCCACGAACAGAAAGACTGTCGTTTCCGAAATGCTGAATGTCATAACTGTGGGAAACGGGGTCACATTGCTCCAGTGTGTCGGTCTAAGGGAACGTCTCGACCACGACGGTCAAATCTACGCGTAGTCAGTTCGGATTCACAACCGTCTCATCAGAGGAAATCACCACCCGTTACACGATATGTTACCGTTGCCAAGGACGATCACGATCTGAGAGTTGATTCCCAAGGAACACAGGACACTGAATACCTGCCATTACATGCTGTGATAGGAGCAGCCTCGCACTGATCTATGGCGTCCGTAAATTCCATGCTTACTTATATGGCAGAAAGTTTACTTTGATTACTGACCATAAGCCTCTCACAACCATTCTAGGGCCCAAGAAGGGTGTGCCAGCCGTTGCGGCTGCCCGGTTGCAGAGGTGGGCCATACTCTTAGGAGCCTATAACTATGACATTGTCTTCAGATCTACGACGGAACATGGGAATGCTGATGCTCTCTCACGCTTGCCACTGCCGGAAGGTGAATTGGAGCACCCCTCGGAGACTACGCTGTGTAATATACGTCAGATAGAGATGCTGCCACTGACCTCTCAGGAGATAAGGAGGGCCACTCAGCGAGATCCTGTTCTAAGCAAGGTGCTTTCCTACAGTCTCAGGGGTTGGCCAGGTCGTGTACCCAAGGATCTACAGCTCTACCACAGAAAGATGGCAGAACTCTCTGTGGAAGATGGCTGTTTGTTGTGGGGAGGACGTGTGGTAATTCCTATCAGTCTGAAGCAGATGGTCCTGACTGAGCTACACAGAGAGCACATGGGGGTATCACGCATGAAGGCATTGGCTCGTAGTCATGTTTGGTGGCAGGGACTCGACAAGGATTTAGAGTTAATGGGAAGGTCTTGCCGTGCTTGTCTAGCAGTGAAGCAGTCACCTGCAACCGCACCGTTGCATCCCTGGATCTGGCCTGACCGTCCCTGGCAGAGGATTCATGTTGACTTTGCAGGACCGTTCCTCGACAAGTCCTTCTTCATTGTGGTGGATGCTCACTCTAAATGGGCTGAAGTAGTCGAGATGTCACAAACCACCACTGCTCGAACCATTACAGCCCTGAGGCACATGTTTGCCATGCACGGGATACCTGAACAGATTGTGTCTGACAACGGCCCGCAATTCATCTCAGCTGATTTTTTTGAGGAGTTCGCTAGGACAAATGGAATCAAACATTCACAGTCCTCACCTTATCATCCAGCCTCTAATGGTGAGGCAGAGAGATTTGTAAGGACCTTCAAGGAGGCCATGAAGACTGGAAAAGGGGATGGCCTTACCCTAGCCCATCGGTTGGATAACTTCCTTCTCACATATCGCACCACTCCACACACGACTACCGGCGTTCCACCATGTGAATTACTGATGAAGCAGATCTTACGTACCAGATGGGACCTCCTGAGGCCAGATGTGGAGCGACGAGTCCGTTGGCGTCAATCCCGGCAAAAAGAGGGGCATGATCAACATGCCCGGTTGAGACCGTTCTCCATTGGTCAGTCTGTCATGGCTAAGAATTTTCATGCTGGGACAGCTTGGATACCAGGAGTTATTGTGCAACAGCTGGGACCTCTGACCTATGTGATTGATGTCTCAGAGGGCAGGCTGTGGAAGCGTCATGTGGACCACATAAAGGAGTATTTGAGGCAACCTCCTCTTCCTGAGCCTGAGAGGATAGGGGATACTGATCTGCGTATGCTCTCTCCTGAGGTTTTAGAACCAACCTCTGGCATGCTATTGGAACCTCTGTCCCCAGATGGGCCTGAGGAGGGGAGTGAATTGAGGCCTGACAATCCCTCACCACTACCCACCACGTCGAGTGTCAATTTGCCTAGTCCACCGACTCCGTCGAGAAACACTGCGGTCGATTCATCTTCACAAGTGTTCGATTCACCTTCCTCACAAAGTGTTACACCACGCCATTCACCAGTTGCTCGATCATCTTATCCAACTCGGTCACGCTCCCGGCCAGATTATTATAACGTTAAAACCTGGTGAGGGAGGAGTGTAGTAACTTGACTTGTTGTACTGTGTACTTTGAACTATGTATATGATTCATGCATTGACGCATACACAATAGCCATGTCATGTGATTATGAGGCGGGGCGTGGGCCACGCCCGACCAGTTAGTTAGCCAATCTATCTCATGCTGTTGCTGTGACTATTTCTCTATCCATGCATTTGCTCAGCAATACTTGCAAGATAGGAAGTTGACCCACGATATTACAGGAATACATTTGGACGAGCGGGTGCAGCAGCCACGCTACTCTGGACCCCTATATCAGCATCAAATGACTTCACCAGCATCTATATGAAAGGAGAAATCTGCAATTACTTTCAGTCAGTGACCTCTAAGCCTAGCTGCACCACTACCCATCTGTCAGTGTCCTGCTATATCTATAGCCTCACCATATACTTACTCTATGCCCTATTGATAGCCCTGTAGCCATAGTCAAACCCTAGTTCTATAGCTAGACACACCCCTTCTTAGTAATCTCAAAACCCAGAAACATAGGAAAAAAAAAGTCCCAAACAACTATTGCAATATCATATTATTTGTAAGATCTATTTTGTCTACACTTACTACTCACCTTGGGACTATTCTTGGTTCTCCTCAGCATCTGTAGAGACACTATCATCGACAAAAGGCGCTACGGCTACCACTAACTATAGGCTCAGAAATGACAGCTCTACTCAGAGCTGCTACTTCCTTAGGAGCTACAACTCTTTCTCCATGGTACGCATGGACCTCTTCTCCTTCGTTGCAACTGGATTCGTTCTCAGAGAGACCAAAATCGCTGTTATAGCACATTGACAAAATATCGCTCACAGTGAACTTGGAATCGATTTTTACTTCAAGTTTGACGTCATGGCTACCTTGATTACCGAAGTAGTACATCAACGATATTAAATATGTAGCTAGAGCAACTATCTGGGCATGCACTGGTATAATCAGTATGCGTGTAGCTGCAACGGTCGATCTGTAATTAATATTTTTGCGGAATTAGTTTGCTCTCGCGTCATATGACGCTTACATCCACGCAAGGGTTAAAGCAATAATTATATATATATGTTGGGGGAGGATCCAAAGACCCCACTCCACTCCAAGATTCATGGAAGAGAACAGGCATTATAAAAAAAAAACCCAGTCTATCCACGAAAGGGTTAAAGCAATAATTATATATATATGTTGGGGGAGGATCCAAAGACCCCACTCCACTCCAAGATTCATGGAAGAGAACAGGCATTATTAAAAAAACACCAGTCGTCTTCATCCTCGCAACCGCCAACCTTGATGAAACCACTGGCTGGTATTCAACACATCTTCTGCACCACCTATAGTGCAGTCTGGTGCTTAGCGTTACTCTTTGCTGAAAAGATCCATATAAAATTACATAATTGAAATTATGATTCCAAAATAAATACAAAATGTTCAACAGTGATGACCGAATCAACCTTCACATTAGAATGCAAAAACCAAAGGAGGAAAAACAAACAAACAGAAATGTGCATAGGTCAGGAATTAGTCGATCAAGCTTTCTTTAAGCATCATAAGTGAGTCTTTGAGCTTCTTCTCTCTTCCTCCCTTGGGATGTAGACAATCCTAGAGAGTAATTTCACATAATACACATATATAAGTCTATCTGTGTTTTATGTACACCATATACCATGTAGTCAAGGCCCACGACTGCTTAACCCTCCACCTTGAAGTGGTGCTTGCTACATACAGTGGGCACTTGCATCATGACACGTGGAAACAGACACAGTTAATTCTAAATGATGGGCACCTGTAGTTTGCATTCATATCGTTTGCAATGAAGTTCAAAATCTAGTCTAATGATCTTGGAGTGCCTCCCTAAGATCTGTGGCAAGGCAAAATAAACTTTACGTTTCTATTGCGTTGTATTCCACAGAGTAGGGGGTTCCTCTGTGAAATTCACTTTTAACAGATTAGTCTAAATAAAATAAAATTGGTAGGGAGACCTGATGGCTGTATCCTGTCCAGGCCGCAGCATTCGAGCAGCAGGTAGGCTTTGCAGATTCCATCAGCTAATCCAGTATCCAGTCAAGTGGCAAGTGAGCTGTGGTGATGTAGAGAGCTACTGCAGTCAAGTGGCCAGTGATGTAGATAGATGCTGCAGTCAAGCGGCAAGTGAGCTACTGCACACTGAGCATCAGTTAACTGTAGCAATATCTGGATATTGTGTTCCAGTGACAGTTGACTACTGTAGTCGAAAGGCTGGTGAGCTGTGGTGATGTAGAGAGCTACTGCAGTCAAGTGGCCAGTGATGTAGATAGATGCTGCAGTCAAGCGGCAAGTGAGCTACTGCACACTGAGCATCAGTTAACTGTAGCGATATCTGGATATTGTGTTCGAGAGCTACTGTAGTCGAAAGGCTAGTCAGCCGAGGTGATAACAAAGCCACTGGAAGCCATTGCAGTAGTCGAGCCATTCTCCATCTGTAGCATTTCCAGCAGCTGCTTCAAGCGAAGACACAGTCAGCAATGGCGATAACTGAACATTCCAGTGGCGATGACTGAACATTCGTTCAGCTGTGCCGATGTCGAGAGTGACTCTGAGAGCTATTCCGATCGATTTTTCGGTATGTGTTTCGATGGCTCCAATCGATCCTCAGATGCTGTGATGTGGAGGGCTGCTCCAGCAATTCTCAGAGGACAGCAGTCAAGCAATAGTCTCACAAAAAACAACAACAAAAAACTCCTCCCATTTTCTGTGTTTTCGTAACCGCTATATATATTTTTGGACGGTGGGTGCATTGAGCGTCCATTCTAAATAACAGATATATTTTGGCTTGTATATCGCCGGGTAATTTTTTTATACAAAGAATTTGAACTATATACCAATCCATTCTTTTCGATTTACAAAACTTTACTTTAGTTTGACGGGCCAGAAAACAAAAGGATTTTTTTTAAATCAATTATTATTATTATTAAAAATAAAAAAAAGCTGGCGATTGCAACTGCCTTTGTGAATGGTTACTTACCTCTTCCTGGCTTTTGCTACTGTTTCGGGTAGTTCATATTTGTTGGAAAGCTGCACAGGCCCCCCGTGCTTATCACGAATTGCTCTGATTCCTTTGTTCTGGACCAAGGAGGCACCCCAGGATGGAGTTTCATTGCAGACGTAGCGCTCCATAGCTTTTGTTTGCTTACCTAAACGGAGCCGTACCAAACTGCAACTAATTCTAATAGCATTCTAATGATGTGAACAGTTCATTCTTGAAAAAAAAAGTATAGTTAAAAATACAATAAACCAGAAATAATGTCAACATTCAATTGATTAATGAACAGCCAACAGTCTCTCATTATTAACTTTGACATATAATGGGTTCTTACTAAATGTTCCAAGCCTTCAAAAATAGCTTCCCACATGTGAGAAAAATGTGGTTCCCAAAAATAATTATCTCCCGCACGGGAGAAAAATTATCATCCTTCATCTTTGAGAAAAATTTCAATCTACATCTATGGGCACTTATAGTACAAATAAAAAAAGTCCTGGTTCTGTTGCCTTTCAATGGTATTAGTATTACTACGAAGAACAGTAATCGATTAAAAAAAAACAGACCAATAACACGAATATTATGTTGCAACATTTCTCTTTCCAATTTCTTTCTTCCCTTGCACATGCTCATAACAAAATGATGTGTGCAACTCCCCATAGAAGAGATGATCATAGATGAGTGTCTTTGTATAAATTGCTGTTTTGCTGCATTTTTCCACGGTGACGTTTAGTTAATAGTTCTCCTAAAAAATAAATATTTGACCGAAGTTGACTCATCCATATTTTTTTCATCCCCACCCCACTCAATTCTATTCCTACATCATTATACTAACTCATTATCGTCAACCTAAATACGATACTTTTTATCGTTTCATTGTATACTGCTCGGGAAATGAACAAGAAGAAGCCTGAATAATAAGGTAAGTCGGACTGGACTGTTCACAATCAGTTAACAGTACAGTACGTAGCTGATGCTTGAAACTCTGGAATAACAAATCTCATGTTAGCTCTAAATTAACATATTAACAGAAATGTATAGAGGGCATAATATTCAACTACTGCACAGGGCGCGTTGATTCTTTCAAGTTCTAAACAAGAAACAACCTCATGCCTGACCTTAGTGTGACCAAAGCTAAGTTACAATGACATTATGGAGTCGAGAAGAGTCCAGAGGTTTTTGAGGGGTTGAGACTTGCTTGGACAAAAAAGAAGAGACTAAAAGATGTCTCGATGGAAGCTGAAACTTTCAGCAGCCTCTGCAGCAAGTTCAAACCCACAGTTATACACTGGTAGGGAGTCCGTAGCTGGTCCTGCCCTACAGCTACCATGGGACAGCTCACCCCTAAATCTGGCCTTTTACATTCTAACTCCGTATCAACCGAGCCTGCCCTCCAGCATCTTGCTGGTACTGGTGGTTTCAGCGAGCAGATTTCTGGTGAGTTTGTATGTTACAGAGTCCCCTCAGACAGCTCGTCAATGGCAATTGTGTCTCATTCTGTCTGAACTAAAGAAGCTCAGCTGATCCCAATTTAGATTGTATTGGAAAGGTCAATAATCACCTTGTCAGTATTGCTGTCTTGTCCCAGTTTGTTGATCTTGGTAAAATTCCCTGGCTGTAATTCTCGTCTTGGAGTTTCTGAGGGGTAGGTAACAGGCAGGGGTTAGGCACTATGTTGCATGTTGTTTGTAATGAGTATGGTTGGCAACACATACTGATTGACTCTGATGTGTCCACAAGGTTGAACAGGGAATGGGTGTTGCCTGCAAGGTTGATGGGAAAGGGGAGAATTGGGCACAAAACCATGTCTGTAATGTCCAAAACCTCGCCAGTATTTACGTGTACATTCCTCTCCCAACCGCGCCACAGCTGCTGACTACTCATCAGTAACTACTCATCCAGAACTGCACAGATGTGCTTGTTTTGTTGAGTAGGCATTGTCAGTGACTGGAGAGTGCTGAAGGCTATAGAGAAATGCTTTGAGTGTCAGATCTCGAATATGCCTTAGGGTCTTAAACGCTATTTTCGACCACCCACGGTGATGCAATAATTATTCGCATGCAAACTGTCAAAGAGATTACAAACTAGCTTACCCCAAGTAAGAAGTAGGAGGCCCATGAAGTTGCTTAGTTTGCATTAAGCCCATGTCTGCTCCCCAACTAAATCAAGTCATACAAAGCTAACAAGACCCACACACGCAAATCTTCCTCAGGTCTCTTATCCACTGGAAGTGGGAGCTACCCTGAATAGTCCATCCTTGTGAGGATTTACAATGCAGAATACTCCTCGGCTAGCTCTTGCTGTTGACGAACTCGTGCAGCTGGTAGGCAGGTATTTCGTCATCAGCTGGCATTTGCCCCTCCAAGGTATCGTGGACAACTGTTAGTATATACATTGAAAGGTTATCCGCTACAAGGCTACCTGGCTAACGTGTGTGTTTCACGATAGTGGCAGAGGGAAGTAGTCGATCCCTTGCCTTGTTGGTGGCATACCCTCCTCCAATAGTTAGCCTCTAAAATCCACAGAAATGTAGGTATAAAACATTTCATTTCTATCAGCTGCCTAGCTTCAAATGTCTATACCTCCCTCCCAATAATTAATAAAGTTCGTAGGTTTAAAATATGTATGTTCTTTTTATTATTTGGGACGATTGGAAAATGCAAAACATGCGACATTGCATGTACGTTGGTCTGCAATGCAAGACCAAAAATATTGTAGGTGTCAATTCCACCTGGAAACAGTCAACTTTGGGATCAGGTAGGAGTCAATCACAATGACTGTTCCAGCTGTATCCAATGCTTCTGGGGTATTTTTCTTGACAAAGTGTCTACGTGCTAACTGATCACATTAACTGATTTAAAACAAGATCAAATGCCCAAACTATCATTTCCTAAAAGAAGCCAAGCCCAAGTTACTTGGTCTTTCGTGACAAATCATGGTCATAAGCTAGTTATCTAGCTAGTTCTATTACAATGCTAGCTATTACCTTTATTACTCAAACTTATGTAGCCAAGGTAATAATAGATTTTGCTGGATCACAAAAGGCAGCTACAGCATATTCCAAAGGATATCTGACAGCTAAAGTGTTTTTACCCAAAAGCATGTCTATAGCCTTTAGCTCCTTATGTTTGCATAGGGTATTGCTAACACAAGGAGCTAACAGAGAAAAAGGAATTGCTAACAGAGTAGCGGAGATCAATGGTGCGCTCCTAGGCTTTAGCTACATACCCTTATGTTGCAGTGATACTATTTAAAATTAGGTTGTCATCGTACAGCAAATCTCAGCTGTGCCAGTGCCAAATGTTTATTAGGGTCATAACCATTGTTCTGTCAGCAAAATTTATAATTAGTGCCTAGAAATGTGGTAACCAGCACAAGGTTCTTCTTGTATCCTGTTCTTCTAAGAAGCAGAGCCATCACAGAAGGTAAGATGAACTAGCTGTTCAGTGCTAGGTAGCAAATGAACAACGAAAAATAGCTATTGACTTCCTAATTAGTTGACTTCCTAATTAGAAGCTCAGATGAGGAGTCCTAGTTACTTTGTTCTTCATGACCAATTATGACCATGAGCTAGGTAATGCTAGCTGTTAGTTTTAATGTAGCTAAAGTCATTCTATCCAAATAATGTCAACTGAGTTTGTTGAGAGTAATAGTAGATATGAACTGGTTTCATGATAATTTTCATCTTGTCTCCAAAATACAAGAAGAAATTCTCTGGACAAGGAAACTCTGTAAAAGCCAGTTCTTCAAATGAATTAATGTGATAAGGTTTGTGAAATCAGGAACACATTTAGAGGATTGAATTGGTGGGAGGAGCTGAAAATGAGTGTAGGGGGGCGACTGAACAAGTGTGATGGGAGTGTAGCTGAAAACAATATTGAGAAGTGGTATATAGTTACGTTCTTTAGAATGCAAAGAAGCTCCACTGCCACTGGGCTAAACGTAGTTACAAATAAAAAATGAAGCATCGGCTCGTCCATTGTCCGAGTTGTCACTTGGTAGCTTGTAAAGTGCTCCAGAAAAAAAAAATGGGTCAGATGGTAACCTGCAAACAGTTCTTCATAGTAAAATGGTATATAAAGATTGAAATGACAGTTGCTCATAAAAAGAAGCTACCCGCATAAATGCACCGCCAAAGAGCAGTGAGTTAGCGCACTAGCACGAATGCATTACTGATGGTCTGGAGTTAAGGCTGTTCCCCTTGCTTTCTTGTTGATTTTTTCCTTTTGATTTGATTTACTTTTGATTTGATTTAATATCTTATAAATAAAAGTATAAAACCCATTCCATCTCTAAGTGAAGACGTTGGAGTGGGCACGACAGTTTGTGGGAGAGGCCTCTGATGGGTTTGAAGATGTCATCTGGAATTCGAAACAGGGGTAAGAAGGGCTTGGGAAACTGTGGCTGTGGCAACGTGCAGAAGTACATCAATTCGAAGAGTCATTCTTCGCTTTATCGAACCGGAGGGTGGGCAGCTACTTGTTAGAAGTTGTATATTGTTTGTTGCATCTTTGATTTACCTGTCCTACATACTCCTCTTCTGTCCTTGTATTTATAATTATGGTACAAACAAAATCAACTCCTGAGATCTCAAAACTGCAAATTTGGAAAAATGGTGTGTCTACTGAAGAGTGTTGCTTATGCTTTAACCAATGACATCTTCTTCATGTTGAGGAGGTGCATCACAGCAGCCATTCAGACTTATCACATCAAATACTGTGGCCCATCCACCTTGTTGGTCAGAATGCTCAGCATATCTGACTCCCCCCCCCCCCTGCCATAGTTTACCTCCATCAGAGAGAGAAGGAGGATATGGATGATTTCATGCTCAAAGAAGTTACTCATATCTCCATACCTTTTATTCACGACTATACATAATCTGGAGAATAGTGTCACATCATCTTTTTGCAGTGATTTGTCCTGTCTTGGTCTTTGCCTTGGATGTTGGACAACTAAATAGAGCAAGGGAGTTCTCCTTAACCCTTTGATGTGGAGAGGGCTCGATCGCGTGTACCCCCTAAATGTGGAAAAACCACTATAGTGGCTTTAACTGAGCATGCTCTGTAATTATTGCAAGCTAAGCAATTTTTGTAATAATTGTCAACCATTTTGTTGAGTAGCTCAAGTTGACCTTAGTGGACTTTGCTTCACTGCTTGTGGACCTTGCTATTCCAAGTTATAGGCTAGAACACAAACAAAGGTTTGGAACTGATTCAAAGAAGAAAAGCTCATAGTAGGTATGTCAGTATACTCAGCTAATGTATAAATTTAGGTGATAAGATGTATATCCATTTTGCTAGCAATACTTACACTAGCATCTATTAACTATAGTTAGCTTGCTATCTACCTAGTTGCTATGCTAGCTGCTATAACTGCTAGTAGCTATGCTAGCTGCCATAACTATATAGCTAGCTAATAGCTATGCTAGACAAACTAACAGTAAATAATGAATAATGTTTTTTTAATTTTTAGAATGGCAAGTTTGCCATTCAATAGAGATGAGGTCCTTGAAATGTTGGAAGGAAGTGACTGGGAAAATTCTTCTGATGAAGAAGGTGGTATGGATATTGAGGATGTAGGTATATATCTAGATCCCCTGGACATAGAGCAAATGGACATGGAACCACCTACTTGTGTGCAGACGTTACCATCAGTATTGTCCTCACCTTCCTGCTCACCTTTGCTGTCTCCTTCAACTTCTCAATCTACACATCCTCCACCAGAATATCAACTCCATACATCTACGCCCTTCCAACCCCGTGCGCATGCTGAACCTGTGGGACCTACCACTATTCTTCCGTCGTCCGCCAGTCCAGTTGATTTCTTTTTGCTGCTGTTTGCTGCAGACATCTTACAATTGATTGTTGATGAAACAAATCGTTATGCTCAACAGAATCCTCCTGGGGATCGCTATAAGTGGTATGACACATGCATTGATGAAATGAAGCTTTTTCTGGGCATGATCATTGCTATGGGTGTACACAAGCTACCAGCATACACTGACTATTGGTCTAGTGATGTGTACTCTTAGGGGTACCTAGTATTGTTAGTGGAATGCCCCTTGACAGGTACAAAGTTATGCTGAAATGTTTGCATTTGAATGACAACACTACTTATAAACCACGTGATGTTCCAGGTTATGATCGATTACATAGGTTACGTCCTTTACTCACTCAAGCTGGCAATATTTTTTCCCATTTGTACATACCAAATCGAGATATCATTGTTGATGAAGCTATGATTGGCTTCAAGGGTAGAAGCAGCATAAAGCAGTACTTGCCTATGAAACCAACAAAACGTGGCTATAAAGTCTGGTCTCTTTGTGATTCATACAACGGCTACTTGTGCAAGTTTGAAGTGTATACTGGACCTGACACTGGCTTAGTCAAGGATGGAGGAGGGTTGGGGGCATCTGTTGTAAAAAAACTAACCACTCCATTCCGAGGCAAAAATCATTGTGTCTACTTCGACAATTTCTTTTCTACAGTACGTCTTGCTAAAGAGCTCCTTCAACATGATATTTACTCATGTGGGACAGCTAGATCAAACAGAAAAGCATTCCCCGTCACTTTGAAGAATGAGAAGCAAAAAAGAGGTGAGTTCAAATCTGAGTTGTGTGAGAATTCAACTGTAGAGTGCATTGTTTGGCAAGATAAAAAACTTGTTTACTTTATAAATACCATTTCTGACCCTAAAGATCATAGTCAAGTGAAACGTAGAAACAAAGATGGTACCCAATCTCTTATTGACTGTCCTGGAGCAGTAAAACTCTACAATTCAAACATGGGAGGAGTTGATTTGGCAGACTTCAAGAGAAAGATCTACTCATGCAGTAGAAAGGCAGGAAAATGGTGGCACAGGATTTTCTATTTTGTGGTGGATGTATCCATTGTGAACACACACATTTTGCAAGCTCTAACTCCCCATCAGCCACGTATGAATCAAAAGGAGTTTCGTGTTGAACTTGCAAGAGAGTTGTTGGCATGTCACAATTCACGCAAAAGCAGAAAAAGAGGACAAAAGAGTTTTGAAGGATCGCCATGTACTAAACTAAAGGAGGACCATTACCCTGATAACATTCCTAAGGCTCTCCAGTGTCGTGTGTGCAGCATGGCAAAAATACGTAAACGTACGTCTTATGGTTGTAAGAGTCGCAATATTTCTGAACCAGTTCCACTCTGTGTTGTTCCATGTTTCGAGTTGCACCACACAAAGTAGTAATTTACATAACAATTTTTGTTGACATCATATACAGTTATACGTTAATTTAGTTATACGTAGAACGTGTGTGCATCTGGTGTTAAACTGTTTGAATCTTTATGAAACTTGGTCATTGATGTATTCTTATGGTAAGGATTAAATAGTGAAAATCACAACAAAAATATAATGTTCGTCCACATCCAGTAGACAAGCCACTGGCTCATGATAGTGTTTGTGGTCGGATAGTGTTTGTGGTCAGTTAGCAATGACTTGATAGGTAATGAATTGCTCCCAATCCACTGTTTCCACAGGGCAGAGGGTACTAACAACTGATTAAAGGCACGATGCTGGCTGAGCGTTGCATTGCGTGTAGTCAATTGACTTTGACCGTCGAATCACACTCAACAAAGATGGACACTGATTGGTCCGACGTTGCGTTTCAGACGCTGGATTACATTTCCCCCCCAATCGAGCGTTTGAAATGCAGCATCGGACCGATCAGAACATCGCGTGGCGGCGGCGGCTCGGGTCAAAGGTCAATTGACAACACACAACACTTGGCCAGCATCGTGAACCACTCTTAACTGAGGATACTGCACATATTCATTGTAAATGGTTGAGGCTATGTAGGAAAGGATTGCTCATCTCAGAGATGAGCATGAAGCAGATCAAGGGTTTGCTCTTTGAATGTCCTCCGTGTTGACTGTACCACCTCATGGTATTGATTTTCCTCTTCTGAAGTGTACTCCTGAAATTCTTGAAACAGTTGTGCTTGCTCAGGTCTAGCTATTATCCACTATTTGATTCTCAGGCAGTTACACTGCACCTCCTTTACCTTTCACGAAGTCATTATTTTGTTCATGAGCCAGAATCGCTTGGTTATCTTTGAAACAATCCAGTGGCCTTTGTCGTTGAATTAATCATTAATCTTGGATGACTGGAGATAGGCTCTGTAGGGGTACTGGAATCCATCTAGCAGAGTTTTGATTATCAAGGAAAAAGAACCAACCAACCAAAGCCTACAGCGATTCCACATACAGGGAGAAGTTTCGTTCCCTGCAGGCCTGCTAAAAAAACCAGACCAAGTATTTCCACCTTGAGGATGGTATCCCAATATTGAAATGTTGGTGGAACGCTTGCTAATCATATCATGTCTCCACGTTGCTTTGGCTTTCTCATCATGTGGTCCTCCGTCAGTTTGTATGAAAGCATACTACTGGAAATAAACCATTTACTTGGTGGACATGTCTAGCTGGGGAGCTGAAGCATCCTGCTCGAGTTTCGCCAGGGCCAGAGTACTAACTTGGTGGACATGTCTAGTTCTGGGGAGGTGGGATGCCTTGGTGAAGAGTCAGATATTCCAGAGGAGGCGATGCCTGCTTGGGCGAGTGCAGTGGCTGACCCAGATGCCTTTAAGCTGTACCCAAATTTTTTCCACATTGCCATATCAATATGCAGATCATGTTTGAGGCCAGTTTTACTGAATGAACTTGGCCAGTACATAGAGTGGTACATATTATGTAGGCACTGGGATTCATGAACTGAGGGGCTCACACAGAACATTCTTTCTATGCATGATCATGGAAGCTGTCTCTCATAGAACAGTAGCAAGAATTGTGTGAGAGCAGGTTGAGGGTCATCAGATATGTGGTCTTGTAGGCCAACCAGGCTACAGCATCTCCCTTGGATAACTGCTTTCTGTTTATCAGCTTGAGAGCATGCTCCAGCAAACATGTCTTTCTCACGTGCCCATTCCAGACGCCCATCCACAACTTTTTTGGGGGTACAGCAACACTTTTTGTCTTGAGTGCAACAGAGGATACAATGTTGTAGCTGTCAGGCAACAATGTTTTCTTCTTAGAGGGAAGCCTATATATACTATTCTGAGGATCTCCTACATTGGACTTGGTGAGGAACTGAAAGAGGTTGATACTAGTACCGTGGAATGAGTTTTTGTTTGTGGTGCTGTTGTGATCCACGTTGTCCAAAGCACATGTTAAGAGGTCTTTGGGTAGCTGGGCAAGACTAACAGAACCTTTGTCCTTGATGATCTCACAGACAGCAGTAACCAGATGATCCTCAAGTTTCTGTCCCGGATCATAGCTTACACTTAATCCCAACGCATATAACTGTGTTATCAACTTCTTCGACCTGGTTTGTGTATAAATTTTTTATCAAAGGTAGAGGGGCAAAGGTGGTTCCAAATGTTGAGCCCTGGTAGCTGTAGTGGCCACTCCCTTTACGGCAGTTGGAGTCTGCTTCTTGAAATTACTTGAGAGATTGTGAGGCAAGCCTCAGAATCGACACCCATTCAGAGGCATGTTAGAAGGCATTTGAGAGTTATGGGGACTGAACTATGCTGGCATCCAGATGGGAATGAGCCTTTGAAGTTAAGAGAGAAAAATATCGTCAAGCACAATTCCGACAAACGGCTTTCACAAAATTCACTGCATTACCATGATTGTCTGAGTTCAAGGTGCCTTACAGAAGTTCCTGCATGCCTTCAATAAAGTAATAATTTCTTGCCTTCATTTTGCTCGTGCTCATGGAAACTATTTCAGAACTAGAAACTCGAAGGAAGCTTTTTATTTTTTTCCAATACCAATGTTGGCCGGGCAAATTTCATAAGAGCGAGGAGAACTTGAAACAGAAATTTCCATTCTTTATGGAGTTCTCAATGCGTGTGATGAGCTTGGCTTTCACTATATTCTTTTGCACGTCAGTGTCAGAGTAGTGTTGGTTCACCTCCGAGACGAACGATGGCAATTTTGTAGCCATCTTTACTTGCACTGAATCCACATGACATGTTTTATGCCACTGTGCATGGTGCTGAATAAATTGGGCCTTGTCGAAGATGGCACTGCTGGCTGCAGCTCAGAACAGACACTTGAATGTGGTCCACATGCTCGTTCGGTACAACATTAACCTTGAGGAAGCTGTTTGCGTGTGTGAGACTAGTAGTCCCAAACTTCCTGAATTCACAGATATTGTTCATAAACTGTTATGTATGTCTCAGAAGTGTCCGTGTGTTGATGCAGATTATGGGCCAATGGAGTTTTTCAGAGGTCGTTTGTGGACATTTGATGCACATAGTCAAGTCCATTTTACATTAATCACAATAATGCAAATAGAGAATGACAGTACAACTGAGCTAGTTGATTACTGGAACAATAGAGTTTGTAAGAGAAACGTGACTTGTGATTAGGACAAAAACACACAGTACACAACCACAAATGCTCCTAAGGCATAGTATGCAATAGTCTTTGAATTAGCTAACCGGAGGAAAATAACCCCCTAGCCCTAGCCCTCTTATTGATCTCTGGTTCAACATGGATCAGAATGAAAAGGCAATAGCAGAATCATGATCAGCACGCCAAAGTACATCTAGACACTGAATTTCATGAATACCTGAGCATTTCTAAATTATAAAATTTATCTTCTACTTTAAATGGGTGAAACTGCCTCGAGCAAAGTTCAATTACTAGGTATATATAAAAGATATTAAAAGTTATAGCACAAAGACAGTAACGAAAAAAATAAATAGCATTTGACCAGTTTGTCTCCATATTGTGAAAATATGGCTAAAGCTGATACTGTAGCAGTCAAAAACAACTTTCTATTGCATTCCATCACTACCTACGTTGACAGGCTCAAAATCAACACAAAATGAACCATTTAAGAACGCGTGGATATGGTATGCATGTAACAAAGCACTTTTTAAATATTTTTTACCGCATATCTGTACACGTGACAAACACAATACGCATACAACAGTAATCAGCAGATCGCTGTTCTATTTAGGCAGGATTGGAGCTCACAGAGGTAGGATCGGCGAAGCTGGCCAGCCAGACAGATGGTGTTCAGAAAAGCTCTAATGACACGATGCTAAAATAAGTAAGTTCCCCTCCCGGCACTTGGTCTGGGTATGTAACTGTATCTAACAATTAGGTTTTTTTATCTTACTAAGGCTAAACAAGTCTCTTTGTCTGAGAATTTAATGCTAGTTTAAATTTTACTTGTTGGTACTTCTGTTACCCAAAGTGATGGCTACTTTTGCATTGGTCTTGATCTTAGTTGACATGCATGAGCTAAAGTTGAGCCGTGTGGTACATAATATCCAGCAAAGCTTTAGCATCTTCAACCTAGGCATCAATCCCCTGACATTACCCATAGTGGCCAGCTTAGTCTCCAGCAAACTATATCTGGATAGATATTAGTTGCTTAGCAATCACCCAATGTAGTTTCCAAAATGTAAGCACCACATTCCAAGCAAAGCATTACCATGTTTTCCTGTTGGTAACATGAACTGCCCTGAAACATCCAACCGAGAGATGTCCTACACCATAAGATGGTTATCAAGGAAAGAGAGTATTCCTTGCTTTGAAGAAGGGCGTGTAGTTGGTAGACAGTTGTCTCATCATCCAACTATATTACACTAAGTTACCTGTCACCTGTATCTTTATAAAGCTAATATGTATAGCAAGACATTTCTTATAAAGGTTCCTAGAATTAATATTCCTTATGTGATGTACCTATTCTACCTATTCACTATAATTCATGGCATGGTACCCTATTTGAGCTTCCATAATCTGTTTTCTCTTTTCTCTTCAGTGATAACAGAAGGTCTCCAAGTGCCTGCTGTCTGGCAGTAGTGCGGAGGGAGGGGAGGGGTGTCTCACGGTAGCACTTTAGGAAGCTCAGGTGGCCCTGCACCGAGTCCTTCCTCCTCCACCAATATCTCGGCAATTGTTGGGACCATCAAGTCTTTTGAAGTTGAGGTTAGCTTTTTTAGGTTTAGTACACCATAGCATAGAAGAGAGAGCTATATGCTAACTGACTAACTCTAGCAAGTGACTGAACATGGTCGGTAATTTCGTTCATCACGTGAGTGTTTTTAGTACATAAAGCAATAAGCTGTCACAACGGATGCTACGTTTTCAAAGGACGCTTAGAAAAACAGTAGGAAACGCACCTGCAATGTTCATGCTAAAAAAGTAGCATGTACACACTTCGAAAACACAACGGAAAGCTACTACTGTAATAAAATGTTAATCATTATACAGTAATTTCCCCCTTCTGGAGCAATCCCCTTTCTTGTCTAAAAGTGCTCCAGGAGCCTCCTAGGAGAATCAATAACTGGCTTGTTTTGCTCGCTGTACTTTCACATATTCCTGCTATACCAGTACAAAAATCAAATGAAATAAACACTCTTTCAATTTAATTTACAGAGAGGCGGGCCTTGAGCATCATGTAATGAGCAGTACATATATGTTTGATATTCATATTCTATGAATCCTGAATGCTCTTATAATAATTATCTAGGATAGTTGAAGTAAGTGATGTGTTACTGTTTACAATGAAGATGCTTGTACAAATGGTTTCATCAGCATGGGGAGAAAGTGGGGGAAAAAGGAGACTCATCATGTATATAGGGGGAAAGTGAGCCAAACTACAATCTATCTAGGCACTGCACCATCTTCCGAAACCCAAGTCATCCTCCATCTTAACTGTTGCGATGGGAACTCGCTCCTAGCAGGTTTCAATAAACTCAGCCTTGCTGGAGTCATACAAGATCAAGGTTGCTCAGCCTATGGATACCTTCTTTAAGCCAGCGATTATGTTTTCGGCAGAAGGAACAGGCAATACCTTGCTCATGCTCTAACTCTAAAATCCACAGAAAGTCCAACTACACTTTTGATCAATCTCAGCCTTCCTATGCTTGTTTGAGCTCCTAGGAACATCTCGTCTGGAAGTCCTCGCTTCAGTATTTCCGGCAAGCAAGCTACTACAGAGCTAGAGCTGCTGCCACTTTTTCACCAAACCACAACTCAGAATAAAATTATAGTGCACCATCAATTTGATTTTGAACTGTCATAGTACAACGGAAAGGTGTAGAGCCTTCATTATAACTCACCATTACGCCACTCTGGGGAGAATCCTGATGGTTGCGTATGAAGTCTTGACTTTTGTATTCTGGTAGTAAGAGAATTTTTTTTACACTACAAGTCAAAATAGCGTACTCAGCTCAATAAGTCAGTATAAAGCCTTAAATATTCCAAACTAACAAGACTAATACAGCATTTATCAATGACAGTAAGAGTTGCACCGAAACCTCCATCCTACTGAGGATCTACAATGCAGAATTAATCGTCAGCTACAACAGACAGCGCTTGCTGTTGATTAGCTGGTAGGCAGTCGTTTTGTTGTCAGTTAGCATTTGGTCCTCCACAATCTCCCAGAGAGACAGCTGGTTTTACTTGGAAAGTCTCTTGCTACTTGGTCACCTGTCATGTCTATAATGACTCTCACAATACACTTCCCTGAGTAAGCTATTGTATTAGTCATGTCTACACCTCTCTGTGGGGTAGGAAGCCTTGTCTCGTTGCCGGTATTCTCCTATAGTTAAGGCGTTACATCCTTAGAAATGTAGGTAGGTATAAAATCCTTTTTTCTTGTAAACTTAGTAAATCACATTCTTGCTTCAAGTCTAGAACTCCAATTCATTGCCACGGACAACTCACTAATGATCCACGCTGCCCAATAATGTTTAATCTTTTTTTTTAAAGTTTCATATGCTGTTTAATTTTTAAAAAAATGGGGGCGGCTGGAAAATGCAAAATGGTTGATATGTTGTACATACCAAGGACTGCAATATTTTGACTTGTACAGACAGTATCACAACAAGCTTCTCTTGTAAAACGTGGGATATTCAATGTATTGAAGGATTGGGTTGATAGTAGAAGCGACATTAAAAATAAAAAAGTAGGTAAAACAATGATGGAGTTCACGATGGCACACACTGACATTTGTTTTGATCCTAAGAATGTGGGATATATAAAAGTTTTCCATTGTTGTATACTTTTATTGCTTGGATCAATTGCAGGGCAAAAATCCTGTCAAAGTGCACATATAAACAGGCAAGGGCAGGACATGTGTGTCTGTTTTCGAAGGGATAATGAGAGCCTCTTTCTATGCCGAGAGTCCTTCTCTACACCAAGAGTCAGCAGAGATCCTTTATCAAACTATTTTGCCATTTGTCAATCATTTTTGCTCCGATCACAAGTGTATGCATGTCAACCTCCCCAGAACACACTTCTCGATTCAAGGCATTCCTTGATTCCAATAATGTGAAGCCCAAAAACTTGAGCCGAGTTAGTGATGAGATCAAGAGATTAATGGAAACTGTAGATGCCGCTACTGTAAGTGCCGAGGCATTTGAGACATGTGACACCTTGAATCAACTACATGTACATGGCACTGCAACTGGGTAGTGATTTAAGGGTATTCTTCCTGTTTGTTTTGCAATTAAAAAACAACGTTGCTACTGATGCTTGGAAATGCCAGTGGCATTAAAACAAACAGACTGGAACTTTATTTGGACCACTACCAAGTTATGATTATCTAATCACCATGGTGGGCAGTTATTACACACTCTATAGTGCAGATGTGGAGTGCAGTGGCAATCTCTATATCTATTTTGGTCTGACCAACATTTCAAAATGGTGGTTGCTCCCCAAAAAGAAATACACTCACACGGACAGAGAGAGCAAAGCTCAAATCTAAGAAACAGAGACCTCGGCCGATGTATAATATGGACTATATTATTCGAAATACACTCCAGCTTGTCTTGAATCCAGTTGCTACATATGGTAACTTGCACGTATAAGAAAATTTTAAAGCTAGCAGTTTAGCAGGTAGGTGTATAACAGCACCTAGAAAACCAGTGCCTCACAAAGAGCAGGTGCTTCAAGTCAGGGTTGCATGCAAAATTGAAACTTGATATTTTTGTACTTAACCTGTTCCTTGGATCGTATAAACAACCAAGAGATGAAATTTAGACTTGTAGAGGGAGACATTTTCCAACACAAAAAAAGAAGCCATTTTCCGTTTCATCACTACATCTTTGGGAAATTTTCCATTTCAAAATATTCTTGAAGAAAACAAGAGCAAAAAAACAATGCAAAAGATACAGAATATGGTCTTCCTTGGCACGTTCCTACTCTGCTGAGACAGCTAACATGAGTACTTTATTTGGCCTTCTTGGCTCTTGGAGAATTTGCCATTTCATTCTTACACATGCATATATACCAATGCTTTAACCTTATGAATCCTGGAGGGTCCATTTAATTATATTGCCCCAATAGCAGGGATTTTTTTTATAATCAAGACTTGTAAAATGCAATATCAAGCCTAAAGGCAACTATGTATATAACTGGACAGTGATAGCAAATTAGTTAACCCCTAGTTGCGGGGAAACAAATGCTTACAGGAAAGTCTCTAGCCATGCTCCAGGGCAGTGTAAAAAATATAGCTACAAACCACAGCTATATCTTGGCAGCTGCTATTGGTCTAGGCTAGCAATTGATGGGAATACCAAAAAGTCTCATTTCTGCTTGATAATACCAATTCTAACACAATTCCCTCTAAATTGTCTGCCATAAAAAACCCAAAAAACAAAAACAAAACCACCGAAAAGGAAAACGAAATTTTTTCCTTCTTGAACTTGATCGCAAAAGTTACCGCCCCTCCAAAAGGATATTTGACTAGAATAATTATAAACCATGGCTCCTTTTAAACCATAGCTCCTTTTAAAGAATAAATAGAATAACAATCAGGTATAATCCCACTCCTAAAATACTACTTCCCTAGAATGGTTCCCTAGAATGGATCCTTATAATAATGTCAGTCATAGGGAACACTTCATCAGCACAAGAACATCTACTTACATGTACCTGATAACAATGACATCATGGCACACTATATCCACTTTTCTACAGAGAATAGCTTCGAACATTCATAACAGTTAGGTTGGGATATCAAAGGTACTTTGCATGTATGTCTAGTATACTACAGCAAATGTCTAATATACTACAGGAAGTGCTGCAATGAAATCATAAAGTAATAACCCTGATGACTCTAGGCAGAATTAGTATATACATAACATTTGTAGTTTGCCTATTGCTTTTGAGATTGGCCACCACGGAGCATGATGGTGAGAGTGGATCTGTTGGTGCAGGGATGGAAGCTTACGGTGATCAAGCAGCAGAGCTCTGAAGTCGCCAATTTTGCTTCAAGTCTAAGAGGAGCAAAGCAGGAAACCCTGTGATGGCCAACATAGAGTGGTACAATTAGCAAGGTCTACTTTCGGCGTTCATTTTGTGCTTGCTCTAGGTGGCTTGCAGCAGTGATTTTTTGTAGCCACTTTTCAATCTTCAATAAGTATACAGGATTTTTCAAACAGATTTTTTTTGTTTTTTTTTGCTCGGTATAATTATCTTGGGGTGGTCCGCGCACTCCTACAAAGGTTGGACCAGAAATGAGTGGGGCATTAATGAAGAAACCTCGGAGAGATTATAAACAAAACATCCACAACATATTACATTAATACGAATACATGCTCAAAATAATGACTACTTGCCTGGCCTATTAAGAAAGAGAGGAAGTATGTTATGGATGGGGTGGGGACATCACCTCCTCCTCTTCCTCTCCTCAGTGTGAGACACTGTTGTGCATCTAACTTAGTTAGCAGCCAGTGGCCTACACTTACTATAACTTCTTGGATGAGTACAGGAGAATTGATGATAAACCATGCTCCTCCTTCATTACAAAGTGCCAATTCAGAAGAAGTATCTGCCATGCCCCCCTCATTGTTAAGTGCCTTATCAGTAGTGGAACAACTTCCACTCTGCCCGCCATTGAATGCTGACTCAGCAGCGTGGCATCCTTCATCCTGTGCCTTGGGAGAACACTCCACCACCACACCTGATAGGGACTGCCACACACACAATATAAACCTTGTTACAACAAAGATTTGCAGAAAACACTCGGCTACAATAAACACTATTACAACAAACACTGGCCACAACAAACAGTTATAGCAAACACTCTTCTATAACAAACTCGGGTACAACCAACAAAAAGCACTCTGTTACAACAAACACTGTTACAAAGTATCTGCATGGTCCTGTTCCCCCCCCCCCTATGCATTGCTATAGTATAGAAACTGTCATAACAAAGTAATATAATTTTTGCTGAGTGTAGTAACATTTCCCCCCCAAGTAAGGTAAGAATGATACAGTTTGTTACAAAATCCTTACCACAAATATTATTTTGAGTTCTCGGAATAATTCAGGCATTTGCTAAAAGAACATGATGGGCATTATCTAGAGGTGTCCAGGCAGGTGTAAAAAACAAACACATCTAGATGTTTGGCACAAGTACCAACCACACCTCAAGGACAGCATCTCGAGGTGTTTGGGTACACCTTCTTAGCATTTCCCACCTGAACATGCCTGTTTCCCCCCCTTTCCCACCCTGAACGACAGGTACTTGAAGAGGAATATGCTGACACAGGTAGTTGTGATATCGAAGGAAAGTTCCAACCTACTTCAAAAGGTTACGCCCTACTTTGATATTAACCCACTTTGGTATTAACTGATTAAACACCACATGGCACAACTCAGGCACGATTGGAAAATAAATAAATAATAAAATAAAATACATACCTATTCTGTCCATGCCAAAATAGACTGCTCTATTGATATAGTTACAAAATTTTACTTCCAATTCAACAGGGTGAGCGAGCAAAATTAAAAATTATATTTAATGGCTGACGATCACAATTGCCTTTGCGAAGAACAATCTTTTCTGGGCTTTGCTACTGTTTCTGGAAGTTCTTCTTTAGTGGAAAGCTGCACAGGCAGCTATGCTTACCAGGCATCACTTTAAATCCCTTTGCTCTCGAGGAAGAAGTCTCTTCTTAGGTAAAAGTTTTGTTGTAGACATAAATCGATGTAGCACTGAGTAAGTAGCTATTGTGTCTTACCTCAACGGAACTGGTTCTTATACCAACCTGCAGCTTATTTTGTATTTAAGAATTTTATTCTTGAAAAAAGAAGATAGCTAAAATATAACTAACAAACCACAAATAAAGTCAGCGTACTATCGGTTAAGGAATAAACACAAACACAAGAAGTTTATTCTTTGAAGTGTGATGCTAAGTTACGGCAAGAGACAAAAGATAGAAATGGGTTGGTATAGTATTTTAATGCAAAAAGTAATTCCTTGAGCCCCCAAGAACTTGGTTATAATGACGTTTTACCCTATCTTGATTTTAGCTGGTTCCATGGAACTGATTAACTGATTAGGATCAAGATATATTGTGTCAACACGAGCTGAAGTGAGAAGTGGCTCCAAAATATATTCCCACCTATTTACACTTATAATGTAGCATGGCAACCGTGCATAAACAGCCATTTCTGCTTGGCAAGCCATGCCTTCCTTGATGTTTATCTGCCATTGTAGGAATGAGGCTGCTAAGAGAGAGAAGAGGTGATAAAAGAGCGTGAGAGGTTTCCCTTAGTACGACCCATACATAGAATGCAGTTCCAATATTCACACTACAAATGGCAGATCACCATCACAATGCCAGCACAGATAATAATATTGAGACCTTCCTCTGTGTACAACTAATTCTTCTTTGCAAGAATAGGAAAAAGCTGCAGGTTATTCTTCATCTTTTGGTTGACCACGAGATGCTTATCGCTTATCGACAATAAACACTGCTGCATATGCTATTGATAGCTAGGAGCTAATTCCTAGCTTGTATATATATATATATATATTAGATACTAGCTAGACCTTAATGGTTATTGATAGCTAGCAGTTAATTCCTAGCTTATATATTTATATATTAGATACTAGCTAGACCTTAATGGTTATCGATAGCTAGCAGCTAATTCCTAGCTATATATATATATACTAGATACTAGGAAACAGGGGTGGGGTTGGGATATGAGGTGTGGGGGTATAACTGGAGCGATGGGACAAAAACTTTCAGGAAACATACGCATCTTGCAATGGTGCAGTTGATTTCATAGAGACAATACTTGCTCCATCTGAGCATATTGTCTTCTGATGAGCGTTTGCTTACTGAAGACGTCGTCAAACTAGGTTGTCAAAAATGTGTGATCCATGGTCATGAAGATGGAAGTTTTGGCAACTTTCATCAGCTTTGGGTTGAAGACAACACATTAGAGTGTATAATGCGTTGATATATAGTAGCTTATAATAATTCCATTTATTTTGAATTGTCATTATCATATTCATCCACCATAAGCAACCAGCATCATATAAAACTCAGTTGCTTGAAGCCAGGCAGTAATCCATGACAACAGTTCATCCCATTATTCACATTCTGTATGTCATGGCTTGTATATGTATATTTCTGTCTTCTTCTTCACTGTTCAATAATCGACATTTATTGTGAACACCCATGACAAATAAAGCCTAAGTAGCTATTTGTCACTGTGCTCATGCATTGTGTCATACATCTCTCTCTACAGACTCGTGCAATATTTGCTTGATAAAAAAACGATATCCACTCATATTTTGAAATTATTATTTAGATGTTTATAGTGATGCGATGGGTGGATGAAAGCTAAGCGTGCATGAGTCCTCTTACTCTACCTTCTATCTCATCATCTCCTGTTATTGGTGATCCATCGATACGAGGTCAATGCGATGGAGTATTGACCAGGCCACTCCTTGCAAGGAGGTGTGGCTAAATGAATACAAGATAGAAAGAAGTCTAACTTTATACATACACCTTTAAGGACTTCTGTGAATATGGCTGCAAGTGATACTCTGCAGAAGATCAAGGTAATGAAGTCAGCCATGGAGATCACACATGAGATTATCATTCTACCCGAAGAGAAATTTGTTCAGACCCGAGACAGCACTGGATTGGGTCTACGTCATACCAGATGAAATGTTAGAGCTAATTTCATGAATAGTATTATTCAGAACAATGGAACCTTCAGTGCTATATGCCGAGCGAAGTCGTAATTGAGTTCAACCATGTCACAAGAGAGCATTTAATAATCTTACAGTAACTGATTTCAGTAGCTAATGGATTTTTTAATTTTTTAATACTAGTGAAAACAGGCACAGAACCTTGGCCACATTCCAATCAATGATCAACTTGAAATTAACTCTTATCAACCGCATGAAAAATGAGGGGTGCTTCCTCTCGTCAAATTGGTAACACCTAATGATATCTGAACATTTCGACTAGATGTTCTAGCCTTCATCAGAGAAGCTAAGACTCGCGTGAGCTCTTATATATGAATATTTATATATATTATATTTGGGGGGGGGGGGGGGGGTTGAGGTTACACAATTCACTTAACAAAAGAGCTTCTGCCTGCAGTCCTTGTAGAGGCATCCTCAGATGAGTCAAAAGCACTGCCTGTCAATACACAAATAACTTCTGCTAGATTTAGTTGATTAGTAGTCATTTCTTTGGTCACCAACACTGAAACAGTCTCAGTGTGTTTCAAGATCCCTCCCTTACCTGGAAGTGACATGCTTCAAATTAAGTGCATGAATAGAGTAGGAAATAAACTATTTTATGGTATAAAAAATTATGGCTCATAAATGATCGCGTGCCATGCTTTTTCTATCAACGAAACCCAGAGTGCCACATGGCGCATATGACAGTGAGTGGTTTAAAAACCATTATTGCCATGAGTAGGTTCATAATTTCCTTTAATTAGAAAAAAATAGATTTACAAACCGGTCTTCTAGACTGAGCGGGATGTGCACAACGATGCATGGTAGAGCGAGGTGCAAGGGCATAGGTGAATTTGCTCCCCAACACCCCCAGCTAATATTTTTTTTTGCAAGTCAATCAACACAAATAGTTAATAAATGCAAAGCTACTTCATCACGTTACTAATTCCAAATGACACTACTTTTCTTCTAAACACCTTCTCCGAAAATGCAACCAACCCTCACGCCAAGGTAGCTAGAGCATCACTAGTACGACATGTGCAAGGTAGCTAGAGCATCACTAGTACGACATGTGCAAGGTAGCTAGAGCATCACTAGTATGACATGAGCAAGGCAGCTAGAGCATCACTAGTACGACATGGGCAAGGCAGCTAGAGCATCACTAGTATGACATGAGCAAGGCAGCTAGAGCATCACTAGTATGACATGTGCAAGGCAGCTAGAGCATCACTAGTATGACATGTGCAAGGTAGCTAGAGCATCACTAGTATGACATGGGTAAGGTAGCTAGAGCATCACTAGTATGACATGTGCAAGGCAGCTAGAGCATCACTAGTATGACATGTGCAAGGTAGCTAGAGCATCACTAGTATGAAATGGGCAAGGCAGCTAGAGCATCACTAGTATGACATGTGCAAGGTAGCTAGAGCATCACTAGTATGACATGGGCAAGGTAGCTAGAGCATCACTAGTATGACATGTGCAAGGTAGCTAGAGCATCACTAGTATGACATGTGCAAGGTAGCTAGAGCATCACTAGTATGACATGGGCAAGGCAGCTAGAGCATCACTAGTATGACATGTGCAAGGCAGCTAGAGCATCACTAGTATGACATGTGCAAGGTAGCTAGAGCATCACTAGTACGACATGTGCAAGGCAGCTAGAGCATCACTAGTATGACATGTGCAAGGTAGCTAGAGCATCACTAAGTATGACATGTGCAAGGTAGCTAGAGCATCACTAGTATGACATGTGCAAGGCAGCTAGAGCATCACTAGTATGACATGGGCAAGGTAGCTAGAGCATCACTAGTATGACATGGGCAAGGTAGCTAGAGCATCACTAAGTATGACATGGGCAAGGTAGCTAGAGCATCACTAGTATGACATGTGCAAGGCATGTAGCTAGAGCATCACTAGTATGACATGGGCAAGGCAGCTAGAGCATCACTAGTATGACATGAGCAAGGTAGCTAGAGCATCACTAGTATGACATGTGCAAGGTAGCTAGAGCATCACTAGTATGACATGAGCAAGGCAGCTAGAGCATCACTAGTATGACATGGGCAAGGCAGCTAGAGCATCACTAGTATGACATGTGCAAGGTAGCTAGAGCATCACTAGTATGACATGTGCAAGGTAGCTAGAGCATCACTAGTATGACATGTGCAAGGTAGCTAGAGCATCACTAGTATGGTATGGGCAAGGTAGCTAGAGCATCACTAGTATGACATGGGCAAGGCATGTAGCTAGAGCATCACTAGTATGACATGGGCAAGGTAGCTAGAGCATCACTAGTATGACATGGGCAAGGCATGTAGCTAGAGCATCACTAGTATGACATGTGCAAGGTAGCTAGAGCATCACTAGTATGACATGGGCAAGGTAGCTAGAGTATCACTAGTATGACATGGGCAAGGTATGTAGCTAGAGCATCACTAGTATGACATGTGCAAGGCAGCTAGAGCATCACTAGTATGACATGAGCAAGGCAGCTAGAGCATCACTAGTATGACATGTGCAAGGCAGCTAGAGCATCACTAGTATGACATGTGCAAGGTAGCTAGAGCATCACTAGTATGACATGGGTAAGGTAGCTAGAGCATCACTAGTATGACATGTGCAAGGCAGCTAGAGCATCACTAGTATGACATGGGCAAGGTAGCTAGAGCATCACTAGTATGACATGTGCAAGGTAGCTAGAGCATCACTAGTATGACATGTGCAAGGTAGCTAGAGCATCACTAGTATGACATGTGCAAGGTAGCTAGAGCATCACTAGTATGACATGTGCAAGGTAGCTAGAGCATCACTAGTACGACATGTGCAAGGCAGCTAGAGCATCACTAGTATGACATGTGCAAGGTAGCTAGAGCATCACTAAGTATGACATGTGCAAGGCAGCTAGAGCATCACTAGTATGACATGTGCAAGGTAGCTAGAGCATCACTAGTATGACATGTGCAAGGTAGCTAGAGCATCACTAGTATGACATGAGCAAGGCAGCTAGAGCATCACTAGTATGACATGGGCAAGGCAGCTAGAGCATCACTAGTATGACATGTGCAAGGTAGCTAGAGCATCACTAGTATGACATGTGCAAGGTAGCTAGAGCATCACTAGTATGACATGTGCAAGGTAGCTAGAGCATCACTAGTATGACATGTGCAAGGTAGCTAGAGCATCACTAGTATGACATGGGCAAGGCAGCTAGAGCATCACTAGTATGACATGGGCAAGGCATGTAGCTAGAGCATCACTAGTATGACATGGGCAAGGTAGCTAGAGCATCACTAGTATGACATGTGCAAGGCAGCTAGAGCATCACTAGTATGACATGGGCAAGGTATATAGCTAGAGCATCACTAGTATGACATGGGCAAGGCATGTAGCTAGAGCATCACTAGTATGACATGGGCAAGGCAGCTAGAGCATCACTAGTATGACATGTGCAAGGCAGCTAGAGCATCACTAGTATGACATGGGCAAGGTATATAGCTAGAGCATCACTAGTATGACATGGGCAAGGTATGTAGCTAGAGCATCACTAGTATGACATTGGCAAGGCAGCTAGAGCATCACTAGTACGACATGTGCAAGGCAGCTAGAGCATCACTAGTATGACATGGGCAAGGCAGCTAGAGCATCACTAGTATGACATGGGCAAGGTAGCTAGAGCATCACTAGTATGAAATGGGCAAGGCAGCTAGAGCATCACTAGTATGACATGGGCAAGGCAGCTAGAGCATCACTAGTATGACATGAGCAAGGTAGCTAGAGCATCACTAGTACGACATGTGCAAGGTAGCTAGAGCATCACTAGTACGACATGTGCAAGGCAGCTAGAGCATCACTAGTATGACATGAGCAAGGCAGCTAGAGCATCACTAGTATGACATTGGCAAGGCTGCTAGAGGATCACTAGTTTGACATGTGCAAGGCAGCTAGAGCATCACTAGTATGACATGGGCAAGGCTAGGGCATCACTAGTATGACATGAGCAAGGTAGCTAGAGCATCACTAGTATGACATTGGCAAGGCAGCTAGAGCATCACTAGTATGACATGGGCAAGGCTGCTAGAGCATCACTAGTATGACATGGGCAAGGTAGCTAGAGCATCACTAGTATGACATGGGCAAGGCATGTAGCTAGAGCATCACTAGTATGACATGGGCAAAGTAGCTAGAGCATCACTAGTATGACATGGGCAAGGCTGCTAGAGCATCACTAGTATGACATGGGCAAGGTAGCTAGAGCATCACTAGTATGACATGTGCAAGGCAGCTAGAGCATCACTAGTATGACATGGGCAAGGCATGTAGCTAGAGCATCACTAGTATGACATGGGCAAAGTAGCTAGAGCATCACTAGTATGACATGGGCAAGGTAGCTAGAGCATCACTAGTATGACATGGGCAAGGTAGCTAGAGCATCACTAGTATGACATGGGCAAGGCAGCTAGAGCATCACTAGTATGACATGTGCAAGGTAGCTAGAGCATCACTAGTATGACATGGGCAAGGTAGCTAGAGCATCACTAGTATGACATGAGCAAGAGCATCACTAGTATGACATGGGCAAGGTATGTAGCTAGAGCATCACTAGTATGACATGTGCAAGGTAGCTAGAGCATCACTAGTATGACATGAGCAAGGCATGTAGCTAGAGCATCACTAGTATGACATGAGCAAGGTAGCTAGAGCATCACTAAGTATGACATGGGCAAGGTAGCTAGAGCATCACTAGTATGACATGTGCAAGGTAGCTAGAGCATCACTAGTATGACATGGGCAAGGCAGCTAGAGCATCACTAGTATGACATGGGCAAGGTAGCTAGAGCATCACTAGTATGACATGGGCAAGGTATCTAGAGCATCACTAGTATGACATGGGCAAGGTAGCTAGAGCATCACTAGTATGACATGGGCAAGGTAGCTAGAGCATCACTAGTATGACATGGGCAAGGCAGCTAGAGTATCACTAGTATGACATGGGCAAGGTATGTAGAGCATCACTAGTATGACATGTGCAATGTAGCTAGAGCATCACTAGTATGACATGTGCAAGGTAGCTAGAGCATCACTAGTATGACATGGGCAAGGTAGCTAGAGCATCACTAGTATGACATGGCTAGAGCATCACTAGTATGACATGTGCAAGGCAGCTAGAGCATCACTAGTATGACATGTGCAAGGTAGCTAGAGCATCACTAGTACGACATGGGCAAGGCAGCTAGAGCATCACTAGTATGACATGTGCAAGGCAGCTAGAGCATCACTAGTATGACATGAAGGCAGCTACAGCATCACTAGTATGACATGTGCAAGGCAGCTAGAGCATCACTAGTATGACATGGGCAAGGCATGTAGCTAGAGCATCACTAGTATGACATGTGCAAGGCAGCTAGAGCATCACTAGTATGACATGAAGGCAGCTAGAGCATCACTAGTATGACATGGGCAAGGTAGCTAGAGCATCACTAGTATGACATGTGCAAGGCAGCTAGAGCATCACTAGTATGGCATGAGCAAGGCAGCTAGAGCATCACTAGTATGACATGTGCAAGGCAGCTAGAGCATTACTAGTATGACATGGGCAAGGTATAGCTAGAGCATCACTAGTATGACATGGGCAAGGAAGCTAGAGCATCACTAGTATGACATGAAGGCAGCTAGAGCATCACTAGTATGACATGTGCAAGGTAGCTAGAGCATCACTAGTATGACATGAAGGCAGCTAGAGCATCACTAGTATGACATGTGCAAGGTATGTAGCTAGAGCATCACTAGTATGACATGGGCAAGGTAGCTAGAGCATCACTAGTATGACATGGGCAAGGTAGCTAGAGCATCACTAGTATGACATGGGCAAGGTAGCTAGAGCATCACTAGTACGACATGGGCAAGGCAGCTAGAGCATCACTAGCATGACATGTGCAAGGCAGCTAGAGCATCACTAGTATGACATGGGCAAGGCATGTAGCTAGAGCATCACTAGTATGACATGGGCAAGGTAGCTAGAGCATCACTAGTATGACATGAGCAAGGTATGTAGCTAGAGCATCACTAGTATGACATGGGCAAGGCATGTAGCTAGAGCATCACTAGTATGACATGAGTAGAGCATCACTAGTATGACATGGGCAAGGTAGCTAGAGCATCACTAGTATGACATGAGCAAGGCAATTACAACAATTAGTAGGACATTGCAAGTGCAAACACCCGTAGCTTTTAACTAACTTTGATATTTTATTATTATTGTTATTTGCTTCCTGAATGGGCTATGATATTAGCTACATCTTTCAAGAACAAGAGTACTAGTGTTAACATGTGAGAGTATCCTTACAGTTGGCTGTGCCTGGTGAGGCTATATGGGCATCATAGCCAGGACGTCCCTAATAATGCCCCAAAAAAACATACTGCTTGCCCCTCCTCCTCCAGACACCCTAAGCAACCCCTTACTTTTGATAGCACTGATTATGCCCCCCCCCCCCTCACTTAACAAATTTCAAACTGGAGCACCTGTACATGTAACTTATATCTTCAGTTAGGAACCGCCCCTCCACTTCAAACCACACCCACAGCACAAGCCAAAATAAACTTTGTGTTTCCGTTATTTAGAACAGTCACTCAATGCCTACTGAAAAATTCGAAACAAATAAATAACAGGCTGAACATGCAGAAAAAGCATGGTTTTTGTTATAATTTTATTACCCCCCCTCCCCTCTCCCTGTAAGACAATATTGACTGTAGCCTAGGAGAATTGATCGAGTAGCCCTGTACATCACAGCATGTGAGGATCAATCGGAGCATCTATTGACATCGAAATAGCCACCGTAAGATTGATCGAACTAGCTATCAGAGTAGTTCTCGACATCGGCACCGCTAAACAAACATTCAATATTGCCTCCTCTGATCGTGCTCTTGATTCATCCAGCTCCTGGAAAAGCTACAGAGGAGAACACTCCACTTGAATGGCTTCGTTATCGCCTCAGCTCATCGACTGCAGTAGCTCTTGACATCACCTTAGATGACCGTTGCTCAAAGGCACTATCCAGACACCACTACAGTTCACTGACTCTCAGTACAGTAACTCTCCACATCACCACGGCTCCCGGGATGCTCGACTGGATACTCCATTGGAATCCACAGAGCTTACCTGCTCGAATGATGAGGCTATGGACAGGACACACAGCCATAAAATCCCCCCCCCCCCCCCTGAAATTAATCTTTTTAATTTTTTTTATAAAACACCGTTAAAAATAAATTTCTTGGAGGACCCATGCACCCCATGGATTCTGCACGGAAATTCAATGCAACAGAAACATAAAGTTCATTTTGACCTCCACTGTACAGTTGTGACCATGTCATATTTATAGTCTCGCTAGCCAGACTCTCATATCCTCATATGTGAACTTCTTCCACCGATAAGAGTGCAAGCTAAAGTTCGATTCTCGCAGCTGACATTAATATAATAAATTACATTCTTGATAATCGACTTAAATCTCCGTACATTTCGGCTGGATGCTCTAGCCTTCATCATTATTCCTGATGAACACTAGAGCATCTAACCAAAACATCAAGAGAAATTTTGAAGTTGATTATCGAGAAAGCCTTGTTGCAATGATATCTTTTTAATCCGGTGTGAAGGTGCTTCACATATAACTGGATAAGCTAAGACTTGAGTTAGAATCCGGGCTAAAGGCCTTGCACAATCACTTTTTGAATAGCTACTAGTGCAATAGAGCAAGCCAACGACCACCACACTGAGCAAGGGAGGGGGAAACACATTATGACTTCTACTCACTTGTACATGCCAGTATACTCTGCCATGGCGATCTCTGCCGAGTGGTTCGTTACGCAGCAGCAAACAGGAAGAATAATACTCCAACTTTATAAAAATGACAGACAGAGACAAAACATAACAAACAGCATATAATAATAATGTGGAGGTCTCTCGAGTTCTAACCTTTTGAAATGAGCTCTATATACAGTGAAGCCTACTCTAGTCCAGCCCTCTGCTTATGAAGTCACCTCTAAATAGACAGGAACCCACTCAACCTCTGAAATGAGACCTATATATACAGAGATAGCCTACTCTAGTCCAGCCTCTGCTTAAAGAAGTCACCTCTAAATAGAGAGGAACCCACTCAACCTCTGAAATGAGACCTACATGTATATATACAGAGATAGCCTACTCTAGTACAGCCCTCTGATTAATGAAGTCACCTCTAAATAGAGAGGAGTCCACTCAAGCCAACCCTCTGAAATGAGACCTACATTGTATATATATGTGAAGCCTACTCTAGTCCAACCCTCTCATATAAGGATACCTAGATGTATAGAGAGGAGCACAATCTAGTCCAGCCCTCTGAAATGAGGATATCTCTATAAAGAGAGAAGCCACTATAGTCCACCACTCTGAATAAGGACTCCCGTGTGTACACAGTGAAGGACACATCTATTCATAATATAAGTTAAAAATACATGACGGTTATGTTTCTTTTGAACATTTCCCTCTCCTAACATACAGCCTACGCATAAAATATAAAATAAAAGAAAGAAGAAAATCAATACTAACAAAACGGTTATCGTTTAGCGTCTAAGCCACGTTTAACCATAGCGGCACCAACCTCTGGTAAGCGCAGATTCCTAAGGCCACCAAAGCGAACAGATATTTTATGCTTTGGGAAAGCCATTTCCCCCTTCTCCACTGGAATTCTTCACTTCTTCGAGGTTATGAGAGGACTCGTCATCTGCATGTACGTATGCTCTACCAAAACTACAAGTATTTGAAAGCCATCATGAATCCTGTCAGTGAAAGAAGTGATGATTCTGTATATGATTGTGTCATGGGTCAGGACCTCTCCTTAGCTAGTACATTAGAGATTAAAAAACACAAAAACATGCCAGTTGGTTGTGTTTATTTTGAACGCACATAGACGCATACCGTTGCCTACCATTACTTCAATATTCAACCAACGCCAAAAACATACACACGCAAACCAACGGTTAGCGTTTGCCCACCCCATTCCACTATTGCCACGGCGGCTTCTAAAGGTCAGCGTAAACTGCCGCATACAGTAGCGGCCAAAAAAACATGCCGGTTGCGTTTATTTTGAACGCGCGTAGACGCTTACCGTTTCCAACCGTTACTTAACAAACGCTAACAACGCAAATAAACGGTTTACGTTTACGAGAGTTTTGCGCAGCGACGCTGACTAAAGGTCAGCGCTTCCGCGCAAAGGTCACCAAAGCGCACGAGATGTGCCTCGTGGCAAGTTAATTTTTTAGCTGCTACTCGTCTTTGCTTCGAAGGATTAGATCGTCTTTGTTTTACAGTTCCTGTTATACCTACATAAGTTGTTGAAAATATATCCTGAAGCCCATGGTGAAAAACAGTGAGTTGATTCTGTATGATTGTGATATAAAGACCTCTTTTCAGCTAGTAGCTGGTCCTTCACAGGTTTGTTAGTCATGCTTCTGACTATAGCATTTGCAAGCTAAGTTGTTCCATAAGAATGGGCTAGCAAAACTTAGCTAGCTTTTGTGTGCAAGCCTTTAGCTACATACCATGCTCTCAATGTATAAAAGTGTCGGATAGTTAAACTTTATCTTGACTAGGGGATAGTTTGTATATCAGCATTCTCTAACTGCTATTATTGCAGCTTTGAGTTTGTTTATATGTGGGAGAGCAAAAATGTAGATGGTCCTGTTATTTGAACATGCTGATTGGCAACAAATAAAATGTAGGTAGGATTTTGGTGATGACCCCTAGTTTCCTTCCAACATCTCCACCAACATTTCCAGCTGTGTAACCCACATTACACCAATTTGTTGACATGTTCTTATTTGGAGCTGGGTAAAGTGGTTATGCATCCAAAATGAATAATGTATTGGACAATATGATTGTGTATTTCTTTCTTATCTTTGGCAAATATATGTATAATAGAATGTTCTTCGTTGGAGAAGAACCAGAGGGAGCTAACCCACCGTGTGCCACTTCTGGAGAACAGGTTGGCTCCGGTAACTCCCCCACTGCCTCAGCCTTCTCCAGTTTGTCTTCAAGGTTCAATGAAGTTGACACGCCATTTCTCCACCTGCCTTGGTGCCAGGCCCCCTCCTTTCAGACCATTGATTTGAAGGTGGTCACTCAAAAGTGGGACATCACCTTTTTTTAAATAATTTTTATTTTTATTAGTGTTGTTACTACATAGTATATATATATGTTGTAACATGTGATGGCCAGGCTCAGCAATATCAAGATTGAATTATTTTGTACAACAAAGAACACAACAATTGAATTGAAACAACATTTTATAACCATATAATTGAACAGTTATATATCGGGTAGAAAACAAAATAAAAAATAGAGCAGCAATTAGAAATAAATATATATATATTATAGAAGCTTCTGAACTCATCTGGATTGGAGGGCTAGGATTAGTTCCAGAACCTTCATTCTTCCCACCTGAATGAAGTAGTGCAAGTCCCCTGAGCATCGGTGCTCTCAGCAAGAGCACAGCAGTTGCAGTCAGCATCTGTCTTCTACCTGAAGCACTTTCGTTCTAATCTGCATTTAATAGTATTAATAAAGGTGAGGTGTGGAAACCCAAGCTTGACCGTCAAAAGGTTTCAGATAGGAGACTGATTTCGACTGCACTGCTTCTTGATAGGTGACGCTCGACTAAAGTACGAAACCGGAGGCTTAGGCTAGACTGTAATACTTCAGGAGGCTCTCGAAAGCCAATTGAGGCTTATAGCGGGCGAACGAGACAATTGCGAAGCGCTTGCGCTTCAGCACCGCTACGCGGGCGGTTTATCTCGTTTGCTACCGTTGGTTTCCGTTGGGACTGCTAGCGTTTACGGTGTGCGTTTATTTGCGTTTATGGTTGGCGTTTTTTAACGTTGAACGCAACGCAACCGGCATGTTTTTTGGGCGTGTACTGTATCTTTTAAAGGTCGCTAAATCTCACCAACGTGTGCGCAGAACACTGAATAAATACTCGGGTAAGTTCTATATCTTCACCGTCAGGCTTCTTCACTATTCTTCGCCGCTCAGAGATCTCAAGAGTTTGCAACTGCTACTACTTTCTGCATGATGAGTATTTGGAAAGCTGTCCTCAAGTCGATGGATGAGAGAAGTAAGTAGAATTATGTATTTGAATGCGTTATGGATAGCCTAGGGCCTCTCTCCTCGGCTAATTAGGTCTTCAGAATTTTCTACGTCTTTATGCAAGTCTTTCCCCCCCAAGCATAGTATTGGGAAATATTTCCTCAAAAGTTGCCTTTCTTAGTTTGCAAGCCAACAGCAAGGTGTTGAGGTCAAAACAAGCTACAAAGTATCAGCAGTTGAAGTTCAACACCTTTTATCTGGACCAGTCACTAGCTTGCAACTCTCTCAACTAAAGGTGGTTTTGTTGCGCAGAATACAGTTTTTTCTTTTGGCCTAAGGAAGATACGGTATCTATTATGTCATACAGTATAACCGACTACTGGAGGGGGCTTTGGTTGGTGACCATTGCAAAATTAAAGAGAGAAACCTCGGAAGGATTTCTTCAATAGGTTGTAAGATGTTGGCATGTGGAGTGAGGCCATTTTATGTTCTAGTGTAAAACATTTTGGGTTGCAGCTGTGTCAATACAATCATGTCAGTTCCCTTGCACAATGCAAGAAAAAAGAAGATTTTTTGAATGCATCACTAGAAACATCGACAACATATCCACCTAACACCATGCCATCTCTACCTACCACACCATCTCTGCTGCTTCACCTACTGACTTGACTCGTGTAAGCAGGCAATGTGTGAATTGATAATAGTAGTGTGTGAACTAGTTTTATATAGGATCCCAAGAAGAGAAAAGGTCAAGAGAAAGCGCTTCTGTTATTCTAAAAACTTTGTATGGTTGCTACATACCGACAATAATGCCGAGTTTTTCCTCCTGTATGTGTAGGTTTCCAAGAAGAGATTGTTAAAGGCAAAAAGGAAAAAAGTAGATGCCCTTCCTAGTAAAGATATCTTGAACGTAAATATTCTCCTAACAAAATAGGCAGATAATGGTACAGGTCGGCCACCAACAACCTCTCCATGATCTAGACAAACTTGTACGACTATCCCTCCTCCCCTACTACCCCTCCTCCATCTTCTACCCCTCCTCACCTACTACACCTCCTCCCCCTCACCCACCTACTACTACACCTCCTCACCTACTACACCTACTACCCCTCACCCACCTACTACTACACCTCCTCACCTACTACCCCTCACCCACCTACTACTACACCTCCTCACCTACTATCCCTCACCCACCTACTACCCACCCCACCCCCCTTAATATCGGTCACTTAGCCCACTTCTGCAGTCAACCTGGCAAGATTATAATTCGGAGATTAGTAAATAAATAAGTGCATCCAAAATTGAATATCTTAGTGACGTGATTAATTAATAAATATTTGTCTTTCTCTCAGCATATTTGAGAATGGAGGTTTCTGAATTGAAATGGAACCAGAAAGAACCAACCCCTCAGATATCCGTACTAGAGATAAGGTTTGCTCCTTTTTAGTTTCTCAGCCCAGTCCAGCATCATTTAATCTACTCCATTGTCGACACCTCCAGCTCCTGCTCTCATTCCTCTAGCACCAGCTTCCACTCATCTCCATCCTCCAGCTCCAGCTCTCATTCCTCTAGCACCAGCTTCCACTCCTCATCTCCATCCTCCAGCTCCTGCTCTCATTCCTCTAGCACCAGCTTCCACTCCTCATCTCCATCCTCCAGCTCCTGCTCTCATTCCTCTAGCACCAGCTTCCACTCGTCATCTCCATCCTCCAGCTCCATTTAACTCTGCCTCAAGCACTTCCTCCGTCCGGCATTTCACTTTTCTTTGCCCTCAACTTACATTGCTAAAGAAAAGTTTTGCTGAGTTGAGGAAGTCCCGGCTAGACATGTGCTGAGTTGAGGAAGTCCCGGCTAGACACCACTCATTACAAACTGTAGGTAAAGCTGAGGCTTTAACTTGCAAGTTAGCAAATGGTACTCCAGTGGGGAACGGGAGTTCCCATCAATGAATCCCATCAAATGAACTCATGCTGTTGAAGCAGATCATGCAAGAGAGGTTTCCAGCATTTTGAAGCAACCATACAGAGTTTGAGCCGATTTTGATGAAGTGTGTAGTGGCAATGCAACAATAATGAAAGAGATTGAGATTAGCTAAATAGAAGAGCTTGTAAAAAAAAAAAAATAGAAAAAATAAAATAATATTGGATGTATTTTACGTGGAGTGTGTAGTGATAAAAATGATAATGTTCTATGCTGAATAAATTATGCAGTTATTTTGTGCGATGGATATCTAATAAATGTCAAGTAACCCGCACAAGTTGTTCACTTGCAGCAATTCACAATTTAATAATACAGTAGACCCTCACTAATCCGAATAGCCTGGGGATCTGAGTAGTACGGATTAGTGAAATTTTTGGATTAGTGAAATTTATGAATATCATTATATTGAACTCTGAATTTGTTTATTTTTTGCAGGTGTGGGTTGAATACTGGGAGTACAATTTAGTTACGATCCCTTCCCATCCTCATTCTTTTTTTTAGCAGATCTCCGGAATCCCTTCTCAGTCATCTTCCTTTTGCATCCTAACAACTCGCTGCCCTTTTTCTTTATGTCTGAGATAGTTGAGACTCCAACTCCATACTGTTCAGATAGTAACTTGTAGCTTTTCTTACCGAGCTGGTCCAGGATCTCGACCTTCTCCTCGATGGTAAGGCTCTTGTGTGCTCTTTTCTTCTCCATATCACTGCAGCTGCATCGTATGACAGGCTCGTGGTAGGTTCGAAGTTTAATAATGGCACACGTTTTGAATAGTTTTTTTTTTTTTTTTTTTGCTACCTAATGCAGTTCGGATTAACGGGGTCCGGATTAGCGAGGGTCTACTGTAATAACACTCGTCACTCAGTTTCGTGAGAACCATCGTCATATGTACACCACCAGCCTTTGTAGTTGATGATAATCTGGAAGGTCACACCTTATCTTCACAACCTCTTCCAACTCTACGCCATGTCTCTCCCTGTTCCCTTCATCCTCCCTCCTCTACCTTTCCCTCGTCACCACCTCCTCATCCCCTCTACACTCACCTCTCACACACCCTCCCCAGCTTTCTCTGCTCACCTCACCTCCCTCACCTCCTCTTCACTCACTCCTTTTCCTCACCTCGTTCTCCCTCCTCATCTTGTCCAGCTCGGCTACATACTCCTTCCTCTTAATGTCTATCTCCTCAAAAGAGGCACCTCTATTTTCCCTCATGTTCCTCAGTTCTTCGCGCACCCCACGACCTTTCTCCTTCTCCTTTATCCGATGCTCTCGCTGCAATTGGTCCACCAACGTCCGAGACTCTTCCAGGACATTATCCATGGAACCCTGCACACAATATACATAAAATTACGCCTCCATCAAAGTTGTCTAAATGTGAACCCTTTAAGTTGCATTTTTGGGGGGAGAGTTGACCCACATGTATTTCCCCCTCCCCCCCCCCCTTGTGGTTACCACTTTATAGCTCCGTAGATTCCGTAAACTTCATGGTATGGACTTGATATATAGCTCAAAAGATAGGTCTCTCTTTGTGCTCTCTGTTGATGCTAAAATATTTTTCTATAGCCAAGTTACGGGAGCTACAAGAGGACCCTAAAAAACCTGAATGCCTGAATTGGCTGCATAAATATCTCCAGATTGCCAAGTGCTAGAGAGTTGAAATTAGTACCAGTAGCTAGAGGAAGCTCTAGAACTCTATTCAATGAGTGTTTTCATTAGGCGCTAAAATTTAAGTACAGTAGACCCTCTCTTATCCGAACTCATTGGGACCCAAGGTAGTTCGGATAAGCAAAAAGTTCGGATATGCAAAAACCCCACAAATTAATTATAAATTCATGAATGTAATTAAAATGCTGAATCACGTTGGAACTATTTTCAATATCCTTTTAATCTGCAGGTCCTTATAATAAGAAGCCCACTTCCTGGTACTAGAAGGATTTAGGTCCTCAGTAAACTGGCATGTTGTTTTACATACATATTTTTTCATATTATTTATATTCATAATGTTGTATTTTCTCTGAGCAATAGTCCACCGACTGCAGTGCCTTGGGGCTTGCTCCCTTTTCTGAATGAACCACAGATATATAGCATTTTCTAGTTGTTCGTCTTTAGCAAGGCGCATGACTTTGCGAGCTGAACTTATCCCCCGGCAGTCAAGGTTGCCTGCGAACTCTCGAAGTTTGGCTTCGTTCTTTTTTATCTCCGTTATTGTCAACTTCCCTACGCCTTACTCTTCCGCTAGTCAGGCTTGACTGGCTCCATTTGATATCTTGCTTAGAACTTTGACTCGATCGACAAAACTACTCTCTTCCTTTTCCTGGCCAAAGCAAACCGAACTAGTTTCCACACGCAACCTACGTAAACGATTTGGCAGATCGACGACCATTACCAGGTTTATTATCAGGAGTTCGGATAATCGAGGTTCGGATATGCGAGGGTATGCTGTACGTGGTCAAGCGCGCGGGTGGAAAAAGTTAATAATCCATAAAACTCATTTTCCACCTACGTGCTTGACCACGTACTTACATTTTAACGCCTAATGAAAACACTCATTGAATAGAGTAGGGCCGGGCCACTGGTGCTAATTTCAATCTTTAGCACTTTGCAATCTGGAGAGGCCAATTCAGGCATTCAGGTTTTGAAGTTCCCTCCACTTTAGGTCTAGTAACTTGGCTATAGTTATACCGATGAAAAATATTTTAGTATCAACAGAGAGCACACAGAGAGACCTATCTTTTGAGCTATATATCAAGTCCATAATAGTCCATACCATGAAGTTTACAGAATCTACGGAGCTATAAAGTTGTAACCACAAGTAAATGTAACCACAAGTAAAAAAACCTTTTTTTATGCAACTGTGCAACTGTCCCCCCCCCTTTACAAAAAGCAAGAAAAAAGGAGGAGAAGAAACACAAGGAGAGGGAAGGGGAGGAGAGAGGGAGAGGGAAGGGGAGGAGGGAGGGAGAGGGAAGGGGAGGAGGGAGAAGACGAAAGGAACACCAAATGCTAATACAATATCATCAAAACGGAGAAAATTCTCACATTTTCCAGGACATTGTGGCAGAGATGATTGAGAATGACCAGAGATTCCTCCATCGTCTGAGTACTATCAGCACATGGCAAGAAACCCTGTGGAAGGAAGATGAAAAGCAAAAAAGGCATCCATGATGAAGGGAAAACAAACAAACAGACAAACACAACCTTTCTGTTAACATGCTTAAGGCAGCAGTCGTACTACACCACCCCACAGTAAATCACACGTCACCTCTCTCACTCCCAATATATCACACCTCACCAACCCACACATCATCAACCACACTATGCACAACGTAAATCAGGAAGCCCGTGCTCAGTCATCCTGCACTGTGCAGCTGCATTCACCGACCACATCAACAAAACCTACATTATATTGGATCGTGAAAAATATCCATCAATTAAACAAAAAAACAACTTTGGCCCATTTGAAGTCGAGTGTTCGGCTATTTTATTGGACCATGAAAAATATCATTCAATTCAGCAAATAAACAATTTTGGCCCATTTGTAATAACAAGTTGGGCACGCTATTCTATTGGGATCGTTAAAAATATCGTTTAATTTAACAAAAAAACAACTTTGGCCAATTTGTAATGACAAGTTGAGTGCACACTATGCCTATATCCCTGGTATGAGAGCGGGGCAGAGACGTTCATGTTTACATACGTTCAAAGGTGAGGTGAACAGCAATCATTTATGACATGAACTACAGACCATGACCCTGTTCCTAGATCTAGAAGAGCTTGCTTGCTCCGCATCCTTCCGCTGCCTGTTTTTCTCAGATTTGGTGGTCCTTGATCATACACACTCACACAAAGTGATGCTGCAATCGCAAAACTTGCAGCAAAGAAAGCCTCCGTCGGTGTAGAGGTGATTTGGGAATTGCTTCACTTGCTCTCCATTGTAATGCTGCAGGTACTAGTGCAGATATTCTGGCTTGCTTTACCCTTGGAGGACACCCGGCCATAGTTTTTCCGAGATCGTTGGTTTGTTGTCGAGATCAATCTGGTTAAAATAAATATTTGCAAGGGCTATGCAGCAAACCGCTCTTGAAATTGTGTTTCAGTCAGAGTCATAAAATTCCTTCTGGTTGCCGCAGCATCAGAAAACCACTGGCTCTAAACCACACCATATCGTACTACACTGACCACACTACATGTTACATTAAACTATAATAGACCACCAAACTGTACACCACACCATGTCAAGGATAACACTGCATGACCAGGACCAATCTCTCACCAACTGTTCTTACATTTTACTCTCATGAAGCCCACCAGGTTCTCCAGTGAAGAAAACTAGTCCATGCAAAATTGAGCACCAGAATTTGTGCATTGCACAGAAGCATGTACCTCCAACAAGCGACATTTTTTTGGTCTTCCTCTAGCCCATTCTACAAAGAGATTTCATCCCAAGATACAGCAAACAACACATCTGTCCATGACTGCGGGATCATCCATTCTTGCCCACAGCTGTTGCCCATCTAACATTAACTAGAGAAGCAGTTACTATGGCACCTGGTGGCTGTACTGTAGTTGTAGGACTAGGGCAGTGGTTGCTGTCATTCCTAGGGCTGTACTGTAGTTGTAGGACTAGAGCAGTGGTTGCTATCATTCCTAGGGCTGTACTGTAGTTGTAGGACTAGAGCAGTGGTTGCTATGTCATTCCTAGGGCTGTACTGTAGTTGTAGGACTAGAGCAGTGACTGCTATGGCTCCTGTAAGTAGATGTACTGTATTTGTATGGCTAGGCCAGTGGTACATTACCAGCAATGCTGGACAATGCTGGACTTTGCAAGATGAAGTGAGGATTATTTACTGTGTGCAATGAACATTCAAAATGGAAGTGGCCTGAGCACTTTAAGGATGGCAGTAAAGCTCACCTAAGCAGAGTTTGCTTCCCTAAATAATCTTATTCTGTATATAATATTAGGACTTGATCATGTGGTAATGGAATTTCACTTTCATTATTATGGGGCTGCTACTCAGCTAAGAAAGACTCAACATTTTATTAAAATATACCTGCAAGTAGACCTCCCAAGGCACTTTAATGCTACTGTATTACTGTATAATGATATTCAGAATTTTTTCTACTTTGAGTGATACCAGAAAAACACACAGTGATGGAATTTAATTAAATTAACCATCAAATTTTCAGTGTTGCATGCAATGCAATGAGCGTTTTCATTAGGCGTTAAAACGTAAGAACGTGGTCAAGCGCCTGGTTGTAAAATGAATTTCGTTAAAATTACATAAAATTCATTTTCCACTCTCGTGCTTGACCGCATACTTACATTTTAACGCCTGAAAACACTCATTGCATAGAGTAGGGCTTCCTCTAGCCACTGGTGCTAATTTAAACCATCTAGCACTTGGCAATCTGGAGTTATTTATGTGGCAGAAGCAGGCATTCAGGTTTTTGAGGTTGCCTCCACTTTAGCTCCAGCTATACCTACATGTATGAAACATATTTTAGTATCAAAAGAGAGCACACAGAGAGACCTATCTTTTGAGCTATATATCAAGTCCATATGATGAAGTTTACAGAATCTATGGAGCTACATGTATAAAGTGGTAACTACAAGTAAATATATACATATACATATGGGATAGTCCTCCCCCCTAAAATGCAACTGTCATCCCTTAAAAAGACCTTGTGTAAAAACAGCAACTAGATGACAATTTATTTTCTAATTTCATGCTACAGTTAATCATTACTGACTTCTTCACTTTTCTGAGGCATACTATGAGTATCATATACATGCCTGTACAATATGTGTGCTGCTTTTGAGAATGATACAATCATAGCACAGTCCCTTTACTTACAATGTATGTGTACTTGGCTATCACTACTCGCTGTGTATCCGTGAACTCGAATGAGTATCATTAGGCATGAACTTACATTCACCTTTGGCTCTGGGCACACAAATAAGAGTGCTGTAGTCTTCCCGCTGTGGATCCCTGTACTTACCAGAGTTGCCTACCTTGTGGAGAAATTACAGAGCTCTGTGCCTGCCCCTCCTGCACGCTACACACTGTTACCATGTAGAGAAATACCAGCATCGTTCAGTTGCAATAGGAATGGCAACAAAACTGCCAGGTCCGAGGTTTGCCACTGCTATAGGCTGGGTGTCTGCAACCTATGGACTCTGCTTCTCTCTCACTGCCTCTGGGTTGGTGGCTCTGGCCTTCTTCCTGTCACAGTCTCTCTGCTTCCACGCCTGCTCACCATCTCTGCCCTCTTCCGCTCATGGTAGTGGCGTTGCTTCTCAGCAGCACTAAGTGCCATGTTGACTCACAACTGTACAACAACACAAACTAACTCACTGGATTCTCTATAGGGGTACTGTAAATAGGACCAGCAACTGGCTATTGAATGTTGTACTTATTCACTGGTAGTTCATTCATATATATGCTATACTTTTTGTTCACTGGTTACCATAATAATTGAGCAATTAGCTTGCATAACTATCACCAGTGAACTTTCATGAAAATTTAACACAGTATCATGCAGGGACAAGACTACTCAATTTGGAATGACACTTAAAGACGACAAAGCGTTTGCATCTCTTGGTGTGTACTCTGACATGCGCATTTTTGTGTGAAGCATAGACAAACTTGCCTTGTATTAGTTTATTAAAAAGACATCTTCATAATTATAGTAAAAGATGACAGTCGGTTACACATAATTTTCCATGTCACTGATTTATTTTGCAAGCATGCATAAACACTGAAATATGCTTGCATCGACTCCAAACACTTCTCCCATACAAGCTCAAATTCAACAGGGTCCATGGAGAGGTAGGTGGTTGGAACCAGCGAATGTAGGGGAGAAGTGGACTAGAATGTGTAGGTCAATGGGTCATCAAGGACAAACTTATCCTGTAACTAAATTATAGAAGTCTGAGGTCCTGTTGCATGTACAACAAAACATAGCAAAGACATCCACCATGCAATAGAGGAATGCATTGAAGAAATTTTACACTCGTGATGTAATTTTTACACTCTTACAGTACGCCTGTCACCAAACACATGCCCATCCTCCACCATGCTTAGGGTTACACCAACACAGAGTTCTCTGTTGGCCAAAATTAGTGAATATGGACTGTGCATCGACTGCTCGAACCACCTAACTACTACTAGATAGGATATGTATATGTGACATTACTACGTACGGCCCTTACCCAGTGCACGACCCCTTACCTAGCGCATGCCCACTATACACCCGTTCACTTGTAGCACACATCCTTGATTGTAGCATTGAAACTATATCCAGTGTCTTCGATTGGGGAATGCGCACGGCGCAGTTCTCTATGTGTGCTACAAGCGTTTTATAGATTCCTGTTAGGCATCTTACCTTGCCAGCAAGAGTGCTGGTCAAGAAAGCGTTCGTTTTTCGGCACAACTCTATTTGGTGCCCACCGACTGCATGGCGGTTGACTGTCCCTATCCCGGATGCGACTACGCCACACCCGATGGCATGGATCCTGTAGTGGTGGCAGCAGTACTCAACGGCCACATGCTCATCCACAGCCAGGCAGCAAGGACTAAGCCAACCCCTGTGCGCCGACCAGAGATCACGGCAGGGGGCACAACCGAGGGATGGCAGTACTTCCTCACCAGGTGGAGGGCCTACTCACAGGCCGTCCGCCTGGCAGGGGCAGACGTCGGCATACAACTGCTGGAGTGCCTGGACGCCAAACTCCGCCGAGATGTGACCCGAAACATCGTCGGTCCCTTACCAATTGAGGAGCTCCCTGAAGCAGACCTGCTGGCAGCCATCAAGGCCCTGGCGGTGAGGGAGGAAAACCCTAAGGTGGCCAGGGTCGCCCTATCCAGAATGGTACAGGACCGGGGGGAACCCATCCGATCATTCGCAGCCCGACTCCGTGGCCAAGCAGAGGTATGCTGCTTTACTAAGAAGTGCTCCGGGTGTGAGATAATCAACAACCAGGGGGAACAGAGGGTCGCTGACCAGCTCTGCATCGGCCTGGCAGATGCAGACATACAGGAGGACCTTCTGAAAGACCCCAACCAAGCAATGACGGTGGAAGAGACAGTGAGGTTCGTCGAGGTAAGGGCTGCGGGCAAGCGGTCCGCGGTCACCATTACCACACCCACCTCGACGAACGCCGTAGACGAGGAGGCCGACAGTGAAGACGCCCTGCACAGTGGCTACCGGCAACAACAGCGGCAGTCAACACCCCGCCAGCCAGGCAGAGCCAAAGCCACACCATTTAAGCCCAACCGCACTCATAACACCTCACCTCGACCACCACTGAAGGACGCACCCAGAGGTCAGGCAGCTACACCCAGACCAGTGATAAACCCGAGGGCCATCTGCTGTTTCTGTGGTCGCCAAGGCCATGGTGAAAGAGAGAGGACAGCCACCCGACGGATCCACTGCCCAGCGTTCGGGACAACCTGCACATCATGCGGCAGGTCCAACCATCTCGCCCACATGTGTTGGTCGAAGCTGGCGGAGCACGAAAGCGCGGTGTCTGAGGAGATTGACACCATGTCAGAGGACGCCCTCCCCCACCAATCCTGGGACTCCAGGGCGCAGCGATGGACTCAGCGCCGCTCCCCTCCCCAACCCCTCATTGACGTGACTGTATCCACCCACAAGGAGGATTTTCGAACCCACGGCCACACACTGAGGCAAGAGAGGCACAACCTGGCCACCACTGCCATGGCCGACACGGGTTGCCAGAGTTGCCTGGCAGGACCACACCTGCTGAAGGGCCTCAACCTGAACAAGAGGGACCTCATCCCTGCGTGCCTAGTGATGCACTCCGCGAGCGGTAACAACCTGCCAATACTCGGTGCAGCACTACTCCGCATCAGATCCAGACACTCCGGACGTGAGACTCGCCAGATGGTGTATTTTAGTGACCTGGCCACCAAGCTATACCTCAGCCTGACCACCTGCACAGACCTCGGGCTGATCGCGTTGGGGTTCCCCCTCTGTACGCTGACGCCACCCTCGGGAAACGGCACGGGTACACGGGCGACCCCAGATCAGCCACCATCACACCACACAGCGGACCTGCAGACCAGAACCACGGCCCAGCCACCTCCACGCCACACAGCGGACCTGCAGACCAGAACTCCGCCCATCACCCTGCAGAACAACCCGCAAGCGGCCGTGCAGACCAGACCACAAACAACTGGCCAACGGACAACCACTGTGGTGAGTCAACCAACACACACACCACCACCACGACCATGCTCATGCCCTACCAGGGCCCCACCACCTGACAGACCCACCTCCCTGCCATTCCCTGGCACGGAGGCCAACAGAGACAGACTTGAACGTCACTTGCTGGACCTTTACTCAGCAAGTGCGTTCAACGTCTGCGAGCATCAGCCCCTCCCCATGATGTCGGGACCACCCTTATCCCTAAACATCGACCCGAACGCCACCCCCAAACCCTGCCACACACCCATTGACATTCCAATTCACTGGCAGGACGAGGTGAAAGCTGGGCTAGACAGGGACGTCCGCCTTGGCGTGTTGGAAAAGGTCCCTCTGGGCACGCCCGTCACTTGGTGCCACCGTATGGTGATATGCACCAAGAAGGACGGGTCACTCAGGAGGACGATCAACTTCCAACCCCTCAACCAGCACGCCACGCGCGAGACACACCATTGCCCCTCACCATTCCACCAAGCCCGTGCCGTTCCAGGTCACACCAAGAAAACCATTTTCGACGCCTGGAACGGCTACCACTCAGTGGCACTCGAGGAGAGCGATAGACATTATACCACCTTCATCACCCCCTGGGGGAGGTACCGATACTGCTCGGCCCCCCAAGGCTACATCGCCTCAGGGGACGCGTACACGGCCAGATATGACGCCCTCGTTGCCCACGTGGAATCTAAGACCAAGTGCATAGACGACGCACTGCTCTGGTCCGACGACATAACGGGGGCTTACCACCAGGCAACTGAGTGGCTGCATATCTGCGCCGTGAACGGGATCACCCTCAACCCGCGCAAATTCCGCTTTGCCCAGGACAAAGTGGAGTTTGCCGGGTTTGACATCACCCCCACCGAAGTCCGGCCATCCTCCAAGTATCTGGAATCCATTACCAACTTCCCCACCCCAACCGGAATCACTGACATCCGCGCCTGGTTCGGCCTGGTGAACCAGGTGGCATATGCATTTTCCATGACGGCCGCCATGCAACCATTCCGTGCCCTCCTCAAACCCTCCACCACCTTCAACTGGACAGACGAGCTGGCAGCGGCATTTGCGACATCCAAGAGAGAGATCTGCGAGCGCATCAGGGAGGGTGTGGTCATATTTGACAAGCACCGCCCAACCTGCCTGGCGACGGATTGGAGTAAAGACGGGATTGGGTACTGGCTATTCCAGAAACACTGCCAGTGCCCGTCCCGCGAGATCTTCTGCTGCCAGGAGGGTTGGCGCGTCACCCTGGTGGGCTCGCGCTTCACACACCCGGCAGAGTCACGATATGCCCCAGTGGAAGGAGAGGCCTTAGCGGTGGCGGATGCACTGGACAAAGCAAGACACTTCGTCCTCGGGTGCAGCGATCTCGTTGTAGCGGTAGACCACAAGCCCCTGCTGAAACTCTTCGGCGATCGCTGCCTCGAGGACATCCCCAACCCCCGCCTCCGGAACCTTAAGGAGAAGACCTTGAGGTACCGGTTCCGGATGGTGTACATCCCCGGCGTGAGAAATCACACCAGCGATGCCCTCTCACGCCACCCATCCGGAACTCGGACCCCACCACGCCTACACCTACAAGACGACATCGCAGAACCATCCACTGCCTGCCCGGCGAGCCCAGCGTCATCCATTGCCAGCATCACGGAACACACCGCCCCCGCCCAAGATGAGGACGGCCTCACAACAGCCATATGCATGGCCATCTCGACCATCCCCATCAATTGGGAGAAGCTGCAGATCGCCACAGCCGCAGACCCGACTCTACAGGACCTAGCATTCTATGTGGAGAATGGCCCGCCCGAAGATAGACATATGCTCCCAGCCAACATCCGGGAATACTTCCCGGTCATCTCCAACCTAACCATCATCGACGGCGTCATCTGCCATGGGGAGCGGCTGGTCATCCCGACATCACTCCGACCAACATGCCTCGCAGCTCTACATGCCGCCCACCAAGGCACCAGCAGCATGACGGCCCGTGCCTCCTCATCCCTTTACTGGCCGGGCCTCTCGACTGACATCACGGCGACCCGCAACAGGTGCAACACCTGCAACAGCAATGCCCCCTCCCAACCAGCGATGCCCTCGACCACACCAGAGGAGCCAGAGTACCCCTTCCAGCACATCTGTGCGGATTACTTCCACCACGAGGGATCCGCATACCTCGTGCTGGTTGATCGGTACTCTGGCTGGCCAATCGTCGCACCTGCACTGAACGGAGCATCGGGCCTTGCCGCCATCCTCAGGGACACATTCGCCACCTTCGGTATACCGGACACCCTCACGTCCGACGGTGGGCCGGAGTTCGCGGCCCATGCCACCAGAGAGCTCCTCACCACTTGGGGCGTTCATCATCGGCTCTCATCCGCCTACAACCCCCATGCCAACAACAGAGCAGAAACAGCCGTCAAAACTATCAAACGGCTTATCGCCGGCAACACCGGCCCAGGCGGATCCCTACAGAACTCATTCTTCAAGGCACTCCTACAATACCGGAACTGCCCGAGCCCAGACACCAGAATGTCGCCGGCGACCAACCTGTTCGGCAGGGCTACCAGGGACATGCTCCCCGGCATCCCACTCCGATTTCAACAGCCCAAGGAATGGGACGAGAAACTGGAGCTTAGAGAACGGGCACTCTCCCGTCGCCTAGTACTGGGGCGAGCACGATGGGACGAGCACTCCCATGGCCTGTCCCCCCTTCGTTGCGGTGACACGGTCCTCATCCAGAACCAGACTGGCCGCCACCCAATGAAATGGGACAAGACAGGGACAGTCGTGGAGGTGCTCCAGTACCACCAGTATTCCATACGAGTTGACGGATCAGGCCGCCTCACCACGAGGAACAGAAGATACCTCAGGCGCCACAACCCCCAACCCACGGAGCAAGATAACCCACTTCGCCGAGATCTGCCAGCCCTATTGTACCCAACACAGCACAACAGCAGCCCGAGCCCACTTCCCCCCGTACCATTGCCGCCAACCAGCCCGCCACCCAACCCACCCACTCCGTCACCCATCCCGACACCTGGGATCGCACAGCCGACCCTCAACCATCCAACACCAATCGCCACGAGCCCCCCTCGCCCGCCAGTACTGGCCACACCAGCCAGTCAAAGATCGTATGCAGCAGTGGCCAAGACACCCACGCCACCCCATCGCCCAACCAAGACTGCCCCAAAGAACCTGGCGCAGACGACCACCCTTACCCCCCCCAAGACGCTGACCCCAGCCCCAGGCCCAAGACGGAGTAAGAGGGGACCAAAACCAATTGACCGCTACGGGCAGCGATGACAGCCCACACATCAGTCCACCTGCCGTCGGACTTGGGGGGAAGTAGTGAATATGGACTGTGCATCGACTGCTCGAACCACCTAACTACTACTAGATAGGATATGTATATGTGACATTACTACGTACGGCCCTTACCCAGTGCACGACCCCTTACCTAGCGCATGCCCACTATACACCCGTTCACTTGTAGCACACATCCTTGATTGTAGCATTGAAACTATATCCAGTGTCTTCGATTGGGGAATGCGCACGGCGCAGTTCTCTAAAAATGTCTACATATGTGTAAATGCATTATCTCTTGGTGTATACATGGTTGAGGTGAGGCTTAACATTCTCATTATTAGATGTGGCTTGTTGTACACAAAAGCTTAGTTAGGGGTTTCCAACTAGACGTTCCTTCAACACTTCAACCTTTCTAAGGCAAGGCCTGCTAAGCTACTCTGTGAGGTCTCTTTAAGGCAAGGCTTGCTAGCTACTAGAGGTCCTGTGAGGGCATTAAAAAAAAGGGGGGGGGGGGGGGGGGGGGGGGGCTTTGTTTTGCAAGCCTTGGTCTATACCAGGCTTTACCTGACACTATACTTAGCAAACCTAACCTCTACAAAACTATATAGCAAGCTTTGTCTAAGCTCTTGGCTAAACTGAGTAGCTATGAACATGAAGGCAAAACTACTAGCTAATACGAGTAGAGCGCTAGACCTCAAGGACACTAGTGGGCACAGGCCAAAAGGCTACGAAGAGAAATAACTACATAATACTTACTTCTGTCAGCAATAAACTTCATGACAGGCCAAATGACATCTGGGAAGAAAACAAAGTAGAGCAAAAAAAACCACTCGCTAGATTTTTAGCATCCAGTTGTAAACAACTGGCGCCCGCCCCATGTGCGCAGGCGTTTATAAAAAAATCACCAGGATTAAAAATTGGAAATGCAAACTAAACGGTGTTTGTTATGCGTTATTCGTTGGGTTTTTATGCGTTGTTCCGCGTTTCTTTCCTTAGACATCGTAACATTAGCGTTGGAATGGGTATGGAACCGGAACGTTATTTTGGCGCATCCTGTAGCTATGGAGTTATGTATTGTCAATATGATGATGTAAGTATATAGCATGCACAGGATTTCTACATACAAAAGTTACCTTGATCTACAATCCACTATTAGTTTCATATTTTACATTTTACTACTCAAAGAGCATGGAAGTGACCCTCAGCCAACCAAAAATCAAAAATTATCCCAGGGGAGAGCCACCCGCGACCCTCTTAGATGGTGTGTGCGAAATTTTGTCATATCTTTAATTAAGGGCGGACAGTTGCATTTTTTGGGGAGGACTATAACATATTTTTTTAATTGTGGTTACCACTTTATAGCTTCACAGATTCCATAAACTTCATGGTATGTAGTTGATATATAGCTCAAAAGATAGGTCTCTCTGTGTGCTCTCTGTTGACACTAAAATATTTTTCATAGGTATAACTATAGCCAAGTTACAGGAGCTACAAGTGGAGGAAACCTCAAAACCTGAATACCTGAATTGGCCGCAAAAATATCTCCAGATTGCAAAGTGCTAGAGAGTTCAAATTAGCACCAGTGGCTAGAGGAAGCTCTACTTTACACAATGAGTGTTTTCATTAAGGCGCTAAAACGTAAGTATGTGGTCAAGCACGAGGGTGGAAAATGAATTTCGTTAAAATGCCATTCAATTCATTTTCCACATGTGCGCAAGAAGGCAATTCAGATCCAAAAATAATAACCCAAAATGAATGAAAGGTAGGATCAAGCATCTTATAGGCATTAAGAAAGGTATTTATAGTAAAAGAAATTACGAAATAAAAATTGCTAAGAAATCGAAATTAAATCCAAAAGTTACTGAATATTTAGTTAATTTAATTCAAAGTTTGTAACACCATGGATTTGGATTAATAAATCCCATGTTCAAACAGGACAGAACAAAGAAAGCATCATCTCTCTGTAAGGTGTAATGTCAGGTCAGGTTATGTGTGAGGTCGTCAGAGGGTAGACTGAGGTACATATTTTGTTAGCTCATGTTTCATTGTAGTCTGCACTTGATTAGTTTGCAACGGTATTTAAGCAATTAAAATTGTGTATTTTAGTTTATAAGGTTGTGTCATCAGCGTGAGAAATAAAATCAAAATTTAATATCTGAGTGCGTTTTTTAAATTAAGATAGTTTAGCCATATCACTGAGTTCAAAACAGAACTCTTATAGGGCTGGTTTCTGAGTGTGTAGGGGGTAAATCTGGCCTAGGGGGTATGAAATAGCCTAGACTGTTTTTATACCCCGGGGTATAAAACAGTCTAGCCCACTTTAATCCCAGGTATAGTCTGTGGAGGGGGTCATTACACTGGGTCAAAATGTGAAAACACAGTACCTTTTATATACAAATATTACTATAGCCCTGAGCATGCCCAGTAGAACTGAGAAGGGGTTGGGAAGGTTGCAATAATTAAATTAAAAAGAAATAGAAATGATCAATATTGATGTATATCAGGTCAAAGGTCAAGCTCCAGGCTGAAATAGCTCAAAGGGGACGGACATAATACTAGGTTGAGCAGGTTGAAGTATTAGGCCAACAATAGCTCTATGGGGACACACACTGGACCAACACCACACTGGGTTCAGGCAAGTTGAAGTAGGTTCACAATACCTCTATGGGGGAACACACTAAACCAACACCATGCTGTCGAGGCAGGTTGAATCAGTGTTTGCATTTTACCCGGGTAAAACCTATTTAACCCAACCCAGTGGGTAAAACCTGTGTTTTAGGTATTTCGCCCAGGTTTTACCCCCGGGTTTTACCCAGGTATTACCCAGTGATATATTTGTAGCCCTGTCACCGCCCTGTCCCAGAGCCACAAGTGTCCAGGTGGCGGTGGACACCAGGGCTATTTCAAAGGCAAGCAAATACCACAGGTCATAATTCACTGCTTACAGTTTAGTAAATGTACTGCAATTACAAAAATGAGAAAGCCCAGAAACTCGTCTTCTGCCACAGGCTCCTGCGAGGACCTCAGGAGATTGACTATTAAATCTGTTTAACTTGCATATCAATCGGACTTTAATCACATGAATCTTGTATAAATATTCATTAAATAAAAAATATATACTCTAGTAGACAACCTTGTCACTTGGTAAATAAATGCCGCAGCTCCTGTTTTTGTCTAGTTCTTTACAGTTGCCATTTATTGAATGTCTTACTTCCTAATTACAGAGTTAATTTCTTATAATATCTTTACAGTTTATTATAAATCTATTGTGTCCATTATTTTATCCTGGCATGTTTGAGTAAAACCTGGGTAAAAGGTATTTAAACCAACCCGGGTTACACCCAAGCCCTGGGTAAAACCTGCGAACTCTGGGTTGAATAGAGCTCTATGGGGACACACCCAGTATCACATGGGACGTCTTAAATGGTAGGATACTAAGCAAGTGCTTTTAATGGTATTCATACAGTATTCAGTAAAAGCTAAGGCTAGCTTAAGTGCAAAGTTTGAAGTTGGCCTATTGCTATCGAAATGGTCAACAAGAAGCATGCGGTGAGAGCAAGTGGAGTGCATCTTTCAGTTGGTGCTGAGGTGATGACCCAAGCAACAGCTGTTAGTGACCAACTTTGCAACAAGTCTAGGGAGGAGTCAAGCAGGAAACCTGGCGATTGCCAATAGGCTAGGTACATAGGTCAAACAGAGGTCATGGGTCGAACAGAGGACACTTGATTCCCCCCCCCCCCAAGGATTCGACCAAGTCTCTGGAAAATTGAGCTAAACAGATGGTGTTAACCACTGCAGAATCCTCACATTTCTCCCATTTTCAAGAAGACTCTTCTTTGCTACTTTCTCCAAATCTCTCTGTCTACTCGAAGTCCTCATCTCTTTCCACAGTTCACTGCTTTCCATAACCACCAGCTAAGAAAAAGGACAGAAATGACATCGCCATAGCAACAAAAACACATTGTTGTTTTAATTGATTGACCACCGACGTGTTTACAACTGAAATTTTTTCTTCCTTCTTCCAACTTTTCAAATTTTAAATGCAAGCTATTTGCGGTTTGATTGACCACCGACTTATTTGGTGTGGGTGTTTACAACTGAAAATTTTTCTTCCTTCTTCCAACTTTTCAAATTTTAAATGCAAGCTATTTGCGGTAAGAATCAGCTCCATTGAGGCAAGCAGGCAAAAGCTACGCAGCGCTGCGCTATGTCGACAACAACACGATACACAGCAAAGAAATCCACCAAGAAGTGATTTCCTTCAAAGAAGGGCTTGAGAAGCAGTCCTAAAGGCTAGGAAGAGAGATGGTTCATGGCAACAGAAGCTTGGTCGATCCTGGCAAACCAAAAGTTAAGTTTTTATGACTATTTCATAACGATGGATGCAGCAGTAGTCTACTGGGCATGTGCAGGGAAAAGGAAGGAAAAAAGAGTCGTTTAGTGCATACTTAAACTTTTTATAATTCATGTACAAGTATATGCCAGAGTTTGGGATATATTTATACACTTCAAGCAGTCGATCAGATAAGATTCTTAACCTCTGTAATTCTTATACATATATATTTACACCGTATTAACCGTATTAACTCGAATATAAGTCGCGACTTGTATTTATTTCAGCCAAATCAAGTTTCGAACTTCAAGCAATGCGCTTGCGCAGTGCCAAGCCAGTCTTGCGCAGTGCCAAGCCAGTCTTGCGCTATTGTGCTGACGCAATTTTTTTGGCCAACGGCGAGTCATTGTGGTTGTAATTGTTTCATTTCAAACATTGAGCTAGGTAGTAGTTGGCTGACAAGAGTTCCTAATTGCTTTCGTTATCTACAATGAGTTCTTCATCCTCTTCGTCCAGGGAAGCAAATGGATCTTCTCCACCGCTGTCACTTCCTTACAGCTGGCGAGTAGCTTGTGTAATGGCTGGGATAGCTAAAGCTGCTACTTTATCTTCTTTGAGGCAGTGAATTTCTCCATCTTCAGACCCGTCTACCTTCACAGTGATGCCACAAGCACGGAATGATTTATTGATCAACTCGGCAGGCAAGCTATCTTAGCCAATGATAAACGACTGCGCATGTGCAAGAGCAGTGGTATAATTAACTTGGTGTGCTACATTTGGAGTTAGGCTTTCAGAGCGACTTCTATTCAGTGTGCGACTTGTATTCGAGTGAATACGGTATATATATGTAACCACAACCACAACAACAACAACAAAATTAAATATAAAAAATAAAGAACATCAAAACTAAGAAGGTAAAATTAAAAAAACACCTCTCAGATGATCAAAATTGTTCCTTACGTTGAGTAGTCGTTTATAAACTTCCGCCAAACCTCTTCCACCGGACAGTAAGTGACAGAGGTCGTCGCCGCTCATCCTTCTCCGCAGACCCAGATGCTCTTGGAAGGTGAACAGAAACTCCGAGACGAAGAGGAACGAAGACACGAGAGAAGGGTGGAGAGGAAGGGGGAGAGGAGGGAGGGATGGAAGAGCAGTGATCCCTGCGCGCTTGCAGGCCTCCGGGGAGTCGTCTGCCATTGACAGCTAACAGGGGAGAGGGGGACGGGAGGGCAGAAAGGAAAGAGTGAGAACCAGTATTCTTGACATATCATGTGATGCATGGCAAACTAGGGAATCTATGGCTGTCCAAACTTCTTGATCCTATGTACATAATACTGTCTAGGGCTAGAGCTAGGGCTTACTTACAGGGCTAGGGCTGCTGTACAGAGCCAGGGCTACTGTACAGAGCTAGGGCTACTGTGTACATTGTAGGGTAGAGCTACAGGCAAGGGAGTAGGTTAGGGCTCAGGTGTAGGTTACGGCTAGGGTGGGTTAGGGCAGAGGTGTAGGTATGTCTAGGGCTAGGGTGTAGGTGGGAATCAATTATAGGAATGTGGACATCATATACAGACACCCGGGAGTTGCCATGGCATCCCTGGATAGCCATGCTTCTTGGACCAATATTGTTGAGGCTTGGTTACATGCATATGCTCAAATAGGAAACTGCACTTGGAAAATTCCATCCCAGACATAGATTTTTTTAAGGGGTTGTAGGGGTTGTGGGAAAATGAATTTCTGTTATGGGGAAACCTCACCTTCCCACCCCCTTCCCCACTCGTCCCGCTAGTAGAGAAGTAGTCGGGCGAATGCTCATGATTCTCGTGCTATTTTTAAAAGGTAGTATGTATGGTGCTGACCTCTCTACTGTGTCGACCTCCATTTCTACTTCTCTCTTCCTCCGCCGTCCCTTCCCCGTTGCCACCCTCTTCCCCGTCTCGTGCGAGCCACGCCCTCCCTGCCTTTCCCTTGTCCCGCCTCCTCACGTCCCTCTGAGCTTTCAAGATGAGCTTCCGAGCAAGTAGCAACTGCTCCTCCAAAGTGGCGGCCAATTTCATCTGCTCCACCTTCTCCATTCTGAAGGGAAGAGAGTTTGTCTTGCAGGCATGCTCAGTGCTATGGATCACACCCACGCGCATGCCCTCCAAGCTTTGTTCGTTGGCAGTGACATTTTGCCTAGGGCAGCCAACATTGTCACCTTCAACGTAGAGAGGCGGCGGCGATGTCGACACGGCTGTACGTGATTGGTTTGGTTCCAGGGTGGAAAGTATGTTGCGACTTGAGCCCATTCCAGCTGGCTTTTCAGGTGACTTGAAGTTGAAAATTGGCGTTCTGTTCATTGAATCTCTGCTCTCTTTACCGCTGGAGTCTGCCACGGGCAAATCCATGTCATACTCGCTCGTTGAGTACCTTCCCGGGTGCTTTCTGGTCCGCGACGGCCGCATGGCGGCTGATGACTGTAGCATAAGCATCTCATTGTTCAAGGTGAGGGGTAGTAAAAATGGGATTGGAGTTTCTGAGAAAGCTGATTCGGCATCTACGACTACAGTTTCACTCCTAATCCAGCCAGCTGTACCTCTGCACTACAGAACACAAGAGGAAAAATACAAGTAGCAATAATAATAATAATAATTAAAAGTGTGTGTGTGTATGAGTGTGTGTGTGTGTGTTTGATGCATGCAGCCATAATTTTAAAGCTAGGAACGTCTATCATTGCATGAAGGTGAATTTTACACCAGGGCGGACGAGTGCTATGTACACGTAGCATCAGGTGACCTTAGACTCCAAGCTCACTCGAACGTGCCATCGCCAAAAAACTGCGGCATATCACTTGTAATTTTCGGCCACTTGTTTCAGTGCACTTGTGCAAGCATTTCCTTTGTCCTGATGATAGCACACAGATTGGCTTTACAAACAAGTTATGTAAAAGAAACTATTTTCTAGCGAGGCTGCTTCTATCCCTACTCCCGTTTGAGAAACACTGCAGTTGCAGAAATGACGAAATTTACAGAGGGCAGCATTGTCGCTGACAACTGGTTTGGCCACAAAAAAAGAGAGAAGTTATAATCTTCTCAATAATCAACAAAATTCAAGTTGATTATCGTTGTCAACTGAATTTGTTGAGATTTATTTAATTAGGAAAAAGGGGTGGAGCCATAATGTACTGACATTGGCACCAACTCTCTGACTTCTACTCTCCATAATTCGCTAACCGTCGATCGACTGAACACGTGAATAATATCAGCTTGTAGCAAATTTTATGCTCTCCATGCCTATCATTTTGTTTAGAAATATACGGTATAATGCAGGTGCAGTGCTCATGAATATCACGAATAGTCATGATTTGTAATACATTCTCTATGGGTCCTAGTTTCCTAGTTTTTTTGATACCATACGTAGGCGGGGCTGAACGCGGGTGACGTATAAACGCGTAATCATGCAAGTACCCCACTGTGAGTCCCTCCCATGAACTCTGAACCATCAACCCCGCAGTGTTCCAAACCTAGTGCACTGTCTAGCAGTGGACGGTCAAGACACGGTCGCTAAGCCAGGGATTTGGATTTGGAGCTCAAACTGCTCTTGCATTTGACAAATTGGAGCAAGAGAAAAAATGCAGGGAGGATGCAGGGAAACATGGCCACTCCAAGCACGTTAGACACCACATAACATGCATACGCAAGGCAAGTCTCTTCCACCCTTCGTCATCCTTTAATACGAGAGAGAGAGATGGTGAGGAGAACGGGGAAGAGAAAGGAGAGGGAGAATAAGAGGTTGGGGGGGAGGCTGAGGAGAGAAGGGGTGAAGAGAACAAGCAATCAGAAAAGGGAAGGGATGATTGAGAAAGAGAGAAAAGAGGAGTTCGCTAGCAAGGGTGCTCCCCCCCAAGAAGCTAATGATAGCCCCAGATTCAGTCGCCGATTAATCAGTGCATAGTGAGTAAAATTTGAGCGAAGAGAGTAGCCCTCCCGCAAGAATTAGGGGGGAAAGTACACACTTGATGTGTAGTCACGTTACGAAAACAACATGATTGCATCGCAAGTGCATTCAGCGTATTGTGAACTGGTCTTGATCTAAGTTGGTTTCCATACACATATAGAAACTGATGCATGAGTGATGCGAGTGTCAGAGTTAAAAGGGTGCCATATGTATGTATATATATATACATACATATGGCACATGAAATACCCTGTTCCCATAGAAACCTACATTATTAATTTCCACGATCAGAGGGTCATCCTCTTTCATAACAATGCTATAAGCAGAGTGGTCCAATCTTCTCCACTTGGTCCGACTGTTGCCTAGGAGAGCACTACCATTGCCGCAGGAGCCACCCCGCACCTGACACAGTAGTGGACTCACTGCTTCCTGGCAGTGGCTAGATGCATTGTCACTGGCCACTGCTCTGGGTAGGATGGGACGCTTTAGACAAACCTTCAGCTCTGTGGATTTTTTCTAGAAAGGGGGGGGAAAAAGAAGAATGGTTTGGTAATGGTCATCAAAAGAAAATGACATCAATAGGTAAAGGTCATCAATAGTAACATGCTTCCAGACATACTCTGACAAGTTGTAATGGAACAAATTCCATCCATCCAGCCCCCCCCCCCCCCCCCCCCCCCCCCCCCCCCCCCCCCCCCCCCCCCCCCCCCCCCCCCCCCCCCCCACCCACACACACACCCCTTCAATACATCTACTTCAACCTTACTAAGATTAACTAAGCTAGGCTCACGAAAGGTATAACCATCACTAAAGATGACCAGATGCAAAACCACCTCCCCAGACTATAACAGACTTCCATCATCTACACGTATAGACCTCAGCCCAGCAAGATGCGATGATATCCCTAACATACGTCCAGGACCCAGGGGGGTCACCTCACAGCATTCCCAACCTACTCTGCAAACACTCACTCACACTCTCTCTCTCTCCATCTCTGCATTTTAATGCATCCACACACACACCTGGAGATGAGTTGTTTTTCTCCTTCGACTCCAACAAAGTTCGTGGCTTTACAGGAGGCGATTTCCACTGCAGCACTTTTGCTACGTCGTCCGTCCCTTTATCCAGGAAGTCCGACACGCTCTGAAAGCCAGCGTTCTTGGCCACGTAAGTCAATATGCCAGTGGCTAGCTTTCCTTCCTACAAACAGATGATGAGTTTCAACACTCAATACACACACACACCTCTCTCACATAATTATGTATGTACACACTCCATCTCCCTCTCACACACTTCCCATCTCTTTCAAACTTGATGTTGTATAGAGTAGAGCTTCCTCTAGCCACAGGTGCTAATTTCAACTGTCTTGCACTTTCCAATTAGGAGCAGGCAGGCTGGTTTTGAGGGCCCCAACTTTGAAAGCAATTTCAAGTTGATTATTGAGAAGGTTATTGCAAGTTCATAGAATGAAGTGTGTAGAATTTATGGAGCTCCAATGTCGTACCCACAGGTGTTTTTTTTAACACTTTGTAATAATAAGAGGAAACACGTGTTTTAGTGCTGTTCTTTTCAAACTGATTTACAAGGAAAGTGTAATTTTTGTCCTTACGTAGTAAATAATTTTTATATAATCTGAAAGCTCTAGCATTGCTCTGTATTTAGAATTATCACTTTTCCAATGCAGTCATTTTCTGATGAGATATAGTCCAGTCTGTGTGGTCACATGACTGGAGGGGAAAAAATGATTGGGATAATGGGGGGAAATTATTTCTTTGGGGAGCAAGAGCATTTATAAAAAATGACCTTTGTGGTACCCACTATTGTACCATCATTGGCAAGCACACAGAATGGGCTACCTCTTGAGACCAAATGAGACCAAAATCTTTGAAAATGAATGTTAAAAAAGTTATACTTGAAAAACAAAACAATCCCAAAACAACAAGAATGGTCTACTTCCCCCTTGCACATCATGCATTAGCCCCCAGGCATTCATTAGCTTTGTGAACTGTGTAGCTCTGCAGAGTAGTTGAGGACATGCTCAATCATTTTAGCACATAGTACAGGAATGGATGCACATAAGAGGTCAGTGGATCTTGACGGGGGGGGGAGAGGAGAAGTTTGTTTGGTGATGACATGTCGACTCGAATTTCTTCTTCCTTCAAGTGAGCTTCGTCCATTTGGTAAGGGATCATCACCAGTCTCTCCGGGCCTTATTGCATCATTTGGCAGTCCCACCAGCGATACTTTAAAATAGGCACTACATGCCGAGATTAGAAAGGTGCAGTCGTCTTCTGAGCTACATGTCTTTGCAGAAAAGCCACAAACATCAAAGAAGTGATTGATGAAAACTCCACCCATCGACAGCACCTTAGACGGATGCCCCTTGGCAAAACTGCTCTCAGTTACATTTATGAAAGCATGTGTTTCATAAGAGAGGATTGGGGCTCCTTTACGGGAACATGCACTGCGGTGCAATTTATACGTGTGTGCATGAACAGGCCAATCAAAATCTTGTTTCACTCGAGAGTGTCAACGATGCGCAGTGTATTGGGAGGTAGGGAGTTTCAACATTATGCTCCTCCCACAGGGAACAGCCATGCGTGCTTAGAGCACTGCCAAGCTTAGAGGAAGCAGGAGAGTCAGTCTCATGAAGCAGGAGGTGTGGTGTATGCAGCTAGTATATGTACTTGAACAGGGGTTCGTTCACCTGAGGGCATTACTTGGGGGTGAAAGGAAACATGAAAGACGAGTTAGCTGCCACAAGTTCTTACGCAACTTAAAAATTACTTATTATATTATTTATTATATTATTAATTATTTAAAGTGTGTGTGTGTGTGTGTGTGTGTGTGTAGGGAGGTGAACATACACCCGTGTTGTCTCCCCCCCCCAACCCACAAGATAAAACTCCAATCAGGGTTTCATTTAGAAAATTGTCCAAGGGAGGGGGGGGGGCAACTGGAGGAATATGGATATTAAGGGGGGGGGGGGGGGGCATGATGGTTAAAGATGTGACAAAGTTTCTAATGAATTTTAATAATACAATTTCCAAGGGGGGGGGGGGGGGGGGCAAAAAGGTTACAAGGGGGAGCAGCCCCCCCGCCCCCCTAAATGAAACCCTGCCAATGTACATGCACATTACAGTAGGTGCATGTGAGGAACAAATGTCATGTTTGGAAGACTGAAAGATCCGGTCGTCTTCACCCCAAAAAATTTCTCCTTTCAGGGACACATTACATTCTGTCACTTATTCTCCACTCACCCACCTCACCCACGGGGGCAAGATGTTCTTCTAGTGTCAAGGTAAGACATCCCCTGCGCGCTTCAAAAATCATGGCACTTGAACTAGTGCCGTCACTTTATTGGACATCCACGAGTGCATCCACGAGTTGTTGTATCTTGGCAAGGAAGAGACTTTTTTAAAATTTTAATGAGGTTAATTTTTAATGAGGTTAATTTTTTTAAATGAGGTTAATTTTTTTAATGAAGTTAATTATATATATATTTTTAATGAGGTGTAATTTTTAATGAGGTTAATTATTATTTTTTAATGAGGTTAATTTTTTTTAATGAGGTTAATCTTTTAATGGGGTTAATTTTAATAAGCACAAATTATGAATATATGACACCGGATTTTTTAAAGTTGGTTCACAAAATTCCATTTTGAGGTTTCTATGAAACGTTAAAAAAAGAGGGAGTCTTGTACATGTCAGATTTTGGGATAAGGATGTCCCTAGGGGTGCATAATGACATAATCAAAGAGCAAAGCACTTGGTGTTGTCGGCCACTTCAGGATAGAGTTGTGCATGTCAACATTTGGAGTCCTCTAGTCCTAAAGTTTATATTGGATTGACTTGTCAAAGGAAAGTGGCTCCTGGGAGAGGGGGTCAGCCTCACTAGCAAACTTCTTGCGTCATGCGAGTCCTAACATAGCTAGATTAGTTCATCAACACAACATGTTGCGTTGCACACTTTGTGAGCGATCGTTACCAATGCACAAACACGCAGCCACCAAAATTTAATGGCTCGGTGATTGGTAAGAGACAATCCAACCCAGGTTGAACATTAACCTAATAATTATAATTATAATAATAGTAATAATTAATAATAGTAATTAATAGTAATAGTAGTAGTGATAATAATAAAATTAATAATAATTAAAATAATAATAATAATAATAATAATAATAATAATAATAATAATAATAATAATAAATAATAGTATAATTAATAATAGTGATAGTGATAATAATAAAATTAATAATAGTTATAGTGATAATAATAAATAATAATAATAATCTCAACAAAAAAAGAAAAGAAATGTGAGCCCCCCCCCCCCCCCCAAACTACCCAAACTAAAGCGGCCACTTTGTGTTAGGAGGTGCCTACTGCACAGTATAGCCTGCACATGTCAGAGATGTGTGTGTGTGGCCATGACCATCTTCCTTTCTCTTGCATACGCTGTGTCCTCTGTGCCATGGCTAGGGACCCAACAGGCACAGAGACAGCGACCTCCTCAACCAATGTTCCTGCGCCACAACATGCAACAGCACGACTGCTGCACTAGCCCACATGTAGAAGTGCAGAGTGGCTTTGTTCCCAGTCTATCTTTGCAGTGCGCAGTACATGCATTGGCAAATTTGGCTCCCAACCATAGGGCTTCCCATTCCAAAGTCAGTCAATTTCCCAACTATAGGGGTTCCCATTCCAAAGACAGCTAATTCCCCAGCATAGGGCTTCCCATTCCAAAGTTAGTCAATTTCCCAACCATAGGGGTTCCTATTCCAAAGACAGCCAATTCCCCAGCATAGGGCTTCCCATTCCAAAGTCAGTAAATTCCCCAATAATAGGAGTTCCCATTCCAAAGCCAGTCAATTTCCCAGCATAGGGATTCCCATTCCAAAGCCAGTCAATTCACCGGCAGAGAGGTGCCTATTACAAAAGTCATACATCCTTCCTGAGAGAAGTTAGTACTGCCACAAGTTTTACCAGGACATGCCAAGATTCCTAGCATCCCTGAGACTATTCTGGGATGTTCCTAGTGAGAGTGACTGACAATACAACTGGATATTATATAGACCAGTATCCAGCGAGACTTGGGACTATCCCGGGACATCGCTAGCCCTAGAATGCATCTAACCCTAGAATACACCTAGCCCTAGAATACACCTAGCCCTAGAATACACCTAGCCCTAGAATACACCTAGCCCTAGAATACACCTAGCCCTAGAATACACCTAGCCCTAGAATACACCTATCCTAGAATACACCTAGCCCTAGAGTACACCTAGCCCTAGAGTACACCTAGCCCTAGAGTACACCTAGCCCTAGAGTACACCTAGCCCTAGAATACACCTAGCCATAGAATACACCTAGCCCTAGAATACACCTAGCCCTAGAATACACCTATCCTAGAATACACGTATCCCTAGAATACACCTAGCCCTAGAATAACCTAACCCTAGAATACCCCCAGCCCTAGAATACCACAGCCCTAGAATAACCTAACCCTAGAATACATCTAGCCCTAGAATAACCTAACCCTAGAATACACCTAGCCCTAGAATACCACAGCCCTAGAATAACCTAACCCTAGAATACACCTAGCCCTAGAATACACCTATCCTAGAATACACCTAGCCCTAGAATACACCTAGCCCTAGAATACACCTATCCTAGAATACACGTATCCCTAGAATACACCTAGCCCTAGAATAACCTAACCCTAGAATACCCCCAGCCCTAGAATACCACAGCCCTAGAATAACCTAACCCTAGAATACACCTAGCCCTAGAATACCACAGCCCTAGAATACACCTATCCTAGAATACACCTAGCCCTAGAATACACCTAGCCCTAGAATACATCTAGCCCTAGAATACCCCCAGCCCTAGAATAACCTAACCCTAAAATAAACCTAGCCCTAGAATAACCTAACCCTAGAATACACCTACAAGCTCTAGAATACACCTAGCCCTAGAATACACCTAGCCCTAGAATAACCTAGCCCTAATAACCTAGCCCTAGAGTACTAGCCCTAGAATACCCCTAGCCCTAGAATCACCTAGCCCTAGAGTACTAGCCCTAGAATACACCCAGTCGTAACCATGGTCCCAAGCCTATCCACAATGTACAGTACATATACATGTAATACCACAACACAAGTGCTGTTCCAGAATACTGAGCCAGTCATGCTCCCTAGGGACATCACCCTCGAGTGCTGTTCCAGAATACTGAGCCAGTCACACGCTCCCTAGGGACATCACCCTCGAGTGCTGTTCCAGAATACTGAGCCAGTCACACGCTCCCTAGGGACATCACCCTCGAGTGCTGTTCCAGAATACTGAGCCAGTCATGCTCCCTAGGGACATCACCCTCGAGTGCTGTTCCAGAATACTGAGCCAGTCACACGCTCCCTAGGGACATCACCCTCTCGAGAGTGCTGTTCCAGAATACTGAGCCAGTCATGCTCCCTAGGGACATCACCCTCGAGTGCTGTTCCAGAATACTGAGCCAGTCACACGCTCCCTAGGGACATCACCCTCTCGAGAGTGCTGTTCCAGAATACTGAGCCAGTCATGCTCCCTAGGGACATCACCCTCGAGTGCTGTTCCAGAATACTGAGCCAGTCATGCTCCCTAGGGACATCACCCTCGAGTGCTGTTCCAGAATACTGAGCCAGTCGTGCTCCCTAGGGACATCACCCTCGAGTGCTGTTCCAGAATACTGAGCCAGTCACATGCTCCCTAGGGACATCACCCTCGAGTGCTGTTCCAGAATACTGAGCCAGTTACGTTCCCTAGGGACATCACCCTGGGAGAGTTCCAAGTATCCCATGAGAGTTCCTTTTACAAAGTTTGATGTGGCAGTTCCTTGCCATCGTACATTACTCTTATTATTGCAGGTTGGTTCAGAGTACACAAGCCGTGCTCCACTCCATTATTCATAAAAATTATTATTATTATTTTCAGTTGAAGCTACTGAGCATGCTCACAGAGAACAAGAGCATGCCTCGGCCTTCATTCAGGTGTTAAACTTCGAACCACTCAAAAAAGTAAACTACTCCCACTTTCATCGTAGTTTCGGCATCTTGGTACTTCTGTGTGGGAATTGCTGCTCTCACCTCCCCCCCCCCCCCCCGGTGGGGTACGAAGGGAGCAATCTCAGGTTAGTTGAGCTACCCAGAGTGATGTCCTGGCAGACATAATACTGAAAACTGTTTGGACTGGATCTGTGCACACCTGTGCATTGAGCCTAGTCTCACTGTAGGCATGGCGACTGTAGGCATGGCGACTGTAGGCATGGCGACTGTAGGCATGGCGATGTTGCCAGCTGTTCCAAGTGAGGAGTTAACAAATAATTTTTACACAATGCGAAAACAAAAAGGCTCTAATTAGGTGGCCATTGACACCTTGTGGTCTTATAATGCTGCACCTGTGCAGAAATCTGTGTGTGGGGGGTGGAGCTTGTAGAAAGGAAACATTTGACACATTAGGGTCAGTATAAGTATTGACTACCCTAATGGCTTCTTCAGTGTGGGTGAGCATACAGCATCAGCACTTGGACAGGAGTCCAACCAAAATAGGGGACTAATGGGAGAATCCAGTCCATGGATATTGGACCAAGTGACAGTCTAATCGAGGATTCAGTCTGCAAGACACACACAGACCTCTACGTAGCACAGAGATGGTGTGTGCACACCACACCTCTACGTAACACAGCTGGTGTGTACACAACACCTCTACGCAACACAGAGCAACCACATGCTTCTCAGGTTGCTATACAGGAAAGGAGCAAGCACTGGACTATGCCTGCACTTGTCCACTCTGCCGGCCGACTGCTCCTCGTCTGGACACAGTCTAGCACATTCTCAAGAAATGCATGCACAAAAAAGATCAAGTGAAGTGATAATTAATACGGTACATCTTCATCTCCTCCCACAGAGCTCAGCAGTTTCTAGTTCTGCTTCATCACGAGGTCAGAGAAATGGTTGCTAGAACTCTCCTGCCATTCACAGATTAGAGCTCTAAGCCCACATGTGTGGGTGGTGCTTCACCTGTCAACCCTCCTCCCCCCATGCCAAACCTTCTCCACCACATGTCGCCACAGGCTCCCGAGGAACTGCAATGGTGTAATGATGTTATGACAAGCTTTGCTAGACTATTACACCTGTGTTATGCCTGACACTAATGCATGCCAAGGAGACCATCAAATGTGACACTGCATCACTTATAGACTTAGCAAAAAGGGAAGCACGATTTTGCTCTAGCAGCACGGAGACTCCAATGGCAGACATGGAAGGCAGAAACTATCTCCTTGCATCATGACAGTTCTAATCCCAGTGGTCCGTCTTCCTGACTTCTATGATACCAATATATACATGTATATACACACTGGTTATCCTCAACTGGAGCACGCCATCAATTAGTAATGTTGACTACTTCGAGTGAAATAGCACACACCTTCCATTCACACCCTATAATTGCACTTCAATGAGCGCGCTCATATAATGAGTGAAACCCAGCGTGCTGCTGCTAGGGCAACCCAAAGAGAGTTGAAAGAAAAGCAGCTAGATGATACTCGTGAAGATGGAGATGACAACATTCCCTGGAGTTGCTGGCTGTCAACACCACTCCATGGAGTTGCTGGCTGTCAACAATACTCCATGGAGTTGCTGGCTGTCAACACCAGTCCATGGAGTTGCTGGCTGTCAACACCACTCCATGGAGTTGCTGGCTGTCAACACCACTCCATGGAGTTGCTGGCTGTCAACACCACTCCATGGAGTTGCTGGCTGTCAACACCACTCCATGGAGTTGCTGGCTGTCAACATCACTCCATGGAGTTGCTGGCTGTCAACATCACTCCATGGAGTTACTGGCTGTCAACACCACTCCATGGAGTTGTTGGCTGTCAAACCACCCCTCCCTCCCTCTCCCTGACTTGATTAGGAAGTCAGCTCCACAATCAAGAATTTGGAATGATGATAAGTTGGTCTAAACCTTCCAAGAGTGGTGTCTCAGCAACATCACAAACTTCTCTCTGTGTTCCGGTGACCTGTACACTGACCCCTCCTCCAGTGATGTTATGTCAACAGATATAGAGGGCCGGCACAATCCTATGACAGAACAAATTGTAACCACTCATTCAAGGACTTCTCCTAATTTCTTTGATTGATTGTCATGGTTACAGAGAGCTAATGATAGGACACACATGAATAGGACAATTCCCTTCATTGTTATTCATAGTTCCTGATGGGTTCTGACTGGACCCAAACGGTTCCGAGCAGTTCGAACTGGCTCCAACTAGTTCTGCCGACTGTTTTTCTAATGGGTTCTGATTGGTTGCACTGGCCTATTTGGAAGGTACTATATATCGCAGCATGAATGGGACGTGGCCTGCTTCATGCCAGTATAAAATAAATAGATATGCACAGTAAACATTGGTAGTGTGAGCCTGATGACCATTACCAGCTCATGTCTACACCTGATGGCCATTCCAGCTCATATACACACCTGACGACCATTACCAGCTGAATTCATACACCAACATCACCTGATGACCATTACCATATCCTCAAACAGGTAAGAGTTTCTGCTCTCTCTCTCTCTCACTAAGTTCGTTCATGCATACCTGAGGGCGCTGTCACCAAGGGCAACTCCATGGCTTCTTACAGGAAGAAGGGGAGATGTTTGGAGAGCCAGAATTGCACATGGTAATGATATAAGTAATACAACCATGTGCACATGTATATTTGCCTTGTCTGGGAGGGGGAGGGAGGGGGAGGGGGGTGGAACATCCCTCATTGCTCATACGTATTCAGAGCTGAAAAGGAAGATGACAAGACTAGAAGGTTGCCTTGGTAACGCCACCGAGCCTTTCGTGTTGACAAGGAAATGACCTAATAAAGTATTTGGCTTGAGGGTCTATTTCAGTAATCCTTGGACTATCCGGGAGGGGTTGGGTTGCTCGGAAGGTTATCATCTACCATTGAGTAAGCTTGTGCAAGTAAACGACCACATACCATGTACAGTGTTCCAACACCATGATGAGCCATGCAGATAGCAAGAATTCTACTCCAAGGCCTGTGCTGTCCACAGACATTTCTACGCCCATTGGAATGGGCAGCAAGCACGTTACCTTAGAGATTAACAGGCACTCCTCTCACTTGCGTGCACACACTTGAACGTACAAATTTCCGCAATGAAATTTCTTCTTGGAGACAGTGACAAATAACTCAATCAACCTCTGACCCCTACAATCGATAGACTAACAATGTGTACCAGAGACCTACTGTATATACATGTATGTGCATGTATTTACATGTATGTACATAGACACCAGCAACCTTTAGATGTAGACTTTCATGGCACAGGAATACGAAAGCTTTTCATGCATGTTCCTCTGCCCGCCCCCAACCCCCTTCTTTTTTGTTTGGGAGTTTGGGGGCAGGCAAAAAGTGTGGCCCCCCTAAGTTATTTCTTGGTCCCCCACTTTTACAGAGGCCACACCCTCTGATCTCATTAGGTGGAAGAACAGGAAATGAGTGATGCTCTCTTTGAAGAATGGGACAGAGATCAAGCTCTGGGTGACCACTTGCCCTAGTCCTATGAAGTGTCCACTTGCCCTGCCCATGAGGTGTCCACTTGCCCTAGCCCTCCCCATGAGGTGACCACTTGCCCTAGCCCTAGCCATGAGGTGACCACTTGCCCTAGCCCTAGCCATGAGGTGACCAATTGCCCTAGCCCTCGCCATGAGGTGACCACTTGCCCTAGCCCTAACCATGAAGTGTCCACTTGCCCTATACATGTACTGTAGCTCTACTTTCATTTGGTGTGTGTTTGTGTGAGGGGGGAGGGGTAAGGAAGGGGAGAATGCCCAACCCGGCTAGAATCTCGCTTCCCCCCTCCCCCCCTCCTCCTTGGAACTCGGATATATATACATGTACAGTAGAAGCCCTCCCCCCCCCCCCAAACTTGGTGTTCCACTTAAACCCAACGTACGTGCATCGCATGACCGTTGGCCAAAGAAACGTTAACGAAACGTACAGAGCGTTTGAACGTTCACTGCGTTTTTATTGCAAACACTCGCTACGTTCATATCGCACATTAAGCTCGAGGAGAGGCGCGTGAACAGAAGGAAAAAAGTGGGGCAAAGCTCGCACTACAGTTATATACTTGTTCTTTTGAGAGCGTCTTGCTGGAGTTATTTCATGAGTTTAAGGGTCTGTAAGCAGGTAAGTTTCCTCCTCTTACTGACTATTTCTGCTACTTGCTATAACATAACGGGTGTGACTGGAATCTGCTTGATCCCTACAAGTTGTTCAAGCCAGTACTCGAGTTTCAGTTTTAGTTGTTTGCTTTTGGTAGCTAGAACAAATGGAATACTGGATGCTACTTCTCTAGCTATTTTTGTACTAATGAAGCCATATATTTTTGGACTGGTCATCATATACAGTAGTGTCATTTGTATATTTTTGGTATTTTGGCCCATGGAGGCAGACTCGGTGTCTGTCCCTCAAGGCAAAGCTCTGGGGCACCTTGCTGGGGGATGTCTGCAGAGTGAAGGTGGAGACTTCCACACCCCAGAACATGCCTCAAGTCAATTCAACTCCGGATCAACAGGATGGGAATACAAGCCAAGATGAATTGCTGTTCATGTAATATTTGTGTTTGCCATAAGTCTTTCATTGACTTGTTTTTTTGTTGTGACTTCTGTAAGAACCATGTAAATTAATTAATTTTCCAATTTGTAGGATTTGCTCACATGACATTAAAAATACAAGGAAAAACAGTATATTGTCTTTGCAGTTGACCAATCTTCCTACGACAAGCGGCAGTGGGTTTCAAGCTGGGACTGCATTCGTCTGTCCATAGGACATTCTTGAACCTTCAGATGCCCACAAATTGTCTTGGCCACATCAACCTCTTGATGTAAAGATGGCATTGGGGATAATAATTTTATTCACATCAAGTCAACAAAAAATCTGTAAATGTTATTTCATTGCTAGGAGAATGATCACAACAGCCACACCATCAACAGGGTGGGCATTCAAGCTACAGCTTAAACTACAAACAAGCTTAGATTAGCAGAGCCACCCACCCATAGCAAGCAAGGAGCCTTTAAGTCAGTTTCCTGTCAGCTAAATTAAGTCATGGAGCTTTAAGCCAGTCTCCTATCAGCTAAATAGTTAGCATACAGCCTTTTAAGAATCCCAAGCAAACAAGACGAACACGATTTTTGTTGACTCTCTTGCCAAACTGCTAGTAGGAGCTACCCTCAGAGTGAGGTTCTACACCTAGAATGGTCCTGACTGACAATGGGTAGCCCTAGTTGTTGAGATGCTCGTGCAGGTGGTAGGCAGTCGTCAATTCGCATCTTCTCTATCACAATCTCTCGGATGGCTGCAGTTATATTTAAAGGTTTCCCGCTACCAAACCGCCAGGGCGTTTCTCGAGAGTGCCTTACGTAGTGGTCAACCCCCTGCCCCGTAGCCATAATACCCTCCATCTCCAAGGTCCTGACAATGGCTGGTTTCAACCTCTAAAGATATAAAATTCTCTGTTTCTTGTACGCCGAATCACAAACTGAAATGTCTGCCACGAGCAACTCCCGACGATCCATTCGGGCCTAATAAACATTTCCGTCTAAATATTTCGTGCGTCTAAACATTTTGTGCGTCTGAACATTTCATACCGTTCTTTTCAGCCGGTTGGAAAACGCACACGGTTAAACGCTGCACGCACGCTGGGTTTAAATGCAATGCCAAGTGTTTTTTTGGCTCGTACTGTACATGCTACTGGTCTACCCAACACCAGGCCCACTCTCCATCATTTTCATTCTTTTGTAGGTAGCCAATTTTAATAAATTCCATACTGGCCAACGACCGCATACATATACTTTATACTACATCACGTAATCTGTGGCTAATCTGATTGGTTAATAACTATAGGTTACATAGGCGTGTAACCTACACTTTTAACCGCATGTAGTTTAGCGCATGCGCAATGTAGTATAAGTAAGATAGCCTATACAAAAGAGTCGGTTATGCGCCAGTGTAACCTACTCGTTTGCTGTTACATTCCTCGGCTTCGCCTCGGGGTAACCGCAAACTCGGAGGTTACATAGGCGCATAACCGACTCTTTTGTATAGGCTATCCTATACGTACACGCATAGTTAATGAAACAAAACATGTCATGGGCAACCTAAACAGCTCTTCCTCTTCCCTTTCTGTTCCACATATCTACGCTTGTTTTGAGATCACTGTCTCATTGTTTCCAGACTCTCAATGTCAATGTTCGTGAGGTGTGAAAGACCGGAGTTACTTAAGGGGGGGCTTTAGGTCAAACCACAAAAAACATGCCACGAAGTAAAAACCGTCATAACTTTTAGGTTTCTAGGGCTACAAATATATATTTTTTTGTGTCAAAAGATAGCCCTTTCTATGTGCTTTCAAGTGATATGTATAATAATATATTTACAGGTGTTTTTCTATCTAGATACCTGCAGCCATCAGACCTCCTCAAAATCACCATTCACAGCTTCCCATCTTGGATATTGGATCAAATGACTTCAAATTTGTTGTTTGTTTAGATAATGCATTACTCTTTGTAAGCAATGATCAGAATTTTTTTAAAATATATTCCCACTGTTTGCTGGGTTCATATAGATGCCACGCCCACTAAGCAACATAACTTTTTATTATTATGAATTAAAAAAAAATTGATCATAGAACACAAAGAGCAAAGAAAGAGCTTCAAAATGATATACAAGGTTTGAGAAAATATATATTTTTAACCTAGTTATGCTGTGAATGGCGATTGGAAATCAGAATTTGACAAAAATCTGTTACAGCCTTCTAAAGGGGGACGAGGGTATTTTTTACTTTTTAAAATATTACTTGTGGTTACAACTTTAGAGCTCCGTAGATTCTGAAAGCTTCATGGTATGGACTTGATATATAGCTCAAAAGATAGGTCTCTCTGTGTGCTCTCTTTTGATACTAAAATATGTTTCATAGGTATAACTATAGGCAAGTTACTAGACCCTAAAGTGGAGGGACCTCAAAAACCTGCATCCCATTCAGAATAACTCCAGATTGCTAAGTGCCAAAAAATTGAAATTGGTACGAGTGGCTAGAGGAAGCCCTAGAGCATGCAATGACCTTTTTCATTAGGCGTTAAAAATTTATTACCTGGTCAAGCGCGTGGGTAGAAAATTGAGGGCGTTGCAATCAACGCCCTCAATTTTCCACTCGGTGCTTGACCAGGTAATAAATTTTTAACGCCTAATGAAAAAGGTCATTGCATGCTCTAGGGCTTCCTCTAGCCACTCGTACCAATTTCATTTTTTTGGCACTTAGCAATCTGGAGTTATTCTGGATGGGGACTTTGGGATGCAGGTTTTTGAGATCCCTCCACTTTAGGGTCTAGTAACTTGCTATAGTTATACCTATGAAACATATTTTAGTATCAAAAGAGAGCATACAGAGAGACCTATCTTTTGAGCTATATATCAAGTCCATACCATGAAGTTTGCAGAATCTACGGAGCTCTAAAGTTGTAACCCCAAGTTAAAATTAAAAATACCATCGAAACTCACCCTCCACGGACAGTCTTCTTTCCCAATTGAATGGAGGTGTATGTACAAAAGTCACTATAAGTCCAGAAAACGCCCTCAATTTTCCACTCGCGCGCTTGACCAGGTAATAAATTTTTAACGCCTAATGAAAAAGGTCATTGCATGCTCTAGGGCTTCCTCTAGCCACTCGTACCAATTTTTTTTTTTTGGCACTTAGCAATCTGGAGTTATTCTGGATGGGGACTTTGGGATGCAGGTTTTTGAGATCCCTCCACTTTAGGGTCTAGTAACTTGCTATAGTTATACCTATGAAACATATTTTAGTATCAAAAGAGAGCACACAGAGAGACCTATCTTTTGAGCTATATATCAAGTCCATACCATGAAGTTTGCAGAATCTACGGAGCTCTAAAGTTGTAACCCCAAGTTAAAATTAAAAATACCATCGAAACTCACCCTCCCTCCACGGACAGTCTTCTTTCCCAATTGAATGGAGGTGTATGTACAAAAGTCACTATAAGTCCAGAAAACGCCCTCAATTTTCCACTCGCGCGCTTGACCAGGTAATAAATTTTTAACGCCTAATGAAAAAGGTCATTGCATGCTCTAGGGCTTCCTCTAGCCACTCGTACCAATTTCATTTTTTTGGCACTTAGCAATCTGGAGTTATTCTGGATGGGGACTTTGGGATGCAGGTTTTTGAGATCCCTCCACTTTAGGGTCTAGTAACTTGCCTATAGTTATACCTATGAAACATATTTTAGTATCAAAAGAGAGCACACAGAGAGACCTATCTTTTGAGCTATATATCAAGTCCATACCATGAAGTTTGCAGAATCTACGGAGCTCTAAAGTTGTAACCCCAAGTTAAAATTAAAAATACCATCGAAACTCACCCTCCACGGACAGTCTTCTTTCCCAATTGAATGGAGGTGTATGTACAAAAGTCACTATAAGTCCAGAATGGAGCATCCAAATCTTCTCAAATTTGGAATGCAGCATCTTACAGGTCCTGGCAACATATTTATGGGAAGAGAAAAAAAAACCAAAAACAAAACCAAAAAACATTTTTGGACCTAAAGGTCTAAACTGCTTCGTAGACGAGTTTTGATTAATTTCATCCGAGAGAAGCTTCTCTCTACAGAGGCAGTAGCAACAGGTATGGACAGACTGATGGCGACAAGTGTGTCAGGTTTTAGAACATGGTGTTCGACATATCATTTAAAACCAGCTCTTTCAACTGACACCTCATGTTGCCTTGAGGCTGCATGGCCATGAACTGGAGAAAAGTTTCCACTCTGTACTAATGTCAGGGGATCCATCGCTTCTTTAATGTTTCTTCAGCCTGTAATGTCTCTGCAGATCTCTCTCTGCCATCGTATGCAAGGAATGTGCTAAGAGACTGTTTGCTGCAAGAGGACAGGTCGTTAGAGTCTACACTTGGCACTTGTCTTGGATCAAAGACGCTCAGTGCTGACAAAACATCTCCAGAAGAAGAAAAACGGCTCGAAATATTATCTTTCAGATGACTGCTTTTACTACTTTTTCCTGGAACAATTTGATCTCTGCACTTTTTTCAGTTCCTCCTTCCAAGTCCTCACTTTCATCCCAAAACTCTAGCACTCAATTTGCTGCTGGTAGAAACTATATCATCCAACAAGTGGAGGGTTGCATTGACAAGACTAGATCTGGTGGACAAGTCCAAATGTTCTCTCTGGAGTGTTTTACTGAGTTTGGCTAAGTGCATAGTCAAGCAAGAACATGCTGCAATTATTGTCTGCTTACTAGGGACTCTGCTAAATCCCAATGCTTGGCTCATGTGTACTATCATGGATGTTATCTAGAGCAGCAACGATCGCAGAATAGCCGTCTTTATGCACTTCTCATGTGCCAAACAGCGAGTACCAGAAGGCTTCATAATCTTCAATTCTGGCATATCAAGTACACAATGGATTGCTTTAAGAGATTCTGTTCTCTTTCGGGTATAATGGAAAAAATTCCACAGAGCTATGCGTGCTGATGCTTTATTCCTGGATTGAGTGGCACTAACAGCTTCAACACAAGCCAACTGTAACAAGTGGCAGAGCATGAACAGAGCATGAGGTGTGGGGGCCTTGATGAGAGTCTGGACTCAAGTTTTCTTTCTACTTGCTCCATCAAATCCCATCCCGACGATTCTGCGCACCTGAAGATTCTTCTGTTTCAAACATTCAATTAGAGCCGAGTAGATACTCTCTGCATCAGCTTTCTGCGAGTGGAGGATCTCCAGGAAATGCTTCTCTGGAACACCACCTTGCTCTCGGCGACAGTAAAGAGACAACTCTTCCACACTTGAAATAGCTGAACACTCATCTGCCATGGTTACTGTAATAGGACGCTTTATGAAGATGCTTCAGCATGGACTCCTCCACCCATGTGCCTAGAGCCACAAAGACAACCACAGCTACAAGATGTCTATATATACAGCATTCCTCCCTCCATTATCCATGAAGTACTTAAGATTCTCACTTCCACAAGACACACCAATTTTTCGAACTTGATACAGTATGTGCTAAGTAGTTACCTGCAAGGGAGTGTGTGTAGCGAATGGGAGACCTTATGGCTGCTCTATTCTTCACTCTTTCTTGCCTTTCTGGAGGTGTTGCATGACTGCTCCCTCCCTCCCTAGAGCTCCCTCGGCTGGCAAAGCTGCTTGGTTAGCCGGGCATGGGGAGCACTATTTTCATGGGCTTTCATTTTCTCAACATCTTCTTTCCATTTGGAAAATGATTTGTTAACCACATGCCTCCTGTTTGCTGAAGCGACTTCCTAGATTTTCAGCAGACCTTGCAATCTGCAATCTCATAATCCTCATCGTATTCCAGCCAAATAAAGTCTTCCTCGTCTTAGAGTACTTCCCGTGACTTGGACGGCTCACATGTTTCTTTGCAGTATAACTTTACCGGTGCAGTACTTCCTCCTGGGTTGACTAGGTCATAAATCCAAATTCTCAGCCTCCAACGCATCTCCACTACTGCTAGTGCTGCTATGAGCTGGTGTGGCTGCAGATGATGGACTAGTGGCACTGAATCATCTCCACTACTGCTAGTGCTGCTATGAGCTGGTGTGGCTGCAGATGATGGACTAGTGGCACTGAATCATCTCCACTACTGCTAGTGCTGCTATGAGCTGGTGTGGCTGCAGATGATGGACTAGTGGCACTGGAGTAAGAATGAAGATCCACTTGTCTTTGAGAGCAAACACTTTGGCAGAATAATACAACTAAACCTGTGAGGCCTGTATATAGTCAGCCAGTGCAAGTATGATGTAACTACACTGTACCCGAGTTAACTTTTAGAACTGGTCATCAAGACCAGGTCAAAAAATTGCACCTCTACCATATGCTAACAATGCAGAAAAAAGATGCATCCCAATGTTAATTCTGTCTTCATATCAGCACCAGCAAGTCTACAATTGAAAGGGAAAAATTCTGGGAAGGAGGGTATGCCCCCAGACTCTTAACTTGTTGATTATTAGCAAGCACACTAACATATCCCACCCCCCCCACCCCCCACCCCAAATTCTTTAAGACTTTTGCCTCCTCCCACTCAACTATTTTTCCAAATCAAGGCCTGCTAGCTGTGAGGTGACAGCTGGCCCTGGGCCTGCCCTGCTAGTCATGAGTGACCACTTGCCCTGCCTTAGCCATCCCAGCCTACCCTATCCATGAGGTGACAACTGGCCATAGTCCTGCGGCCCTTACCATGAGGTGACCGCTGGCCCTGTGCCTAACCTAGCCTAGCCATGAGGTGCCTGCTGCTGGTGGGTACCTACAGTGTATCCCGAAAAGCTAAGCTGCCAAGTACATTCAAGTCGAGCTTTGCTGAGAGCTGAGCTACGAGTGCACACTGGACAGCTAGCTACGTGTGGTGAGCACCTAGGTGCTACATGTAGGCACTGCTCTGCAGGAATCCTAGCACTAACAACATCGAGTTCTTACACAAACACTTCCATGCATGCCAACTTCATTAGCCTGGAGAAATTTGGCACCACAAGACACAAGGAATAAAAGTTTAAGTGAAGCAAAAATAGATTCTTCTTGCTACCTCACACACAAACATACGTACACCTCCGTGGAGACACACACACACATCCACAAGAGACCCACTTACACACAAACACATGCACACACACCCTCCCTGGAGACACTCACACAAACACATGCACACACACCCTCCCTGGAGACACTCACACAAACACATGCACACACACCCTCCCTGGAGACACTCACACAAACACATGCACACACACCCTCCCTGGAGACACTCACACAAACACATGCACACACACCCTCCCTGGAGACACTCACACAAACACATGCACACACACCCTCCCTGGAGACACTCACACAAACACATGCACTCACACCCTCCCTGGAGACACTCACACAAACACATGCACTCACACCCTCCCTGGAGACACTCACACAAACACATGCACTCACACCCTCCCTGGAGACACTCACACAAACACATGCACCACTCCTTCGAGACAAACAGACCTTCTTCCTGCAGACTGAGCAGTTGCAGTTCTTCCTGCAGAATGGACAAAGCCAAGCCTTTGGGTCCATGGTAACCATAACAACACCATAACGGTTGATCAAGCATCTCTCACACCTGGTCAACATGGAAGGGAGAAACAGAAAGGGAGAGGGAGAGGAGCGAGGAAGAGGTGGAGAGAGATGAAGTAGGGCAAAGAAGAGACCAGATAGATGGGGAAAAGTAGAAAAGGAAGGAAGAATGAGGCGAGGAAGAATGAAAAGAACAGAATGAGAAAGTGTACTTTCAGTTAGAGGGAAGAGAGGATGGTGGCTAAAAAATAATAATGGTAAGAGAAATAAAAGGCTACCGATTGTTCCTGCCATTAGGAGACAACTCGTGGGATTATCTCCGCATCCCCCCCTCCCCCCTGGTCTTGAGAAAGGATGTTTTCCTAGACAGATTGCCTCGCTGAGTTTTGTTGTAGACATATCACCACTTAGAGACGATCTGCTTTTGTTTGCTTACGTCCAATGGAGACTGATCTTATGAAAGCTGATACTATTTTAATTCTAGTGACTTGAACATCTTGTAAAGACTGTTCCTGGGAAGAATAGATTCTAGCTATAAATATAACATGTGTGTTTGTGTGAGTGTCTCCAGGGAGGGTGTGTGTGCATGTGTTTGTGTGAGTGTCTCCAGGGAGGGTGTGTGTGCATGTGTTTGTGTGAGTGTCTTCAGGGAGGGTGTGTGTGCATGTGTTTGTGTGAGTGTCTCCAGGGAGGGTGTGTGTGCATGTGTTTGTGTGAGTGTCTCCAGGGAGGGTGTGTGCATGTGTTTGTGTGAGTGTCTCCAGGGAGGGTGTGTGTGCATGTGTTTGTGTGAGTGTCTCCAGGGAGGGTGTGTGTGCATGTGTTTGTGTGAGTGTCTCCAGGGAGGGTGTGTGTGCATGTGTTTGTGTGAGTGTCTCCAGGGAGGGTGTGTGTGCATGTGTTTGTGTGTGAGTGTCTCCAGGGAGGGTGTGTGTGCATGTGTTTGTGTGAGTGTCCCCAGGGAGTGTGTGTGTGCATGTGTTTGTGAGTGTCTCCAGGGAGGGTGTGTGTGCATGTGTTTGTGTGAGTGTCTCCAGGGAGGGTGTGTGTGCATGTGTTTGTGTGAGTGTCTCCAGGGAGGGTGTGTGTGCATGTGTTTGTGTGAGTGTCTCCAGGGAGGGGGTGTGTGCATGTGTTTGTGTGAGTGTCTCCAGGGAGGGTGTGTGTGCATGTGTTTGTGTGAGTGTCTCCAGGGAGGGTGTGTGTGCATGTGTTTGTGTGAGTGTCTCCAGGGAGGGTGTGTGTGCATGTGTTTGTGTGAGTGTCTCCAGGGAGGGTGTGTGTGCATGTGTTTGTCTCCAGGGAGGGTGTGTGCATGTGTTTGTGTGAGTGTCTCCAGGGAGGGTGTGTGTGCATGTGTTTGTGTGAGTGTCTTCAGGGAGGGTGTGTGTGCATGTGTATGTGTGTGTGTCTCCAGGGAGGGTGTGTGTGCATGTGTTTGTGTGAGTGTCTCCAGGGAGGGTGTGTGTGCATGTGTTTGTGTGAGTGTCTCCAGGGAGGGTGTGTGCATGTGTTTGTGTGAGTGTCTCCAGGGAGGGTGTGTGTGCATGTGTTTGTGTCCCCCCCGCTCAATATATAACCGAGGTGTATAAAGGAGGAAGGGTCCTCTTTTTCCAATACTCCAAGCCCCCCCCCCCCCTTGGCAAAAATCTGTAGACAGCTATTACTATCCCCGGATAAAACCCTGAATGATGTGTAGGGCCAAATGGCAGCAAATGTTGAGGACAATGTCAAATTCTTCATGTTACACACACCTTCCAAGGCCATAGTGGATTGGCAAGAGAACAGCAAGTGCCTGCCAGAGGAGCAGCTTCCAGGAGGCCGTAGCAACAAGGGTGTACAGTCAGGCCCCAATTAAGAGCAGGCCACAGCAACAAGGGTGTACAGTCAGGCCCCAGTCGGTGTGCCTGCCAGTCCTGTACGCACAGGCACAAAGCCCACACTGCGAAAGCTGGTTTGTTAAGCTCAATACTAAGTTCAATACCGGGCAGTAGCTTAACAAGAAATGCGCAGTCGTCCATTTCGTGTAGGTAAGACTGGTTCTAGGTCTGCAAGTATGCATTGCACAGGCTACAAGGGATAAGAGAGTAATTGAACCAAAATGCAGCCGAGAAGAGCTTGGCCAGTGTCACACGTGGACATACCATCTATAAATTTATGTAGATGGTAAAAATTGAAGAAACACGGACTTTTGAACAGGAGACGTAGCCATGATCAGCGTTTAGCAAATGGAGGCTAGAACTAAAGTTCTGTAAAGTAGTTGCTTAGCGAAGAGTATGTGCGCAATAGAGACACCAGCTTAACAACCAAGCCTATATGGAAGTCACCATCTCAGTATCCAGCGGTTTTGGGAGCTACCAACCACCTCCATTGATGGCAAAGGTAACCTAACGACAAAAAGTCCATGGCGGGGAAGGGGGGGTGCATTTTTAAGAACTTTCGCCAGGAGTGGGTTGTGCCAGAGTGTCTAGTATCCTACAGGAAGTGTGTAATAAACTACAGGAAGTGTCTAGTAAACTGCAGGAAGTGCCTAGTATACTACAGGAAGTGCCTAGTATACTGCAGGAAGTGTCTAGTATACTGCGGGAAGTGTCTAGTATACTGCAGGAAGTGTCTAGTATACTACCTCAAGTGCTTCAGTTGCCTATTACTTTTGAGATAGGCCTCCACGGAGCATGCTGGTGAGAATGCAGCTCTTTGTTGGCGCAGAGATGGAAGCTTGTGGTGACCAAGCAACAACTGAAAGTAATAATAAACTTTGTTGCAGGTCTAGGGAGGAGCCCAGAGCAGGAAACACTCAACAACATGGTGACATCCAGTTGGCAAGGTCAGACAGAGGTCACTTGATTCCTAGCAACCACTTTTAGTAGAACCTCCGAGTTATAAACCCCCACCGGGGAAATGAGTGTTCATAACTCAGAAACTATTACATCATGAATTCAGAGTTCGCAGGTTTTACCAAGGGCTTGGGTGTAACCCGGGTTGGGTTAAATACCTTTTACCCAGGTTTTACTCAAACATGGATACAACCCAGGATAAAATAATAGACACAATAGATTTGTAAAGATATTATAAGAAATTAACTCTGTAATCGGGAAGTAAGACATTCAATAAATGGCAACTGTAAAGAACTAGACAAAAACAGGAGCAATGTTTCCCTCAGCATTTATTTAACAAGTGACAAGGTTGTCTACTAGAGTATAATTTTTTTATTTAATGATTTATATAATGGGATTAAAGTCCGATTGATATGCAAGTTAAACAGATTTGATAGTCAATCTCCTGAGGTCCTCGCAGGAGAAGACGAGTTTCTGGGCTTTCTCATTTTTGTAATTGCAGTACACTTACTAAACTGTAAGCAGTGAATGATGACCTGTGGTATTTGATGACCTGTGGTATTTGCTTGCCTTTTAAATAGCCCTGGTGTCCACCGCCACCCATACAATTGTAGCTCTGTGACAGGGCTGTGACAGGCCTACAAATACGTTTTTTATATCACTGGGTAATACCTGGGTAAAACCCGGGCAAAAAACCTGGGTAAAATAGGGGTAAAACCTGGGCGAAATACCTAAAACACAGGTTTTACTGGGTTGGGTTAAATAGGTTTTACCCGGGTAAAATGCAAACACTGAGCCCAGAGCAGGAAACACTCACCCACAACATGGTGACATCCAATTGGCAAGGTCAGACTGAGGTCACTTGATTCCTAGCAACTACTTTTAGTAGAACCTCCGAGTTATAAACCCCCACCGGGGAAATGAGTTTTCATAACTCGGAAACTATTATATCATGAATGATGATGTCATGCATATTTAGACACATTTTGACACATTTTAAACAGTGCATGAGTATAAATATTTGTGTATACCTCCTCTTCCGCAGGTATTTTTTCAGCGTTACAAGACTCCTTCAGCGCTCCACATACCCAAACCCAATGCCATATGCACCACGTCTGTCCATCCTGTACCCACTAATATTTCACTCTATAACTAAGATTTAAAGATGTTATTTGTTTTAAGAAATCGTGTCGCTTCTTCACTGCTCAAGAGTGCAGTTCACGTAGAAGTGCCAAGGTCATCATCGGCATAGCAACCTGCAAACTCCATGACCTTCTCTCTGGTTTCTTAATGTCTGTCGCCGTTTATTGCCAATTCCAAATCCCCCCCCCCCACCCCTTTGGCTGACAAAGTACACATACTGCCTTGGTCCACTTGCTTCAAACTCTTCAGCTTCTCTTCGATGGAAGGCGTACATACTGCATTGGTCCACTTCTTAAAACTCTTCAGCTTCTCTTCAATGGAAGGCGTACATACTGCCTTGGTCCACTTCTTAAAACTCTTCAGCTTCTCTTCAATGGAAGGCGTACATACTGCCTTGGTCCACTTGCTTCAAACTCTTCAGCTTCTCTTCGATGGAAGGTGTACATATTGCCTTGGTCCACTTGCTTCAAACTCTTCAGCTTCTCTTCAATGGAAGGCGTACATACTGCATTGGTCCACTTCTTAAAACTCTTCAGCTTCTCTTCAATGGAAGGCGTACATACTGCCTTGGTCCACTTGCTTCAAACTCTTCAGCTTCTCTTCGATGGAAGGTGTACATATTGCCTTGGTCCACTTGCTTCAAACTCTTCAGCTTCTCTTCGATGTAAGGCGTACATATTGCCTTGGTCCACTTGCTTCAAACTCTTCAGCTTCTCTTCGATGGAAGGTGTACATACTGCCTTGGTCCACTTGCTTCAAACTTTTCAGCTTCTCTTCGATGGAAGGCGTACATATTGCCTTGGTCCACTTGCTTCAAACTTTTCAGCTTCTCTTCCATCGCGTACATACTGCCTTGGTCCACTTGCTTCAAACTCTTCAGCTTTTCTTCAATGGAAGGTGTAATTCTCGTATGCTTAGCTGAAGAGCGTGAGGCATCATTAAAAAAATAGCGTGCGAAGGAGAGGGAGCAAACGCAGCAGCTTCATGGGTGTGTGCATGCATGGGTGTGTGCATGCATGGGGGTGCGCATGCATGGAGTTGCGCATGCATGGGTGTGCGCATGCATGGAGGTGCGCATGCATGGGTGTGCACATGCATGGGTGTGCACATGCATGTGGGTGCGCATGCGTGGGTGTGTGCATGCATGTGTGTGCGCATGCGTGGGTGTGCGCATGCATGGGTGTGCGCATGCATGGTGTGTGCATGCATGTGGATGGGTGTGTGCATGCATGTGGATGGGTGTGCGCATGCATGGGTGTGCGCATGCATGGTGTGTGCATGCATGTGGATGTGTGTGCGCATGCATGGGTGCGCGCATGCATGGTGTGTGCATGCATGGTGTGTGCATGCATGGTGTGTGCATGCATGGATGTGCACATGCATGGGTGTGCGCATGCATGGGTGTGCACATGCATGGTGTGTGCATGCATGGTGTGTGCATGCATGGTGTGTGCATGCATGGGTGCGCGCATGCATGGTGTGTGCATGCATGGTGTGTGCATGCATGGTGTGTGCATGCATGGTGTGTGCATGCATGGTGTGTGCATGCATGGATGTGCACATGCATGGGTGTGCGCATGCATGGGTGTGCACATGCATGGGAGTGTGCATGCATAATAAATATTAGGAAGGAGTGATGATAGTTTACCTGGTGGATGTTCACTCGCAGTTCGGAGGACAGGAGTGTTCATAATTCTGGGGTTTGTAACTGTGAGGTTCTACTGTTCATTTATTCACTAGGCGAGTGTAAGCAGTGATAATACTTACATAGGTATGCACATAGACCTCCCACATCTCTGGCTCCTACATAAGTTCTGGGCACTCCCCCAACCAGAGTTGGCAGCCTACAATATTAGTAAGGGACACCGCAGCTACGTACATAGAATATCTGAACTAATTAAAGGGGGCCAAAATTGCCTTATCAGCACTTTGCATGCCACAATCAATCAGACCCCTAAAGAAACTGTGTGCCTATTAGTAACCTAGCAAGACTCTCTCTGGAATTATGTCAACCAACACAAAAAGGACAGCTAAGATGGGTAGCTAAGATTTTAAGCTGTGGCAGAGGAACACCTTTGAGAGCTAGGTGGAAGGTGGGGGTGTGGTCCCAGGCTGGCTGTCCCACCCCCCCCCACGACAACAAGGGAAGTTCCACTGGACTTGGCTTTTCTCCAAGTATGGTTGATAGGACCATGTTTCCATTGAAACTACAGTAACTTAGATCACAGGGTTGCAGTCGACAGTGTGCGCCATCTTCATTCCATTCATAGGGAATTCAAATAAAATAAGAGGGACTTGTCGGGATACCCGAATACACTGGGTCTCACATAGTGGAAGGAAAGGGGAGGAAATATGGATACCCCCTCACCCACTCAAAGAAATCCCCCCCCCCCCCCCCAAATATGAGATTGCCATGGTTGGCTATATCACCAGTACCACCTAGATTTAACGTGTGTTTGTGTGTGTCAGATATCAGACTGAGAAAGAAAGTAGTCAGGCTATATATGGAAATCAAGAAGTCCAGTTGTCACAAAACTGTAGTCCCAACAGAACTGCATTCCCAACAGAACTGCATTCCCAACAGAAGTCCAGTCTCTATAGAACTCGGGTCCCAACAGAACTCTAGTCCCAACTGAACTCCAGTCTCTATAGAACTCAGGTCCCAATAGAACTCCAGTCCCAACAGAACTCCAGTCTCTATAGAACTCTAGTCCCAACAGAACTCTAGTCCCTACAGAACCCCAATCCTTATAGAACTATGGTTCCAACAGAACTTCAGTCCCCATAGAATTCTAGTTACAAAACCAGAACTCTAGTCCCTAGAGAACCCTAGTCCTTATAGAACTAAGCTCCCACAGAACACTAGTTGTTAAGGAATTAAAGTCCCAACAGAACTTCCAGGTCTTACAGAACTCAGGTCCCCACTGAGCTCCAGTTACTTTAGAACTAAAACAACAGTCTCTATAGAACTCTAGTCTCAACAGAACTGTAGTCCCTCCACTCCCTACAGAACTCTAGTCTCAACATAACTCGATCCCTACAGAACCACAGTCCTTATAGAACTCAACTCTGTGCAGAACACCAACCAGTTGTTACCAAACTGAAGTCCCAACAGAACTCAACTCCTTACAGAACTGCAGGTCCTAGAATGGACAGCATTTCAGTCCCTACCTACAAAAGTCCAGCCATGTTTGTGTATTCAGTTGATGTTAACCAGAGGCACAGTGTGTATGGATCTATAATGTAACATTACACAGCAACACATACACACAAATGTTCTCAACAAGATTGCAAGCTGAATGAACCACCTAGTGTAGACACCCTGACAACAAGGTGTATTTCAGAGTGGCCTATACATGTGGTGTGGACAGAGTGCAGCTGCTACTGGTTGAAGGGGAACTTGTAGCCAAAATGTTGATGGGATGGGATGAGGGGGTCGAGAATTGATATTCCCTTTGTGCTGGTATTGTTTGTTTCAGGGGGGGGGGGGGGGGGGGTTGTAAGGGGTTCAAGAGGTGTAGCAATGAGATATTCTAAATGAAAAAAAGAAGAAAATGGCCTTCTATACGTAGACACAAGTGAAGTGTATTAGATATTCTCACTGAAGTCACAGTTGATATAATACAACGACTTCCTAGATAATCAACTTGAAGTCGATGTTTTGGCTAGATGCCCTGGCCAGATGCACTGGCCTTCATCAGGAGTGAAGCTCACATGACATTGATATACAGCTGACTGTCCACAACGTGATGGGAACCACACCCAGTGACACGTGTGTGAACGTGGCATATGTTAGGTTCACACGAGCATTAGCATCCTGATCAAGGCTAGGGCATCTTGCCGAAATTTCGAGCGAGTTAACTTTAAGTTGATTATCGAGAAAGTCATTGTATGTTTATGTGTATTATGCTAAAACTTTTTGACTGATCAATGCTTACCGGGGCCAAGCCTAGGGGGGCAGGGGCAGGGCCAGGACTAGGGGCAAGGCCAGGGCTAGGAGCAAGGCCAGGGCTAGGGGCAAGGCCAGGGCTAGGGGCAAGGCCAGGGCTAGGGGCAAAGCCAGGGCTAGGGGCAAGGCCAGGGCTAGGGGCAAGGCCAGGGCTAGGGGCAAGGCCAGGGCTAGGGGCAAGGCCAGGGCTAGGGGCAAGGCCAGGGCTAGGGGCAAGGCCAGGGCTAGGGGCAAGGCCAGGGCCAGGGGTAAGGCCAGGGCTAGGGCTAGGGGCAAGGCTAAAGGCAGGGCCAGGGGTAAGGCCAGGGCTAGGGCCAGGGCTAGGGTCAGGCCAGGCAAGGGCAAGCGATCAATAGTGCATTTCCTACAATATGTATGTATATAGTTACAACGACCTTCTCAATAATCAATTTGAATTTTTACTCTCTCAACATTTCGACTAGATGCTCTAGCCTTCCTCAGGAATAAGACATCTGGTCGAAATGTCAAGAGCGAGAAATTCGAGTTGATCATTGAGGAGGCCATCGTAATTTCGTTGTCAAACTGAGAGTTCACTGAGAATATATATATATATACATGTATGAATATATGTGTGTACTGTATGTTAATTTATGTATGTGTGTGTGTATACATATTCGCATGAATATGTGTATTAACTTAAAGGGATAAAAGTTGCAACCCTCTGCTGCCATGCTATTCACAACTGCTATCTATTAGGACAGAACAAGAGTTAAGATAAAATAAAATAAACTTTTGTGGCCGTTCAAGTAATTCAACGAGCATGGCAGTGAAGTTAGCTAGTAAATCTTAAGAGTTCCGAGTTTTGTCTCGCTAGCTAGGACCCATTCTTGGAAGGGGTGAGAAAAAAATGAGTATGGCCAGGTCTAATGCAAGACAAAGGGACATGCTTATTGCAGTGCCCAGTGCATCCAGAAGACGAGGACTGAGATTGTGTGGATGGGCCAGCATCATAGAGGGCAAAAGTTGCATTCCTATTTGGGCAAGATTAGGCAAGATTATCGTGGCATGTTGTTGCACACCCACGAAAAAAGCAGGCCTATATCTGATCCCAGATCAACGAGTACATACGAGCTTGAAGACGCCGAGTAGCCGGGAACAAACTTTTCTTTCTCTATACCCATATGTGCATATGTGAGAGACTACCATGACCACCAGCTAGAACAACTGCACTGAAAAGGAGAATAATCTCCTCAAAATCCCCAGCCCCAGTTGGTAATGTTGCCCAATAGAAACTTCTGGGCACCAATTTGATTGTAGCACCAACTCTCCATTCCTGCACAATCTATTTATGTTTGTTTGTGTGTGTGTGCGTGTGTGTGTGTGTGTGTGTGTGTGTGTGTGTGTGTGTAGAGAGGTATACTCCCGAAAATACCATACAAACTTTGCCCGCATCACATTTCAATCACACCCGACACAAAACCAACATCTCTAATCGGGGGTGGGTGAAATTGAATCCAGCCTCAGTTGGTCATGTTGCCCAGATAGAAACTTCTGGTCAGTAATTTGAGCAATTTGAGCATTAGCCATGCATATGTGTGTTTGTATTTAACATGTGTGTGGTGTGGTGTGGTATGTGTGAGTGTGTGTGTGTGGAGAGATATACTCTGAAAATAACCATTCAAACTTTGCATGCGTCACACTCGAATCACACCCGGCTCACCAGACACAAAGCCAACTATATCTCTAATTGATGGGGCTGAAATTTCTCACCAGAATCTGGTGCATCTGCTACACTTAAGCCTTTCCTTGCCAGATTTAATTTCGAAAGGTCCCTTGTTGCTGTAGATGGACTGACGGCACTGGTGACAAGTCTGGCATTGACCTTTGGACCCACACCCCACACTGCTAGAGGCACTGCTTTGAGAAGGCTCCACTTCTTGCTTGACAATCTTAGGTTTCTTTACGCGTTCTTTACTGTCAGAAGAATAACTCGCAAATTTTATCTTGATCTTTGGAATAGCTGGATACCCACCGGAGTTACCAGCTGTATTAGTAGACTTCACTTCGCTTATGAAAGCTGCCATCTTTTGCACGTTCATGAGTCAAGAACCCCCCGATTTTTTAATGCGGGGGCGGCTACGGGCTGCCGGTGAAAAGGATCCTCCCCTTTCCACTTTCAAGTTACCTCCTGGTAATCTGAAATTGATTCATATTCCCCCCCTAGACTTTATTAGCTCTAGCCCTAGTCTAGCCCTAACCCTCCAAACCCTCCATGAAATCGGGGGTAACTTTAATTAATCATCTACCTCCCGAACGCGATTTCGGGGCGGGAGGGGGTTGGGTGAAGCGGGGTGTCGCTGTTAAAGTTCACGCGCGAAATCATTGTGAGGCAGAGCGAAGATGTGGATGTGGATACAGCAAGCTGCATGATTTCCAATACGACAAAACTTTAATTCTAAGCATTGTTGCAGCCTAGATCACATTGCTCTAGGCATTCTCGTACTCTTAAGTTAGTGAGGCTCAGCCACTCTAAGGTTGGGTGGGCTCGGCCACTGGATGGGTCAAAAGGCGAAAAATAATTTTTTTAATGTTGCCATTAGAAGTTCATGATTTTTGTCTATTCATCTACCATGGTTTGAGTCACAATTGAGTTATGAAATTACAAATTACAAATCAAATCTACCAAATATTACATGCCTGTGTTCATTGGCATCAATGAATTGATTACCAATATCTAAAAGGTTGATTTTTTCCAATCTATCCTGATGCACATACAAAAGTAATACATTATTAAGATGAAGTTGAGTCATTGTAGATCTGAGATAGGTTTTGTGATGCCTAAGGGCACTAAATGACCTCTCACTTGTTGCATTCGTTACTAAGGCGATGACTTCCGAAAATAAATGGTTAGCGGGTTCAGATAGTCCTTTAAGGTATGAAACTATACTTGATAGTGAAATGTCTTCATCCAACTGATTGGACAGTGTCACAAGCTGCACCTCAAGGACATCATAATGAATATCGTCATGATAATGGCTCCTCACAGCTTCCACTTCTTGTTCAGAAGGACCATCTCAAAGGAAAAACGTCATTGGAGCCAACCTTCCCCCCCCCCCCCCCCCCCCCCCCACTCAACATATATAGACTCCCCCATGCTTATCTGTTTGGAGGCAGAGAATCAGCTCCGTCATAAGGGTGATAGCCTACCAACAGTTTAGAAGTGACGGTTAAGCCATACAGGAAAATAAGAAAAAAGCCTCTACATGCATTTCCACATGCATACATACATACATACGCCCATATACTACATAGATAATATGCATACACATACATGCACCCATATACATACATAAATACACAAATATGCATACAAATACATACACCCATATACATACATAAACATTTAATATATTATATACATGTATACAAATATGCATACACATAGATACACACATATACATACGCATATATATATACAAATATACATTCACATACATACACCCATATATGCACACACTTATATACATTATTTTATGCATACACATGCTACATAAATATATACATACGTACACACATCACAGATAAGAACATGTGTGACAATACAAACTCCCTGTGCTCCCCACTGAGGACTCTGACTCATATAATATATAGATAAAGTATCTGTGCTGTGTGGTATATTTCAACAAGGTGATTGTTCGCATAGCCTCATGGAGAGCAATTGTCATCTGCAGAACCAAGGATATGAATATATTCACATTTTGCTTATTAAGTTGTCAAGGGTATATTCCCATGCAGGGCTTGATAAACAACTTCTGGTGTGCAAGGGTGTAATGTATTTTGCAATATAACATACTTTATGTATGTTTGTATGTATGTATGTATGCATGTATGTGTGTGTGTGTGTGTGTGTGTGTGTGTAAGTGGTTCAAGTTACCTGTTTGGTAATGGTCCACACTTGTATTGTACAGCAGATACTTTTATTATCCAGGAAGGTGCTCCAGCTAATCAATTTGTTATCATACCAAGTCACTGTCTTAGTTGAACAAATTGGGAGCGATGGAGTCATTGATTCTGTTGTGCAACCAAGGAAAAAATCTAAGAGTGGTCCACGGTATTTTCGCCAAGGCCATTAAGGTGTACAGACCATCCCACTTTGACTTGAATCTGTCAAGTACGGTATTAGTAATTCTCCTAGTTCTTGTTCTGAAGCAGAGTTTTTCATGACTTTAGTAGGATGTGATGTTACATAAGAGCATGAAGTGAGTCAGTCGGATCAATGATGATAGGGTACATAGTATGCCTTACTAGCCTAAACATAACAAGTATTATTCAAATATCACATTTGGTAAGTACGTATATACTACATAAGTTGTCAACCCAGTTGATTTGCGAGATGGCCTGGGTTAGAAATGGGATTGAATGTGCCTATTGTCATTGCTAAGATTGCAACTACCTTAAATTTTCAAATAAAGATGAAAAAGCCTAAATCCTTAAAAAGCCATTTCAGCTTAAGGATTTAAGAATTAGAAGATGCCACACAATACTGTAGAAAGCATTTAGCCATGTGCACACCCATACAAAATCTCATTTTGTGGTGGCACAATTTTCACAGCTGTTATGTTACCAAGTTATGGCACAAAAGTGTTTAATGTTAATAATTTCTACCTTACAGTTTATAGGTTATTGTTTAGCTGCTTGGGGCTATAATGAGAATGAAGGTCTGTATCTTAATGATTGTCCCTACCTGGTTAGTTGTCTGCAAAAGTATTAGGGCCAGACATCTCAAGATATTCAAAATGAGCTGAATAAAAAAAACTGGCCAGTTAAAAAAAAAAGAAGGTATATATTATAAAGTTCAGAATAACAAATAGTGTGCAATATAGTTGAAGAAGCCACCAATGTATTCTTTAAAGAACAAGTATCAATTTGCATAATGTGTTTTCTTTGAAGTAAATTCTAAACCTTATGGTATTTTACACGACTTTGAGGTTGATTATGCTTAGCGAGAATTTTTTTTGCATCACTGATGAACTTAGTTGTAGTTTTCAAGGATAAAACGTGCCTGCTGCTGATGCTAAGCATGCATAAAATACAACAAGTATTGAACCAATGAGGCGCGGCATGCGAGTCCTTTTGGATGGAAGTTACAGCAAGTGCTGCTGAATTGGATCCACCAGAATCATGTTACAATGATCCTGCTGACGTCCAAACACTTTAGATGAGGTTCTGCACTATTAAAATTTTGTTCTCCCAAGCATTACTTTTAGAGAATATATTTTCAGATCACTTATAGTGAACTATATAAGTGATTCAATCAAGAGAACTATAGCTATACCTCTTGCATCTGGAAACAGAAGAGCTACTTATATCTGCAGCTGGAAAGGCAGAAATGCTAATGACAATAATTATAGCAAAGGCTGTGACAATTTATTTAAGGCTGGTGAACCAGCTTCGTATTCTCTCAGATGTAGCCAACCCAGCTGTCAGATATTCGAACTTCTTTGCCATTTTTCAAACTTTTTCTCTGAAGCACAAAGACTACTGTACTCAACGTCATACCAGCCATTACTCTTAGTGCTGAAAGATCACTCAACATTGAGTGAAAACTCACCAATGAAACTCAATGACTCCAAAAGGGCTCAATCATGTGATTATCTTGCAGTGGCTGAAGGTTATACTTTCTATGATTAAAAAGGTGCAAGAATGTTGGAACATTTATTGCTGAATGAATATTAAAAATTTATAGTGGTATAACTTTTGCCATTGTTTATTATTGTTACTTATTGTGTTGTTAAATAAAATTCTAGAATAGTGTGTTTGTACTTACCGAAAAGAGCTTTGTATTTTCACCTCCTCCACCCTCCCTACACCACCATTTTTTAACCATAATTTTATTGACCAACCCCAGTACCTAATCCCCCGCCAGCTTTTAGATTGTGTAATAATTTTCTCCCCATCTCAGTGGGCAAAGAGGAACTAGTTTTTTAAGAGACTAAAAAAATCAACCAACAAGTGTTAACTTTATCCGTTAATCAACTTGAAATTTGTTTTCGCTAGATGCTTGTAATGACCCCATTGAGCCAGCAAAGCAAACTGACAGATGCACAGACACACACATGGACCTAATGTAAGGGAGAGGAAGGATGTAGTCATGCAAGTATGCTAGGAAATGGAAAGGGATGTGAAACTGCGGGACTAGGTTGATCGAGTGGAAAAATCTGTCACCTCAAAGTTCAATGAAACCTAAGTCGTTGCACACATGATAGTTTGGTTAGATACCTTTGGTCTCAGGCTCAGGTTAGAAGACCCTATACCATTTTTGGTCTGTTCCAAAGTTCATCAATGAGGGAGAGGATAAATGAAAGGACTGTATGGAAATATTGGGGAAAACAGCTGAATTTGAATACAAATTTGTGGTTTAGTGGTCTAAGTAGAAAATGAACTTTTTATGGTAACCTAACGACTCAGCATCCTGGATGCAATAACATGAACAATAGTCATTTCTATATGCTGTAACTTGCACAACCACAGGTATATTAGCTACTCATTTGTGTTAGTATGAATCAACCTCGGTCTGTAGATCTTAGATCTTTCTTTACGTAAAATGTAAGTCTGAGAAGATTGTAGTAAGCTTACAATCTAAAAAACACATTTCTGATGCATTTATCTCATTTTCTTCACATACATGAAAAATATCTACATAATTCCAAACCATTTTTCTCTCACAATTAAAATAGTCATGGAGTGTTCTACCAAATAAGCTTATTGAAGAAAACGGAGCTCAAGCCCCACATTGGAGAGCTTTGGAGCACTATTAGTTGTTAACATGTTTTTTGAAGCTCTTTTCTATTAATAATGTGGAAGACTACCATTTTTGAAAAGGCTATCTTGAGAAAAATGAACCAAACCCCACTGAAAGCTGGTATTTCTGTCAAATGTTTTAGGGTCAAAACTCATTTCCGAGGGCTTTAGCTCATTTTCTCCTCACTTATCCAATTCAGAGCGTTTTGGGTGATTGTCATTGTTAGGCACAGAATGTGATTTAGAACATGTGATTGGTATAAGTTGTACTTATAGTATTAGGGGAAAAAATTGTTTCTAGCATCGTTTCTTCTTCGTCTTCTTTTATAATATGTTATTATTTTTTTGTTATTTATTAATCATTAATCATTCATTCATCGTTATGTTTGCTTGTTTTGTTATTTAATAATTCATTTACTTACATACTTACTTACTTTATCTACATACCTCCTACACTTAGGAACTTACTTATTTACTTACCTATTTATCTACCTACCTACCTACTTAATTACTCACTTGCTCGCTCATCATTTATTATATATTTTATTTTATATTTACTTATTTTTTGGAGAAAAACACACAATTTTTTTTGCAGCACTACTTATAGTAATAAAAAATTACTTACAATATAAAAAAATGAATAAAACAACAATAATACAATTAACAAATGAAATCATCATAACTTTATAGAGTCCGTGTTCTCCATTGTGCCCATGACCAAGGCTGAATTTACCCTCTCAATTGTGATGGGAACTCTTTGCAGGAGGTGGTGAAGGGAACTCTCCTCTCCTGTTACTTGGTAGAGACTGTGGTGGACTGGTTTGTGCATTTACTAATCATGTGCTTAGCTCTGAAATCTTCTGTTTGTGCTGACTGTGAATATAAAATAGATTACTTTCTTTTAATGATTAAGTCTGTGCATGTTGTATGATGCTGAAATAATAATTTTAATCTTCAAGTCGAACTTACGCAGTGGTGGGATAGAGTATGCTGAAGCTTATCAGCAACTCATGCGCAGAGAATGTTTCAACCAGATACATAAGGCTATCTTGGATAACCATACGATCGGGAACACTGTTAAGCTGAGGGAACAATGACATAAGATGACTCCAATATTGCCGAGCTGGTGCAACTACTAATGGATGAACGTGCAATGAAAAGACAACTTGAAGCAGAGAGTAGGTGATGTGAAGGAGCAGACTCGACATGAGCTGCAAATGGAGAAGCAGCTCAATCTGATGAAGAAGTTGACCAGGGATGCAATCAGCAAGGATGATGACCGAATGATGGCATGGATGACATGAAGCAAAAAGCTTGTAATGACAAAAACACTCATGAGAGAACCTTCCCAGCAGGGGAAAAATGTACTTATTTTGTTCAACATCTACCTCAAAGTTTCTAGTACAGTGGCAAGGCCCTTATGAGATCATCAATCATGTGAGGAAGGTGAACTACATTGTATAGCTTCATGATTGGACGAGGAAGGACATCAATATTCTACGAAAATGGCACTCACCCATAAGTACCAATTACTTTATACAGGAAGCCAGAGATGAATGGAATGGCCCAGATGATGAGACAAAGCATATAGGCATTCAATTGAAGGAGTCCCAATTGACTAAGCTGAACAAACTTCTCAGATAGTTCGGAGAAGTCCTCAAAGCGAAACCAGGCCAAACATCATTAGTGGTGCATCAGATTAAAATACGTTTATCTCCATACTGGTTGCCATCGGCGTACAAGACAGGTGTGCAAAAAGAACTAAGGGCAATGTTGGCAAACATAACAATTGGGCAGCACCAATGGTACCCAATAAAATAAGGATGGACCCTAAACATTTGTGCGGACTACTAACACCTCAAGGGTTATTGGTAAGTAGTTATCTGTCGTGAAAAATGATCGTGAAAACACTGCATTTATGACTCCATTTGGACTTTACCAGTTCAGAATGATGATTCAAAGTTGTATTGGCAACATTTCAGGGATGGTGGACAAACTTTTAAGGTAAGAATGGGTTTGGTAGTGCCAATATTGATGACATCGTTATTTTTAGTCGAACCTGGGAAGAACATCAAGTACATTTACGTCAAGTGCTAGAGAAACTTGAAAATGCTAGTCTTACAGCCAAACCACAGAAATGCCAGTTTTATGGAGGAGTGTTTACCTCAGGCTTAAAATTGGGAATGGAAAAGTGGGTCCCAAAGGTTCCAAGGTCTTGGGCATTCAGGAATTCCGAGTTCCACAGACCAAGAAAAGAGTTAGGTCACTCTTAGTACTGACGGGCTACCGTAAATTCATACCAGATTATTCAACAGTGGCAACACCACTCACATATTAGACTCAAAAGTGTCAACCATTGAAGATAGAGTGATTGCTATAGGATTTTTAAGAAGCTAATAACCATGACCTTTTTAACCCCAGTTCTTCATAGCAAGATGTTTATACTCCAAACAGATGCACCAGAAAGAGTTGTTCAAGCCATTCTGAGTCAGCTATATGACAAGGAAATAAACCACCCCATAGCAAGAGAAGGGGGAAGGAATATGAGTGTAGTTGTTTGTGTTATGTATGTGTGCATATATTGGCATGTGATTAGTTCTAGAATCTTCTGTTTGTGCTGACTGGACATTACTTTCTTTTGATGATTGAGCCTGCTCATGTTGTATATTGCTGAAACAATAATTCAAGTCGAACTTCCACATTTGGTGGCAGCAATGGGATAGATTTTGCTGAAGCCTCCAGCAACTCATGTAGAGAATATTTCAACTGGCTACACAAGGCTACCTTGGATAACCACACCATCGGGGGTACAGTGCAAGCAGAGTGGAACAATGACACAAGGGGGCTCCAATATTGCCAAGCTGGTGCAACAGAGGAAAGGAGAGAGAACTTAAAGCAGGGAGGAAGCAATGCAAAGAGGAGACTCGATTCAAGCTGCAAATGGAGAAGCAGCTCAAGCTGATGAAGTAGTTGACCAAAGATCACAGAGGGAGAGGACATGAAGCATTTTTGAACACTTTCGAGAGAGTAATGCAAATAGGCCATGTCAGAGAGGAGAGTTGGGTCTCAAGTTGGCAGCACAGTTTACTGGGGGTATGTTCAACAAACATTTGCAGCATTGATTCCAGAGAGAGCCGTTTACCAGGGGTAAGCTCAACAAGCATTTGCAGCACTGATTACAGAAGGAGCTGGAGAGTAGAATGAGGTGAAAGCTGCCATGCTGAAATGATATGACATCAGTGAGCAGAAATACGCCAAAGATTCAGGACAGCCAGTAGGTATTGGAGAAAAAGTGGTAGTGGAACAACTCCTAAACTCCATGTTATCTGACCTATGAATTTGGCTCAGTGAGAAGAAGCCTGTTAAAAGTGGGGAAGCTGGAGGAGTAACTGGCTGCACGAGCTAGCGAGAATGGTGCTGCTTATGCAGAAAAAAGAACTATTCTTATAGGGAAGCTAACATGTAAACAGCGAGTTTACTCTGTAAGCCACAGGTATGAATATGCTTTTCTAGTGAAATCTGAAAATAGTTATCGAACATAAATTTAGTTCGATTTTAGATTGTGGTAAAATGAATACATAATCATTTGACAGAGAATCCTTGCCAAAATAAGAAACAGGCCTCTGTGCATAGTGTGCTGACACATTAGTTTGCCTTGAATGCTCAGTTTGGCTTTATCTTAATTATAAATCATGATGACAAACCCTGGCTGAAGATTGTGCGTGTGTGTATGTGTGTGTGTGTGTGAAAAATCCTATTTCCTTGTATTACCAATCTATCTTTAATAGTATAACACTTGAGAGGAGTGGGGAGGGGGGGAGGTGCCCAAAGCCCAAGGACATGGGACCTTTGCTGCCAAATTAAGTATTTCCTCTTCTCCAACCATTTGAGCACATTTCCCATTACAATTCTGTCGACCCTATCCAACACCTCTTCCTTCACCCCTGCTACTGATCTACCAAACATTAGGCCTACTCTCTCTCATCTTCATTTTTCCATACCATCCCCCCATCAGACCCTTCAATACCCTCAACCATATTCATTAATCTTCCTCGATCACCAGCAAACTCTCCACAACCAACCATCATTGACTTACTCTTTTCACTATTAAATCTAAATCTCTACTTCATTGAAAGCTTTCCTATCACATCCAACACCAATTGTAACTCTCCCTGACCTATCTCTAACAGTACAATATCATCTGCATACAACAACCCACCATCCTATGTTTCTTCCATTTCAATCCCCTAACCCTTTTTCCTCCAAATCCAAATTCATGACATATACATTATAGAGAACAGGTTACAAAGGACAATTCTCTCTCAGTCTCACCTCGTCTTCTAACCACCTGGATCCATCTCAACCTAACAACGCACTTGACTGAACTCCATATTACAAGCAACTGCACACATTGGCATATTCTTCTTGAAGACCGTACCCTCTCATCTTTACCCATAATCCATCATATGCCTTGCTTACATCCAGAAATGCCAGAAATTTCTGTTGCCACTGTGACCTCATTACATAACACACACACCACCAATACTAGGAACTGGCCAGCACATCCTTTCCCTGGCTTAAATTCACCCTGATCCTCTGTTAGTCTCTGAAAACTTACTGAGCCTACCAGCCAACACTCATGCCATTCCCTTTGCCACACAACTCCCCAGAGCTATCCATCTGTTATTACCAGCTACCTTCTCATTCCCAAGTGGCACAAGATAACTCCATTTCCAGTCATTTGGCCAGTGTCAGACTACATCATCAAATTAAATAGCGAATATAATACTTCCACCATCCTATTCCCACCATACTTCAACATCTCATTAATTATGCCATCAGGACCAGGAGCCTTGCCCCTCTTCAACCCCTTCACAATATTGTATCATATCTCCTTGAATCCAACCCACTGCACTTCTTTAGCTTTAGACTCAAGATTGTCAATTGGGATATCCCTCTTGATCTGGACACACTCCATAATCCTTACAACCCCATTTCCTTCTATCAACCTCTCAATCTTATTCTTTCCATTCAGTGATTAATTTGGAAATATTTGTCAGGTGTATACGAGTTGATTTTTTGTGCATATGCATACTAAAAGATAGCTAGTTGCACGGATATTTTTTCAGCAGGAGCTAGCTATCTAGAGAGAGAGAAGTGATTCTGAAACAGCAGAAAAAAGAACACTGCAGAGGACTATATGTGCAGCTCGTCCAATTACAGAAAAAACATTTACAGAGAGCTTTGTCTTCAGAAATTACAAGATTGGAAACATCGACCATGCAGGTAAGAATTTTATACAATTACACTTTTTTCCACGACAGGAAGAACGAGTGATAGAAAAGGGTGTCGGAGAAGCAGAGCAGCCTTTGATGGAGTTGCTTACTTGTGCTCAGGTACTGCTTATACACTCCATGTTTATATAGCTTAAAGAATGGATAATTGAAGTTTCTTTCTGACACTTTAGCTCTAAACAGATTTGTTAAACTGGAAATAATCATCACTGATAATGGGTTGTTAAACTGGAAATGATTGTCACGCTGAATATCAAGCGGGTTCTCACCCTGGCCTTACACCAGTTTGCAGGAATATTAATATACTATTCTTAGCTACTTCTATATATAACAATCCATACAATACAATCTTATGACATCAATAATTTACAGATCAGAATATAGACTTAGGTCTGTAGCTATACTTGGCATAGAAGAATACTTGCTAGACTGACTTGGACAAGCCAAGTATATATATCTTCACCCTGGACCCTACGTTAGCCATCGCTTGGCTTCAGCTAAGCGATGTCTAACAAGCTGCATAGACCGCTGAATAACAAACATACGGTATGTTGCAGAAAGCAGGAGAGCTGCAGAAGAGAGACAGGAAAAGGAAAGAGATGCAGCTAGTGAAACTGCACAAGAAACTGAAAGAAAAGTTCACTTGGAAAGACAGAAGGTGTGGAGAGTTGATACCAAGAGAAAAACTGATGATCTACCAGAGAACAAAGGACACTTCACAGAGCAGAAATTTCCATGAGTGGAAAGAATGCAGAGAGAGCACCCAATACCAGAAGAAAGAAAAAAAGTGAGGTTCCACTGCCAGAAGTGCGAGAGATGAAGAGAAAGGAGCAAACATTGAAGAGAGAGCAGCAAATGCTGGTAGGAGGAAAGTACTGAGAACTGCATTCAGCATCAAGGGGCAGGGAAGCAAAAACATTGGTAAGATTTTTTTCACGAACAAGGAATAGACTATGGCAAATTCTAGATTATTTTATAAGGTTCTTCTTGAAAGAATTTTGATCTGTCAACATTTTACATGTGAAATATACAAATGAAATATACACATTATTATTATTATAATCGTTGTTGTTGTTGTTGCTGTTGCTGTTGTTGTTGTTGTTGTTCTTATTATTATTATTATTATTATTAATATTATTATTATCATTATTATCATTATTATCATTATTATCATTATTATCATTATCATTATTATCATTATTATCATTATCATTATTATCATTATTATCATTATTATCATTATTATCAGTCATTATTATTATTATTATTATTATTATTATTATTATTATTATTATTATTATTATTATTATTATTATTATTATTATTATTATTATTATTATTATTATTATTATTGTTATTATTATTATTATTATTATTATTATTATTATTATTATTACTATTATTATTACTATTATTATTACTATTATTACTATTATTATTATTATTATTATTATTATTATTATTATTATTATTATTATTATTATTGTTGTTGTTGTTGTTGTTGTTGTTATTATTATTATTATTATTATTATTATTATCATTATTATTATTATTATTATTATTATTACTATTATTATTACTATTATTATTACTATTACTATTATTATTATTATTATTATTATTATTATTATTATTATTATTATTATTATTATTATTATTATTATTATTATTATTATTATTATTATTATTATTATTATTATTAATACTACTATTATTACTATTATTATTATTATTATTATTATTATTATTATTATTATTATTATTATTATTATTATTATTATTATTATTATTATTATTATTATTATTATTATTATTATTATTATTATTATTATTATTATTATTATTATTATTATTATTATTATTATTATTATTATTATTATTATTATTATTATTATTATTATTATTATTATTATTATTATTATTATTATTATTATTATTATTATTATTATTATTATTATTATTATTATTATTATTATTATTATTATTATTATTATTATTATTATTATTATTATTATTATTATTATTATTATTATTATTATTATTATTATTATTATTATTATTATTATTATTATTATTATTATTATTATTATTATTATTATTATTATTATTATTATTATTATTATTATTATTATTATTATTATTATTATTATTATTATTATTATTATTATTATTATTATTATTATTATTATTATTATTATTATTATTATTATTATTATTATTATTATTATTATTATTATTATTATTATTATTATTATTATTATTATTATTATTATTATTATTATTATTATTATTATTATTATTATTATTAATTTTTTTTAATATTTTTTAAATTTTTTTTTAATATATATATTTTTTAATATTTATTTTTTAATTTTTTTATGTTTGTATATAAAAACAATTTTAATATATATATATATAAAACAGAATAACAAACAAACATTAACAAACAACAACAAACAAACATTAAAACAAAAACAAAAAATCATTATTATTATTATTATTATTTTCTACTATTACTACTATTACTACTACTATTACTACTACTATTATTATTATTTACTACTATTACTACTATTACTACTATTACTACTATTACTACTATTACTACTATTACTACTACTATTACTACTATTATTACTACTATTACTACTATTACTATTACTACTATTATTACTATTACTACTATTATTACTACTACTATTACTACTATTACTACTAATTACTACTATTATTACTACTACTAGTACTACTATTATTACTACTATTACTAGTATTATTACTACTATTACTACTACAACTATTACTACTATTATTACTACTATTACTATTACTACTATTACTACTATTATTACTACTATTGTTACTACTATTATTACTACTATTATTACTACTACTATTGCTACTATTACTACTATTATTACTACTACTATTATTATTACTGTTATTACTATTATTACTACTATTATTACTACTATTATTACTACTATTATTACTATTATTACTACTATTATTACTAGTAATATTACTACTACTATTATTACTAGTATTATTACTAGTATTATTACTATATAGTAGTATTATTACTAGTATTATTACTAGTATTATTACTAGTAGTATTATTACTAGTATTATTACTACTATTACTACTATTATTACTACTATTACTACTACTGTGTACTACTATTACTACTATTACTACTATTATTACTACTACTATTACTACTACTATTACTACTATTATTACTTCTATTATTACTACTATTATTACTACTATTATTACTAGTATTATTACTAGTATTATTACTACTATTATTACTACTAATATACTACTATTATTACTACTATTATTACTACTATTATTACTACTATTATTACTACTATTATTACTATATTATTACTACTATTATTACTATTACTACTATTATCACTACTATAATTACTACTATTATTATTACTTTATTACTACTATTATTACTACTATTATTATTACTATTATTATTACTATTATTATTACTATTATTATTACTATTATTATTACACTATTACTATTATTATTACTACTATTATCACTACTACAATTACTATTATCATTACTATTATTATTACTATTATTATTACTACTATTATTACTACTACAATTACTACTACTATTATTACTACTATTATTATTATTACTACTATTATTACTACTATTATTACTACTATTATTACTATTATTATTACTATTATTACTACTATTATTATTACTATTATTATTATTACTATTATTATTACTATTATTATTACTATTATTATTATTATTATTACTACTATTATTACTACTATTATTACTACTATTATTATTACTATTATTATTACTATTATTATTGCTATTATTATTACTACTACTATTATTATTACTATTATTATTATTACAATTATTATTACTATAATTATTACTACTATTATTATAACTACTATTATTATTACTATTATTATTACTATTACATGTATTACTATTACTATTATTATTACTATTATTGCTATTATTATTACTATTATTATTACTATTACTATTATTATCACTACTATTATCACTACTACTATTACTATATTATTAATACTATTATTATTACTATTATTATTATTACTATTATTACTACTACTATTATTACTACTATTATTACTACTATTATTACTATATACTATTATTACTACTATGATTACTACTATTATTACTACTATTATTACTACTATTATTACTACTATTATTATTACTATTATTATTACTATTATTATTACTATTATTATTACTATTATTATTACTATTATTATTACTACTATTATTACTACTATTATTACTACTATTATTATTACTATTATTATTACTATTATTATTACTATTATTATTACTATTATTATTACTACTATTATTATAACTACTATTATTATTACTATTATTATTACTATTACATGTATTATTACTATTATTATTTACTATTATTATTACTACTGCTATTATTATTAATACTATTATTATTACTATTATTATTACTATTATTATTACTATTATTATTACTATTATTATTACTATTATTATTACTACTATTATTATAACTACTATTATTATTACTATTATTATTACTATTACATGTATTACTATTACTATTATTATTACTATTATTGCTATTATTATTATTACTATTATTATTACTATTACTATTACTATTATTATTATTATTACTATCATTATTATTATCATTATTATTATTATTATTATTTTCACCAATGTTCCATTATAAGCCCTGGTACAAACTAATAAGTTTTGTGTTAATATAATGTAATGAAATTGTAGTCCCCCCCTGGATAAATATAATATTTAATTCAACTCCAAAAAGTTAAGCCAGAGAAATCTTCTCGGTAGCGTTGCCACTTTGTATCATCTTCGTCACCTCCTTCAGTGCAGTAACTCTCTCTGCTCACTAGTGCCACTTGATAAGTAGGAGAAGGTAAATGTGTCCATCGTGTGTGTGCCCCCAAAAACAACAACAACAACAACAACAACAGCAACTAAGAGTTAGCCTCACTCTCATCAACCAAAGTGAAGCCATCATATTTCTGAATATCAGTTTTGCAACTGCCAGCCGAGATGGGATTTAAGCACACAGGGCTTATAATGGAACATTGGTAAAAATAATAATCATGCATATACAGAGCCCACTCAACTCAGTTTGAGTTCTTTATGGTGCTGATCCAGTTCTCATTATTTCATCAACATTTCTCAACCAAGAGTAAATTCAAATTTTGATTATTGAATTGTATCGAGTTTTATCTTGGACAATTTCCATTTTACCTGAACTTAACACTATGTGTTACCATTAACATGCAGTAGATTTAATCCAATGTAAATTGGTCGAAAGATGGAGAGTAAGATTAGATTTATTGATTTTTCATAAAATACAAATACTGCAATGTTCAGAGCTCTCTTTCAAGGGAAGAAGCTAGAAAATTTGGGATGTGATAAAATTGAATAAACAGAACCTTATCAGTTCTTGTGGTGGAACAGCTTTAGTAGCTCTCAGAGATCACCCTTCTGTTAATGCCATGGTAGCATTACAATAATTATTAATACCATACAAACTCACTGAAGGATAATCCAGTGCAATAAAAAATCAACAGCAAGATTCACATGGGAAATAGTAAAAACAACATTATAGATACAAGTCCATCAGTAACTACTTATGGCTATGACTAAAACTAACCAAAAAAAGTTCTAGCTCTGGTTTAGTAATTTTTTAATCATTATTACGATCTAAATCTTTTAAAACTAGCAGTATACATACTAAAACTTAGAAGTCACATATTTAATATCCTTGTCGATAGCTGTAGTTTCCATACTATGTATGGTGCTGTTGTCTTCAGAGTCTACAGCTGTTGACTCCATGTGTCCCGCATCAGCAGTGGCAGTAATCTGCTCCTGAATAGTGCTGTCACTGAAAGTCGTGTATCCAGCATTGTCCTCCAGGAGCAATGAAACTATAGGAACCAATTCACTGAAGTTAGGCCTGTTCTCTGGTTTCAACTCCCAACACTTCTGTACAACTTCACTATACCTGAATTTATGGGAACAATGTTGTGTGCATGGTAACTGTTAAGAAAATATTACCAATGAAATCTGTTTGATATGTTCAAAAATACTATTACAACACAAGTAAATGCTAGCAGACATTTTTTTCTTGCATCATTTGGTGGTCACCCTCCAGCTGTATTGGTCTTGCTGCTAACATATTTAACTGTACAGAATATTAACTTGTTGATTGGATTAATATGCTTTGGAGGAATGTTTGAGAATATACCTTATACTCTATATAATGGAGGTATTGCAGAGCATCTAGTATACTAGTTGTAATGAGATTCTCAAAGTAATAAATTCAAAACCAAATGTAAATGGTAGTAATATATGTTCTAATTTGCCTATTGCTTTAGAGTGGGACACCACAAAGTGTGCAGTACGTACCTTGATTCAGCCTTGTATGTGACGATTATGACTAAAGTTGAGTTATTTAAATAACAATTGTCTAGATATGCATAATAATAAAATTGTGATTGAGAGAGACACCATTATATTGACAACAGGGTGAGTGATTTAAATTTTGACGTGCTTTCATAATATGTATGTCAAGCACTTTAAAACGGAATTTTGTAGAGATCCATAACATCATAACAAGGTTATGCTCATAGACATGGGAAGAGACAAAGTGACTTGATGGGAGAGAGCAAGTGGTAAAGTGTAGATAAACTGATGTGACCAATTGAGATGTGAAGAGAGCATGAACATAGCCAAGACCTTAGGCTTTATAAAAATGCCATGTTATGCTGAGGTTTATGTTTAATTTCTGAATGTCCTTAAGTAGTACCCAAGATTTAGGAGAGAGATTTTATTTTAAATTGCGCTATTATTACGCTGAATATCATGGTATGTTCTGGGTGCTAATGTTAAAAATAAAAGCTGCAAATCAATGATTTTTTTTATAAGGAGCTCAATTGATTTTGATACCAGCATTTCAACTGAATTACTTCAGTCTTCAAGTGCAGTGCACTGGCAAGATATTTCACACATCAGTCCAGTTTGTACTACTTATGATAGCAAATGTACTTCCTCACATTATATCCGAGCATGCTGCATTATTAGGTTTATCCATTCTGTATCCACTCTCCAGCATAGGACAGAGATCTGTTGCATTCATTCCAGCATGGGGGCTCTTTCCAGCACTGAACACCTCCCAGCATGTCACACCATAGGACCACTACATTATCACATAAACATATTACATCACCGCCCAGTGCTATTATATTATGCTGTTTGACAATAATTAAGCTAAATATATGCACCTTGTCTGTCATTGAATAATACTATTATTAACTTTTACGGATTTACCACATCAGTTTTCTCGGAGAATATTCCATCTCCTAAACTTTCTGGAGCCATCCACTTAAAAGGTAGCTTCACACCCCTTTCCTGCTGTCTGAAGTAGTCCTTGGATGAGTTGATTGATTCAGATAGACCAAAGTCAGAGACTTTAACCACAAAGTGCAAGTCAATCATAGAATATGCCATGTTGAACAGATCATTTGATACACAACAGAAGAAACTGTTAGGATCAGATCTAGTTAGATACAATGAGGTGGATTATGGAGACATACATACCATTTTGTGTCAGAATACTGACAATACCATTAAGAATGGTACAGCAAATAATGACCACATGCAAGTGAGAAGTTCATATTCTGAGAGGTTTCTCATAATGGTGAATGACCTCTCCCAAATAATAATTGGTTCTTTGATTTTAACATTACATAATTATATAATAATAGGGAAATTTTCATTTGGTGAATGTAAATATATTATTTGGTAATTTTCTGGTTCCTAGCATCCGTCTTTGTGCCAAAAGATAGATCCTCCCCTATGTGCATTAAGATTACTTGGGTTAGAGAGCTACTACAATAGTAGCATGCAAGAAAGTAGAGTTCCTTGATTGATGCTGGACAATGTTTATGTCATGATTACAAACTAGCTTGTTAGTATGTACAGTTCATGTTCTCGATCAGAATAGAACTCTAATGTTTTATTTTGTTGGCTAGCTACATTACACGATGCCCACATCAAGGTAATCTTATCTGTTTGGATCTACCTCTCTCTCTGTATGACCAAAAATGGTTTGATGGATCTTTCACAAACCTGTTAGGGAGATTAAGTACAATAAGGAACAGTTAATATTGAAAGGTCAATATACCTATATCCACATATTTGGTACCAAAATAGAGCAAACAGAACTACCTAAAATAAGCTAAATATATCCACACTGAATTTAATTTACATTAATGTGGTCCACCTCAATAGGTGGTTTGAGTAGCAGCAAAGACCAATATATTAAAGCATTCCAATAACTACACAAGTAAGTGCTCAAAAGAATTTCGTTTACTTGCATCTTCATGATGGTAGCACATTGTAACTTTGGACTAGCTGTATGCTATCTGTGTCCTGAGCAAACTAGCTAGATAGACAAACTACATGGCTAGAGAACTGCTGCTATGTTTATACTTCCTGCATTTTCACTTCTGATGTTCTTGCAGTCTCACTGTCTTTATTGCTTCTGCCTTTCTCTCATCTCTCTCCTTTTTCTTTTCTTCGGCTAATATTTCCTGTGCATCTGTAGTTGAGGTAGCTAACTAGCAAAAAAATGATGCAAAAACAAACTTCATCTGAAGTACAGATACAGTGTATGATTTTGACTGACTTTCTCCTGACTTCGATAGGCTGATTATTTTTGCTTCATATGGTTTATTTTTGTGCACGGGTGGATGCGATGAATGGACATCGAATTGAAGATTTTTTCAAGGATCCAATGCGAATTATTGCGCATGAGTTTAGGTGCAGTTTGGACCGGCCATTACTTTAAATGTAGGTAAGCTTGAGACATGTTGAGTTTAAATACTTCCACTATTCCCAGCAGCAAACAACTAGGTAAAGGATAAGAGTCTTCCTGAGAAACATTTAATGTGTAACACTATAGTCTTGACAGATTCTTACAGTACCATTTCTCTTCACTGAAGAGACTATAGGTGCAGCCCAACTATGGAACTGGCCAGTTCCTGTGCTTTCCAGTCCCCCAAGCTCAGTTTCAACTTTCTCTCTAAGGGAGTAAGGTCTTGAGTAGCTCAGAATTGACTTCTGGGTCTACATGTAGCTTCATCTTCATTCCTTTCAGTGTACCAATCTCATTATTTAATACTCTCATTTGCTTGTCTAGCAATGCTGCTACCCACCGGATTGTTGATATGCCCAAAGTTTACTTTGAGTGCTGTAATCCAATCTCTCTACCCAGCAAGTTAGGTCCCATCTTCCTATCACTTTTGCACTTAACACCACCTTTTTCTCACCCAAATTTACAGTGACAGATGCTGATCCCAGCAAAGGCAATCTCACTTCTGTGTAAGTCTGCAACTTCACGTTAGTGTCTTGGAGATATTGGCTGTGAACCCTCTCCCATATCCTCTAAAAAAATTTCTTTCGTAATGAGAGTGCGGGAAGCAGGTATATAGGGTAACTTAATTATTGAGCACTTCCTGATACTTTTCAGCATAATAGAATGGCAAATTATGAAAAGAAATTTGCATGTGGACATTTACGAGTAGAGATTATTTTATAGAGTGCTTTTAATTAGTTCCCATTGATGATGGGAAGCACATTTACACTAAGAGTGAGATCCAACCATTAAAACATTAATAGATCTGTAATCTATTAGACCTTCAGCTATGCTATATAGTAGAATAGCAATGGCTAGAGCAATGCAATAACAATTCTAGGATCTCATGCTATATGTTTCTCAATGAATTCTCAGTTGACATAATAACATTAGTAGTAGAATAACCTTCTCGATAATCAACATACAATTGTATTCTCTCAACCTTTCGACTAGATGTTCCTGGTAAATGCTAAAGAATCTAATCGAAACCTCGAGAGAATACAATTTCAAGTTAATTATTGAGAAAGTTATTGTAAATTATATGATTGAATTTTTTCTTTATTCACCACTCAGTGCATAACTTGCATTTATTAATATTTCCCCAAAAAATCTTATGAATAGAACATAGAAAAACTTAATGGAAATATCATTGATTTGGCGTTTTCGGAATCCATGGCTTAAAAAGAATTCAGGTGCATGAATGCTTTGCAATTTTCAGCTCTAGATAAATATTTAAAATCATGGGCAAAGTAACAGCAAGTACCAAAGAGGCCATGTTTTTGGGGGATATATCAGGTAAGGTTCACTTGATTTGCTGACTATATACCCTAGTTACCAAAAATAAAGTAGACAAGGACTGGGAATGCTTCTCTAGCTTCTTTAGCTCCTAAAGAGGGATTTGTTGTGTCCTTTGACCCCTTTCCCAGGATGTACGTATATTTTAAACTTTTCCTGAAATAATTTGTTAGATCGAGATTTAGATTGAAAATTGGCAAGGTAGTTTTCAAGAAATTATCAAATGAAACAAGAAAATCTTAGGAAAACCAGGTTATGGAGAAGACATTTCCCAACATGGAGCAGTATTGAGTCAACAAAAATAAAATTTGAGCATTCACTACACATTAAAAAAAAGCCATTGCAGATCTTCTCAAATTAAAACCTATCTCTAGTCATTGTATTATAGACTAACAGAGGCAGAGATGGCAGACATAAAAACATGCGAGCTTAATATAGAAATTCTGGACATTCGATCCAAATACTTGTAGCATTATGCTGTTTGATATTATACAGAAGTAATTTTTTTATATGCATGTCAAGTGTGAGGGCATATCTAAAGATTCCCCATAACTATAAGGTGTTGTCTGAATGTCTTGATCTCTGTATATTTCTCCTGCACTCTGATGTGTGTAACTTTCCATGTTACATATGCATGTGCACATATGTCATAATATTACTATTGGTCAGGCTATTATTCATATGTTACATATGAATGTGCACATGTCATAATATTGCTATTGGTCAGGCTATTATTCATATGTTACATATGCATGTGCACATGGCTATTGGTCAGGGTATTATTCATGTTACATACGCATGTTCACATGTCATAATATTTCTATTGGTCAGGCTATTATTCATAATAGCCTGACAGACTATTATTCTAACCATTCTTTGTTGCTAGTATAGAAAAAGTTCAGTGGCACTGAAATAATTGCTATATAGTTTAGCCAGATAAACAATAAATCAACTGTATGTAGTTTGTAACTTTGTAAACTCACATGCAGTTTCTAGCAGCCAAGTCTCTGTGAATGATCATCTTGCTTGCCAAATATTCCATACCTTTAGCTATTTGAAGGCAGAAACCCATAAGCTTACAAGAAGCCTGCGTCTATTATTATAAGGCAAAGGTTTAGGCATCAATATAACATGTCACATTGGTTGGTATGGTTTATCACATCTTACAATTCTTTCATCCATGTCAGAGGTTATTGGAAAATATAATTCATCCCTAACATTCCTCAGGTAAGAAATAAGGCTGCCATTGAACATGAAAGGCATCACAATGTAGGGAACAGGACCCCCATCCACGCAGACTCCAATGAGAGTGAGAACATTAGGATGGTCAAATGTCGACATTCTAGAACACTCTTCTAGCAGACCTCTCACCAGTGATTTATCAAGAAAACCTATTTTGGAAATAATGTTAAGTCGAGCAAGAATGACTAGAAGCTACACACCTTTTAGTGTCTTCACTGCTACTACTTCACTTAAACTCTTGGTGAATCCTTTAGATAGTTTCCCTCTGTAAACAATTCCATACTGACCTGAGACAGGTAATAGGAGTAAGGAATGAAAATTTGAATGTGAGGTGACTGTCACAAAAAGATGGTGAATAAATATAATTACAAAAGATAATAAATCTCATTAATATAAAGTTTGGGCAAAAACTTAAATAATTTTCTCAAACAACTACAGGTCATTAGATAGCACTTGCATTGACAAATACATTTGGTCAAATATAGATCACTATAGAGTCAGGAAACATTTATTAAGTTGTGAATTGTTCATAGGACAACCTCTAGGTTATTTGTAAGGGTGACCATTTGTATACTTATATTGAGTCAGGACCTACCTTGTCCCACAGTTTCACTCATCTCTAAGTTGCAGGAGTTAATCATAAGCTGCTTAGAAATGTTCAGTTTAAATGAACTCTGCACTCTATATGTCCTTAATTCTGCTGCCTCTTCTATACAATGGGAAAATGCAGACATTATTAATTTTTAAATGTGATATCTACCTTTTTTGAGTATTTATACCTGGATCCTCGTCAAATTATGATCTAGGACAAATAAACAATGCAATATTATTAGTAAAACAATTTGGACATGAAATTATATTTATATATTGCTACTCTTTGTACTTATATTCCTGATGAAGTCTAGAGCATCTAGCCGAAATGTTGAGTAAGGAAATTCAAGTTGATTATTGAGAAATGATAACCATTGTTTAAAAAGTAGAGAAAAAAAGGCTAATTCTGCTAATAATCAACAAGCTCAAATAGGACAGAGTCTGAGACAAACAAATATATATAAAGTATTATGAATAAACAGTAGCACTAACCTCTTGTAACCACACCCACTTCATTGCCCAACCTCTTTTAATGTGCTTGTTCAGCATTAGATATCTACCATTCCCCCATATGAGTGAAGTATATTAGTTAAGAAGGAAAATAACTGTATTAGAGTCTAAACCTTAACATATTCACTGATTGACACTACAATAACAATTCAACAATATGCCTTTATAGTATTATAAATTCAGCCATTGATTTTGCATTCCATCACATACCTATTGTTATCTTGCAGAGTCTGATTAGCTGACACTTTTTTCTTTCTCCTCACCGCACGCACCAATACATATATAAGATATATTATAACAGCAAGGATTATCAATGCCACTGAACCTAAGGTTGCCCCAATGATAGCTGGGAGAGGGAGAGGGCGGCGTATGGACACTTGAGCAGCACCTCCAAGATGAATTCTTTCCTTATCTTGAGATTTGATGGCTTGTCCTTTAGTGTACTTAATAAACGACAACTCAACTTTAAAATCCATTGGTTTCCCTGCAATAGCATCTGACAATATGGGAAGTTTCACCAATTCCAATGTATCACTTCCTCTAAAAGTGACTTCTGTAAAATCAAAACTTTATGATAATAAATATTTCGAAGAGAAATTTTTTGTTATGTATCCCCTTTTGCTCACATCACTACAGGATTGATAATCCTAAAACTAACTATATTAAATCTGAATCAGTGAGATATTCATGTAGAATAATAATGCATAGTTGTTTACAAATAATTGTCATGCTAGAAATATTGCTTATTTAAGTTACGGTACTTGCTTACCATGAAAAATTGCAGTTTTAGCAATTCTTGCGCTTAATATGACCCCAATATCACCGAGATTGCCACTGACCAAGCGCAAACTCAGACTGATATTTACATCATCTTCGCTGACAGAGTACATATCTGGGACAAATCTAAAATCCAAAACTGGAAAATAACATTCCCATTACAAGGGGGAAAATAAATGAGCCAAATGACCTCAAAACTGTATTTTATATATAGGTTAAAACAGAACAAAAAATGTATCTTGCTGATGGGCTACAAATTGTAGCATGCATTGATTCTTCTTCCTAAAGTCATTAATTTTTTCATGATTACATTATTTTATTGAAGTGAGTGATATCAATATAGAACATGAGGATGCATTTCATCTTAGTCATCTTGTATGCACAAAATATATTGAATACCTTCATCATCCAAGATATAGATCTGTGCACTGTCTGGAGCAATAGTCAAGCGAGCAGGTTGGTCACCTATGAAACTTAAATTTGCCACCACCAACTTGGTAAGTTCATATATTTTGTCATTGACTAAATTGAAGGAGATACTGATGGAAGGCTGGTCAGCATTTAAGATGTAGAGTTCATCTCCCTCATCTTCCATCAAAACTGATAAAAATAATATTAGTCACATGATGAAATTCAAATTGAAAGGAAAAAATATGAATATATGGTATACATTAATCTGGTTATCTATGGGGTCAACTATTAGCAACAAAAATATATTATGTTGAAACACACAATGTATCACACTTAAACATTTACAGCCAATTTGAAGTTAGTCAACCCCTTTTTTTGTTAAAAAGTGAACTATTACCTGACCTAATTAAATGAGGTTCACTATATTCCTGATTTATTATAATTGAAAATATTCTGGTAAATATTTTGGTGAATGGTTTAAAAAAGTACCAAAAATAAATACCAACAAAAGAACAGTAAATTATTGACTTGGGGTATAGTTTTATGCTAACAAGATATTAACTTGACTTTACCTGCGTAATATATATGTGCAACTCAAATATTATTTAAAACTTAATTATTATTTTTAATCTCATAACAACCCAAGATTTCTTGGAAATGGTACTATCATTAGAAGTTTTATTGTACTGGATAACCTTTGGTTATGAAAAAATAAATTAAAAAAATCAGCAATTGATTACATTTTTACATGTGAGCATAGTTGCTAACTCAGCAATGCATCTGTGAAATACTAACTATACCCAATGCATGTTACTGCTAAATAAACAATAATAACAGTGATAATTTGATTCTTACATAATCTTGATTCCTGTGATATGTTAAATTGAACTGAAACATTTATCTGCAAGTCTCCGGAGATCACTCCAAATTGTAGGGATGCTTTTGAATCATTCTCAGCAAAGGAATATGATGCATCAAAGAAACCAATAATAGCAACTACATAGACAAAAGATTATAGTTCATCAATGAGTCTCAATTCAAGTTAAGCTGCTTACTATGCTTACTTATTCTTACCATCATCATCCAAAATGGAGATCACTGTGACATTAGGCCAGGTTATTATTCCCAAATTTGGCGGAGCTAATATTTCAAGAGTGAATGATTCAATATCTTCATGGATTTCATCATTTATAATGGTAATATTTAAACACATTCTGTGTCTATTAACGTTACCACTATCCAAATTGGATATTCTCAAATCGAAAATTGTAAAAGGTGGTTCCATGAAGTCTTTATCATCTGCAATAATATGATATATTAAATTTAAATATTTTAAGCTGATATTGACTATAAAGTATTCGATATAGGTAACACGTATAATTGCATGTTCATGGCTTTGTATTGCACATATATGGACTAGAGAGGACCAGTCCAGGAAGGGGAGCTTTTTTCCCAACAATAAGTTCAAAAAGAGATTGGACTAATTTGCTATCTGATGATATTTTCTCCAGAAAAATTTTCAAACTCCGTTCCCTTTCTGAAATGAGTGTTTACTAAGTGAATTTACCAAGTCTGATCAAATTAGGTTAGGAAAATGAGAATAAACTCTGAACGTTATACATGTATAAGCTGCAGAGGTAGATAAGTTATAGATTTAGATGCATATAGGGCATCAAATTTATAGCCTGTTTTGTAAGCATTTCATTCCCTAATTTCAGCTCAAACCTCAACTAGGATTGGTGGCCTTTAAGACTAGGATGGTTTGGAGGAAAGCACATCACCTACATGAATGCACAAAATCAGAGATTACTTAGGCAGTGAAGTTTCAGTATATAAGTGATTGGTGACATAATGGCACCGTGTAAACCACATATTCTGCCCATTATGGATAGGCCACATACATTTTGTCATGTTACCGCAGGATACAAAGGATCACTACCAGAAGATCCCATCAATTTTACATTGTGATTTCTGATTTCTTTTATCAGAAACACCTGCTATATCCCAATCGGGAAAAAAATCATAAGAAATGGTTGCCATTTTAAGTGCCAGTTTGCATCCTTGCTTGGTTGGGGTTGACTTCAATACCTTTTGAAATGCCCTTTAAACTTTATCAAGCTGATCTCAAGGATGGATATACTAGAGGAATTTTCTACCACAATTGAAACGAGATGCAAAATCAGTAGCAGACATTGTAATATGATCCTGCCTGGCAACTCAGGATATAGCAAGTCACTCAAACACACACATTGTTGGATAGTGTAGACGCACTACTATTTTATGTTAAAGGGTCATCTATGTTGGTGTAATATATTCTTGTTTCCATTCTTTTTTTTAACTAGTTAATCTAATGAGTTTGTTTGATTTTGCATAAAACATTTATTGTACATGTGTTTATATGTATACATTTTAATAAACATGGTAGAGACTAATATCTACCATGATTGATTTACCCTAAGTATCTTGTTGTTAAAAGCTGAGTGATAAATGAATGAACAGAGGAATGAGTGAATGAGTTAAGGATGAATGAATGGATGAATACTGAACTTCGATACTGATATACATTAGTGAACAGCAGAGTAACATTATGGCAGTTGTGGACCAATTTTTTTCTGTTATAGCTAGGTAACATTACCATCAACTTACTAGTTAAACCAAAACTATCATTACCAAACAATACAATTAGCTAGCTACATCATTGTCAATCAGAGCCACAACTACCAAATAATAGCTACCAAAGTATTATGGTTAGATTAGGTAGCAAAACCACTGGCAGCTATTATAAATTGGAATTTTTAAAAGCTATATAACATCATTAACCTGACTTACTACTTGTTCTTTGCTATATGCTTTAGCTGATACCTGCCCCAAGAAATATAGAGGATTTGCTCGAAGCTAAAAACTTTGGGTGTAGTTAACCACATGCCAGAAGCTGATTAGAGAAGAGAAGTATCTAAGCCACCATAACATTGTATCATATTTTAGTGTTGTATCAAGCCACCATAACATTGTATCATATTTTAGTGTTGTATCGCATCATAGGTGGTCTACAATAATTATGATGATAATATGATACAATTTGTTTGGTGAGTGTCATTTTATAAACTAGTGTTTAAATGTGTATGCTGCATTTCCACTTCCATTCGACTGCTTCACATTTCAGCGGATAATATATCTGCTTATCAAGTGCATTCTTGAGTAACTCTTGTTCCCATTACTTTAGCTAATCATTACCTGCACTTCCTGTCACTGTTCGAAGATTGATCTTTGCAGTGATTGAAACAATGATCTGTATATCATCCTCAAAATTGGTTATACCACCGCACACTTCCAGGATGCCTGCAGATTCATTTACCGAATACTCTGTCTCTTCAAATCCTATTGCAATTTCTGAGTGGATCATAATTACCAATGCAAGTAAATAGACAGATTCCTCCATTATTGGTCAACATTGTAAGTACATGCCCATAAAACAATATTCAGATATTTTAACTCATAAATCACACTCCCCCTACAGCATATCACATACAAGTGCAAGAATTTTTCCTGATTTATTAAGTATTAATGCCATTGCAGTAGTATATCTATGCACCCGTATGCATTGTGAGTCCAATGTGATTCAGTGTTTAGTGTATTTAAATTTGACCTCCACAGCAAGTATTGGCTGGAAATTCACTCACACAGGACTTATCATCCCCAACATGTGTGGTATGGATTAAAAAAATGGTGGGTAACATGGCATGTGCCTCCATTGAAGCTCCAAAACATACACATGCATCAATTACTGTTTTGGTGCCAATAAGGTAGGATTAGTATCGATTTATCGAAATGGCATGCACCATGCATTAGAGCAACCACAAACTCCAGGAGGAAGTCTATTGATGAGGTAGAGGAGCCAAAAACTACAGGAGGAAAGTTTACTGATGAGGTAGAGCAGCCATAAACTACAGGAGGAAAGTCTACTGATGAGGTAGAGCAGCCATAAACTACAGGAGGAAAGTCTACTGATGAGGTAGAGCAGTCATAAACTACAGGAGGAAAGTTTACTGATGAGGTAGAGCAGCCATAAACTACAGGAGGAAAGTCTACTGATGAGGTAGAGCAGCCATAAACTACAGGAGGAAAGTCTACTGATGAGGTAGAGCAGCCATAAACTACAGGAGGAAAGTCTACCGATGAGGTAGAGCAGTCATAAACTACAGGAGGAAAGTCGACTGATGAGGTAGAGGAGCCATAAACTACAGGAGGAAAGTCTACTGATGAGGTAGAGCAGCCATAAACTAGGAAAGTCTACTGATGAGGTAGAGCAGCCATAAACTACAGGAGGAAAGTATACCAATGAGGTAGAACAGCCATAAATTACAGGAGGAAAGTCTACTGATGAGGTAGAGCAGTCATAAACTACAGGAGGAAAGTCTACTGATGAGGTAGAGCAGTCATAAGCTACAGGAGGAAAGTCCACTGATGAGGTAGAGCAGCCATAAACTACAGGAGGGAAGTCTACTGATGAGGTAGAGCAGCCATAAACTACAGGAGGAAAGTCTACTGATGAGGTAGAGCAGCTATAAACTACAGGAGGAAAGTCTACTGATGACGTAGAGCAGCCATAAACTACAGGAGGAAAGTCTACTGATGAGGTAGAGCAGCAGGAGGAAAGTCTAGTGATGAGGTAGAGCAGCCATAAACTACAGGAGGAAAGTCTACTGATGAGCTACAAATTTATTTTTCAATTAAGCAACATTCCACACTCATGAGCTAAACTTGAAAAATGTACATGCAGGAACTTCATCCATCAAGGAACATCCTTTCCCACCCCCCCTCTCTTCCCATCACCCACCCACTTCCACACACCCACCCACATGTACACATGAAAAACTTACTTACAATCACAGACTAACTTTGCTAGAGATCAAATATCAATACGTAAATTTAAGTTGATTGCCGATAAAGTAATTTTATCTACATAGAGATTTTAACCAGAGAAAAATGGCCTGATAGTTTGAAATGAAAATAAAATCAATAAAGACATCGTGTTAAATGTTGGCATAGATTTTTAGCTTAGAATACCGTAAAAGTTAGGCTAATTAGGTAAACATTTTTTGATAGCCAAATAATGCTCATTATTAAGTGCAGATTTGAATCCTTCCTACTTGAACCTATGACCGCACAAGCTCAAATCTTGGCTGGCAGATACAGAGAGAGAAGCAATATATTTATGGGCCAGGTGGCAAAACTGTTCTCAAACAACAACGATGTCTTTCTAAAACGGGATTCCAGCATCATGTCCATCAAAAATATTTCCTTTGTCTTATGCTAAATGTAGCTTTTGTCTTGAAGGCCTACTAGACTGTCTTATCAAAGTGATTACTTTGAATCAGATAAAAAAAGCTGCTCTAATTTGAGAGCCCATTGCAGGTACTACAGATATCTCTAACCTTGCTCAACAAAGCATGGTAAGTTTTGCATGGATTGCTCATGTGTTCGTGTGTGTTAAGTATAGTTATAAGCACATGCTTCTTGTCCAGCAGTGGTTTTGTTACTCAGTTGTGCTAACAACCAGCTTTTAAGGTATGGTACAACCACTTTCAGACTGCATTAAAAACATGCTGCATATTATGAAATATTTGTATGTACTTACCATCAATATCAATGAGTGCTGAAGCACGACCTAATACCACACGTTGGTCAGCATCATCTGTAAATGTTAATATTGCAGACAAAGTCTCACGACGTTCAACAACAGAATCATCCACGAGTGAGAAGGAGATGTTCACTGCACGATTGCTGTCATTCAGGACTATCAATCCACCATTACTGAGGTCATCCAGATAGTCAGAGGAAACTGAAATGAAAGTAGCAAGAACTTTTATGAATGGGCCTTTATGCCGTAGATCATGTGATTCCTATTTCTAGAACATGCACTGGAAAAATGAAAGTGTGCAGGGCACACCAAAAACATGTCACAAACATGGTGTGCTAACCATTGTGGCATGTTATACATACTTATTGATGTTATGTTGTGTCATACACACTCAACTTTAGGTATGTTATTCATATGCTGTGCACCCATCACTGTGTCCCATGGTTAGGTGTAGTTCTAAATAAATTAAGCATTAGGACTAAAATGAATGCAATATGTTATTTAGCTGGCTGACTGGATTTTAAGCAGTAATCGTATAGTATGTATACCACTTATCCGTAAGTAACTGCACAATCTCAACCAGGACCATGCAGGAAAGATGATTTTGATGGGCTAAAGGTTACTTGATCCACAATATTATGCATTATTCTTATCAATACAGCGTGTTATCAAAATACTTCAGCTAGAGCATTCTAAAATTCAAACAAACCATGAATGCTTTATTTTCATGATCTAAAGGTCAGTTTGACAGTTGATAGTGTTGAGTTATAATAGTATAATTGTTGTTATCAATATTGGTCGGTCATTACAATAAAAAACTTGATTTTGATGGAGTAAAGATGTGCTAACTGTATATATTTTACTCTTCTCTTATAAATAGTAGCTATATTCACATTAATGATGTAGAACTGGGCATGAGCTGCTGCCATTCCAACCAGAGGGTACATATATTATGTGAATGAACTGTTGTGGCATTACATGCATGCAAGTTGTGTATTTAATATGCTGCTCTCTTTCCCACTTTTGGGTTCTCAGTGAATGTGTGTATTGGGGGGGGGGGGGGGGGGGGGGGGGGGGGCTAACTAATAGAGGTTAATATATTAAGTCACAAACCTACCATTACCATCGCCACTACATGCCGTAACTATAATAACCCCTCTACCTGACCATAACTCTAGCAGCTGGCTTCATACCATAACTATAGTAACCCCTTGCATAACATTCCATTTAGTAATGTGGGTCCAGTACCAATGATTATTGCATGGAATGTTATGTGGTTCTTCAGATTCACTGAATTCGGTGAAGAGAATATCTTCATTGTAAACATCAGGCCATGGGGATTATGTGACTAGACTTAGCCCTTTCTGTCTGTCTCTGTCTCTTTGACCTCAAGACCCAGGGATTTTGGGACCATAAGGGCTAGGGAAAATGCCTGCGGTGCTTATATCTATTCTGTGTTTAAAATACCACCTCAATATGGGACCCAAAAAGTGGCTCAAAATGCTGCTTTTTGGCTAGTCCTGTTTAAAAAGAATTAAAAAAACAGTGGTGGTACTGCATACTAATTTAGGTGTGCTATCAACCTATTGATCAGTTTGCACTTTGTACCATTTATGCTTGTCACCTGAAAAGGTGAGTGCATTGAGGTCAAACTGGCAAACAATATTAGGTGTGCCATGCATACCTACGTCTTTACAGCGTGGCTACGAATGTCTTTTACAGTTGTTTAAATCTGATTTCTGCCTTTTTTCTCAGTCCATAATTGCTACTAATTCAAATAATAATAATTACTTAATTAAGTAAGGCAGGAAAATGTGATTAGACTTAATTAACTCACCATTAGCAGTTTCAGCTATCAAAGAGATATTAAGAGATATTGCGAACACTTCACCATCAGTTAAAAATCCAACTTCCATGGTTACATTGCAATTACACTCATCCACAACATATCCTCTCTTCTTGAAACCAACAGCAGCAACTAGAAGAAGGGAAATGTGGTTATGTTGTAACATAGATTACAGCTGAAACCATTTTGTGGCATTTTCTTCTCTCCTCTCCTCCCCCAACATGCACACCAGCACACACAACAAACAGAAACTAAAATAAGACACGAAGAAGAAAAAATATATAATTGAGAGAAGGGGGGAGGTCTGGCAATAACCATGAGTAGAATTAGGATGACTTCACCGTAAAAAATGTTATTAATATTATTGATTTACCTTCATCACCCAAGATAATGATATCTGCTGAAACAAGAGCCAAGGTTTGAACTTCACCATAATACACATCTAATACTACAAAATTTGTAGACAAATGCTCACGAGATTCGTTAGCTAAATCATCCACAAGTGAGAAGCTTATATTCTCTATAGGAACATAATCATTCAGAATTATGAATCCATTTCGACTGAGGTCATTCAAGTAGTCAGAATTAGCTGAAATGAAAGTAATATGAAACTAATTAAAATTGTAAACTAGTATGGAAATATATTGTACTAAACATATTCAGAGTTTATCTTATAATTTCTAGATGTGTTAGCTACAAAATAATCATGACTGTTGTCTAGTTAATTTCACCGGGTACACCAATATCCATTAATGTTAATCATCATTTCTAATATACAAGCACAAAAATAGATTAAAAAAAATCCTTTGCAATACCCAAAACAAAATTTCAAAACCATCCACAACTTTGGCCATAAAAAGGTGAGATATTTCTTGATAGAATGGCTGAATAAGTGCATTGACCTCTGACCTTCAGTTTCAGAATTAATTTGCAATTCTTCTTTCAATTGATCATTACATCCTCTAATTTTCAATAATAAGACTAACTAAAGGAATAAAAATGCATCTTCTAACTCTCATACTAAGAGCTCTGTGGGAAGTATCTTAGCTGTAGTAGCCTTGTAGTGGGGAATTTCGCATAAAATGAATCACTATACTGGTTAAGGATTCATACTAATGCACTCACAAAGGGAATAGCTAGTTATTATAGGCGTAGTCATCAGACCAGTTCATAGGATTTCTCTATATGCCGAGTAATCTATAAATTATAAAAAAATTTAACATTGCACAAAAATTCACATCATCAATAATTATCCTTGACTTTATGGAATGCAGGTTCATTGATACACTCAAGATTGAGGACTTGAATAAAATTAATAGTTAGTGATTCCTAGCTGGGTGTGTGTCAATAACTATGAATAGAAAATAAAGTCTACAATCATTATTAATTTTTATTTTATTGCAATAATTTAATTTGGAAGAAGTTTTGAGGGGATAATCTGAATACTTACCTTTTGCAGTCCCATCTCTCAGTGAGATCAAAAGTTCTACAAAAATTAACGGATTGTCAGTGAGGATTGCTACAGTCATGATCACTTTGCGATCATACTCATTCACAACATAAGGTGCATTCACGAAACCAATAACAGCATCTATCAATAAATAATGCAAAAATAAATTAATTACATGTTATTTCCTAAATAAAATGTTATATTTATCATATTTACTTTCATCTCCCAATATGATGACTTCTGCTGAAGCAGGATCCAAGCTTACACTTGGGTGAGCAGCACCTGAAAAATTTAGGCTTGCCGACAAATTTTCAAGAACTTCAATAACAGAATCATCCACGAGTGAGAAGGAGATATTCATTGTAGGATTGCTAGCATTTAGTATTATCACTCCACCATTGCTGAGGTCATTCAGGTAGTCAGAGGAAGCTGAAATAAAGAGGTAAGGAAATAGAAAGTGATCCAAATGTTTTACATACACCTATTAATGAGGCACACTCAAATAAAACAAAAGGCAGGTTTAGATATTATGTAGAATCAATTCTCACAATAATATACACTTGTTGTATAGTCACATTTACCTACTATAGAAAGGAAGTATCTGCTTATGCTGCTAATAATATGAGTGATCCAATAAAATGAAGCTCTACTATGAATTAATGATGACAAATAGCAGTTTGTTTGGTAAGAGCTAATGTGTATTTCCATCACATTCAGTTGCAGTTGGTCAACCATTTATGATAAACATTAAAATAGAAGCATGCTCAGAGAATTTCTCAATCATCCTGAAAGTGAATGGTAAATTTGATGATCTCAATGCCAGATATCACTTCATCCTTGGACATGTTATAATAAACTGTAATGGCTGTGCAGCACTCCTTATTTGTTTGCACACTATTTAAATTGGCAGATGAATAGGATTAAATCCAAGTTTAAAAAGGTTAACATTGTAGAGGCACCTGGTGTGTTGGTGTGTGTTATAGAGCATTTAGGGAGAGTGTCAGTATAGGCTGAGTTTATACATGCATATTTGAGGTAGGGAGGTGAAGGTTGTAAGTGATAGGGCACAGGATTGGTGACATATGGAACATGTATGTTTATCCAAACTGTCTATTCATTATCAATCTAATTAGAAAACAAATGCTGGCAGTGACATTTTAACATTGTTAGTTTGACTACTTCGCATTTGTTGTTAATCATCGTCACTACTAATTTCTTTTTAGAAACTAATTTGCTAGATAACAGAAGTACATGAGTGACTAGTTAGTTCAGAATAGTCATTGGCATGTCTATCCTAACTAAATACTGTTAGCTTGTTCTTCAATATCTAGGCAGGGTAAAACTTGAGCAGACAGTTATTCCTACAACAAGAAAAGGAAACAAAAAGGCAAAGAAAAACGATGAAACTGCAGCAGCTCGAACAAGACATTTAAATGCAAGACAATTGGCACTACCTGTTGTTGAGTTTATTCACCAAAGAGCGGGAGAACAAGAGCCTCAAAGTTGTGGTACTCTAAACTTGTCTTTTGAGGAACTTGAAAATGTTATTGGAGATAATGTGAGTCAACAGATACATGCTTCTGCCATGAAGCTAACACAACCAGCAGCTGCAGCAATAGTAAGAACCCACTCACTCGTAAGCTGTATTGATATATATAATATATATATATCGGCATGTTGGTGAATAATTTATGGCTTGCTTGTCCTGTTGAGAGCAGATATTGTCAGTGGAAATTTATGTCGGTATGTTGAAAGTAGCAATGATCTATGATATATTTTTTGTAAACATTGAAGCACCGCATTAGTGGCAACCACAACTTTCAGTTGTTAATACTAAGGCACCCTCAGTGAACAAGTGAAACAAGAGAAAAGGAGAACAATAGAACAATAGGAGAGACACAATAAAAGACTAAAAAGTGAGCCTTCTATACTACTAAGTATTGTTTTAGATGCTTTTTTAAAAGCTAGATTAGAGACCAAAGAAATGATGTTTTCAGGCCAATCATTCTACAAGGGAACAGCACCGACAAAGAAGATGGCAGTTTTTTGACAGAAAGTCTTAATGACGGATATGGGTTCATAATTCTTATATCAGGAGAATTGCACAGCGAAAACAGCGAATCAAGGATCACTGAGCCTTTGTCAGAATATGCTGGCACAGCACAGCTTCTGATATAACATGCTCAACAGCCACCCAAGGTTGACCCTGACACAGAGCCTGACCATCCATGGACCAGTTGCCCATGGCCAACCATGCTGCAAAGGTCTGAACCCTCTCAAGATGTTATATGCCATATGAGGGTTTCACACACCACTGCAATAATCTAGTATGGACAGCACCAGGGACCTGTACAGGTATGACAAACAATACAATCTGCAAATGCCTGCTGGAGATCTATAGTTCAGACTGACAATCTAAAGATAGAATGAAAATAGGGTGCCCATGATTGAACCTTGGGGGACACCAGAAGTTACATCTATTGTTGGGTAGGTCACACCTTCTAGAGCGACAACTCTATCCTGCTGGGATAGTTATTGAATACATTCATATAGTGGTGCTCTGACACCAACTTTCAAGAGTGAATTCAGGACAAGACGATGAGGCAGCGAATAAAATGTCTTTGACGGATCAAAGAACACACAGACCACACTACCTGAATGCTCCAGCGTATCTTGGCACTCTCTGGTGGCAGAAAGAATGGCCTCTTCCTGGCCTAAACCAGAACTGCCTTGTTGTGAGGAGGAGGTGGTTCTCCAGGACATACCCAATAACTACATTATGAAAAATGCTTTCCAAAATCATGGGAGTCAAGGAGAGTAAGGAAACAGGCCTGTAATTGGCAGCAACTGACTCATCACCCATCAAGAAAACAGGGTTGATATACACAAGTTTCAAGTCTTCTGTTACCTTGCCTTGAAAAAGTGAATAATTGAACAATGAGGATAAAAACAAGAAAATGGAATGAGCATTGTCTCACAGCACCATGCTGGTAATCCTCAATAGCATGAACACATCATCTAGTGTACACTGAAGTGAGGACAAGGTTGGAGCCTCCCATGTGAGGTGGATGGAGTGAAAGTTGCAGATTTAAGAGAAAAAGTGGAGGCAAACAAAGTGTTGAGAAGAGAGGCCTTTTCAAGGTTGGTTTTAGCAAAATACATAACTCATGTGGAACACGATGATATTACTATGGAACATAGCGAAAGGAAGACCAAAACTCCTTTAATGTCCTGATCTTTCCAGAGTGAACAATAGAAGGAGAGCTTATTCATCAGGGCCATAACAGCCTTGTTTCTAAGCATCCTGTAGAGTAGACCCCCCCACACACCTTTCGAGAAATATAATAATAGCTACAAAAAGTAATAATAAGTAGTCTCTACTACTCTAGTGGTGTGACCTATATAGGGAGAGAGTGCTAAAGGATTACATAGAATAACTTGTCAAAGAAGGAGGAAGCAGGACTGAACCAATGTGGACTACTTGTTAGACATTAAATTTGCAATCAGGCCATTTAACCAACCAGTTCGATAAACCTTTACCATTGTGTAATCATGTCATCTTATATAATATTATGGCCCTTTATAATTTAATGTCATGTCACCAATGAGGTATTGGTGTACAAGGTTTTAACCAGTCCCCTAACTGAGTCAAATGGTGCACATGATTTTGTAGAGCAAGTGTCCTCTAACTGGTTGTTGTCTGCATAGATAGACTCTTGTTTTCTTTATGTTTAAAAAAATTAATCCGATATTATTACCATAATGCCTTCTCAATAATCAACTTGAATTTTACTCTCTCGATGTTTCAACTAGATGCTGTAGCCTTCTACAGGAGATCCATAAGCTTGTGATGAGAACAAATGGTAAAGGGTCCTGCAGTTGTGTTGCTTTTTCTTTGACAAATGTAATACTCTAGCACTCTGTCCCTGTATTGGTCTCACCACTATACTAACCAGCAACTTTTCTGAACATTTGTGTCCCAATGGTGTGTAGATAACAGATAACTGAACTCCTATGCAATGACTTCAACTTGTCCCAGTTCCTCATAAAATCATGCAGTCTACTTTTTAGAATTGCTAAATTTCTTGCTCTCCTCACAATATCACAGATCTTGAGCTTACATCAATATTAAGGACAACTCTTTTTTCTTTTGAATATATAGGTCTAGCCAAGTTCTTTGCTTTGACATGGAATAAGAATGCAAAATAAACTGCTGGGTGGTGTTTACATTAGGCAAATAGTATATATTTGTTGTGGTAATGCACAAAGGATGTTTCCTGCAAAAATAAATGCACTGAATATAGCTATTATTTACATGGCAGACCTTCTTGTAGTGTTCAGTGGTCCAGCATGTTTGGATAAATAACCTTCGGATGGTAGTCACTAACTAAATTTCAAAATGGAAAAAACCAAAACACTGAAATCATATTTCAGCTAAAATAGTTCTGGCAGCTTATAGCTCAAAAATCACTTCCAGCATGCCTTGAATCTTTCATTATCCAATAGCTCAAAAAGTCAATAAAGACAACGAAATTCATTTTCATATGGAGTTGATTCATTAGATGTCGCAATTTAGCTGCAAAGAAGTGAATAACTTGTTGGTGTACTCCAAACATCACAGAAGCTCAGCAAAACAAAGTTTAAAGTGTGTGGTGCATGTATTGATGTAGGTGCACTTGTTTGGGTTTACTTTATGAATGGACAAGGTAATATTGCATTTTCTGTGATTAGTTAGTTTACAAGGCATCCTGATCAAATGTTTAAGGAAGATGGATAGTGATATTTTTGGAACAAGATGTAAGTTATTAATTCAAAACTTTCCCCCAAAATCATGCATCAAAAAAGAAAAAATTATTTTACCCATTTAGAGGACCCTTTACCATTTAAAGACCATTAATTTACTTAGTTTTAAGATCTGTAATAATTGTAAAAGGTTCTTGAATATTGTTAATCTTCATGGTGGGTTCTTGTTCTCTTACTTTGTTGATGGATCAAAATAAAACATTTTTGTCTTATTTGTCCATCCCATAATACCAAAAGACTTCAAATCTTCCAACCCACTTACATGATTAATCTGTTTTTATATTGCCCAATGTCAAGCTGATCTTCTACCAAAGCAATAACAAGAAAAAACAAGCTATGATATTGTTGACAAAAGACTAGAGAGTGTTATTGAATGATAAAAAATATTTATTAGTTATCAAGAAAGTTTTTTTTCAAATGAGATAAAGTGTAATCTTAAAAGACACACTACTTATGGAATCTTTCTTGCTGTTTGGTTTGTTTCTGGAGTTTTAATGCTGAGTGAGACTGTGAAACAACAAAAAGTAAACCAAAAAATACTAGAAAAAGAAAACATTGTGTTACCACTTTTTAAAACTTGCATAACGACGGTATAACAATTTTATATGGCAAATGGTCAACTAGCATATTACATGGTGTTAAATGGTTATGGTCATCAAACTGTTTTGAGTGCATTCTAGAGCTTCCTTTCTTTTTTGACAATATATGCAACATAGTTGTTCGATTATAATTATTATTATTTGAAAAAAATTGTTAGTGAGTTGTCACATGCTATCTCTCACTCGCTGTTGGTTAAAATAGATGACCTCTGTCTAACCTTGCCAAGAACTCTGTGCTTATATACCTCTGGGTTTTCAGTTGACTCCCCCCATGACATGCAGCAGAATACTTGCAGTGATGCTGCTTGATTACCATATCTTACATTTCCAAATAAACAGGAAACTTCATTCCACTCCAAACTGGATTCTTCCAGTTGGCACCTTTCACATGCAATAGGAAAACTTTTAACTTTGTGCATATAATATTCTCGTTTAGAATTTGAGGGATTATTACTTATGAATGAGTATATTGCAGTGCAATAGCTCCTTCAATCTGCTTGGCTCATTACATGTAATTATAATTAATGGACTCACCAATAGCAGATCCATTAAAGAGCGATACTGAAATAGCTACATCAATCTGAATACTGTTGCCATTTAGGACTCCAATTGTCAGAGTTGCCACACGATCAAATTCATTCACAGTATAAGGTGCATTGATGAAACCAATAACAGCATCTATAACAAAGAAACAAAATATCAAATCATACTTTGGATTAAATTTTGGCAAACAAATAAATCCCTTCAGTGAGAGGTTCTGTTTTAAAATTCATCGTTTCATTTCTACCATCCCCTCTAGATGTCCTCTGGTATGGACATTTCCAACATATATATAATATATATATACATCATTGTTTCCGAGTTGTTCTTGATAATAATATTGCTGTTGTTTATGAAATATTCTATGGTAACTAAGGTATAATTATATCAAAGCTACTCATCATGGCCAGTTTATGTAACACTAGCATGCATATCATTATAACATGCACACTAACAAAGGTAAATCTTGGTTTTAAGTTTGTGATAAACACTAATAAATGTGTGTGGGTTTTTATGTAGAAATAATAATGATTTGACTGCTGATAGTGTCTGCAGTCACATACTACTAGACAATATATATGAGCCACAAAACTTTACTGAATAAATTAATGATTAAAATATAATGGCTGATGACCCCATCATGAAAGGTCTCTGTAGTTTGATTGCATTGCTGGAAGCTGTACTTTGAAAAAAAACTGGACAGGCACTTATGTTGACCTGGTACTGCTCTGAATCCTTTTACGCTTAAGAAATGAAGCACTCCACGATGTGAATCTATGCTATAGGTTTTGTTATAGACATAGCATAAGATATCACTCTGTAGCTATATAGTTTTTTTGTCCTATATCCGAGAAGCTGATTCTTATTCACATACTCCAATGAGTTCACTACAAATATAGTTGGAGTCGATTGAATAAGCAATTGTCTGAAGTACAACTATAAATTGATGCTAGTAAGTGATGAATTAAACAAAATTAGGAGATTTCATTAGCACTCCCTATTTTTTTGTGATCCTCTATTTAAAATAGCAGAGTGCTAATAAAAAATAAGCTAAAATACACATTCACCACTTCTTGGTTGATGCACCCATGGCTATCTCTAATTCATAGCTCATTCACATGTAATAATTTATGTCCTATATATATACCTCTGAATAAAGACCAAATAAACATAGACTATAATGGTTTATTAATCCTCCACTCTTCCAATGATGTGCTCCTATACTTACAAAGCACAAAGCACAGAATAAGATATGGTATTTGTTGACTTGCAGAGTGCAAAACAAGTTAGAAACTACCTCTCAACATTGATAGATGACCAGAAAGCAATATATAACACTTAGAAACTGGGGAAGATAATTGGGAAGATAAACATGGTTTAACTTGTCAAAAAAGGAAATAAGAATGTACCCTGGTCGACCACAACTACCCTTGTCAACCACAACTAATCTTTACAATCATTTGCAACAATATAATGCTACTTCGTTAAGAATAAGTGGTATAGGTTCATCACTTGTGTTTGTGTATGTGATGGATCGTCGTTAAAGCCTTCTCTGGGCGCTCTTAAACACCACACAAATTTTTTGTCTGTCAGCTCACAATGTAAACAAACCTACCAAGCACTGCCTATACAAAAAGGGGATAATGCAAGTGTTGCTATCAGGTCACACACTTTTGTTATAGCTATATGCCACACAAGTTTGAAAACATAATAGCAGGGGTTCTCAGAATTTTCCAGGGTAGGGGAGGACCGGAAAGAGAAGTGATGCAAGTATTAACCATGGTTGCATTCTAAACTTCAAAATCCAACCTTAAAGGTGCCTGACATGTAGTGAACCATTTTTTATAAGGTTGGTAAAAATGCCCCAAAACTGCCAAAGAATGAATGTAACACGGTGATGTGGTTCCCCACTTGGACCTAGGAACCCATTTGCAGGGCTACCCATGAAGTGTTGGCTTAGACTTCTCTTTGAAGCAGGGCCTAGGCACCCAGTAGCTATACTACAATGATGCACTGTATTAACTCTTCTTCTATGGCTGTGTGCAGCTTCCTGACCACTGATCTGCATTGATACTCGAGTATTTTATAGCTGTGCCATTACTTGTTGAAGTCTCATGAGTAAGGGAGGTGTCCTTTTCTTCTTTTTTTATTCTCCTTTGTGAGTATATAGCTTCTCATGACTGCTGCCATAGGTTGCTGTCTTTGCTAGCTTAGAAACTTAAAAACTGCAGCTCCACTGTTGGGAGATACGAACCTTTATTGAGGTTGTTACTCTAGTGAAACTAGCTCTAGGGATAATCTTTTAAAGATTATCCAGTCAGTTTTATCCCATTCCAAAATGCTTCAAAATGACTATTCAAGTTTTTACAAAGATCTCCAGCAAATCCACCAAACCAAGATGCATATATTGCAGAAGTGTCTCTCCAATACAGTTGTAAGCAATCCTTGTGGAGTCAAAATAGTCCAATATTTAAGGCTTTTATAATGACTTTCTCAATAACTTGTAATTTACATTCTCGTCATTACTATGACAATCCTATAATTATAATGACGATGAGATGAGTTAGCAGACAGCTTTAGTTAATCAGCAAGAATGTTTTATCATTAATTTTGAATTTGCCTGGGATGGTGCTGAGAAAATTTGTCAATGACTGATTGAATGTTAATAGTGATGTGGAATAACATTGAGTCGATTATTACCCATTGGTTTTACAAAGAGAAGTTTTAATTCAACTAAAAGAAGCTATCACAGGCAATGTGCATAAAATAGACAGCAATACTTTGATGTTTGAAAATGTTGAACTAACATTACAAAAGCAGCTGAAATTGTCACAGGTAAGCAAGATAGCCCATAAGAAGTCTTCTGTTCCTGTCATTTCATAAGCCAACAGTGCAACTGACTCTGAATATTGGCAGGGTATTGAAGATCACCTTAATAAAATTCAGTGATTTTTGAAGTTTAGTACTGCACTCTTCAGCACTGATGGTAACCATTATGGATGGTACTAAGTACATATCCTGTAAAACTCTTTGATTATGAATGCTAAAGCTGTCATCTAGTTCTGAAATCAAGTGGTCAACAAGAGGAATACAGATACTATAACAGTAATATTCACTTGGGGAATCGGCAGAAATATTGTCTCTGTGATGCTGACGGCCACAAAGGCTAGGCAAGGATGGCTGTATACCATTACTCTGACACAGTTTCTCAGTAGTATTGAACCATTGAGAGTGATGTGTGTATCTATGTTTTTCCTAATATCCATGAAAGTCGTCATCACATTGCAAATCTCACCTATTGCTGCAACCAGCAAAAGTGTTCTAGCATCAATTATCGAATCTGTAGACCATTCATTAGTATGTTTTCCATGCATACCACAATAGAAGGATAATGTGATTGGAAGATGTTGAGAGTGTCGGCATATGTCTTTTAACGTATGAACTGTGGTGACCCTGGTTGTGTATCATTAATGGACTTTTCCAGAATGTGCTGGCATTTTGAATGAGCAGCAAAATACATAAAAACTCGACCTAGACTACCCATCTTGTTACAAATACTTGATACTGCCAATGACTTCACCACTGCTACAGTGTGATGTGCAATGAAGATATAGTGCCATAGAGTATTGAGATGTGCAATAGTTGCAGCTCCCCTTGTGCTACCACACATGCTTGTTGTGTTGTATCATATGCTTGACCTCGCAACTTTGTAATATCTAAATTTTAATCTCTAAAAAAAATTCAGCTTAGCAGGCACTGGTTACATCATTGTCATATTTAACGAATGTGAGGAAGTCTTCCCTCAAACGTTTGATCAGGATGAACAAACTTAATGACAAGACTCAGTTACTTTCTATTAGCCTAATCACTAACCTCATATCATACTCATGATGCTTTTTTCATAATTGTGAATGATAATGTGCTCGTAATAATATTTGATTCTGAATATCAGCTGATGTATAGGTTGCATTTATTGCAGCATTGGCAAGATATTCTTCTGGGACTTTATCCTCAGCTTAAACTCTGAATTTTAGCAAAACCAAGAAATAGCCATTAATTTTTGTCGATGTTTGCTTCTCTATATCAGTACAGAATCATAGGGCCTCTCCATGTGAATGTTTTGTTGTCCACACAAAGTATTAGTAATTGTGTTTACAATTGATTTAAATATGACCCTGTTGATAGCAACCCATCAGTCAAACCTTATCTAGTTGACATTGAAGGTTAGGCTGACAAAAAGCCACTAATGACTGATGACTTGTGATGCTCCTTTTCTAAAGGCTTACACAGCAATTGTAATGTCTTACCAAATTGTGTCAAAGGGTGCTGAACCCAAAGGCCAGACTCTGAGCTATGATACCCAACGGAGCAGCAAACAAAGCACAACAGTGATAAAACTACCTGCTGGCTATACACTAGCCAAGGGCACAAACTTAACCACTATGGTTAAAAGAGCAGATTAGCAATCTTTGAAAATGTGTAATTTATGCCAGGTCTGAATGATTGGTCCACAACTCATACTTGTCAACATCAGCAAAATTACCATTATCTAAATCATCAATATGACTTGCTATATCTCTGCAATATATCAGATTCCACTCTAGGTTGTTTAGATCCAGGATGATGAAGCTGATCACTGTTCACAAACACAAGATATTACATCCTCACTGTCATCACTCACAGAACAATCAGTTTCAGATATTTCCCCTTCAACTTGTGATAGTGCTGTGTGTGCTTTGAAATACTTGTACAGTGTCATTTTGCAATCAAATGGCAGCATATTATGACCACTGGCATGCAGAAGTCAACAGTCTTCGCTATATAGTTAATGGTTAATAACAATTACATTGAGGCGGTGCTTGCAGGAATCAACATACAGTTAATGGTTGATCACAATTACTTTGAGGGGCTTGCTTGCAGGAGTCAAACAGTTTCACTAGCTATACAGCCAATGGTCATTCACAATTACATTGAGAAGGTGCTTGTGACAATTTTCACTCTACAGTTAATGGTCAATCACAATTACTTTGAGGTTGATTCACAAGCACCTCCAGCACTCCATTATGCAAGGTAACATCCTTTCTGATTTTGTACATGTCTCAAAACAGAAGACTTGAGATATTCTTAACTTTTCTTTTCTTAGTGATGGATTCAAGGTGTGATTTTTGAACACAGTTGAGCTGCTGAATCCACCGTGAGACTGCTAAGAAGTTGCTAAAGTGAGTTTAGCTGAGGCAGATCTTTGGGTTTTTAATATTTTTAAATGTAGCTGCAAAAGAAGGGTTAACAATTATTAGATACCATCCTCTATATTCTAGGCATACAAAGGAGTATAGTGAAATTATCTGTAGTATATAGAAATTAGTTACATACCATCATCATCCAGAATCTTGATCACGGTAACGTTTGGTGAAATAAAAACGGATCTGATTTGGCTCTTAGATAGGACAGATATGGAGGAAGTAAATGACTCAGTATTTTCAACGACATCATCATTAATTATGTCTATCAAAATACATCTAGGCTGCTCCCCCAAAAAGATATCAAATGCATCGAATTGAAGTTTATTAGTGATATTGTTGTCAAAGTCATCCATATCTGAAGTACAAAGAAGATGGAAAATTATGATTATGTGGTAGACTTACATAATATATGCAAGTGTAAATATCAAGGTTCTTTTAATTATTATATCTTAACTTGCAATTATAATTATAATAATGTAATGAACAGGTGCACCTAATTTCTTTTTAATGTCACATGACAATATCAAGTTTGCCATCTTCAATACTATCAGGCAAGATCTGTTGACATGATGGATAGCCATATCAATGGTAAAGCATGCGAATACTATTTTTGAATATCTAGCTTGCTAGCATTTAGACCATGCACCCCCAGAGTGGCTTTTAGTGAGTGGGCAGATTAGACATTTCATTTGAAATAGTGAATCAATTGCTTGTTCCAGATTAGCTCTAATGGGTTCTCATATTTTGGCTCTGTATTTTTGGTCTAAAATGACGATAGTGGTGCAGTCACTGCTAAGCCTGTCATTTCAGCAACTCCTGTGTTCTGATGTAGAGTAAGTCGGCATCACTAGCTAACAGCTAGAGTTTGATTTTCTGTGTGAGCTCTATTTTGGCAATGGTTACCAAGTTGCATTTTTATACAGATATATCCACTATCCATGGTGAACATGACGATTTCATACATGAATATATCTGCCATCATCCCTAAAGAGTTACAATGTCATTTCAACAGAGATATTGTGAGGTGCAATTAATAGTGGCCTCTGTAGATTAATATGACAATGACCTATTGGCTGTTCAAATAAATATTATTACCTGCACTTCCAGTTGTTAGTGTTATTAACAAATCCAGATCTGCATTTGGATCAAATAGCTGTGAATGATTAGTAACTTGTGTGTACACATAATCTCAACATTGTAGACTCATCTATAGAATACTGTATGCTCTCAAATCCAAGTTCGACATCATCAACTATGGAAAGAATACAGTGATGGTGTTTATGTTAAATACACCAGAGTAGTTATCTATTACATTGTCAGTAAACCATATCAACAAAATTCCTTACAGATGTTATCATTTATGATAATTGTTGTGAATTGGTGAACTCTAGATGAATCATCTGGTATCCTGTAAGTAATGGAGCCTTCACTTGGTGATGACATTGCAAAAAATGCTTCAGCTCCTTCACGAGATTGATCAGGTTGTATGGAAAAAGTATAATGGATTTGTTCTGATGTTGAAGGAAACAAAAGTGATCGATTTGGAGCCTTGACATCAGCTTGAAGTGTGACAAAACCTGGAGAGTTGTTGATACTCTGAGTAATAATTGCAACTCGGAATGTTTGCTCAGATTTACGATTATCTTCCTTCACTAAAGTCAATTGCACCAATGTCACCTCATCCGGCTCATTAAAAGTGTAACGCAATTCTTTAAACCCAATGGCAACAGCTGCAATAGAAGGACCTTTTTAAATATAGGTCTACACAATTATATCGTATAAAATTAATAGCAATGTTTCACTTTTTGAGCTTCAACTATATAATACCTCTATAAAGATTTGATCAGATTGTCTGTTACAAGAAGACCTGGAAGGCATGAAGGACTTCTCCATTTTGACATGCTTCAGAACTGTTTCAGAAGGTTTTAAGTTTTTGTGATGATATGCAATTCCGAAAAATCCATAATTACTTCTCCATATTCTCATATTGCAAATGAGCAAAATATAAATATCTCTGCATCTGCTTAAATAGAAGAATTTATGGGATAATAGATATTAAGTTACTCCTATGAGAAATAGTGGACCCTGTTTCTACGAAGGTTATCATGCCAACAAAGAATAGCACACATGTGTGGGTTGGCAGTTCATGGGTTTGTCCAAGGTAAGTGCTTCCTTCATTGAAGGAATGTAAGCTAAGTTGACTTCATGTAGCATTGCAGATTTGCAGTTTCTTTCCAGCTGTTGTAGCATCTCTACATTTTCACCAGGACTTGAGCTCCACGTCATGTGTTCACTAGGCTCGTAGCAGATTGGTGCTGTAGTGGCTTGAACGAGTGTCCAGGCCCGAGGTTGGGAACACGCTGACTCATGCCCCGGTGTCTACAAGGAAACGGCGTCCGGACTTACGGTCTCTGAGAAAAAGCAGCGGTGTGTCTGCTTGGCCGGCTGCCACAGCTGCTATTGGCGACCGGCCTGGTCGTTTCCCGAAAATGTGCAGGGAAATTTGCACTTCTGGCCTCATTTCCGAATTTGGTGTGGTAGAAACACCAGCCCTTTGTTGTTGTGACTGTGGCAGAGGAATTTTGTCTGGCCTTATGTGTTGAGGAAATTTGGTTGATGCCGGAAAGGCTCTGCCCCTTCGCTTACCACAGCGCATCTGCCCTCAGGGCGAGTGCCCGTGGGTCCCTGAAGTCTTCGTTGGCCCACTGGAGGCGAATGTTCTCTGGCATCTGCTCCAGGTAGATTTGTTCGCATAGGAGGCAGGGTGTGTGGCCATTCAGCAGGGAAAGTATTTCATCCATGAGCATGGATGGTTTCTTGTCTCCCAGGCCTTGCATATGGAGGAGTTTGGCTGCCCTGTCTCTGCGACTGAGACCAAATGTGTCTAGCAGACGTTTTTGGAGCCCCTCATATTTGTTGGCAGCTGGTGGGTCTGCCAGGGTGTCAAGCAAGTGGCCGGCTGTAGTCTGGTCCAGCGAAGTAACTACGTAGTAATACTTCGTGGCATCATCCGTAACGTGGTGAATGTGAAACTGGGCCTCCGCTTGCGTAAACCAAACAGCTGGCTATGCTGCCCAGAAGCTTGGCAATTTGAGCGAAACTGCACTGATGCTGTCTTCCGCAACAGACATCTTGAGCTTGTTGAGTGAGAATACGTCTCGCTCACGTCGGGGTCACCACAGTAGCGAGTGCTATATTATATAAGCGAGTAAAGGTATTTCTTTCAACACAGACAAATCAATAGTGCAAACTCTCTAGGTCCAAAGTACAATAGGTAAAGATCGTTACTCCTCGCTGATTACTAAGTTAATGTTTGGTCTCAGCATGTGGAAATGGTCGCCACACACTACACAAATACACACATAATTATAAATCACCCACCACAAAACACATACACATACATATATATACTTTAACTCACATAACAGATACACACACATTGCAAAACACATGGACATACACACACACTCCATCATACTCCATGTACACACACACAGCATATGCACCACATACAGACATACCACACACCATACACATAGAGCAAACACAGACTTAGGGTATGTTTAATGCTGCAAAAGAACATCGTGACTATTTTCACAAGAACAAATTTTTTCTACGCTTCCTGTGGATGCAGCTTACCTGGTTGGCTCCCAATGGGTTACAATTACAACACTCCTCAATTTTCCTTCAAAACACAGCCTAAATTGTATAGATGAACACTTCCTGATCACGACTACCTTTCCAAGAAGCACTTTTTCCTCAAAATACTTGTAACCCATATAGAAGGTAATGATCACTCACAGCAAGTTTAGAATTGATTACATTTTTAGTTAGATACAACCCTATACAGAGACTTGAATCTAATTTTAAGGAACTTACATCTAACCACCTATATTAAATATGTTTTCACGACATACCACTATTCTAACCAATATATTTTTGAATGAAAGTTGTAGGAAATAAGTTAGTGGGTCGTTGAAAAATAAGCATGAAGGCAAAACATGCCTTACCTATTGGTTACAACCTGACAATGGGCATCATCAAACATCAAGTCAAGCTGAAACACAAAGACATGCCTATAGATAGCAGGATAGCCAAACAGGAATATAAACTTTAATCTTATACAATGAAATCTGGTTGTTAAGCAAATCCCATAGCAAGCTAATATGTAGCAACTACATACAGTTATTTACTTTTGGTTCTAGCCTCTATTCAATCGTGACTGGCTGCTCAAAAGCACCAAAGAAATGATGTCCAACATACAAATTTTCCATGGTCAGTGTCAGATCCCAGTCCTGACTGGCTGAATACAGCTCTGAGAAACTGTGAAAATCAATGCCTAATGGCTACAATGATGTGTTCGAAGAGAACACCAGAGAGCTATTGAGCGTGAACAAGCCCGAATAAATCGAGAGAATATCAACAAGCAAGCGAGCAGATAAGGGTACTTACCTAATACCTTTAGAATGCAGAACTTGAGCATATTGTATCTGTAAGTGATTGGTCAAGACTACTGGAAGTTGTCCCTGGAGAAATTGTGGTACTTACCTATTACCTTTAGAATGCAGAACTTGAGCATAGTGTATCTGTAAGTGATGGGTCAAGAGTACTGGAAGTTGTCCCTGGAGAAATTGTAGTATCTGAAACTTAAAACCCTTGGTTTGTTGTTGGTGTCTGGGGCTAGTCACTATGGACCCTGTACTTGCCATTACTAGCACAGCTGTTGCGATTACTTCCCATGCTGCTCACATTGGAGGTAAACTAGTGGACCTAGCTGGTGAAGCTCCATCCAGATAATGGAAAGAAGAATATATTAATGTAGGCCATATAAATTTTGAGAAGCAATTTATTTTTAAATTTATGACATAACGAAAGAGTGTTTATGGCTAAATTCTTTCTTCCTTTCTTTTTTTGACATAATTATACATTGGTATAATTTTTGTTTTTCTCTAAACTAGCCACCGTTAACAATAAGTCCTGAACTAATCATATTATATTTTGCCATATTTTTTGATATATACTTCATATTGGGGAGTGCAGTAGTAAGGAGATTCCCTATAATATTCTGTTTTAAAATGGAAGATAATAATACTCATCTAAAATAAATTAAAAAAATTTGTAAACCATAAAACATTCCAAGCTTTCCCTCAATTATTTTGTGACTGTAGAAAATGTGCAGCACCAAGATGGTTAAAAAGAATAAAATTCATCTACATGATCTTTATCTGATAATCAACACTTAAAACGTGTTAATAGCAACAATAATAGCAACAATAATAGGAACAATAATAGCAACAATAATAAGAACAATAATAGCAACAATAATAGCAACAATAATAGCAACAATAATAGCAACAATAATAGCAACAATAATAGCAACAATAATAGCAACAATAATAGCAACAATAATAGCAACAATAATAGCAACAATAATAGCAACAATAATAGCAACAATAATAGCAACAATAATAGCAACAATAATAGCAACAATAATAGCAGCACTAATAGCAACATTAATACCAACAATAATAGCAACAATAATAGCAACAATAATAGCAACAATAATAGCAAAAATAATAGCAACACTAATAGCAACAATAATAATAACAATAATAACAACAATAAAATAATAATAATAATAATAATGTATCTATGTACTTATCCTCCTTTGTGCATTTAGATTTATCAATATACAAAATGTTTATGAAGGATTGTGGATAACTGTAGGAAAGAGAAGAGCTAGTCAAGGGGAAAGTACACAACAACAATATGACCATTAATGAAAACCAAAAATGTGTGCAATATTACAACCCGTGTGCAAGACCACAACCGTGTGCAATGCAAATCCGTGTGAAAACATTAACCAGTATTTAAGAGACTGTTTAATAACTAGAAAACAGAAGAGTAGAGAGCTAAGCCAGGTTAGATCATAGCCAGTGCAGAACAAGCTGGACTGACTAATAGCTTGCTCTAATTAATGTTATTGTATGATACAATGATCGGATGATTTACCACTATACTTGAGAGTTAAGTACGAAGGCTCATATGAAAGCCTAGAGGTGGTAGTGTTGGGCTAACAAGGTTGCTTGTCAGACTCTAAAAGGTGACAGACCAGGGCAAGTTAGTCGGCGCAGCAAGTGCTCGGTGTCCTTTAGTGAGAAAAGGTTCAACCAGATAGAGGAGCATTGATGACATTTGGTGGCAGTGGTGGGATCTACAAATTGGAGACGGACCAGCCTGTAGCTCAGAAGAGGAGTGAGTCTAGCTAGTGAGCAGGGAATACAGCCTGGGGACATCACTTGAGACTTGAAAAACCACCCTGAATAGCTAGGGCTGAGGAATTGATTGGTGAGTATCATCAGGTGGATGGAGGTGAATGACAGACGATAGAAGGGACACCTGAGAATCCCGACGTCTCATACGTGCCAACTAGGAGGCTTCCCTGGGAGCTGTCGATCCTATGGACCGGTTTCTTACACAGTGGCTAAAAATAGACCAAATAAAACCTGAGAAGGAAGACAGGAGGAGGGAAGAGAAACAAGTTTGATGTGAAGAACGAGAGGAGAGAATGCTCCTGTGGCAAGGGGAGCAAGACCAGCGAATGGCCGAGATGATGGCAGCAGTGAGGGGACAAGCGGATGATCCTCGGATAGGCATGCCAGACCCATCTCCTCGGAGTCCCAACCCAAGTTTCGGGAGGGCGTTGACGATATGGGTGCCTTCCTGGACACTTTTGAGGCAACGGCTAGAACATGACGGTGGCCCAGAGACCAATGGACACTCTTCTTGAGAGGCTCATTGTCAGTAGTAGGCCTCGCTGCAGTAGCCTCGATGGCAGCTGACAGACAGGGTGACTATGAAATGGTTTCTTACGAGAATACCATAGCTCCACCGAAACCTTCCGAAGGCAAGCCTTTGACATGCCTTTCGATGCAGTATGAACCGATGCCTGGCTGTCCCGACAGAGACAGCACATCCACCAGTGGTTAAACTCATCACCACTCGGTGCCGAAAAAACAATATTCATGGAAGTGACACTGAGATGCCTGCCTAAGTGGTTGGTGGTGCAAGTTCGAAACATCAACCATTGATCTTATGATGAAATGAGCGAGGTCATTGGTAGACATCTGGCCAATCAGCGACCGAATGACCGAGAGAAGCCCAATCCAGAGACAACCGTCCGACCTATACCAGTGGGGAGAGGCCGAAGGAAGTTAGGAAGAGAGCGGCCACAATTCAGTGGTGGGCAGCGTAGCAGCCACTTTTCGAGTAAGGACCGTGCCCAGATCAAATGTTTTCGATGCAGTCGAAGAGGGCACATGAAGAAGGACTGCCATGTCAAGCTGGAGAATGCCAATTTCGGGGGCACGACACTGGTACCGGCCCACAGACCAAAATGGACTCGCAAAGTACGAGTGAATGACAGAATGGTGCTGGCTCTCATTGATACAGGCTGCACCAAATCTCTGATTCACCCATGGTCCATCGATAACAAGAAACGGCTGGGATGGAGAATCCCCTACGTAACAGCAAGCTAAAAGAAAGTTTGGTTCCCGGCGATGAACATCCATTTGGAGATAGATGGGCAGAGTCACGACCAGGCTGTAGGAGTATCTCCCCACCTCACAGTGGATATGCTCCTCGGCCATGACTTTCCAAGGTTTCGGGAGCTACTAGAGGCAGCTCTGGTGGAGGAGAGAGTACAGTCCGAACCAGAGACTATCCAACCAAAAACAACCAACCCCAAAACAACCGAGAAGGGCATGGCTATGTTGACCACGCGAGACACAAACAAAAAGGAGCTGGAAGAACGCCAGGAGACAGAGGAGACCCAAGAAAAGGAGTGGTCTGTGACTCGTGGTTTGGTAGAGCAGAAATTAGGTCAGGTGTTTAAATTTCACGATGATATGTTTATTGCTCCCATCTAGCACCAACCGGAGAGAGAACAACAGGAGACCAGACCCATCCTGAGCAGATCTCACCCCAACAGCTCCGCTCTCTTCAGCTGGTGGACCCAACACTGAAGGATTGGAGAAGCCAGGCTGACAAGGATGGTGAGGGTGTGTTCTGTTGGGATAGGGAATTGTTGTGTAAGAAACCTTACGAGAAGCGGAAAGAAAACTTGATTGTGATTCCCAGAAGTTGCAGGAACTAGGTACTCAGACTAGTTCACTGTTCGCCAACAGCTGGACACTTTGGGGAAGAGTGAACCCTAGACACTCTAAGAAGAAGAATGATTTGGCCAAGGATGACAGTGGACATGAAAGAGGCCTGTCAGTCTTGTCCAACCTGCCAACTAGCTGCCCCAGCAACTCTCAGGAGAGCACCTTTGCACCCATTGCACATCATCCATACACCATTCAACCGTGTGTCAATGGACATTTTCGGCCCCCTTCGTCAAACAAAATCTGGTAACAGATATGTGTTGGTCGTTATTGATTATGCCACTAAGTGGCCGGAGGCATTTCCATTACGGAATACCACAACTAAGTCAGTTATACCATAAATCCACTACTGAGTTTAAATCTATTTTGGCATACAAGCTGAATATCCTTTGACTACATTTTCATCATAAAATTGGCCCACAGTGTAGCTTGAAAGTTCAACTGATAGAATCTTCCATGTGTTTATATTGTAGTAAGCCTTATGCAGAGATAGCTGACCCCAAGCCAGATAACTAAAGGAAGAGATTGATGATAACTTGCAAGAACGATTCTGACTTGCCCCACAAGCTGGTTCCTTTAAATAAGTAACCCATCCGATTCCTCCATCCTCTTAAAGTTTATTTGCAACTATATTTACCAATCTGCTATGTTCCAATACCTAAAATTTCTTACCAAACTAAACCTTCATGTCTTCCCTCCTCTCCTCCAGCTTCCTCCACCCCATCATATCTCCCTGTATTGCCACTCCTGCTACGGTATTATTAGCCCCTAACAATTTTCTACCCATTCTCTTGATTCCAACTTCTTGCAAGCATTATGTCCTCCTGTCCAACACACTTCGGCTGCATATTCTATACTAGGTCTCAATAGAAGCTCCCACACCATTCTTCCTCTGTCTAATTCCGCCTGCCCATTCACTCACTCATTCATTTCTCCTTCTTAACCCACTCTTCTGCCTGCTTTGCCATCTTCTCTAACTGAAAATTATCCCTATCAAACCATATTCCTAAATACTTGAATTCTTTGACCTCTTCCAATATCTTCTCTACGATCCTCCAATGCACTCCTGCTTCCTTATTCCCTACTACGATGGCTTTGCTCTTCTTAGTATTTAACACATAAGCCTGTACCACATCCAAGATAGCTTACAGTTCAACCCGTGAGTCATCCAGATGAACAACATCATTGGCATACATAAGTGCCCCACACCAACAGCCATCCATCTTGACTCGCAGCTTAGATCTCCTCAACTCCCCTGCCTTTACCATCAAATAAATATTGAAAAAAGTGGAGACACAGTATAACCCTTCCTAAGTCCATTCTCCTCAGTGAACCATCATGACCTCCTTCCATTCAATATCACCATCGTCTCCACCCCACTGCACAATCCTACACATGTCCTCACAAGTTTCTCCTCTACTCCATACTGCCTCAACTTCTGCCACAGTCCCTTCCTACACACTCTGTCATATGCCTTACTTATGTCCAGAAAGGCTTGATATGAATAGTGAATAGTTCTTGGTCACTCCTCTTCACTTCACAAACTCCACTTAACAGCAACCACTCGTCCGATCATCTCCGACTCCTAAATTATGCTTGTGATTCCATCAAAATCCTATCCTCAGCAAACCTTCCCAATTTCCTCGCCAACACTCTCGCAAACACCTTCACCACACTACAAGATAATGTAATTCCCCTATAATTCCCTACTTGGTCCTCGTCACCATCCTTGTGGAGAGGTACTAGCAAACTCCTCTTCCTGTCCACATGGCAGCACACAATCCTCATCACCACATTCATCACCTGCACCATCACCTCCACCAACCCTCTACCCACTTATATCAGCATCTCATTCAACATTCCATCAGGGCCTGATGCCTTTCCTCTCTTCAAACACTTCATTACCTCTACCACATCTTCCCAATTTACTTCTTCACACATACCCATACCCAAATCATGCCCATTCACTTCTCCTATCTCTAATTATTGTACTATGGCATCCTCTTTTTTGCTCCCCAGCTCTTCCTAGTGTTTTGCCATCACCTCAAACACCTTGTCTTCCTCCTCCACCATCCTCCATCATCTTTCACCCCCTTTATCCTTCTCTCCTTCATCATTGCTCTCAAAGCATTCCAAAACAGTTTACAACTATTCCCACCTTTCTCTTTATAGTTCTCTTCCTCAATTCCTTCTTCTCTTTCCTAATAATCTTTTTCACTTCCTTTCTTGCTTCTCTACATAGTTGTCTTAATGTTGCCTCTCTCTCCCCTCTCATCCTTGCTTCCCTCAACTTCTTATATTTCTCCTTCCTAACACCAATTAATCACTCCACATCCTCTGACCACCATCCCTCTGACCTGTCTGAAATCTTCTTCCTACCAATTACTTTCTCTGCTGTTGCCAAAACTTTCTCCTTCCACCTATCCCACACGGTGACACCTCTTCAACTATGTTTCCTCCCAACTTTTGCTCAAGCTCTCTCACCTCCTCCACCCGCCCCATGAACATTCCATCCACTGCCTCCTGATCCCCCTCCCTATTGTCAACTCTCCATTTATGTCGCTCTCTTCTCACTTGTACCTCTTTCCTACTCCACATAATTTCTTCTCAAATAATGTTATAGTACGACCTCACATCCACTTTGAAGAATAATCAACTACTGCCTTAGCTACATCCATGTCCACACTAATCTGCATATAATCTATGACCAACTTTCTCTCCCCACATTCCCATGTCCATTTACCCTCACAGCACTGCAACTCATTACCTAAAGCCAGACCTCCAATACTAACCAACACCAACAACCTACTTCCATGACTGTTTGGGTTGTCCTCCACTCCTATACCAATCTTCGCAATAGACTCCTCATTAGCAATTTTAGTGAAAACTGGTCCATTAAAAAAAATAGATAATAGATTTTAAACTTATTTATATGGCAGTATTGCACACCTAGAAAATACGACATTGCTTTAAAAGAATCCATTACTAGCATACATATGCCCTGTTACTCTATTCTAAGCGAGCTAGCTACATTATTTGCGCACCCTCCTTCCAAGAATAGGTGATGAGGAGGTCCAAACAATGCCAGTGCTTTCATGGTTGAGCACTCAAAGATCTGATAGTGTCCAAGTTCTCATACTTGATCTTCCTCACTTCATTCAGTGCAGTAACTTTGTCTGCTTCACTATGCCACTTGATGAGTGCGAGAAAAATGTGTCCATCTTATGTCTGCCTCCCCACCTCGTTAGCTTCGCTCCAATAGACCAAAATGAAGCCTTTATATTTCCAAACATCAGTTTTGCAACTGTCAGAGAGTTCAAGTCGAGATTGGATTTAAAAACATACCGGGTTATAATGGAACATTGTTGAAAATAATGAGCTGTCCATTAAGTAAATATAAATATACCATAGAGAGCCCACTCAACTCAGTTTTAGTTCTTTAACCCTTTCATGGTTGGGTTTTCTTTTTTAATATTGCTACCATTACTAAAATTAACTGTATTGTCTCAAATATTTATTAAAGTCCATAGCAACCATATATTTTTGGAATCAAACATAGTTACTTAATATGTAGGTGTGGTTTATGTTGCCTAGTAACAAAGTATGTGGTTGTAATTGTGGTTTTACTTATTAATTTTTTAATTTCAAGGTTCTATTTTCAAGTATATTTTATGATAACATGTTTTATACGTTTGCAGGTACACAAATTTCAACCATAATGACCAGACTGCAGCATGGAATTATGAAAAACAGAAGAAAGAAAGCTTACATCATAGAGCTCAAATACCCAGCAGTCACGATGAGACATCGTGACTGCTGGGTATTTGAGCTCTGTGAGAGGTGGGGCTGCTGTGACTTTGTGTAGATCCAAAAACTGTGGACATAGAAACAGATATTTTTATATTCTATACCTTTTTGAACAGTAATACTTACCTAAAGGCTGAGTAAGACTCATATCACTAGAGCTGGAGCTGTCATCAGAAACTATATCTATTGGATCTTCATCTTCCTCCGTTACTTCTGAGTGACTAAGCTCAGGGTTTGCTCTGGGAAGGTAGCTCTCAACACCTTCGCCTTCAAAATCACTGTCATCCGCTTCAGAAAGGCCGAAATCATCGTCTTCCAGTAAAAGCAGCACATAGCTAACGTTCAACATAGCCATGATTTCCGTGTGAGCTTTCCGGGTTCAAAGTCCTTTGGCAACCATTATGCTGTCGTTGTTTTGTGAATACCACGTGATAGAGCTACGTTTTAGGCGTCGTTTAATAAGATTTTTATGGGGGTAAGTTCGAACGATCTATTTTTTATGAATTTTTTAACTGCGAGACTTCTTAGGGCGCTTTAAAGCGCCCGTGACCGTTAAAGGGTTAAGGTGCTGATCCAGTTCTTTATTATGCTTCTCAAATTAGAAATAAATTTAAATTTTGATTATTAAGTTCTATCGACTTTTATCTTGTTTATCATTGGGTGTCTATGTACAATTTCCATTTTATCTGAACCTAGCACTATGTGTTACCATTAACATGCAGTAGATTTAATACAAGATTAATTGGATGAAAAATGCAGAGGTAAGATAAACAGAATTAAATGATTTCAATGTTCAAATGCTCTATTTCAAGTGAAGAAACTACATAATACTGCAAATGATATAATTGAATTAACAGGCAGTGTAGAACTGATCAATTCTGGTGATGTGTCTGCTTTAGATGCTCTCAGAGAACACCCTTCCGCTAATGCCATGGTAACATTGCCACAATTATTAATACCATACAAACTCACTTATAAATAATCCAGTGCAATCGAAAATCAACAGCAAGATTTACATGGGAAATACAAAAAAAAAATTAGGTAGATAGAAGTCCATCAGAAGCAAATACAAATACTTTATTGCTATAACTAAACTATAACTAAACTAACAAAAAGACAAACTTTCTAGCTCTGTTTTTGGTATTTTAAAAACACTATTGTGAGCTAAATCTGTTAATAGCAGCTCTATACATACTAAAACTTAGTAGTCACATCCTATAGTGATGTTGTTTTCAGTCTACAGCTGTCGACTCCATGGGTCCTGCATCAGCAATTGCAGTAATCTGGTCCTGAATAGTGCAGTCACTGAAACTTGCATATCCAGCCTTGACCTCCAGGAGCAATGAAAGAAGTGGAACCAATTCACTGAAATTAGGCCTGTTCTCTGGTTTCAACTCCCAACACTTTTGCATAACTTCACTATACCTGAATTTATGGGAACAACGTTGTATATACGATAACTTTTATGAAAGTATAAATAAATGATGCAAGATAAAATGTTTGCTAGCATTATGTGTGTTGTAATAGTATTTTCTAATGGATGTTTATCCTCCAGTTGTATTGGTCTTGATGCTGTTTATTTGAGTGTAATGGGTATGATACATTTAGTAACTTGTTGATATTGCTTAATGCTTTGGTGGATGGCTTAAATGGTTTGGATTTGATTAATTGAGGGACAGCAGAGCATCGAGTTTACTGCATGAAGAGTTCTAATGAGATTCTCAAAGTAATAAATTCTAAACCAAATGTAAATGGTTGTATCATATGTTCTAGTTTGCCCATTGCTTTAGAGTGGGACACCCACTGGGTGTGCTGTACGTACTTGATTCAGCCTTGTACTTGATGATTATGACTAAAGTTGAGTTATTTAAATAACAAGTGTCTAGATTTGCATACAAATAAAATTGTGATTGAGAGAGACACCAGTGTATTGACAACAAGGTAAGAGATTTATTTCAGTTAAATTTTGATGTGCTTTCAGCTGACACTTATTCAAATCCATATTGGTATGTTGTCAAACACTTTAACTGCACTTTGTTGAGATCCAGAGCATCATAACAAGGTTATGCTCATAGATATAGGAAAAGATAAAGTGACATGGCAGGAGAGAGAGAGTGGTAATGTGTAGCTAAACTGATGTGCCCAATTGAAATGTAAAGAGAGAGCATGAACATAGGCTAACTAGGCCAAGGCTTTTAAAGGCTACTCTTTTTAGATCAAACAAGGTTTGCATTAGATTTCCCTAAGTAGTACACACAATTTAGGAGAGAGATTTTATTTTAAACTTCAAATTATTATGGGTAGCTTTATGACCATTTTCAAACAAGTATACAGTCTACCACACCCTACCCGTACATAAGCACAAAAAAAAATTCTATGCTTAATAACATGGTATGTTCAGGGTGCTAATATTAAAAATAACTAAGATTTTCCTTCTAATGAGCTCCAATGGATTTTGATACGAACATTTCCATTGAACTAGTTTAGTCTTCAAGTAAATGCACTGGCAAAATATTTCGTACATTAGCTATTAATCTCCTTTCCAGTTTGTACTACTTATGATAGTATATGTACTTCCTCACATTATATCAGAGCATGCTGCATTATTAGGTTTATCCATTCTGTATCCACTCTCCAGCATAGGACACAGATCTGTTGCATTCATTCCAGCATGGGGACTCTTTCCAGCACTGAACACCTCCCAGCAGGTCACACCATAGGACCACTATTATTTTCACATAAACATATTACACCACCGCCCAGTTCAATCATAATATGCTGTTTGATAATAATTAAGCAAAGTATATGCACCACGTGTGTTATGGAAAAAATACTACTATTATCTTTTACAGATTTACCACATCAGTTTTCTCGGAGAATATCCCATCTCCTAAGCTTTCTGGAGCCATCCACTTAAAAGGTAGCTTCACACCCTTTTCCTGCTGTCTGAAGTAGTCCTTGGATGGGTTGATGGATTCCGATAGACCAAAGTCAGAGACTTTAACCACAAAGTGCAAGTCAATCCTAGAATATGCCATGGTGATCAGATAACATAATTCTTTATACACAACAAAAAGGAAAGAAACTGTTTAGGATCATATCTAGTTATATACAATGAGGTGGATTATTAAGACATACATACCATTTTGTGTCAGAATACTGACAATACTATCAACAATGATACATCAAATAATGATCATAAAATTATGCAAGTGAGAAGTTCATCTTGATAAATATTCTGGTGGTTACTCTTAATGGCGAATGACCTCTCCCTTATAATAAATGGTTCTTTAATTTTAACATGGGAAAGTTTCAGTGGATGAATATAAATATTTGGATGGTTCCTAGCATCAGTCATACTGCCAAAATATAGATCCTCCTATGTGCATTAATGGGTTAGGCAGCAACTGCAATAGTACCATGCAAGAAAGTTATACTGGAGAATGTTTATGTCATATTCAATTGTCAGTATGTACAGTTCATGTAACTTGCAGACAATATAACTCTAACATTGTATTTTGTGCTATATACATTTACTCTGCTTGCAATTATTCATGTCAAGGTATTGTTTGAAATCTTATCTGTTTGGATATCTCTCTCTCTCTGTAGGAAAAAAATCACTCTAAAATGGCTTGATAGATCTTTAACAAACCTGTTAGGGAGAATAAGTACACGAAGGAGCAGTTAATTAAATTTTAAAATGTCAATGTACTCTGCTTAGTAAAGCACACAATGTTAAGCCAACAAACTTGCAATACATAATCAAAGCCATTGAACTGGTTAATGAATCAAAACCCTGAGTGTCCACTAAATAAGGATGACATCATAGTAAATGATATTATATATATATATATACCACAACAATGAGGTCACAGTTTATGACACCTTTCCCCTCTCAGCTTGAAACATAGTTAATCAACAAATTGTTGGTAGCGATCTGGAGGTGCCTGTTTCAACTTGATGATTCAGGTGCCACCACTTTGGTTTGCTCGACTTGACCGACTGTCCATGTTCTTCATTTGCTTCTTGGGAACTGTACATTGAACTGATCCAGCAGCAGCGCTGGACTGATTCTCTAAATTTCTTGCAATTACATGATGACACACATTGCTCCAATCCATGAGCTTTCCTGCATAGCATTGGGGTTCAGACACCTTGTTTACAGTTCCTGGTATCCATTTCTGCTTTGATGTGAAATCCTCTGATTAACTGCATCAACTGTTATAATGCAGTGGGGCGGAGTTATTTTCAAGTGAGGGAAGTACAGAGAGGGACAAAATGCCACAAGCTAGGACTAGAGTTTGAAGAGCTTCACTATTGCCTCCCATAAAGCAAAGTGGTGTCTTGGCTATAAGACTAAGAAAACAACCTAGTCTGCCACGCTTTAATGATCATTTGGAGTTTGTGCTTCTAAAACCCAAAGGCTACATTTGATGATGAGGTAATGGTTAGCTAACAATCGACTTTTGTGATGCTTCTTCTCCCATAGGAACAAGCAGAGTTGGAGTGTAGAATCTTTACCTGAGTTTAAGGAAGTTTCTAGATGGTGGATGACACCAGGTAAACTATAAACCTGTGTGCAAATAATTTTGAATGTGTATCTAGCTAGCTAGATAGAGCTCAGGCATGCTAGTAATGGGCTATTTTAAGCAGTATCCTCTTTTCTTGAACTGCAATACTGACATATAAACACTTTTCAAACCAACCATCACTTCATTTAGAGCATTGGTTCCCAACCTGGGTATAAATTACCCTTGAGGGTAATAAGCCAATATTTTAAAGGTAATGTAGCAATGCTGATTGACAGATTTATTTTGGCTATTTGTATTTTGTTCCTGACTTACAAAACATTTAATGACTGATATGATATTATTTAGAGACTACTGTAATTTAGAACTTTCTAGATTAGGTTTAAGATAACTGCTAAACCTTTACTTTGATAATCATAGATCAGTAGGTGATGTCTTTCTGTATGTATAAGCTAGGCGTATTTCTTTCTTTACCTTATTAGGAATTATTTAGTTTTATTAGATCATTGAGTTTTTGTGTATAAATAATGTGATCTGCATACTAAATTCGGACAAGAACTTTTCTACACTTCAAATCGTCACAATTCGTTTTTGTGGTTTAAACTTTAAACAAATTATATTGGCCCAATCATTTGAGTGTGTTCTACATCAATAGCTGACTGTGAGTGTGAGAGCAAGCTTCTCAAAGGATTTTTTTTTTTTCAATTAGAAAAGTTGTTAGGGCTAGCAGGAAGCGAACTTAATCAGATGCTTTTCTTGCTCATGGATTTGTCAATTTGCCCCTGAAGGGCGAAGACCGACCCGAGTGTGTTATCTGCAGCAAGGTTATGTATGATCAATGAAAGTTTGAAACCATCAAAACTTGTAAACTCTCTGCTAAAATGTCATACTTACCTCCATAACAAAAACCTAGACTACTTGGATCACAAGGTGAAGCAGTTGAAGGGTATTCATTTCGGAAACACAAGTACTGCACAAAAAATATTCTTGCCACTTTTGAAGCCTCCTATGAGGTATCCTACAAAGTTGCACAGCAGCAGAAGAGAAATATGATTGCCAAAAATCTGTTCATGCTGCCTTGTGCACGAGTAATTGTTTGCCAAAGCATGTGGTGAAGAGCAGGCTAAGAAGCTCAGTTCTATATCAGTTCAAACAACATACTTGAAAGTCTTGCTACGACGAATAAAGTAGAGGATGTTTTCAGCATAGTCAGTGTCTTCATCGAGAAAAATGCACTGGCTTTGAACAGTGTTCAACAGGTGTCTGTTGATGGTGCAGCTACTAATATGGGAGGCAATCACAGGTTCAGCAAAGGAAAAATGCAGATATCAATATTGACCATTGTGGGATATATTTGCATCCAAGATGCTCCTAGATGCCTTGAAAGCAGTATTTGGCCAACTTGTTAATGTTGTTAACTTCATAAAAGCCAAAGACTTCAACAGCACTGAGTTTAAAGAATTTTGCAAAGAGATGGGTGAGAAGTATGAAGTGCGACTGTACCACACCGAAGTAAGGTGACTGTCTCGAGGCAAGGTTGTGCATCATGTGGTTGAACTTTGGGAGGCAGTGCAACTTTTTTTCAGCTAAAAGAATCAGAGTTGGCACAAATTTTTTTTTTAACATGAATCGCTTTTCTGTGTGTACTATTTGGGTGGCATCTTCAATGAACTCAACAGAGGAAACAAGGAAGGAGCGTGACAATCATCGATGCAAAGCATGCCATTTCTGTATTTATTGGAAAATGGCAAGAGAGTTGCAAAGGGCATGTTGCACAGTTTCTCACACTTGACAAATTTGTTGATGAGAGCAAGGATTCAAGATATGCTAGAAATTTTGAAAGATCCAAGGCCCACTTGGATGGATTAGTCAAAAAGATAAAGGAATACTTCGCTGATCTGGACACCTCTTGCCTTCAGGTCAAAGAAGATAATTTTCCAGCTAAAGAGGAGTGGATAACTCTGAGATTTGGAAGTTGGAACTTCAGAACAAGGACTTGGAAACCTTCTTGATATCCCTGATAAATGACACACCAACCTTGGTGAGATCGGATCTAAAGATCCTGACTTTCTTTTCAATGACTTACTGATGTAAGCAAGGTTTTTACATCACCACATGGGAAGAAATGGAACCGGTTGGAGGAGTCTACTAATGCAAAACTTGCTCTCAGTTCTACAAAACCAGGCATTGAATACTTGCCTAACAACATGCAAGCACAATCATCCCATTGATTTTTTTTCCAATGACCAACTAACATACTAACTAACTATTAATATTTAATAACACACTTACATAAATATAAATAAAACAGCTAATGGAACAGAGAGGATAGGGCAATTTGGGTAATGGTTCCAAAAAGTTTGGAAATTAATATTTAGAGGAACAGTCTTAACTAAAATTGCCAATTAGTTGTAAAGCCTGTACATTCCTGACACAATTGGCATATATCGCAACTAATCGGCCAGCTGTGGTGGTGGTTGCCATTTCTTCATAATGAAGAAGCTATTATTAAACCTAGTAAGGCTTTTAAACTTACTACCACTCTCCTATGAACAGAGAGAACTGGCTACAATAGAACAGGAAGGATAATTGATGCATATAGTAAACACTAAACAGTATTAACTGCAAACTCCACTTATTCCAATTTTTTACTAGTTGCTCATAGTATACCCTTAAATTCTGCAGTTAGCATCCCTGATACCTTTCAACATAATAGTATTTATGAAAAGAAAATTTCCATGTGAATTTTTGGTTATGATTAGAGATTTTACAAAAGAGTGCTTGGAAGTAGTTCCCATTCATAATGTAATCTAATAGACCATCAGCTTGGCTAGAGCAGTGCAATCAAACAATTGTAGCTATAATGATTGATGTTTTCTCCCTTTATTCCTACACTCACCACTCAATAGCATTCTTTACTAGAGATATAAAAAAAGCCATTTCAGATCTTCTCGACTTAAAACCTATCACTAATCATTGCATTGTAGACTAACAGAGGCACAGGCTGGCATACATAAAAAACATGCGAGCTTTATATAGAGATTCTGGATATTGACTCCAAATACTTGTAGCATTATGCTGTTTGATATATCCTTTTAATAAATAAAAATATATGTATGTCAAGTGTGTGGGGCATATCTAAAGATTCCCCATATAAAGTGTGGTCTGAATGTCCTGACCAGCATATTATCCTCCTGCACTGTGATGTGTGTGACTTTCCATATGTTACATATGCATGTGCACATGTCATAATATTGCTATTGGTCAGGGTATTTTTCTAACAATTCTTTGTTGCTTGTAAAGTTTAGTGCACCTAATAATTTTTGCCAGATAAAAAATAAAAACCTGTATGTAGTTTGTAACTTTGTAACTCACATGCAGTTTCTAGCAGCCAGGTCTCTGTGAATGATCATCTTGCTTGCCAAATATTCCATACCTTTAGTTATTTGAAGACAGAAACCCATAAGCTTACAAGAAGCCTGCGTCTATTATTATAGGGAAAGGTTTAGGCTTCAATATAACATGTCACATTGGTTGGTATGGTTCATCACATCTTACAATTTTTTCATCCATGTCAGAGGTTATTGGAAAATATAATTCATCCCTAACATTTCTCAGGTAAGAAACAAGGCTGCCATTGAACATGAAAGGCATCACAATGTAGGGAGCAGGGCCTCCATCCACGCAAACACCAATGAGAGTGAGGACATTAGGGTGGTCAAATGTCGACATTCTAGAACACTCTTCTAGCAGACCTCTCACCAGTGATTTATCAAGAAAACCTATTTTGGAAATAATGTTAAGTCAAGCAAGAACATCTAAAGCTACATACCTTTTAGTGTCTTCACTGCTACTACTTCACTGAAACTCTTGGTGAATCCCTTAGATAGTTTCCCTCTGTAAACAATTCCATACTGACCTGAGACAGGTAATCGGAGTAAAGAATGAAAATTTGAATGTGAAGTGACTGTCATAAAAAGATGGTGAATAAATATTATTACAAAACATAATAAATCTCATCAATATTAAGTTTGTCAAAATCTTGAATAACTGTGTTTAGCAAACATAGATTATTTGATAGCACTAGCATTGACAGATCCATTTTGTCAAGAATGGTTTCTAAGGCACAAATCACTGTAAATCAACTAACACTCTTTAAGTTATGAATTGTTCACCTAGAACAAACTCTAGGCTATTATTAAGGGTGACCATTTGTATACTTATATTGAGTCAGAACCAACCTTGTCCCACAGTTTCACTCATCTCTAAGTTGCAGGAGTTAATAATAAGCTGCTTGGAAATTTTCAGCTTAAATGAACTCTGCACTGTATATGTCCTTAATTCTGCTGCCTCATCTATACAATTGAAAAATGTAGACATTATGTGATATTTACATTTATTGAATATTTATACCTGAATCCTTGCAGAATGATGACCTAAGACAAGTAAAAACAGTAAATTCAATGTGATATCGTTAATTTTTATAGTTAAGACGATTTGGACATGAAATTATATTTATATTAGAATGCAAGAGCACTGATTATAATATTCCCGATGAAAGCTGGAGCAACTAGCCAAAATGTTGAGGGAGTAAATTCAAGTTGATTTTTGAGAAATGAAAACCAATTATTTAAAAAGTAGAGGAAAAAAGACCGAAAACCCAGTTTTCTACAAATAAATGCTAGTAACTCATACTTCAAGCTCAAAGTTTAAATAAGAACAGAATCTGAGACAATGATATATATTATTACAGTATTATGAATACACAGTACAACTAACCACTTGTAACCACACTTACTCCTTTGCCTGACTTCTTTTAGTGTGCTTGTTCAACATTAGATATTAACCATTCCCCCATGAGAGTGAAGTATATTAGTTAGGAAGGTAAAGAACTGAACCAGAGAGTAAACCACCACATGTACATTGATTGACACAACAAACAATTTAACAACATGCCTCTGTAGTATTATAAATTCATTCATTGATTGCATATTCAATCACATACCTATTGTTATCTTTCAGAGTCTGATTGGCTGAGAGTTTTCTCTTTCTCCTCCAAACACGCACCAATGCATAGATTAGATATATTATAGCAGCAAGGATTATCAATGCCACAACTAAACCTAAGGTTGCCCCAATGATAGCTGGGAGAGGAAGAGGGTGGAGTATGGTCACTTGAGCAGCACCTCCAAGATGAATTCTTTCCTTATCTTGATATTTAATGGCTTGTCCTTTGGTGTAATTAATAAATGACAATTCAACTTTAAAATCCATTGGTCTCCCTCCCATGGCATCAGACAATATGGGAAGTTCCACCAATTCCAATGTATCACTTCCTTCAAAAGTGACCTCTGTAAAATGATACATCATGATAATAAATATTTTGAACTGAATTTTTTTGGTATATATTCCCTTTTGCTCTCATCACTACAGGATTGATAATCCTAAATCTAACTATACTAAATCTGAATCAGTGAGATATTCATGTAGAATAGTAATGCAGTATTTTTTGACAATCATGTTGGATATATTGTTTATTTATGTTACTTGCTTACCATGAAAAATGGCTGTTTTTGAAATGCTTGCCCATAATATGACTCCAATATCTCCGAGATTGCCACTGACCAAGCGCAAACTGAGACTGATATTTACATCATCTTCGCTGACCGAGTACATATCTGGGACAAATCTAAAATCCAAAACTGCGAAATAGAATTTCCATTAAAAGGGGGAAAATACATGCAGCCAAATGACCTCAACACTGTATTTTATATAATTATAGATTAAAACAGTACTGTATCTTGCTGATGGCATGCTTTGATTCTTATTCCTAAAGTCACCAATGTTTTCATGACTACAGTAATGTATTGAAGTGAGTGATATATATAAATATACAACATGAGGATGCATTTCATCTTAGTCATCATGTACTGCACAAAATGTATTGAATACCTTCATCATCTAAGATATAGATGTGTGCACTGTCTGGAGCAATAGTCAAGCGAGCAGGTTGGTCACCTATGAAACTTAAATTTGCCACCACCAACTTGGTAAGTTCATATATGTTGTCATTGACTAAATTGAAGGAGATACTGATGGGCGGCTGGTCAGCATTTAAGATGTAGCGTTCATCTCCATCATCTTCCATCAAAACTGATAAAAAATTATATATATTATAGTCATATGATGAAAGAAATACGAACATATGGTATACATTCAACTGTTACAACAAAAATATTTTATGCTGAAACACACAATGTATCACACTTCCAATGGATTTTAAATTAATATTAGTTATTTTGATAACAAGTTAACCATTACCTGACAAGGACCAAGATATTCAAATTGATTACTGGCAAATATTTGGGTGAATGTTTCAAATGAGTACCAAAAATAAACAACAACAAAATAACAATATATTAATAACTTAGGTTACAGCAAGATATTATTATCTACAAAATTATTATGTGCAACTCACCTACCATTAAAAACTTAATTATTATGCTGAAAATGCCTAAATAGTTTTAATATACTATAATGAATAAGTGCAGCTAAAAAACATTTACTTTCTAAAAAAATTTAAAAAATTTAAAAAAAGTTTATAACAAAATATACCATAATTTATGAAATAGCATTAGAAGTTTTATTGTGGATCAGTTTGGTAATGATTTGTACTTGTGAGCATAATTGCTAACCCTGCAATGCATTTATGAAACACCGACTATATTAACTGCTAAATAAACAGTAACAACAATTATTAAAATCACATTCTCAAAAATAAACTTCAAATTGTATTCACTATAGATATTTCGACTAGATCCTCTAGCCCATCAGGGATTATAATATGCTAAGGCTCAAATAATCCTGCTATATACTGGTATTTAGCTATCCACCACGTGCCAGTATATGCACCTAGCACGTGCACTGGATGTTAAAAAAATATTAAAAAAGATTTATTATTTGTTCATTTAATTTTTTAATTTTTTTAATTTTTGCATCCAGTGCACATGCTAGGCACATGTACAGGCACATGTGGTGGATAGCTAGCTACCGGTATATAGCAGGCTCACATGAGCCTTAGAATCTCATTATCCCTGTGAGAAGGTCAACTGAGAGTTCATTGAGAATAATAACTTACCCAATGTTGATTGCTGTGATACAGTAAATTGAACTGATACATTTATCTGCAAACCTCCGGAGAGCACTCCAAATTGCAGGGATGCATTTGAACCATTCTCGCCAAAGGAATATGATGCATCAAAAAAACCAATGGTAGCAACTACATAGACAAAAGTTTATAGTTCATCAAGAGGCTAAAGGAATTTGATGCATCAATGAAACCAATGGTGCAACCACATAGACAAAAGATTATAGTATCAATGAGGCCCAATCCAAGCTACGATATATGCCTACTTATTCTTACCATCATCATCCAAAATGGAGATCACTATGACATTAGGCCAGACTATTATTCCAATATTGGGTGGAGCAAATATTTCAAGAGTGAATGATTCAATATCTTCAAGAATTTCATCTTCAATAATGGTAATATTGAAACACATTCTGTGGCTATTAATGTCAGCACGATTCAAATTGAGTATTGTCAAATTGAATTTTGTCAAAGGTGGTTCCCTGAAGTCGTTACCATCTGCAATAATGTGATACAAAATATTTTAAGCTGATATTAACTATAAAGTATTAGATATAATACGTATAATTGCATGTTCATGGCTTTGTACTGCACAAACACGGACTAGGGAGGACCAATCCAGGAAGGGAAGCTTTTTTCCCTTTTTTTCTAAGAGTATTTGCCATTATTAATATTTATGCAATAGGGTCAAAAAGGAGATTTGACTAATTTGTTATCTGACAATATTTCCTCCAATGAAATTTTGAAGCTCTGTTCCTTTTCTTATCTGCGGGAAATGAGTGTTTACTAAGTGAATTAACCAACTTGAACAAATGGACGTTATGAAAATTAGAATAAACTCAGATGATTACTCATGTATAATCTGCCTAGGCAGATATGGCTTGACTTCAACAGAGAATAAAGTATTTTGTTATGGATTTAGCAGCATATAGGGCATTTCAAATATAGAGCCAGTTTTGTAAGCGTCTGATTCCCACATTTCAGCTAACAAACCTCTATTAGGATTGGTGGCCTAAGGCTAGGATGTTTTGGAGGAGCACATCACTAACATGAATGCACAAAATCAGAGATTACTTAGGGAGTGAAGTTTCAGTATATAAGTGATTGGTGACATAATGGCACCTTGTAAACCACATATTCTGCCCATTAGCACCTTGTAAACCACATATTCTGCCCATTAAGGATCTTGCCCACACATTTTGTCATGTTAGTCAGGATATATACAAAGGATGACAACCAGAAGATCCCATAAATTTGAAATGTATTTCAAATCTTTACATTGATTTGATTTCTGATTTCTTTTATCAGAAATGCATCCTCCATGTAGCTATATTCCAATCGACAAAAAATTCATAAGAAACGCTTGCCATTTTATAGGCTAGGTTCCTTCTTTGCTTTGTTGGGGTTGACTTCAGTACATTCTTTATACCCTTTGTACTTTACCAACCTGATCTCAAAGATTCCTTGCTATAATTATAATTATAGAGGAGTTTCCTGTCACAATTCAAACTGGATGCAAAATCAGTAGCAGACATTATAATACAACCCTGCCTAGCAACTCAGGATATAGCAAGGCATTCAAACACACACACTTGTTGGATCGTGTAAATGCATTACTATTTTATGACAAAGGGTCGTCTATGTGGGTAAGGATATATTCTTGTTTCCATCCTTTTTGACCAATATAGTTTGATTTTGAATAAACCATTTAATGCAATTATATATATTTTTAATAAACATGGTGGAGACTAATATCTACCACGATTGATTTACTCTGAGTATCTTCTTGTAAAAAGGTGACTGGATAGATAAAATGAATAAAGGATTGAGTGAATGAGTCAAGGATTGAATGAATGAATGATGAATGAATGGATGATTGAATGAATGGTGGATGAATGAGAATGAATGTTAATTAATTAATGAATGAATGAATGAATGAATGGAACTTCTATACTGATATGTCATTAATGAACAAGAGTAACAACAGATCCAGCTGGAGTAACATTACGGCAGTTGTGGACTTCTGTTATGGCTAGGTAACATCACTATCAACTTACTAGCTAAACCATCTAACAAAACCATCATTATTAAAAATGTACATCGCTAATAATTAGCTAGCTAGCTACACATCATAGTCGGTTAGAGCGACAACTGTCAAATAATAGCTACAAAAGTGTTATTATTAGATCAGGTAAAAAAACACTAGTAGGCTATTATCAATTGTAAAAAATGTTTACATAATTAACCTGACTTAGTATTTGTTCGTTGCTATATGCTTTAGCTGAAACCTGCCCCCCAAAATATATAGCATTTGCTTGAAGCTAACAATTGGGAGTGTAGTTTACAACATGCCAGAAGTGATTAGATGGTAGAACAGAAGTAGATTCCGTACTATTGTATTGTTGTATCATATTTTTGTGATGTATTACACCACAGGTGATTTACAATATGATGATGTGATATGATGATACAATACAATATACTCGGTGAGTGTAAACTAGCCATTAAATATGTATGGCATATTTCCACTTCCGTTGGACCACCTCTCATTTCAGGAGATAATATATATGTTTATCAAGTGCATTTTAAGGTTACTCTTTTTCCCATTGCTGTAGCTAGTTATTACCTGCACTTCCTGTCACTGCTTGAAGAGTGATCTCTGCAGTGATTGAAACAATGATCTGTATATCATCCTCAAAATTGGTTATACCAGTACACACTTCCAGGATGCCTGCAGATTCATTTACCGAATACTCTGTCTCTTCAAATCCAATTGCAATTTCTGAGTGGATCATAATTACCAGCTCAATTAAATAGACAGATTCCACTATTATTGGTCAACATTGTAAGTACATGCTCATAAAACAAAACTCATACATTTTTAACTCATAAATCACACTCCCCTTACAGCATATCACATACAAGTGCAAGAAGTTTCCTTGACTTATTAAGTGTTTATCCCATTGCAGGAGTAAATCTATGCAGACATATGCATTATGAGTCTAATGTGATTCAGTGTTTAGTGTATTTAAATTTGATCTCAACAACAAATTGATTGGAAATTTACTCATGCAGGACTTGCAAAAGTTGATAATTCCCAATCTAAATAAAGTGTGAGGTATGCATCAAAATAAAAAATGCAGTGCAACAGGGCATGGCCCTCTATAGGAGCTTCAAAACTTACACATGCATCAAACTTCCATTTTGGTGGCAATAATGTAGGAATTGTATCAAATGGCATGCATCATGCATTAGAGCAGCCACAAACTACAGGAGGAAGGTCTATGATGAGGTACAGCAGCCATAAACTACAGGAGGAAAGTCTACTGATGAGGTGAGCAGCCATATGCATGCTACAGAAAGAAAGTCTACTGATGAGGTTGAGCAGCCATAAACTACAGGAGGGAAGTCTACTGATGAGGTAGAGCAGCCATAAACTACAGGAGGAAAGTCTACTGATGAGGTAGAGCAGTCATTAACTACAGAAAGAAAGTCTACTGATGAGGTATAACAGACATAAACTACAGGAGGAAAGTCTACTGATGAGGTGAGCAGCCATATGCATGCTACAGAAAGAAAGTCTACTCATGAGGTAGAGCAGCCATAAACTACAGGAAGAAAGTCTACTGATGAGGTAGAGTAGCCATTAACTACAGGAAGAAAGTCTACTGATGAGGTAGAGTAGCCATTATCTACAGAAAGAAAGTCTACCGATGAGATAGAGCAGCCATTAACTACAGAAAGAAAGTCTACCGGTGAGGTAGAGCAGCCATTAACTACAGAAAGAAAGTCTACCGATGAGGTAGAGCAGCCATTAACTACAGAAAGAAAGTCTACTGATGAGGTAGAGCAGCTATAAACTACAGGAGGAAAGTCTACTGATGAGGTGAGCAGCCATATGCATGCTACAGAAAGAAAGTCTACCGATGAGGTAGAGCAGCCATTAACTACAGAAAGAAAGTCTATCGATGAGGTAGAGCAGCCATTAACTACAGAAAGAAAGTCTACTGATGAGGTAGAGCAGCCATTAACTACAGAAAGAAAGTCTACTGATGAGGTAGAGTAGCCATAAACTACAGGAAGAAAGTCTACTAATGAGGTAGAGCAGCCGTAAACTACAGGAGGAAAATCTACTGATGAGATACAAATTTTTTTAATTGAAGTTTCAATAAAGCAATATTGCACACTCATGAGCTAAACTTTACTTCATCCATCAAGGAACATCCTTCCCCCCCTCTCTTCCCATCACCCACCCACTGGCACACACCCACCTACATGTACACATTAAAAACTTACTTACAATCCTAGTCAAAAATGACTAGTGAATCTGCTGAAATATCGATAAGTACTTTTAAGTTGATTGCCTATAAAGTCATTGTACCTAAATAAAGACTTTGACCAGAGAAAAATGGACTGAGAGTTTGAAGTAATTAATAAAGGCACCATGTTAAATGTTGGCATAGATTTGTAGCTTAGAATACCATAAAAGTTAGGCAGATATTGCTATTAGGTACACATTTTTGGTTGGCCCCATTATAAGTGCAGATGTGAATCCCTCCTACTTGAACCAGTGACCCTGCAAGCACAAATCTTGGCTGATGGACACAGGTAGAGAAGCAATATATTTGGAAATAGTTGGAAAAACTGTTCTCAAACAACACTCTTTAGCAGGTTCCCAACTTCATATCCATTCCTTCCTCTTATGGCTTTTGTCCTGAATGCCTTCTACACTGTCTTATCAACGTGATTACCTGGAATAAAACTTTCCAGATAAATGAGCTGCTCTAATTTGAGAGTCCATTGCAAGTACTAAATACATCTCTAACCTCACTATGGTAAGTTTTGCATGGATTGCTCATGTGTTTATGAGTGTGACTATTTGTTAGGTGTAGCTATAGGCACATGGTTCTTGTCCAGCAGTGGGTTTGTTACTGATTTGTGCTACGTCTAATTGCCTAACAACCAGCTTTTAAGGCATGGTACAACCACTTTCAGACTTGATTAAAAATATGCTGCTTATTATGAAATATTTTGTATGTATTTACCATCATTATCCTGAATATAAATGAGTGTTGAAGCACGACCTAATACCACACGTTGGTCAGCATCATCTGAAAATGTTAGTTTTGCAGACAAAGTCTCAAGACTTTCAACAACAGAATCATCCACGAGTGAGAAGGAGATGATCACTGCAGGATTGCTGGTATTTAGGACTATCAATCCACCATCACTGAGGTCCTCCAGATAGTCTGAGGATACTGAAATGAAAGAAGCAAGCATTTTTATGCATGGGCCTGCATACCATAATATCATGTGATTCCTATTTCATAGAACATCGCCTGGAAAAATAGAAAGGTGCAGGGCATACCAAAAGCATGGGTCTGGTAAACATTGTGGCATGTTATACACACTTATTGATGTTGTGATGCATCATAACCACCCAACTTTAGTTATGTTATTCATGTGGTGTGCAGCCCAAACCCATTACTGTGTCACATGGTTAGGTGTAGTTCTAGCAGAAGGACTAAAATGAATGGAATATGTTTTTTAGCTGGCTGACTGGATTTTAAGAACTATCAAGTATGTATATCACTTAGCAATTAGTGACTGCACAATCACATACAAGAGCATGCAGGAAAGCTTGATTTTGATGGCCTTAAATTTAGTTGATACAATTATGCATCATTCTATCAATACCGTGTATTATCAAGGTAGAGTCTTCTCAAATTCAAACAAACTATGAAGGCTTTATTTTCATGAACTAAAGGTCAATTTGACAGCTGATAGTGTTCAGTTATAATGTGTATTATTATCAATACTGGTTGGTATTAGGACAAAGAGCTTGATTTTGATGGAATAAAGATGTGCTTACTATATTTTTACTCTTCTCATATAAATAGTAGCTCTATTCACATCAACGATGTAGAACTGGGCATGAGCTGATGTCATTCCAACCAGAGGGTATATATAATATGTGAAGAAACCCATAAGACTGTTGGGGCATTACATGTATGTAAGTTGTGTATTTAATATGCTGCTCTCTTTCCCCCCTTTTTGTCTGTGTGTGTGTGGTGGGGGGGGGGGGATAAACTTAATAGATCTTTAGGTCGCAAACCTACCATTACCCTTGCCACTACATGCCATAATTATAGTCACCCATCTCCATGACCATAACTCTAGCAACTGGCTACATACCATAATTATAGTAACTGCTTGCCTAACATTCCATTTAGTAATGTGGGTCCACTACGAATGACTATTGCTTGGAATGTTATATTGCTCCTCAGGTTCACTGAATTCGGTGAAGAGAATACCTACATTGACTAAACTTAGCCCTTTTGTCTGTATGCGATTCTTTGTACTTAATACCCAGGGACCATAAGGGATAGGGAAAATGCCTTGAGTTTAAAATCAGTATTTAGAGCCACTTTTTGTCCTGGACAAAAAGTGGCTCTAAATACTGTTTTGGCTATATAGTCCTGTGTAAAAAGAGTTTAAATAACAGCAGTAGTACTGTTGGGCTAGCATATGATATTTTACTAATTTAGTTGTGCTATCAACCTATTGATCTTTTGCAGTTTGTACCATTTATGCTTGTCTGTTGGCACAACTGAAAAGGTCAACCTGGTAAACAACATTATGTGTGCCATGCACACCAACATCTTTACAATGTGGCTACAAATTACTTTCAAAGTTATTTAAATCTGACTTCTGCCTTATCTCTCAGACCATATATTGCAACTAATTCAAAAAAGAATAACGACTTAAATTAAGGCAGGAAAATGCAATTAGGAATCACATCATAATTAACTCACCAATAGCAGTTTCAGCTATCAAAGAGATATTAAGAAATATTGTGAACACTTCACCATCAGTTAAAAATCCAACTTCCATGGTTACTTTGCAATTACACTCATCCACAACATATTCTCTCTTCTTGAAACCAACAGCAGGAACTGGAAGGGAAATGTGGTTATGTTGTTACATAGATTACAGCTGAACCATTTTTTGGCATTTTCTTCTCTCCACTCCTCCCCCAACATGCACACCAGCACACACAACAAACAGAAACTAAAATAAGACTTGAAGAAGAAAAAAATAATCGAGAGAGGGAGGGAGGTCTTGCAATACCATGAGCAAAATTAGGATGACTGCAAGGTAAAATTTTTTTATTATTATGGATTTACCTTCATCACCCACGATAATGATATCTGCTGAAGCAGGAGCCAAGGTCAAATGACGTCTCCTTCTATGTATAGTTATAGTTGCTGAGAAATGCTCATTATATTCATAAGCTAAATCATCCACGAGTGAGAAACTGCTCCTCGAAATACGACTAACACGTGGATACACCAGTATTTTTCCATACAGGTCATTCAAATAGTCAGAGTTAGCTGAAATAAAAGTAATATGAAACTAGTATGGAAATATATTGTACTAAAGTTTATCATAATATTTCTAGATGTGTTTGGTACAAAATAGGTATATCATCTAGTTAATTTCACAGGGGAGTCCAATATCAGTTAATGTTAATCATCATTCCTAATATACAGGCAAAAAAAATTGATTAAACCAAAACCTTTGCCATAAGAATGTTGAAAATGATCTTACAGAATGGCTGAAAAAGTACATTAACCTCTGACCTTCAACTTTATGTATGCATGTGGTGCAATTCTTTTTTCAATTGATCAAATTTTAATATTACATCCTCCAATTTTCACATAATAAGAATAACAAATAAAATTTAACTAGATGAAAGACATCTTATTACTCCTAAGAGCTCTCAGGTGGGTGTGGTATCCTTGTAGCAGACAATCTGCATAAAATGAATGCACTCTACTAGTTAAAACAGAAATAAGGTCTACTTTTATCTTATTGCAATAATTTAAATTAGAACTTTTGAAGGAATAATAATAATTGGGAATCTGTATTCTTAAAACACTTACCATCTGCAGTCCCACCTCTTAGGGAGATATAAAGACCTACAGCTCTTGACAGGTTGTCAGTGAATATTCCTACTGTCAACGTTACTTTGCGATCATACTCATTCACAATATAAGGTGCATTCACGAAACCAATAACAGCATCTATCAAAAATAATGCAAATATAATCATATAATATATCTCTAGCAATACACTGGCCTATATAAAATGCTATAAATATATCTCTGGCAATAAACTGGGAGTTGGTATCTCCAATATAAAATACTATAATATATCTCTGGCAATACACTGGGAGTTGATATTTAATATAAATATATCTCTGGTAATAAATTGTGAGTTGGTATTTCCTATATAAAATATCTCTGGCAACCCACTCAGAGTTGGTACTTCGTGTATAAAATGTTATAATATATCTCTGGCAAAACTGGGAGTTTGTATAAAATGTTATATATATATATCATATTTACTTTCATCTCCCAATATGATGACTTCTGCTGAAGCAGGATCCAAGCTTACACGTGGGTGAGCAGCACCTGAAATATTTAGGCTTGCCGACAATTTTTCAAGAACTTCAATAACAGAATCATCCACGAGTGAGAAAGAGACATTCACTGCAGGATTGCTAGCATTTAGTATTATCATTCCACCATTGCAGAGGTCATTCAGGTAGTCAGAGGAAGCTGAAATAAAGTGGTAAGTAAATAGAAAGTGATAAAAATGTTTTGCACACACTTATTAATGAGGCACACTTAAATAAATCAAAAGGCATGTTTAGATATCAATGCTCACAATATATATCTGTTGTATGGTCATATTTCCCTACTATAGAAAGGAAGTATCTGCTTATGCTGCTAATAATATGAGTGATCCTATAAAATGAAGCTCTATGATGACAAATACCAGTTTGTTTGGTAAGAGCTACTGTGTATTTCCATCATATTCAGTTGCAGATAGTCAAACTATTTACAATAAACATAAAAATATAAGCATGCTCAGAGCATTTCTCGATCATCCTGTGAAATTAGAAAGTGACTGGTAAATTTGATGATCTCAATGCCAGATGTCACTTCATCTTTGGACATGTTCTGATAAACTGTTTTGGCTGTTCAGCACTCCCTATATTATTGGCATGACCCACTATTTAATTTGTGATCCAAATGTTTTACAAGCACCAATTAATGAGGCACACTTAAAAAAAGGCAGGTTTAGATATTATATACTGTAAATTCTCACAATAGCACTGTTGTCAGACGGAACATGCACATTTATACTGGATCCATTGTCAATCTATTTGGGAAAAAATGCTGGAAGTGACTTTTTAACATTGCTTCTTATTTATTGTTACTCATTTTCACTAGTAGTTTCTTTTTAGAAGGCAGTATTAGCTTATTTGATTGATGATGGAAGTACACGAGTGACTAGATAGTTAGGAATAGTCATTGGCATGTCTATCCTCTTTTATTAATTAGCTTGTTCTTCAATAACTAGGCAGGGTAAAACTTGAGAATACAGTTATGCCAACAACAAGAAAAGGAAACAAAAGGTTAAAAAAAGATGAAACTATAGCAGCTCAAACATGACATTCAAATGCAAGACAGTTGACACTACTTGTTGTTGAGTTTATTCACCAAAGAGCAGGAGAAAATGAACCTCAAAGTTGTGGTACTCTAAACTTGTCTTTTGATGAACTTGTAAATGTTATTGGAGATAAAGTGAGTCAACAGATACATGCTTCTGCCATGAATCAATACAACCAGCAGCTGCATACAATTGTAAGAATGCACTCACTGGTAAGCTGTATCGATATATGTGGGTGTGGGTGTCAAATTTGTGTGTTTGCTTGTCCAGTTCAGAGCAGACATTGTCAGTGGAAATTTATGTCTGTATGATGGATCTATGATACTTTTTGGGGTAAACATTCAATGCACAGCAATAGGGGGAATTGCAACTAGCACTTGCTAATACTGAGGCACCCCAAGTGAACAGAACAATTGAATTGAAACAAGAAAGAAACAGAACAATAGAACAATAAGAGAGACAATGAAATAATAAAACACTAAAAAGTCTGTAATACTAAGTATTGTTTTAGATTCTTTTTTAAGCAAGATTAGTGATCAAAGAAACAATGTTTTCAGGCAAGGATTCTACAAGGGAGCAGCACCGATAAAGAAGTATTTTTTGGGACAGAAAGTCTTATGGTGGATATAGGTTCATAGTTCATTCAATATAGTACTCTAGCACTCTCTCCCAATATTGGTCTCACCTCTACAGTAAGAACCAACTTTTACATACATGTTGTGACAAGATGGTGTTCAGATCAATGAAATATTCAACTCCTATGGAAGGACTTCTGCTGGTTCCAGCTCTTTATAAAATTGTCGCTTAGTCCAGATCTTGAGCTTACATCAATATTAAGGACAACTCTTTTTTCTTTTGAATAGGTCTTAACAAGTTCTTTGCTTGGACATGGAATTAAAATGCAAAAGAAACTTCTGGATGATGTTTCACATTAGGCAATTAGTATATATTTGTTGTGGTAATGCACAAAGGATGTTTCTGGCAAAAAGAAATACACTGAATATAGCAAACATTTGCATGGCTGAAGTTCTTGTAGTGTTCGGTGGTCCAGCATGTTTTGGGGCTTCGGATGGTAGTCACCCACAGAATTTCAAAATGGAAGAAACCAAAACACTCCAAAAAAAATCGTATTTCTGCTAAAAAATTATGGCAGCACAGCTCCAAAATCACTTCCAGTATGCCTTGAATCTTTCACTATACAATAGCTAAAAAAATCAATAAAAACAATGAAATTCATTTTCCTAACTTACTGGAGTTCATTTATTAGTTGTTGCACAATTTGACTCCAAAGAAATGAATAACCTGTTGGTGTACTCAGAAGCTTTCTGTTGAGACAACAACCTAACATCACAGAAACTCAACAAAACAAAGTTTAAAGTGTGTGGTGCATGTATCGATGAAGGTGCACTTGTTCGGGTGTAATTTAGTAATGAACAATGTAAAAAATTGCATTTTCTGTGGTTAGTTAGTTTACGAGTCATCCTGAACAACTTCTTTGAGGAGGATGGAAGTGAGGATATATATGTTTTTGAAGAAGATAAAAGTTCAAAAATATGATAGTAAAAAATTTAGAGAACAATTTACCTTTTGAAAAAATGTTCCCCATTAATATAAAATCTGTAATACATTCTGTGCACATAGGTAAAAGGTTTTTGAATATTGTTGATCTTCATGGTGAGTTTTTGTTGCACTTATTTTTCCCCCCAAAATCAAAATAAAACTTTCTTCCCCACACATAAATACCAAAACACTCCAAATTTTCCCACCAACCTAATGTTTGTATTGCAAAAAGCCATCGGCAAGCTGATCTTTCTATTAAAGCAATAGCAAGCAAAAACAAGCTATGATATTGTTGACTTTAATAGTATACAAAGACTAGAGAGTGTCATTCAATAATTAAAAATATTAATTATCAAGATTTTTTTATATAGATAATGTACACTTAAAAGGAGACACTACTGCTGGAGTATTTCTTGCTGTTTGGTGTCAGGACCAGACCTGAGAGTAGAGAAATATAGAAGAGAAAAGACTCTCAGAAGCCTGCATAACTATCTAATTACTATCTATCAACACTTGCATGCAATATAAATCATACTGCATTAAAACATATTTTATTCCCTCAACACTTCAGTCTGAGACACTGATTAAGTTGAAATTGTTAGTAGTTACACAGTGTATCATCCTGATTGGAAAGAGTCATAATCACACTTTTTAAATTCGCCATAATTATGGTTGTAGTCTGAATCAATGAGAGGTAACCTATAAAAGGGTGGCAAAGGAGACTTTTTCTTTCATTGACAATTAATTAAAACTCTATCATTCTTTACAGGGGACTTTCTCTGGTGGCAGCATATCAGAGGAGCACTGAGCTCAATCCCTCAACTCCTAACAGTTGGTTTGTGGAGTATTAATGCCGAGTGAGGCTGTAAAACAACAAAAGTAAACAGAAAAGGCTACATAATTGTTGTACTGCTTTTTAAAACTTGCATAACAAAGTTATAACCATATGGTGTTAAATGATAATGGTTCATCTAACTTGTTTCAAGTACACTCTAGAGTCTAGAGCATCCTTTCTTCTTTGACAATGAACGTAACATAGTTGTAAAATAAATTAAAAAAATTTTTTTTTGTAGATTTCTAATAGTTAGTTCCCCAGTATTGTAAAGAGTTATCACATGCTATCTCACACTTTCTGTTGTTTAAAATAGGCGACCTCTGTCTAATCATGTCAATTATAGAACTCCATGTTTTATATCGCAAGGTTTTAGGCTGCCCCCATGACATGCACAAAACACTATACCTTACATTTCCAAATAAACAGGAAGCTGAATTCCACTCTAAACTCGATTCTTCCCGGTGGCACCTTTCACATGCAATAGGCAAACTTTTAACTTTGTGCATATAATATTCTCGTTGAGGGATTATTACTTATGAATAACGTTAACATGTATACTGCAGTGCAATAGCTACTTCAATCTGATTGGCCCATTACATGTCATTATAATTAATGGACTCACCAATAGCAGATCCATTAAAGAGCGATACTGAAATAGCTACATCAATCTGAATACTGCTGCCTTTTAAGACTCCAATTGTCATGGTTGCCATGCCATCAAACTCATTCACAGTATAAGGCGCATTGATGAAACCAATAACAGCATCTATAACAATGAAACAGAATATCATTTTCATCAATTCATACTTTGTACTGTAAATTTTGGCAAACAAATAAATACCTTCTGTGAGAGGTTACATTTTAAAATAATTATGCATTCTTTCCTTTCTCTCCCATCCTCCTCTTGATGTCATCTGGTATGTACATTTCCAACATATGCATAATATTATGCTGTTGTTTGTGAAATATTCTATGGTAACTAAGGTATATCTCAAAGATACTCATCATGGCCAGTTTATGTAAAACTAGCATGCGTATCATTATAACATAAACACTAACTGAGGTAAATCATGCTTTTGAGTTGTATATTGCTCTCCAACATGTAGAAGTAATAATCCTTGGGCTACTGATAGTGTCTGTTGCTACTTGGACATCTTGAACAAAATAAAAATATGAATCTTATTAGTAAACTCCATATTGTTTTATCTGCTCATACTACTAGATCATTTTAACAATATATATATGAGCCACAAAACTTTACTGAATAAAAATGATTAAAATAGAATGGCTGATGATAAGAACCGTTATCATGAAAGGTCTCGATGGTTTGATTGTCACTGCTGGAAGCTGTTCTTTGAAACAAAGCTGGAGAGGAACTTATGTTGACCTGGAACTGCTCTGAATCCCTTCAACCTTGTCAATAGAAGCACTCCAGGGTGGATATCTATGCTATAGGTTTTGTTATAGGCATGGCATAACATATCGCTATGTAGCTCTATAGTAATTTGGGCCAATATCCAAGAAGCTGATTCTTATACATATCTTTTTATACTACAATGATTACTGCTAAAAAATGCAGAGATAAAGTTGGGCTCAATTGAATAACAAGTGTCTGAAGTACAAGTTCATTTGTCAGACATTATTTAATTATTCATCGAGACTCTACATTAAATTATACACCTGTAATTTGACAACCTAGGAGTTTTCGTTTGCTAGGATACCCAATATCTTAAGTATTACCTTAGTTATTTAAGATATTAATATAAGTATACAGAGAACAATTGATGCTTCCATTAAGTGATGAATTACACAAAATTGGGTGATTTCATTAGGACTCCCTATATTGTTTCGTATCCTCTCTTTAAAATTAAAATAGCAGAGTAATAGTATTTATAATAATCATATTTCTGCTAAAACACACATTTACTGCTTCTTGGTAACTAAATGGTGATGCACCCATGGCTATCTCTAATTCATAACTCATTCAGAAACTACCTCTCAGCATTAATAGCTGACCAGATTGAAATAATTATAATACTTAGAAACAATGGAAGTGGTGTTTATTAAACATGGATTAACTTGTCAAAAAGATGGAAATAAGAATGTACCCTGGTCAGCTACAACTACGCTTTATGATTTAAAATCATTTGCAACTACTTCAATAAATATTTACGATTATTGAATAAGTGGTAAAGGATCATCAAACTCGTGTTCGTTTATGTGATGCGGATCGTCACCGAGATTTCAAAATTAGTGCAATGAATCTCCAATAATGTAGTCAAATTATTATTACATCCAGAGAAATGAAGACCGAATGCAAATAAGTTGGACAGACTCGGCTAGACTCAGTGCACAAAAAGCTGAACAGCTGATAGCCTCCAACTGACATGAGTACTGCCTATTTATAGACACAGCTAACACACAGCAATGTTGTTGTGGAATCATGCACAAACAAAAAAACAGGATTAATCTTGCAGCCAGCAGGATCTTGCAAAGTTTTGTGCAGGGTTGCTTATAGGCGTAACTACAAACTACAGCTATACTAACCACAAGCTACTCACATTATACTCATATAAATAACTACTCAATCTTCGACTTCAATCTATCACACTCCACACTCATTTTCCTGCATCTAACTAGTTTATTGATGCGCAATAAAGCATGTCAGTATTCCCATTTGTAGAGCCTGCTCAATGGATGACTTGGAAACAGTGTCGCTGAAGGGACAAGCTTAATTAAACTGGTTAGACATGCATTGTTCTCCTTGAGGCAATCCAGCCTTCGAGACATTAATTATCCATAAGGGCCCTAGCAGGTAAACACAAAGAGCTTGCATACCACTGATGGCCAAGCACTCTTTTTCAATGTCGCTGCTCTCAACTGTAGTATGCAATCGGGTTTCATATCCTTCGTTTCTGGCTGACTCAAGACTGCTCCCACTCCACAGTCTGAGGCATCAGTCAGCAAGATAAAGGGTTTGGTAAAGTTTGGAACATAGAGAATTGGTTCCTTATAATAACTTCTCCAGTGTCTCGTATGTTTGAGCACATTCATCCTCCAAGATCACCTTTGTAGGAGTTGACATCTTGATGAGATCTGTGAGCAGTGCTGCAGTAGAGTGGTATGAAGTGGCGATAATTTCCCGTAATGCCCAGGAATGTTCACACCTCCTCCTTTGTCTTGGACTTCCTATGTCTTGCAGTCATCTTCGATGTTTACGGGTGCCTCTTTCAACCCAAATGTCATTACAGTAAATTGGCAAATTAAATGGAGTGACAAAGGTTGTTACTTCCAGCTCTCCCTTTGCCAAAAGTACTGGCCAGTACCACAAGTAAGGTTAAGTATTGATATATATTTATTTGGCTGACCAAGTTGAATATTGTCTGGTTAAGAGTATATCAACTGTTACTTGACAATCAAATCATCTCTCCACTTGTAGTCCTCCATCTACTTGGCAGCTAGGTCATCTAACCTGGCCACCAGCTCACTGTTTGTCTTTCAGCTCTTTGAACTGGTGTAGTGTCCTAGGGCTTCCATTCCCCTTAGCAAAAAAACATCTGTAAAGGTATCCATTACTTTCTAGTGTATTCACGTAAAAATAAGGGAAGTCTATCTTATATTCCAAAATGCTGTCAAATGGCCAGAAAATGACTCGTGCAAAATCAAGAAAATGGTTGGTTTAAAGCCTTCTTTGTGTGGTCCTTAATTAAACACCACACAATTTTTTGGCTGGATCAGCTCACAATATTTGTGCATAATTACCCAGCATTGTCCAGACAATTAAAGGTAATAATGCAAGTATCAGGTCACACCCTGTTGTTATGGCCATATGCCACACAACTTTGAAAACATAATTGCAGGGCTTCCCAGCTTTTCCAAGGATGTGGGAGTGAGGGTGGGTGGCAGGGGTGGGAGGGTGGAGGGAAAGGGAGGTGATGCAAGTATTAATCACGCTTGCATTCTAAACTTCAAAATCCAACCTTAAACGCTACTTGACATGGAGTGAAATCTTTTTAAAACTGCCCCAAAACTGCCAATTAAGAAATATTTTCTCTGTAACACGGTGATGTGTGGTTCCCCACTTGGACCTAGGAACCCTTTAGCATGAAACGTGGCTTAGGCACCCAATAGTTTGGATCTCTTTGAAGCAGGGCCTAGTTACCCTGTAGCTATACAGCCTATACCATTGTATTAACTCTTCTTCTCTTCTCCTTTGGTGTTGTGCAGCTTCTCATGATCACTTCCCTACATTGCTGCTCTAGTATTTTGTAGATCTACTATTACTTGTCGAGGATCTCATGAGTAAGGGGGTTTATTCTTTTCATATTACCTTGCTGTGAGTAGCTTCTCCCCTAAATTGTGTCTTTGCTAGCACAGAAAATTAGAAACTTGCAGCTCCATTGCTTGAAGATATGAAGGTGTTGCATATAAAGCTCTAGTGAAACTGGCTGAAGGGAAACTCACTTAAAGACAGTTGATTCAGTTTTATCTCATTCCGATCCATTAAAATTACTACTCGAGTGTTTCCAAAGATCTCCGGCAAAACCACCAGACCAAGATGCATCAATTTGCAAAAGTGTCTCTCCACCCCATTTGTAATCATAAAAAGAGATCCTAACGAAGTCAAAATAGTCAATATTTTACGGCTTTTAAATGACTTTCTCAAATCAACTTGTAATTTACTCCCTTGACATTTCGGCTCAATGCAATGGAGTAAATTTCAGAGTTGATTTATAGAGAAAGTCAGTGTGTAATTTGTTATGCCAACTGGAGAATATATTGTATATAAATTAAAATGGTCATTTGTTGTTGTGGTCTACATGAGAAGAGTCACTGTTCTTGTATTTTTGAACAGATCAATTCAAATATAAATATTAATGTTCTCGACTATTATTTATATAGCTGCTTCATTTCCTGCACATGACTGGCATGGAATCATTATAATTTTAGTACCAAAAACCAAAACTGTCCAACGCTTGCAATGAGCTTTTATATTCTGAAAAAACTTCTGAATAACAATAAAAACAATAAATATGCTAAAATATACATGATTTTAAATGACATTGAGCTGATTCAGCAGCTGATGCATGTTTTAGCAGAAGTGTACATTCAGTTGGTAACAAAACGCACGGAACTTCGACAAAACTAATTGAACTATTTCTAATCTGCTCTCTGTGTGTGTGTGTGATTGCACTTGCATATGTGCTTAGTATAATAAGTAGAACATCAGCTCTCATATTATGTAGTAATAGGAACAACAACTCTCACTGTAAGGCTTAGCATATGTAGCATCGTGTATGAAACCAGACATATCTGTGTATGTGACTCTTATGTTCCCCACAATAGCACATAAATATCGTAACTTTGTAGCTATTACCAAGAGCATGCATGGCAAATCTAACTCAATCAATTAGCTACAAGGTTGAGTATAACTGCACTGTAATAAAATAGCACTGTAATTACTGAAATAAGATTTATTGTGGCTAGCACCATCATCATTAGCTACCAAAAAATTCAAAAAAGTTAAGCATCCTTAATATAACATAAGACAGGCTATTTTCCTGCCATAATATTAGTTGACTAAAAGTGACAATGACATCTGCCATCCAAGTTCTCGTTTGCTTTTATTGCTGCTATATAGTTTACTTAGAATATCGACACTACCTAACTGATGGAAACCTCAATCGGCGAAGAAAAGTTTGTCACAATATTAAAAAAGAATCGAAAGCAGGCATTACATCTTTTAAAGTCTCTGCATTAAAATTGTTAAGCTATATAAGTTTGGACATGGCAGACTCTACTCCCCCAAATCATTGAGTCCTGCATCAGCTCTACATTATTTAATGAACAATCTATCTTGTCAAAAAGGAAAGGAAACAGCCATGCAGACCACAAACCCTTATTGGACCATTTACCTTTTAATAGAGGATGGCTGGTTTTAAAAGATATAGTTAGAGTCCTCTAAGTATTTATTGTCTATAACAGTACTAGACAATAACGACCTAGACTAGTCCTCCTATACGTGTATTAACATTGCTGTGTATTAACATTGCTGTGAATGCACCTTACCCGATTGACTGAACCTTACCCGCTTGACGTACCCTTACCTAACGCATGCTCACGCACATACGTTCACTTGATGTATTCATTCCATGCCTGCCATACTGATATTCAATCCTCTCTGATCAGGTACTGGAACGGCGTACCGCGCTTGACTATGAATACATCAAGTGCTTTGATAGTCTCTATTTAGACATCTAGCCTTGCCTGCAACAGTGCTGGCGAAGTGAGCCTTCGTTTCGGTAGGAGTCCTTCGTTTCGGTAGGAGTTCTATTTGGTGCCCACCATGGTGGTGAGCTGCCCATACCCTGGATGTGATTATGCCATGCCCATGGAGGTAGATCCAGTGGTGGAAGCAGCCATACTAACGGGCATATGTTGATACACAGCCAGGCAACCCGAGCGAAGCCCACACCCGTCCGTCGGCCGGAAGTATCGGCCGGGGGGACCACCGAGGGATGGCAGTACTTCCTCACCAGGTGGAGGGCCTACTTGCAGGCTGTCCGCTTGGTGGGGCCCGACATCGGCATACAACTCCTCGAATGTCTAGACGCCAAACTCAGGAGAGACTTGACCCGGAATGTCATCGGACCCTTACCCATAGAGGAGTATACGGAGGCGGACCTCCTAGCAGCCATCAAGGCCCTGGCTGTGAGGGAGGAGAACCCCAAGGTAGCCAGGGTCGCCCTCTCCAGGATGGTCCAGGATCGGGGGGGGCCTATCCGGTCTTTCGCCGCGAGGCTCCGCGGCCAGGCAGAGGTCTGCCGGTTCACCATGAAGTGTGCAGCGTGTGACCAGGTGAACAACCAGGGGGAGCAGCGGGTCGCTGACCAGCTCTGCATCGGCCTGGCCGATGCAGACATCCAAGTCGACCTGCTGAAGGACCCCAATCAATCAATGACAGTGGAGGAGACGGTGCGCTTCGTGGAGGTGAGGGCTGCAGGCAAACGGTCCGTGGTAACCATTACCACACCCACCTCAACAGGCGCCCTAGGCAAGGGGACGGAGAATGAAGATGCTGCCGCACTCAGTGGATACCGCCACCAACAGCGCCAGCCCTCACCTTGCACCAAGGCCACCCCTCCCAGGACCAACCGTCCCCATGCCACACAACCTCACCAACCCCGGAGGAATATGCCCAACCCAAGCAGAGGGCAAACTAACACCACCTGGCACCCCACAAACCCCAAAGCCACCTGCTGCTTTTGTGGCCGACAGGGCCATGGCGAGAGAGAAAGAACCACCATCCGCAGAACACACTGCCCAGCATTTGGCTCCACCTGCCCATCATGTGGCAGGTCGAATCACTTTGCACCCATGTGTTGGCAGAGGTCATCTGAACAAGAGAGCGCCGTGTCGGAGCAGGTCCACACCATGACCGAAGGCACGCTCCCCCATCAATCCTGGGACTCAGACACCCAACGATGGATCCAACGCCGCTCACCGCCACAGCCAATCATTGAAGTATCGGTGTCCACCCATAGAGAGGACTACCGGGCACGTGGCCACACACTCAAGAAGGAAAGACACCACCTCGCCACCACAGCCATGGCTGACACGGGCTGCTAGAGTTGCCTGGCAGGCCCACTCCTCCTGAGAGACCTGAACCTGCTCGAAACCGACCTCATACCCGCCACACTCGTGATGAGCTCAGCCAGCGGGAACAACCTGCCCATCCTTGGAGCCGCACTCCTCCGGATCAAGCTCCACCACTCAAGACACGAGATGAGGCAGATGGTATATTTCAGCCCCTTAGCCACGAAGCTGTACCTGAGCATGTCCACGTACACAGACCTTGGGCTGATCGATACAGGGTTCCCCCTCTGTACGCCGACGCCACCCACGGAAACGGCACGGGTACACGGGCGACCCCTGATCAGCCCTCGTCACATCTCAATGCGGTCCTGCAGACCAGAACACCCTTGCTGACCAGAACCCGTCAACCAGCGACCAGACCAGCGACCAGACCAGCCATCGGCCCTCCGACAACGTCCCCAGCGGACCTGCAGACCAGACCACCGGGACCCCACACTCAACCAGTGGTGAGCCAAAATGCACACAATCCCCCCAGACCCTGCTCATGCCCAACCAGGGCACCCCCCCCCCCCAGACAGACCAACCTCCCTTCCCTTTCCTGGCACTGAGGAGAACCGCCACAGACTTGAGCGCCACTTGCTGGACCTTTACTCAGCAAGTGCGTTCAACGTCTGTGAGCATCAACCCCTCCCCATGATGTCTGGACCCCCACTCTCCCTGAGCATTGACCCAACAGCCATCCCCAAACCCTGCCACAACCCCATAGACATTCCCATCCATTGGCAGGACGAGGTGAAGGCAGGTCTCGACCGGGACGTCCGCCTTGGTGTGCTGGAGAAGGTCCCCCTGGGTACGCCCGTCACTTGGTGCCACCGTATGGTAATATGCACCAAGAAGGACGGGTCACTCAGGAGGACAATCAACTTCCAGCCCCTGAACCAGCACGCCACGCGCGAGACCCATCACTGCCCATCACCCTTCCACCAAGCCCGTGCCATTCCATGCCGAACCAAGAAGACCGTCTTCGACGCGTGGAATGGCTACCACTCTGTGGCCCTTGACAAAAGAGATCGCCACTATACAACTTTCATCACTCCATGGGGCAGGTACAGATACTGTACCGCCCCCCAAGGCTACATCGCCTCAGGGGATGCCTACACAGCCAGATACGATGCCCTCGTCGCCAACGTTACGTCTAAGACCAAGTGCATCGACGATGCACTACTCTAGTCGGACGACATCACAGGAGCATTCCATCAGGCGACTGAGTGGCTCCACATCTGCGCCGTGAACGGCATCACCTTAAACCCCCGAAAGTTCCACTTTGCGGAAGACACCGTGGAGTTTGCTGGATTCAACGTGACACCATCTGAGGTACGCCCAGCCAATAAGTTCATCGAATCGATCACGGATTTCCCAACCCCAACCAGCATTACTGACATACGTGCCTGGTTCGGCCAGGTGAATCAGGTATCCTACACATTCACCATGACAGCCACCATGCTACCCTTCAGAGCCCAGCTCAAACCCTCCACCCCTTTCACCTGGACGGACGAGCTGGCTGAAGCCTTCACTGCATCCAAACTCCACATCTGCGAGCGCATCAGGGTCGGCGTCCAAATCTTCGACAAGGACCGCCCAACCTGCCTGGCGACCGACTGGAGCAAGGACGGGATCGGGTTCTGGCTTTTTCAAAAACACTGCCAGTGCCCGCCCCACGCCTTGTTTTGTTGCCAGGACGGTTGGCGCATCACCCTGGTGGGCTCGCGCTTCACCCACCCAGCTGAGTCCTGCTACGCCCCTGTTGAGGGAGAGGCTCTAGCTGTGGCTGATGTACTGGACAAGGCCCGACACTTCGTCCTCGGGTGCAGCGATCTCATGGTAGCAGTGGACCACAAACCCCTGCTGAAGCTCTTCGGTGATCGCTGCCTCGAGGACATCCCCAACCCCCACCTACGCAACATCAAGGAGAAGACCCTCCGATACCGGTTCCGGATGGTGTACATCCCTGGCGTGAGAAACCACACCAGCGATGCCCTCTCATGCCACCCATCCGGGACCCGGACCCCACCCCGCCTCCACCTCACAGACGACCTCGCTGACCCAAACGCGTCATGCCCAGGCAGCCCCACATCGGCAATCGCAATCATTCAGACGGACAGTGACGACAGTCAGGACGACAACGGCCTCTCAACTGCACTGTGCATGGCCATCTCAACCATACCAATCAACTGGGAACAAATACAGATCGCCACAGCAGCAGACCCATCCCTACAGGACCTCAGCCACTACATAGAGGAAGGGCCCCCGACTGACAGACACATGCTACCAGCCGCCATCCGGACCTACTTCCCCATATTCTACAGGCTGTCTGTCATCGATGGGGTTATCTGCCATGGAGACCGTGTCGTCATCCCTGCATCACTCAGACCAACCTGCCTTGCCGCCCTACATGCCGCCCATCAAGGCACCAGTGGGATGACGGCCCGAGCAACCTCCTCATTATACTGGCCAGGCCTCACCGCCGACATAGCCGCTACCAGGAACAGCTGCACCATATGTAACGGCAATGCCCCCACACAGCCAGCGATGCCCTCAGTCACACCAGAGGAGCCGGAGTACCCCTTCCAGCACATCTGCGCGGATTTCTTCCACCACGAGGGATCCGCATATGTCGTGCTGGTCGACAGGTACTCCGGCTGGCCGATCGTCGCACCCGCCCTCAACGGAGCCTCAGGCCTCGCCACCACCCTCAGGGACACCTTTGCCACCTTTGGCATCCCGGATTCCCTTACAACGGACGGCGGACCCGAGTTCGCAGCACAATCCACCAGAGAGCTCCTCAAGACATGGGGCGTCCACCACAGGATATCAGCGGCATACAACCCGCATGCAAACAACAGGGCGGAGACGGCAGTTAAGACAGTAAAGAGACTCATCGCTGGCAACACCGGTCCCGGTGGCTCTCTACAATCACCATTCTTCAAGGCCCTTCTCCTATACCAGCCCGGATACGAAGATGTCCCCAGCCATGGCCCTTTTCGGCCGCTCCATCAGATTCCTCCTCCCCTTCATACCAGCACGCCTCAAGCAGCCCCAGGACGAGACACAGCACCTCATCCACCGCGAACAGGCACTCTCCCGCCGGCAGTCACTGGGCCGAGCACGATGGGATGAGCACTCCCGCGGCCTCTCCCCCCCTCGTTGTGGTGACAACGTCCTTATCCAGAACCAAACAGGATGCCACCCGACGAAGTGGGACAAACAGGAGTGGTCGTGGAGGTGCTCCAATATCATCAATATCAGGTCCGCATGGACGACTCGGGAAGACTCACCATGCGGAAAAGGCGGTTCCTTCGCCGCCACACTATCCCCACCACAACCCCGGACCACCCACTCCAGCGATGCCTGCTGAACATCCAAACCCCTCTGCAGCCTTCAGAAAAACCCATCCAACCCAGAACCATCCCCACCCCCCCCCAAATATCACTATCTTACCTCCAACCCCCCCACCTCTCATCCCACCTCAGATCCAACACCCGCCACCACTGGACGCACAGGCCCCAATGCTATCGCCTGCCGTGACTCACAACCCTGGCCTAACATCGACTACCCCCAGGCCAGTCATCCTCACCACCCCGGCAAACCAGCGTACGTATGCCTCGGTCGCCGGCACACCAACGCCCACCGTAGCCCCACCCGGACCGCCCAAAAAAGCTCGTCCATGATGCCTACCCTCGTCCTACCCCAGACCCCAAACCCTGCCCCCGGCCCAAGAAGGAGCAAAAGGGGCCCGAAACCTGTTCTACGATACGGACAGTCAACATAACTATTCAGCCCTCCCGAAGTCGGACTTGGGGGGAGATAGACAATAACGACCTAGACTAGTCCTCCTATACGTGTATTAACATTGCTGTGTACGCACCTTACCCGATTGATCGCACCTTACCCGATTGAACGCACCTTACCCGATTGATCGCACCTTACCCGATTGATCGCACCTTACCCGATTGAACGCACCTTACCCGATTGACGTCCCCTTACCTCACGTATGATCACGCACATACGTTCACTTGATGTATTCATTCCATGCCTGCCATACTGATATTCAATCCTCTCTGATCAGGTACTGGAACGGCGTACCGCGCTTGACTAAGTACATTCTTGTTTACTTTCATTTCTGGCTGGTAAACCCAATAGAGTCAAGTTTGTGCAGTTTCTATTTGTTTACTGTTGCAATTCTCTCTCTTCATTAAAGCAACTAAGTTTAGCAGTCAAGAAATACACCTGTGCACCATCAGACTCTATGTCCAAGCTTCCACAACTCCAGTATGCACACTGACTCATATAGACATAATTCTAATTGATCAACCTTTTTTAAATTTTACACAAGTCAGTACTTATAATGTTCCTGTATTGTTATTTAGAGCTTCCATCTTTGTAGAGTACTACTTTATCCACAACTCCATAAAATTTTGTATAATTGCCAGAATAACTTCAGAGCTAATACACATAACGAATTTATTCTAAGATATTTAAATACACATACAGACACACATATACATATACATATGAATCACCAGTAGTTCACCTAGTTTTGCTGAATTGACAATTCTCAAAATACTAACCTTACTTTTTTATCAGCTTAAAAAAGTTTCAACCACCATGTTTTTGCCTTTATCAGCATGAATGAAATCACACATGAGAAAACTTGCTCAAATGGAGTAACAAATACATGTCCAAAGAAAATCACATAATGTGTATAATATTATTATCTAGGCGATATCTGATTGCTGCTGTGGGAAGGTATAAGTTGGAAAGAGGAGGAGGTGGGAGATCTCGATAAAGGAATACAAGAATGCCTTCAAGAAAGGGAAATCAGAAAGCCTGCCAATACCAAACATGCAAACGAACACCAGCCAATCTCGTAGAAAGGAGCCTCAGTGAGAAATTTAACCAGAATATGGAAAGATATGCTTGTGAATGAAGCATACACAACATATTTGCACTGGGGCAATCAATCTAGTCAGCATCACATACACTTCTGCTTTAAGTCATATGTTAGATAGCATATTTTAGCATCTTAATTCCCTAGTAATATTCCTTCACCCTGAAGATGGCCAAAGTATAGTAGTTGAAACATTGCTAATGTTAATTTGATAAACAACTATATATTTCCATGTCGTATCTTCAGCTGGTGGTAAATATTCCATTATCTTTATATATTATGCATGGTGATATCCTTTCTGATTGTGTACATGCTCAAAACAGAAGACGTGCTTAACTTATTTTCTCAAAAGTGTAAGGTAAACAACTGACGATTCGTTGATGTAGTAACATGCAGTTCAGAATCTGCTGAGCTAGCATCGACATACATGCACACACATGCAGGAGTGTGATTATTGTGTAGAAATTTGAGCATTTTGGGGTTTACTGACTTGATAAATGGTAGAAATTAAATTTATTTGAAAATTTGGAATTAAAATGGAATCCAAATTATGTGGGGGGTTTGGGAAACGATATAGAAATCTAGAGGACAATTCTACAGTTTCTATGTTTGTGGCTAAGAAGTTGCTAAAGTGAGTTTAGCTGAGACAAATTTTGTATCTTTTGTTAGGGTTTTTTGTTTTTGTTTTGGCAGGTATTTTTAAAATAAGAGATTATAAATTAAAAGCTACTACCCTCTCTATTTTAAGCATAAAAATTAGTATCGTGCGACTGTCTGTAGCATATTATATATAGAACCTAGTTACATACCATCATCATCCAGAATGTTGATCACGGTGACATTTGGTGAGATAAAAACAGATCCAATTTGGCTCTTAGATAGGACAGATAAGGTGCAAGTAAATGACTCAGTATTTTCTAGAGCATGATCATTAATTATGTCTATCGAAAGACAATTAGAGATGTAGCCAATGATATCATAATAACTGAATTGAAGTCCATAAATAATTTGGCTTTCGAAGTCGTCCATATCTGAAGATACAAAGAGGAAGAAAATTATGATTATACTGTAGACTTACATAGTCTATGCTAGTGTAAATATTTGATTTATATATTTAGAAACATAACCCAATGCACAGGTGCAACTAATTTCTTTTTATTCTCACATGAAAAACTATCAAAGGATGCCTCCTTCAAAACTATCAGGCAAGCTCTGTTGATGACAAGGCAAATGGAATTATGTTTTTGAATATATAGCTAGCTACCATTCATACCAATCTCCAGAGTAACTATTTTAGCTTTAGTGAGTAGTGCCTCAATCTCATAGTACAGCAGGTTGGTTTTAGGAATTCTATTTAAAAGAGGGAATTATTTGCTTGTTCAAGCTTTAACTAGACTAGCTCTACGGGTTCTCATATTTGTCATTGTATTATTTGTCCAAAATGATGATAGTGGTGCAGTCACTGTAAATCCTGTTATTTCAGCAACTTCTGTGTTCTGATGTAGAGTAGGTCAGCAAAAAGCTAGGGTTTGATTTTTCATGTGAGCTCCATAGTAGTTTTTTGGAAATGGATATACCAAGTTAAATTTTTATCTACTATCCATGGGGAACATGAAGCTTATCACTTAGCGGACCGTTGTCACGAATTCGTGACACCTCTACAAGACCATTGTCACGTATTCGTGACAGTAGTAATTGTCACCTGTAGACCACCGTCACGATATCGTGATAGCCACTTCATTTTGACCACGAAGGTTTTTTTACTACGGTTCGTGGTTGTTAGCTAAGAATGGCCTGTGGTTATGATACCCAGACTCTACTCGAGAGGTTATTGATGATAATGGCATGGTGATTGTACATAGACTCAAATAGTTGTAGGGATGATGAAATAGATATGAGTATATAGCAATTTTTATGAGACCAAGGATGAGAGTGCAAGTATGGATGTTGGAGCAAGTGGAAATAGGGGGAGAGATACAGTGATAGGACTAAGTCAGCAGATGTCAATGGGAGGTCATCGTAATAGGGGAAGAGCTGCAGGTAGAGGACAGCAGAGGAAGGGAAGAGCTGCAGGAAGAGGACAGCAGAGGAGAGGAAGATCAGTTGGAAGTGGAACCAGCCGTGTGGATGCTAGCCAATATATGTGGACAACTGCTGGGGAAGGTATGACATTCCTGGAATAAAAGAACAATAACAATTAATATTATTAGGTATTACACAGACAAATGTTTTATATCAAGCAAACTTTACATATAAACCATTATTTCTTTTTAAATTCTAGATGACATTGCAGAGTAGCCAATACATCCTTCAACCAGGACCTAATGTTCCTCCATCCTGCCAAAGTGCAGAAGATTGTTTTCAACTATTCTTTGGTCCAACCATGCTAAAGTTTACCATTGACAGGACCAATGCACATGCCGAGCTGAAGTGTGCCCTGAAGGGCAAACAGGCTGAATGGCAAGGGACACCATTACCAAGTGTGAGGAAGTCAGAGGTGTGACTGTGCTTTCTGCAACAGCAGGATGGCACCAGACACCTCACCCTGTATAGATGTGGTGCCTGCCTAACACACTCCACTCCACACCTACCACTCACAGAGGACAAATAAAACAGAAGACTGAATCTATATAAGTATACCTTCATCCTAGTTTCATGGTTATGATTACATGACAGATGTTGCTTCATCACAGATGTTGCTGCAATCCTATATGTAAAATATATTAATAAGTGAACAACTGAATGTGAGCAAGGACTATATAACAAAATCACACAGTGTTCTCAGGAAAGAAAAGGCTATTTAGCTAAGCTAGATAGCCATTTAACTGCTAACTAGCTATATGGGGGCGCTAGCTTGGTAGCTACTTGGGTGCTTTAGCCAGCTAGCTATATGGGAGCGCTAGCTGGTTAGCTACTTGGGTCCGATAGCTAGCTAGCTACATGAAGCGCTAGCTACAAGGGTGGGCTAGCTAGCTATTTAGCTACGCTAGCTACTATTCCTACACTATTTAGATGCGCTAGCTAAACTATTTACGGATCAAGTGTTTGCCATCAAAAAATTCGTGCGCGTTTTTTTAAGTTTACGCACGCGCGTTTTGGGTGTCTTTTTTTTTTTTTAACCGTGCGCCGCGTTTTTAAAAGTTGACGCACGGGCGGGGGGACACGTAGGAATTGAATTAATTTTTTTTGCATTGCAGAGGGGGTAGTCTTTTTTCATGAAATATCATCCAAATAAAAATTTCAAATAAATAATAATACAATCAAACAGGGTATTGGGTTTTAATTTATGTTAAAATGTTATTGTAAGTTAAAGCTACAGTTGGTCCGTTTCTCTCCCGCCACATAAACTCATCCAGGTAGGATGGGAGCTGGTGGCGATGCACTCCTTTCATCCTCTTTAGCTTCACCTTCACCTGCACAATATAATAATTGTTGTTAAAATAAAATAAAACACTTGTTGTTAAAATTTAAAAAAATTATGTTCCACAAACCATACCCTGTTCCAATATGATTCAATATTTTGGGTGTGCACACCAGTACTCTGATCCACAAACTCAATCGAGTGGTTCACAGTTTCATGTGCCACAATCCCAGGCAGAGTAGCCACCTGCCTATAGGCTGCCCACTGGTCAGAATAGATTATCGATCCAGGTGCAGCATGGGCCTGGATAATGGGTAGCAAGGTGGCTGCATCCCTCTTATCCACAACTTGCATGTAACCTAAATAAATTTCATTGAATTAAAATCTTTGAAATAGGCACAATACGTTTATCAAGTGTACCAAGAGCAGGCGTATGCACCGTGATACCTTCGGTTTGTGCGTGAACTGTGACTCGTCTATTTGAATAACGGATCCAACACCACCAAGCACAATCTGTGTTCGACATAGTGCTGCAGAGCACACTTCCCTCAGCCACTGGTACACATTTATTGCACTTTTCTTGCTGCAGCCAGACTCATCTGCTGCATCCAATACAGGGTACTGTCTCACCCACCAATATATCAATAGGAGCCATGTCTGAAGGACCATGTGCGATTTGGAGAAAAAACTCCCATGCCGAATTGATCGAAGAGATTTACAACTAGGGCATGCCCAAGTTTTGCCATCCTTCAGGTCGCTTTTTTCCCTCATCACCATTGAAGTACTACACCTATACACGGGTATAACATAGTATAATAATTATGTGATGTCTTATAACATAGTATTATAATTATGTGATGTCTTACCTGGAACAAGAAAAAGAACGCGGTATTTCCCACGTGTACCCCCGCCCGTGCGTCAACTTAAAAAAACGCGGCACGGTAAAAAAAATAAATAATAATTAAAAAAAGACACCCAAAACGCGTGTGCGTAAACTTAAAAAAACGCGCACGAATTTTTTGATGGCTGGAGTCGTAAACGACACTTGATCCCTATTTACTATTCATACACTATTTAGCTTGATCTAACAGTCGTAAAAGAAACCACTAGGTTTATATTAGCTGAAGTAAAGTTACTTACTCACCTTGGTAACAAGAGTTCTTCGCTTTACTTTTTAAAATTATTATCAGCTCATATACTTGAAAAACGTTTTGAGATTTGAGTAATGAAGTACCAGTAAGTAATCATAGAGAGGAGTAGCACCTAGAAGTTGTCTATCAAGCATCCACTTCTTGGAACACGAGGAAAACTAAATATTGCCCACCGTTAAACGCCCGGTCTCTGGGAATAGATGCGCGTTCGAATTGAATAATCTCGCGTTGACATTTCAATTAACGTGTGTACGGTCCGCTAAGTGTTATCATGGATGTATCAGCCATCAGTCCTACAGAGTTATCAATGACATTCCAGCAGAGATATTGTGAGGTGCAATTAATAGTGACATGTGTAGAGTAATACGACAATACCTATTCATAAATATGATTACCTGCACTTCCAGGTGTTAATCTTATTAACAAATCCAGATGTGCATTCAAATCACGTAGCAGTGAATGATTAGTAACTTTTACACATAATCTCATATCCATTGTAGACTCATTTATGAAATGCCTTGTCTGCTCAAATCCAACTTTAACTCCACCAACTATGGAATGAATATAGTGATGGTGCTATGTTTAAAATATCAGAGTTGTTGTAATAATTATTCTATATTATAATAACATCTGTTAAAACTTAAGTTATTGACAATAATAAACCAATGACAAAATATCTTACATTCGTTATCTTCTATGTAAACTGTTGTGAACTTGTAAACTCTGGATGTCAAATCCGGTGTCCTGTAAGTAATGGAGTCTTCACTTGGTGATGATATTACTTTAAATACTTCAAGTCCTTCACGAGATTGATCAGGTTGTAGGGAAAATGTATAATGGATTTGTTCTGATGTTGAAGGAAACAAAATTGACAGATTTGAAGCCTTGATATCAGCTTCAAGTGAGGCATGAATTGATGAATTGTAATCAATCGTAGTCATAATTGCAACTCGAAATGTTTGCTCAGATTTACGATTGTCCTCCTTCACTAAAGTCAATTGCACCAATATCACATCATCTGGCTCAAGAAAATTGTAAATTGACTGTTTAAACCCAATGACAACAGCTGCAATAAGAGTAATAAATATTTTAATTAGATCTATACAATTACAATGTGTAAAATTAATAACAGTGCTTCATTTTTTGAACTTCAACTATATAATAACTATATAAAGATTGAATTAGCTACTTCATTAATAATAATAATAATAATAATAATAATAATAATAATAATAATAATAATAATAATAATAATAATAATAATAATAATAATAATAATAATAATAATAATAATAATAATAATAATAATAATAATAATAATAATAATAATAATAATAATAATAATAATAATAATAATAATAATAATAATAATAATAATAATAATAATAATAATAATAATAATAATAATAATAATAATAATAATAATAATAATAATAATAATAATAATAGCAATAAAAACAACAAAAAAATAAAAATAGCAATAACAATAATAATAATAATAATAATAGCTAGTGAGTACACACAAAAACTCGGCAATGATTTGTGTTATGGTTAAATGTTGTTTATTTGTATCTTATCATGTTTAAGGGGTTGTAAATATTTGCAGATCACGATTCTTTCATGAGGAAAATCTACGATTGGGCATATCCTATTATTTGTTGTTTAGTAAATTTATTTAGTGCCATAATTATATAAACATCAAAGAGTAAAGGCAAAATATTTCACGATGAATAATATTGTGGTGGTTATTCCTTGACTGACTCCCTGATGCTCTCAATACAGCCCCAGCTACTCTCCTCCTGCAGATGCACTTTTTATCCTTGGTAGTGCAGCCTTCAGTTTTCTCCATCTCCTACCAGTATCTCCTCATGCCTTACATGGCTGGTAGTTATCCATCAGTTCTTTACTCTTACCAATGTTTGCTGGTCTTTCCATTCACTAAAATTTCTGCTCTGTAAATTGTCAGTTGTTTTCAGATAGATTATTAGTTTCTTTGTTGGTATGAGTTTTGTTAAGCGTACTTTCCATTGATTTGTCTTTTCCAGTCAAATTTTCCTGCAATTTCTCACGCACTTTTTCTTTCTGTATCCCTTCTTCTTCCCTGTCTCTCTGCTGCAGCTCTCCTTATTTGTATTATACTCTGTATAGTTCTTGTTCAACATTGTGCAGCTCAGGCAGTAGCCCTTCTGCAGTCATCTTCTTTAAGATTCCGTATTGTTTTGCATGCATATAACAATGACAAACTAACGGATGGACAAAGGGATGGATGGATGGAGAAATCATATACTACTACTAATACTACTACTACTACTACTAGAAATAATAATAATAATAATAATAATATTAATAAATATTAAAAAAAGGTTGGTCCTATATACCAATTTTAATGCCTCAGCAATTATCATGAGCATTGCTTAGATATGAACTATAGGACCAGCCAATTCCTAAACTGCCACTATATCAGCTCTGCTTAGCTAACATTGAGCTATGTTTGTGAACTAAATTGACGAACCACTTTCACTACAGCATAATACATTTTTATGAGTGCACCAAAAATAATTCCCAATAAGTTAAGTATTTCTTCATAATGGCGTCTGAACTTACAATGAAAAACACTTCTGGTACCTATTATAGGGGGAAAAGAGAGCTCACAAAACTACATAAAAAGCTGCTCAATAGCATAAATATCTGGGGTATGGTACTTGTATTTAATACTTGGATGAATAACACATTAACAAGCTACTCAACTCAGAAGGGTTAAAGTGTCTGTGGAAACATTAAGATCTCTCTCTATTCATGTACAATGGTTTTGTCCTGCTATTTTAATATTTGATCTAAGGGATATAGAGAATAATAGACTAATGTAGTATAAGGACCTACCTATTATGTTGAATACAGCATTATCGTAGATACACAAATTGGAATTGTCCCTATTTATCTATGATAGTTTTCAATACTGAAAAAATCGATACATCAGCCAGCTCGTAGTTGAGAAGAGCTTAGCTTAGCTATTTGCCTACTTTGCGTCGTTGACTCCGTTGACCTCCAATTGGTCCCCACCACTGCCTCAAGATGCCGATTATTTGCTGCCCTGTCGCTACGTTCCCCTATATGACTGAGGATGTCGAGGCTGTCTGGGCTGCAGCCCTCATCACAGCACATGCCACCATTCACAGCCCTGCCACTGCGAAGGTGGAGAAAGTGAAGCGACCAACCATCTCTTCTGCGCACACAATCGAAGATTGGTCGTACTTCAAATCTCAATGGGGAGACTATGTCGGAGCTACCAAGGTGTCCGGGATGGACAGGGTAATCCAGCTACTAGAATGCTGTGATGAGCAGCTACGAAAGGAACTCACCCAAACCGCTGGTGGCACACTTACTGGTAAGACAGAGGAGGAGGTCCTTGCAGCCATAAAGAACCGCGGTGTTAGGGAGGAGAACATGATGGTGGCCAGGGTTACCCTACACAACATGCGATAAGAACACGACGAGCCAATACGTGCGTTTGGCGCTCGCCTCCGTGGTCAGGCTGGAGTGTGTAAGTTTGTAACCAAATGCACACAAACTGTGAGGAAGACTTGAATTACACTAAGCCATCCTCCATGATGTGCTGTGCCGTGGCCTAACCTACTCTGAGATTTAGCTTGACCTACTGGGCGGGAAAAAACAGGACATCACCCTAGAACAAGTCTTCCAGTTCGTTGAGGCCAAGGAAGCCGGAAAGCACTCTGCTTTATGCCTCCTGGCCTATCAGGTTGCTCATCTCGGCAGAGAGTTCTTACAGGCACCATAGAAACGATGAGCTGAAGGTCCACCACCAGAACCTACCCTCTCACCAGAAGTACCCAAGAGTTAAGCACCAGCATGAGGTATGCTCATACTGTGGCAAGAAGGGAGATGGGAAGAGTGCACCCACCAGGATACACAGAAAGGAGTGCCCAGCCTACGGTACGACCTGCTGGCATTGTGGTCGCAACAACCATTCTGAGAGTAGGTGTAGGAGCAAGGATGCTGCAAAGGTTGAGACACCAGCGGCACATGATGAGTGAGAGAGCGCAGTCTTTGACTCTCTCTGTGTCGTCACCACCCCGGGCCCAATCTGGGGTAGGAGGTCCATAGCCCTCGACCATCACCTCTACAACCAGCTCTCCAACACGTGGGTTAAGCAGCCCTCCAGACCCCAGCCGTTCATCAAGCTCACTGTGAAGGCATTACGTGAGGACTATGAACATTTTGGCTTCACCTTTACCCTCACACCTAGATCCACCCTCTTCCATGCGATGGCCGACACAGGCTGCCAGAGCTGCTTAACCAGCATAAAAAAACATCAACAGACTTGGCCTAATGGTATAACCCTAAACCCAGAAAAGTTGCGGTTTGGCCATGACATAGTAGAGTTTGCTGGCTTCAAAATCACCATAGACAGTGTTCGACCCTGCAAGAAATACCTCCAAGCAATTATGGAATTCCCTAAGCCAAAAAACGTAACCTATATCCGTTCATGGTTCGGCCTCATTAACTAAGTTTGATATGCGTTCAGCATGGCATAGAAGATGATCCCCTTTCGCCAACGACTGAAAACTAGCACCCACTTCCACTGGGAAGATAACCTCAAAGATCTATTTGAAGAGTCCAAACTGGTCATATTAGACGAGATCACATAGGGTGTCCATATTTTTGACAAATCAAAGCCAACATGCCTAGCCACTGATTGTTTCAAGACAGGTATGGGTTCTGGCTATTCCAGAAACACTGGGGATGCCCTGTTACTGACCTATTCTGCTGCCACACAGGTTGGAAAATCACTCTGGTTCGGAGTCGCTTTACACACCCTGCTGAGTCACGCTATGCCCCAGTTGAGGGTGACGCCCTGGCAGTTGCCAACACCATATCCTGCCTCCCTACCCGCAACCACCAGCCTTCCAAGATGTACCTAGCGGATGACATTGCAGCTATCAGAGACATTCACCAACTATCCCACCTGTATATCCCCTACAACTTTATTGCTGGTATATGATGTGCTAAGGAGCCACAAGATGCAATCGAGGACATCGCCCGTGCTACTGCCATATAATCTCTAAGCTCACTTCAATCCATCACCTGAGACCAAGTCCGTGTTGCAACCACCAGCGATGAGTACATGTCACAATTGTTCAAGATCATCGAGGTGGGCATGCCAGAGTTTTGCCATGAACTACCAGAGCCACTTCACGAGTATCATCAATTCCATGAGCATCTCTACACCGCAGATGGCGTTGTGATCTACAAAGACCGTGTCGTGATTCCCCCAACCCTCAGACAACTGCACTCCATGCTGCCCACCAAGGGATATCCTCAATGACTGCGAGGGCTGAAGCATCCCTATTTTGGCCTGGCTGCCATCAAAGCTCTCAGATACAGCTGTAATCACCGCAACCGTATGGCTCCCTCACAACCTAGTGCCCCTCCGTTTCTCCAGTGTACCCTTTCCAATGCATCTGCACAGGCTACAAAGGTGTCAACTACCTAGTAATCGTTGACAGATATTCCAACTGGCCGATTGTTGAAAGGACCTCAGGCGGTGCTACCTGGCTAATCGACAGCCTACGAAGGTCATTTATGACATATGGGATAGCAGATAAAATATTGTCTGATGGTGGTCCTGAATTAACCGCTGCACAGACGCGTGAATTCCTGATTGGGCTGTCCACCACCGACTTTCCTCTGTCGCCTTTGCTCATAGCAACTGTCGTGCTGAAGTTGTGGTGAAGACAGTGAAAAGACTCATCACCAACAACACCGGACCAAATGGTGAGTTCGATATACAGACAACTTCCAGCGTGCCATACAACAATACCACAACACCCCAGACATGGACACTAAACTGTCCCCAGCCATGTACGTGTTCGGCCGCCCAATCAAAGACTTCATCCCCATACTCCCAGGAAAATAACACACGCATGACACTTGGCATGCTACATTAATTGCAAGACAAGAGGCCCTGAGGTACAGACACATGCTAGCTAACGAAAGACGGTTGGAGCACACAAAGCGACTGCCACCCCTCGTCATTGGAGACCAAGTGGAGATACAGAACCAAACTGGCTACAACCCAACAAAATGGGACAAGACTGGCTCAGTCATAGCGGTCCGCTAATTTGACCAATATGTCGTGAAGGTCGATGGCTCTGGCAGAGTGACCATACGCAACAGGAAATTCCTGCGGAAATATGTCCCAGTCCACACAAAAGAAACCTAGAATAACCATCAGCGATGACCTCAGCAACATTCCCCTCAGACTCAACCACGTCATTAAGTCTCCCCCCAATCCTACACATGGACATTAAAAGATGCCAACACCTCCTGTTACACGCCCCACCATGTCACCAATACCCGTCACCATCCTATCACCTGGTCTGCTGCCCCCCACTAACTGGAAGAGCCACACTCAATGCTAGGCTCCCCCAACCTATCTTTGACGAGAGCACCCCACCATCACAGACCCACCCATCACCAAAACCACTACCCCAGCCACTTCCACCTTCCCTTGCACCACTACACCATTCGCTGCCACTGGAAACCATAGTTAGATGCTCTACACGTGAAAGCAAACTACCCTCATCACAGACTACTGGGGACTACGACATGTCCTATACGATATAATTATGCTTCCAACCACTGATGCACAACATTCGATTGCTCCTTGATGAACGACACATGATTGCTACTTGATTGCAGTCATTGCCCAGACAAGATGTAGCAAAGACTTGGGGGAGATAGAGAAAAGTATTATACTATAGTATAAGGACCCCTTACCTGTTATATCATTCATATTGAATACTATCATTTATGGTTGATTAGCATTATCGTAGATACACAAATGGGAGTTGTCCCTATTTATCTAACAATGTAATTACTTCATTTGGTATTGGCACACAACTTATGCCAAACTTTGCTGCATATTATACATGTTGCAGTTTAATATTGACAGGCTTTAATAATGATTTTTTTATGACTGAAACATTGAGAGTACCAGCTGAGTAGTACACATCTCCTACAAGTAAGCAATGGTTATCAGTTAATCAAGCTGTCATTTTCTGCATTACATCTCTAAAAGCTGTTCAATAACATGAGAACACAAATACAGAATATTATACATTACTTACGGTCGTTGTCAATGATTCTGCAGATAGTGAGGTTACTCTGTTTGTTATCTACTAAGGAAATGTCAGTTGCATTTACTACTTCCAAGAAAACAATAAACATCTGTTCTCCATTCTCATTAATGTCATCATCCACAACAGCAATAAAGGCATCGACATCGGTGAGAAATAATAAATATGACACCGAAGGGAAATTAAAAAAAGTTGTCATTTCTGACTGGATGACCAATCGAAGTATGACCAATCGAAGTAAGAGTAGAACCTTCTGAGTGAAATATTATATAATTTTGAAGTTGTGACAATTATTATATATTATAATATACCAAATTAAGAGAATCCATAAAATCTCTAATCTTAATTTCTCAATAACTATATAATATGTTATCTTACTTGCTTGAACTGGAGAATCAATATTTATCTCTAGGGCACATCTTTCAACAGGAATATTGAGTGATCTATTCATTGCATCTTCAATAGTCAGTGGGGATATCCTGAAGGTGACTGGATTAGCTAGCCACACATTCTGCTCCTTGGTGATTTTCACTAGCATTGTTGCATTGCTTTCATCTTCTCTGTACTCCTTCTTAGACAGTTTGAAAACTACAACTATTTCATTAGAGAAGAAAGAAGAAGATATCAATGCTAGACTGTAATAATAATAGCAAATTAAGTGGAAAAGATTAGTGCCACTCTCTGCAACTTTTTTACTTATGTGATTAAACAACTAAAAGTATTTCAACTATTCATGTCAAATAGTTTGAGTTCACAATCTGATGGCAGAGGAACACAACATTGCATTCTATTACATCTGCCCACAACATTACATCATTATTGTGAACCAGGAAGCACTACTGAACAAATAACAATCATGTGCTTGATTAGAAATAAACTATTTTCTCATATAAGTAACAGTGTCTGATCATTGTCAACTCTTTAGCCTCTAATAAACATTTGTGGGACGAAAAGAAACCCATGGAGCTCTGCAGAACTTCCCCTCCCTGTGGGTGGTGTTCTCTAATGTATACAGGGCATCAGGCAGGTGTACAACATTTTGAAACAAGTTATGTGCTGGGAAAAAAGTATTAGATAGCTAGCTAGTGGTTTTCTAGCTGATAATTAGTTACAAAATCTTTCTAAACTAGCCAGATAAAAGCAGCTTTTATCTGGCTTGTTTAGAAAGATTTTGTAATCAGTTATCAGCTGTAGCTTATAACTTTCATATGTCACATAAACTTCATATGGTAGACTTTTGTCTGTACCTAAAATGCTCACTCACTGTCATCATCAATTATTGTTCCATTTAGAACAAGATGGAGCTCATATCCTTCAATCTCTTCAGCAAGTGTAAGGGTAAGAGAGAATCTCTCATTTACTTCTTGTGAAATTGAGTCATTTATAAGCATGAATGACACAGGTAATGGATCTCGACCAGCAGAGAGAGTAAAGTTAGTGGTAGATAGAACTATGTCACCCTCACCTATAAACAGATTATAGAGAACAAATTTAAAGTCCTGCCAGAATATAACAACATTAAACGTTAATCAATTGAATCTTTTCTCTTTATAACAGCTCAAAAAGATATATCATCCATGTGTTGGACAACATTCTTTGATCCTCTTCAAGGCAATAGTTAATTAACAACACGAGGCTAGGTATACGCTAATGCTAATGTAATTAACATCGGAGAAAATTGAGCATTCTTTATGAGAATTATAGTCTTACCAGCTGTGATCCTATTCAGTGTCACAGTTACATTGACAGAACTTGGAGTGGGTCCAGATATAGTTCCAGCAAGTACTGAATGAGCTTCTCCAAGTTCCTTGCCAGAGTATGTAGTTTCAAAGAATCCAAAGACTACAGAAAAATAACAGTAAGTAACAACATCAGGGAAACAACATCAGGGAAATAACAAACAAACCAACAAACAAACAAAAAACAAAACAAAAAACAAAAATAACAAATAATTATATATAAATATAATAATAATAAATCAAAATTAATAATTAAATGTACAATAATAAATAATAAAGACATGCTTGTTATTAAAACCTCAACAAAGAATGACTGAATACAGAACAATTATAGTTGTCATGGTTTCAAATTCAGGCGCTTGGAAGTGGCTCCCCAGCAGCAGGAAAAGTGCATTACCACAATCTTGATTGAACTGCTCGCACTTTGGTGCTAGGCTGATATATAACACCTCCTTCACTAGCAAATCCTTCTGTCTTCTTGCCTGGTTTACGATGGTTACTTTCTTTCACAAAGTAGGATGTCCATTATCCCATGAATGTTTAACAATTACAGATTTCTCTTTAGCACATTTTTTTTACAAGCACCTTGGTATTCTTTTCCTCTGGTCTTCGTCTTCTGTTGGTGTCCCCTATGTTGTACTTCCCACAGCTACACGGTAGGTGGTACACAGTGCAATAGTGCATACTAGGTGGTAAAATATCCTTCGCTCTGCTCAGTTGTGAACTCAGAGTTCTCCTCGATCTGAAAACGACTCTGATGTTGAAATTCCTGTAGACCCTCCATATGTCTTCACCCATCCCTGCTACATAAGGAATTACTACCATAGAATCCTTCTCATCAGAACCCTGATTGCCTATATTGGTGAACTGATTTTCCTTTCTGTGTTTAGATGTATCTACAGATGGTTAATTAAGGCAGGCAGAATGCCATTCTCGTTAAAGACCCTATTCAACTGATGTTCTTCCTTCAATGGGTCCTTCTTCTCAGTCACTACTCTCCTGACTAAATCATACAGGCTCTTCACCACTCCTCTGCTGACATGGATAAATAATAAAAGTACTTGTCGATCTGCATGGGTTTTCTGTAAACACCTTCTTTTTTGTGTAGTTGACATTCCAGAAAGGGCAACCATCTATCCACTTCAAGTTCCATGGTAAACTTTATGGATGGCCTGATGTTATTCAGATGGTTAACTCCTGCTCTCTCCCCCCCTTCGTCACAATGCAGAATGTACTCTTCCAATACCTTGGCTTCAGTGGGGCAGTTATGAGTACCAATTCCCCATGTAAATTTTGGCTACCACTACAGATACTGGAGAAACTATTGCTGGCCGCTTTTAGTTGAATTATTTTTCTTGATAACTGAAGTAGGTGGATTTTAGGTAAATTCTAACAGTTAAAAAATCCTGTTGGCACCTAGTGTAGTCCTCTCATGTAAGCTCTCGTCTTTTATCAACATTCTATAAATGACTTCGGCCACCTCATCAATGAAAACATTGGTAAAAAGGGAAGATACATCAAAACTTACAAGATTGTCATCCCATGCCAAATATTCACCTTGAATATGCTTGATAAATTGCCCAGAACATAGGTCCTTGTATTGCCAGCTAGAGGTGGTATCAAATGTGCTATGAACTTGGAATGATTGTGGTATTGCACATATACAAGACACAATTGACATTAGGGGTGCCTATTAACACAACTGTTTCTCCTGACAATCTCAATCATGTGGGGAATAGTTGTCGATGATGATCCCACCAGAATAAATCAGTCTTTCTCACAGTAAATAATGTAAGGGTTTTGGTATTATTCACCTCGCTCTCTGTGATCGGTATTGAGAGCATATAGCACAGTTAAACATAAACTCAAGTAACTTCTTAGATAATCCTGTGCCACCAAATTGTTTGTCTGGCTCTTTGTCTATACTTGAGAATGCCCTGGTGTCCTTAATGAAAATAGTTCAGAACGTCTTACTGGAATGCTTCTGGAATCGCTAAGTGATTTCACTTAGGAGTAGTGCAGTTTGCACTGACAGCTCTGCTGCAATTGAATGATATTTCTTCGAACCGCAACTATTCTGCTCTTATCTGGCCAGCCCTCAAAGCAGCATGTCACTATGATCTTACACACTCTGTCCTTCTGCTGCTGCTGATTTTTTATCTCCTCCAATACCTTTTTCGCAAGGGGGGGGGGGGGGGAATTGACCATTTTGTGGGGGTTTTCCTTCCTTTTTTTCTTTTTCCATCATTCTATACCTTCACTATTAAATTAGCTGCATTTCAAGTTTCAACATTTTATTGTCAACCATTCTTGAGTTATGATACTTTTTATCCTCCCATTTCATTGCAACTCTGCGCGCGATGAACAAGAAAAAGCCTGAATAAACGCATTAAGTTGGATTGTTCATAATATAATAAGCGTTCATGGCCAAGACTTGAAACTTGGCTAAAATATCGCTCAGTCATTTCTGCGCTATCTGCGCAAAGTGGGGTACAAAAGTCTGCTCCTGCGCATGCCATGTTCTTTTCTCAGTTCCCAACTTTGATCGAACCTCTGTGTGATTCTAGTGCGATTCTAAAGCTACTATCATGCACTTTTCAAACTGATTTATTATGAAATGTAATTTCATGTAGTGACATCACATGATACCGTGTAACTCATTCAATTTTTGTGTATAGTAAATGATTTTTATATATTATGAAAGCACTTGCATTACTCCTTTTTTTCAATACATTTATAACCAATCCAGTCATTTTCTGATGAGATCTAATCAGTCTGACAGCATAAAATGAAATTGGGGGTGTTGGGGGGAATAAAAATTAAAAAATAAAACAAACTATTCAAAAGATGTATCTGTGATCACTCTAATATCACCATAAATAGCAAGTGTTGAAGACCTGTGGTTCGGGTACAGGAGCGCATCTAAACATTTTAAAGGACCTTTTGGTTTTTCCCATGTTTCAGTCCTAGTTTATTGCAACACCATTATTCTTATGTCATTGGAAAGCACCTAGAATGAGTTACATTTTGAGACCATAATCTTTGGAAATGGATTAAGCATTCAATAGTTATGACACGTTTTTTAAAAACCCCATAAAATGGTCTACTTCATCAATATTTGACCTTTTTTTATGTGTGCTTATATCATTTCTAAACATCTGTACAAATTGTCTTTCAAATTTGGAAACATTAGGAAGCACAAGTCTCAAGTTATGGTGGATTTTATCCAGGCCAACACTTCATTCAACTGAAAAATTGATGGAGGGCATTTTTTTATATTTTATATTTTTTACTTGTGGTTACACCTTTAGAGCTCCGTAGATTCTGCAAACTTCATGGTATGGAGTTCATATATAGCTCACAAGATAGGTTTCTCTGTGTGCTCTCTTTTGATACTAAAATATTTTTCATAGGTATAACTATAGGCAAGTTAATAGACCCTAAAGTGGAGGGACCTCAAAAACCTGCATCCCAAAGTCCCCATCCAGAATAACTCCAGATTGCTAAGTGCAAAAAAAATTGAAATTGGTATGAGTGGCTAGAGGAAGCCCAAGAGCATGCAATGACATTTTTAATTATGCGTTAAAAATTTCATAACTGGTCAAGCGCGCGGGTACAAAATTGAGGGCGTTGATTGTAAAATTGAGGGCAACGCCCTCAATTTTCTACCCGCGCGCTTGACCAGGTAATAAATTTTTAACGCCTAATGAAAAAGGTCATTGCATGCTCTAGGTCTAGGGCTTCCTCTAGCCACTCGTACCAATTTCAATTTTGGCACTTATCAATCTCTAGAGTTATTCTGGATGGGGACTTTGGGATGCAGGTCTCTCGACTTTAGGGTCTAGTAACCTGCCTATAGTTATACCTTTGAAATATATTTTAGTATCAAAAGAGAGCACACAGAGAGACCTATCTTTTGAGCTATATATCAAGTCTATACCATGAAGGTTGCAGAATCTACGGAGCTCTAAAGTTGTAATCACAAGTTAAAAAAAAAATTCATTGTCTCCCCTTGAAAGTATATAGTCCAACTTCACAGCGATTTCCCACATTTCCAAAAAAAGAGCTTTTTGAATTTCAAAAAAGGATATCTCTAAGAAAAATTAGTGTATACCTACTTTAAAAGGGGGGGCTATGCCTCCAAAATTCGAGATTTCTTTTTTTCCCTTTTCCCCCCCTTCTTCTGGCAAACAATTTTTTTCCTTCCATGTAACAGATCAAGAAACTACAAAGAGGACACATCTTGCATGATATTTGCCCTAATTTGGTCTATATGTTTCTCATTTTCCCCCAAATATCTTGTTTTTTGGCCGTAAAGCTCATAATTTTGCTACACTTTACCCAAAAAAGATAATTTTTATATCACCGGATAGCCCTTCTAATTATCTATCTTTTGTATGTGCCAAAAGTTTGAGTACTCTAAGTATTAGGAAGTTATGGTGATTTGAAGTGATGAGGTTTGGGATTTTTCCTGGTGTTTTCCAGTTGCCAAAGCGGTGGCCTGCCAGTGAAAAACCACTACATTTATTGATAATCTGTTCACATATTGCAGATAAGGGCCTTCTCTATCAGTTGACAAAATCTGGGACTTTGGTCTTGTTAATTAGGGCAGTTATGAATTGTACTGCAAGATAGATCAACTTATTTAGGGATCTTGATGTATCTTCCAAGAAAATATGTCTGCAGAGACATTCAACATATCATTAGGCAAGATAGATCAACTTATTTAGGGATCTTGATATATCTTCCCAGAATATATGTCTGCAGAAACATTCAACATAATTATCATTAGGAACAAAGCATAAGGAAATAGGGAATAAAATGACCTGCGTTCCCCCCACCCCCCTCCCCCCACACACACCCCTGGCGACTACACATGAAATCAGTTCAAACTGTTGTTGCATCTATCTACTTGCTATTTCCAAATTTTTGGAGACATAGGATGCTTCTTTCAAAGTTATGGTGGATCTACTTCATCATACATTTCTTTGACATGCAAAAACATTCAGCTGTAAAGGAAAGTTCCATAACAATTTTCATCATATTTTTCTTTCTTTCATGTAGATATAGGCACAGAAAAACCCAAGAGTCATGGAAGTAATAAAAAAACAGATCAAGGAATTGCTAAAACTTGTAAAAGAACATATTTTGTCAAGTTATTTCAGTGCTAACTCAAATATTTCGTTTTCCAAACTTGGAATGCTTATTCCCACAATTAATGGAAATATTTCTTGTTGCGAGAATAACTTTAAAAGCGTTTGCTCAATTTTTTGGCTATGTATGTCATTTTAGAGCTCTTATAGTACTCTGTGATATCCATGAATCAGATTTTTGTTTACTGCAAGGATTGCCAAGAGATGGTAGTTAGAAGAGGTGGCCTCTAGTTTTTATCAGTTTTTCAGACTCTGTAAGTGTGTAACTAATCAACATGACAACATATGGTAACTTTGCTCCATGGATATCACTGAGACACTCCTTAGCAAGCCACACACCAATTATGAGTAAATGACTTCAAATCGTTAGGCAGCTAGGTCTGCCACAAATATCTTGGAGTCACCTCGATATTTCTGCATGTATCTTCTGAGAAAATTGTGTATATAGAGATATTAACACTTTATAAAAACAAACACAGAATAATAAAGACTTTGGTATCATAAATACTTGTGTAGACGAAAGCGGAAAAAATTGATGACAATTAGAAATAGGTACAACTATTTTGTGGTTTTGACGCATAGTCCCCCCTTAATTATATATCATTTTATAGCTCTGTCTTTGCTCTATGATTTAATAGAGTTACTTAAATAGTAGCTATAAGCACTTCCAAGTTATAAGTTTATTCACAACTGTCCTTAGTGGCAATTAAAAGCGCTAGCACGCAGCCAATTGTACAGCACTTAGCAAGCACTATTTAACTCTATTAAATCACTCATTAGTGTCTAAGCAATATTACCAAGAGTTTTGGAAGCCATAGCTGTTTTATTTTTTGAGCTAGGCTTTGTATGGTTTTAAGGTTGATTTTTCTCACTTTTCCCAGCTTTTCTGCATGTCACACACTGTATACAGACCCTATGCTCAATTTTTTAATGTTTTTTTGGAAGCACTAAGAGAGATCTATCTTTTGAGCATAAAATCACTGGCATAGAGGGTGTAGTTCAGGAGTTAATGACTCTTTTGACAATGGAATTTTCCAAACGAGCTTTGACAAAATTCATTGTCCTGTCACTTTTGCTGGTGTCTGTTCTCTTGCAGCCATCTGGTGATATTCTCAGCATGCACTTTCATTCAACGATGTCAGGTCGATGCATATTCTTTCTTTTACTTTTCACAGCATGCTCTCCATTTACATTGGGCCTAGAATTTGTGCGACTATTCATTAAGAATCTCATTACAGTACTTGCTATATATATACTAGAAGCATTGCTATAGCTATGTGAAATATAGCTAAGCTTTAAGTGTTCACAAGTAGGCTTGCTTTGTGAGTTCAAGCCTAGACCAATAGCATCTGCAAGAGATAGAACTACTGCATTTGAGCACCGTATTGTAAAAAAATTCAATAAACACTAGGCACATCTAGGTTCCCTAAAGCATAGGATGGTTTGGCTTGTTGGTTCTGGTGATTAGTTGGAGGGTCTGGCTTGTTTGTTCTGATCATTAGCATGACATTCATCTCCAGAGTGAAGTAGCTAGACATACTGAAGAAGGATGGCTCTCTAGCTTAAGTTTTGCAGTTAGTGTATATAATGCCTGACATTTCCACAGACACAACAAACACCTAACTTTATACGTGACAGTTGCCAATATACAAGCATGATTCTGTCCTGTCTAGAGTGTATACTTAATATGTCTTAACTTGTGAGTTCCACTATATGGTGTTTGGCTCAGCCTTGCTGTTTGACAATTGTCAATCCAAAATTTCAACAGAATCATCATCAGAAAAGGTATAAAAACGGGGGGGGGGGGGGGGGGAATCCAGTAAGAGGTCCTCTCTATTCCATTGTTAGCACACTACAAAAAAAACACTTTGCCATTTTCTAACCTAAAACTCATATGAAACACTGCAGCATGTGAGAATGAAATTGCATATCTGGAATGCTAGCTAAAGGGTGATAATTTGCTGCAGTTTTACAAAGGGAATAAATAATAATTGGTGAAGTTACTTAAAACTGCCCACGGAATTTGTGAGATTGAACAATTACTCACTCAGAACTGTGGGATGGAAAGCACCTACTAAGTATGGGAACAAGACAGGGATGTATAATATGATAGCTGGTGATTGTTTGGACATGGAGGGTGGTTTTTTATATGCATTATTTGTTGAAAATTTGTAAGAATGCAAAGTTATCCAGTAAAATATACATTAGAAATTGACAATAGTGTGTTTTCTGATCATCATTCATTTGCAGGATTCCCACCATTTTATAACTACTAGGACTACACAAATGTATTTTAGTTTTGGTTAAATAATCAGTGTGTGTGTATATGCAGAATGGAAGAGTACCTGCAATGACATATGAAGTGGTTATCAGCTGAAGTCTTGGCAACTGAAGCCTTACGACAGCTGAAGCCTTGACAAATGAAAAAATGAAGCCCTAACACAAATGAAGCTTTGACAACTGAAGCCTAACCAGAACTGAAGCCATAAAGTTGAAGCGTTGATAAGTGGAAGCCTTACCACAGGTGAAGCCTTATCCCAACTGAAGCCCTGTTAACTAGGTTGGAGCAGTTCTGACTGTATTTCGCTTCTTGGCTGTAGATTTTGATCAGTTTGATAACATATGCAAATCACTCCGAGTTAACTGCCACTAGGCAAACTAGTATAAGTTTACCAGCTTTGTTCTTTCATTATTGTAACCAGCTTCTGTTAGAGGGAGGGATAATATCCTTGATTACAGACCAAAGTTCAACGAGTAATACTAAGTGACAGAGAGCTGTTGAAAGATGTTAGTAGAGTATTCTTTGTAATTATGCTATATATTTATCCTTATTTACATTGTAGAGGTACGAAAATTCCTCTAGTTTTCAATAGAATTACCCTCAAATAGTGTTGTCCCATTTACTATGTCTGAATGGCTTAGGGTTCATTGATAATATGATGCATGCACTGGTCACGCAACATGCAACACTACTTGAGGCATCTTTTTTTAAATATTGCGAACATCAAATGCAGTGTGAAGTGATGCAATGTGATGCGATGTAATCTGACATACTTGAGCTAGCTTTTAGTGTTCCTTCTCTATTTTTGTCCACAACATGTGTTGACATCATGTGTGCAGATATAATTAGTCCAACATTCAAGTTCTGTGGTGTTGCAATGGTAACAGTGGCAGTGGCGATGGTAACATTTAGTATACACCAGGAAGATGTGGAAGTTGATGAAGCACTAGTAATTTCGGACTTCCTTCGACAAGAAGATTCACATTGTCCTTTCATTGAGCTTAACAAAGTAACAGCAAATAATAACTGAAAACCAACAAACTGCTATTAGATAAATGAGGACTAGCACGTTTTGTTTATAACTTTGTTCATGATCTCTTCAGTGCCTGAATCTGTTGAACACGAGTTAAATAGTGGCAAGGAAAAGGATGTGTGGCAGTGTGTAGCAGTTGGCTAAAGTAACAAGCTCATGCATAGACATACCCAAACTGATTGTGTATAAACTCCAGTTTGTTCTCTCATCCACACTCCTTTTTGACATTTCTACAGTATTGTGTGTACCACATTTCCCAAAATACTATAAACTCCCACTGCTTGTTTAAATCCCACACTTATAGATAATATTTAAGAAAATCAGTGCTTAACTGGAAATAGAAATAAATGGCTTAATGAACGCTTAACAGCATAATTATGTATATTTCCTAAACAAAGCAAATATTCCTCATCTTTCGAATACTTGGCATAAACATTTAGATGTGAGAAGAGAATTAGTCAACTCTTCCACACTTATACACTTCATTCACTCTACCAGTTCAACTTACCCCAGGGGCAGTCATTGCATTCCATAGTTGTGGAGTTACTATATGACAGTCCAGACCGAGCAAGGTGATTGTCACAACAATGCTCCATTTTAATCATTTCAAAATCTCCTACACAGCCTGTAGCATTATAGCACATCACTTCTTCCTGGGACTTCACAACAACTGGAAATAGAGAGTAATATAATTAATGATAGTTTTTTTATGTTTTACTAAAATAATATTTATCACCTCAACATTCTGTAGAAAATCTTTTCCTTCTGGCAGTATTTAATTTTTTTAAATTTGTTATTAACTCATTACTTACCTGGGGGGGGTCAAAAGTACCCTACTGCAACAAGAGTTTTTGAAAACGATGCTACTGGACCAGTTTTTATCATAGGAAAATGTTTCACATATAATTAGATAGCAAAGTTCATTTTGATATCGAGTTTTGTCTATGATTAGTATATAAGATTCTCGAGTGAAATGGCTAGGAGTACTTTCACGGCTAAAGAAGTGATAGCCTTCCTGGAGAGTGACGAGGAGTGGAGTGAATTTGAACAGAAAGAAAGCGTGGACGGAGATCGAGAAGTGCCAGAATATAACAATGAACTCTCTGGGAGTAGCAGAAGTTGCTTCTCACTCAGTACTGGACTCTAGCTTTGTTCAAGAAGATGCTGAACCTGCTACTCAAGACTCCAAGCTCCTTTCAAAATGTGGTCAAAGTTATGCGATATTGCTATGGTAACTATAATGTAAGAAATGTAAAGTTTAGATCATGCAGTATCATATGATATATATATTGCCTATACTAATTCCCTTTGGTTTCAAAGATATAGTCGTTTTTAAGGAAAGGGTCAAATTCAACAAATTTTCGTTTATAATGGTAGGTATTGAGTTAAATATGTGATAGAAATTGAGGTGGTGTTATATAATAAGTCTCTGATGTGGTCTATCTAAAGTTACACTTTGATTCAGCAGTTCAGAGGCAAAATTCTGGTTTGATCTGCTGTATCTAAAGGTGCCCATTGATTCAGCAGTTCAGATGGCTTAGAAGTCTCTAATCTGATCGATCTTAACCCATTGATTCAGCAGTTCAGAGGCAAAAGTCTAGCTTATAAGTCTCTGATATGCTCTATCTAAAGGCACCCATTGATTTAGCAGTTGAGAAGCAAAGGACTGGATTATAAGTCTTTTATGTGCTCTACTAAAGGAAGTCTTTAATTCAGCAGCTTCAACCAATATGTCCATCATTCCCAGCAGGCATCGCACAGCAGCCAATAGTACATGCATCATATGTAACAAAAGGTGGCTGAAAGGAAAGACACCTACAGCCAGGGTGTCAACAGCAACCAGCCAACAGGCGATCGTTGAGAAAGCCAAGAAACTGAGTAGAGAGGACATTTTGCTAAGACTGATTGGGAAAGGACGACATGGTCGCAAATGACATATCATATCACATACCATGCATGAATGCATTCAAGGCAACACGAGTCCCGAATGGTAAATCTGCACAGAAGAATCTGTATGATGTGGCTTTGAATCAACTGGTGAAACAGCTAGAAATATTGCTGTTCCTTTCAGGAGAAATTTGGCTTCCTGATCAAGTCCTTGCGGGACAACTACCAGGTGATTCTCCGTGAGCTAGAAGTAAAGACTGCAGACACGTATAGGACCAACAAGTCAAAATACCGATCTGCAGGCCCAGGAAAAAGTGATGAAGTTTCAGCCCTCCTACGAATGATACAGATCATGGCTAGTGGGTGTAAAGTTGACATAGTCAACTTCATCGGTACTCATGAATGCAGCACATCACTGTTCAATGAAGATGAAACCATGAGAGTTGCAGGAACAAAGGCCAGTCTAGTTCAAGTCTTGAAGGAGGACACCAAAGTGAACACTGCTCCTGCTACCACTACAGAAAAGGAAGACGGCAGTCATAGTAGATGCTATGCATGCTTTTCGTCACTGGTCTTCCACAGAGATGAAACAGTTGGAGCTATTGCAGGGTGCTACAGAACCAATCTTCTGATAGATGTACCTGATGGCACAGCCATCATACATTTCTGCTGTGTCAGATACAACTCACTGATCCTGAAGTCTTCAGACTGGCAGCATAGGTACACCCAGTCACAACAACAAAGGCAGTTTGAAATCAGTGAGCAGTACAGAGACCCTGACCCGCAGGAGTTCTTCTCTGTGTCTGCCAACAAAGCTGAACTTCTGAGCTTCCTGTGGGAGACATGGTGCCGAGAGGAGCAGCTTGCTCCAACTATAGGTTCGACCAGATTGTACCTGGGTGGTGGCTTCAAAGAAGAAACAAACAGTGTACTGCTTACAGAGAGTACAGTCACTGATGTCAATGCTTTGGAGTCCACTCAACAAGAGGCTGATACTAGGGTCATACTGCATTCTGTGTACAGTGTCCAGAACGAGAAGGTGGACTGAGTGATCATACATGCAAATGTTACAGATATCATTGTTATATGTGTGTACTATGCTGCAACATTGCTGAAAGATTTGCCTGAACTATGGGTTCGAACTGCACAAGAAAGTTATCTACCAATCCATGAGATTGCTGCTGCACTGGGACCTGCAAGCAGCCGAGGACTTCCCTTCATTCACAGTCTGAGTGGATGCGACATCACCAGCTACCCCTACTTAACTGGGAAGAAGGTGTGGCTTACAGCAGCAAAACAACTGACATTTTGGCATGGAAGACTTTGCAGATGTGATGATCAGGGTCCAGCTTGGATCACAGCAGATGTTATCAACCAAGCAAAGGAGCTCATAGTCGCTGTATATACCAACAAGGGTGATGATTTCGAGGGCTCAGACCTTGGAAGGCTCAGAGTTCACAAGTTCCTAAACAACAAGTCTACTCTCCTGAAATTGCTACTATCCACAGAGAATGCATTCCTACAACATCTCAAATGTGTGGCATTAGTGACAGCAATCGACAAGAGTGCTCACATTTGCAAGCAGAGAGTTTAAACTTGTGAGAATTTTGGGTGGGCCATGGATGATGGAAGCTGGTAATAGTGCAATCCATACACCCAGCCTGGCCACAGCAGATGATGCAATCAATCACCTGGGGTTGTACTAAGGGCTGAAAAAGAAACTTCTCATGTGGAAAGAAAAACATAGCCTGTTATATAGGCTGCCGGTGTCAGGGTCGAAAAAGAAGTGCAGCCATGCCCACTACACTGCCACCTTCGACAGCAGCAGTGAATCGGAAAGCGATAACTAACAGCACCAATGTAGTTTAGACTTGTGTATTTTATTAGCTATAAGGTACAAGGTACATACATTATTCACCAAAAACAATTATCACACACACACTTACATAAGCATACACAAACTCACCCCCACACACACACACTCTCTCACCCATACACACAACAGGCAAACACACATGCACACTCTGTCATGCACACACCCCACACACCTAACACAATACAAATAAACCCACATATACACACCATACACACAATCTCACACTCACACTCTCTCACACACACACACCACACACAGAAACACACACACAACACACACAACACACATATAAATATATATATATATATACTAACACCAAACAAACAAATAAACACAAACATTAAAACTAAACCACACAAACACCACACACACTACACAAATACACACACATACACACCACACCACCACACACTCTGTCACACATATACATATACACACAACACAGCACACACATTCCCACATTCGTAGACAAACACTCGCTCATGTGCGCACACCACATACACAAACAAAACAAACATCACACATCTCATAACACAGAAACAAGCATACACACCACACACACACACACACATAGATAAACCACACAAACGCAACCTCCACATCACACATCAGAAAACACACACCCCTACACACTCAAACACGTAAAACACATACACACCACACACACACAATGGCACACACTTTCTCTCACATGCAACCGCACAGATAAATGGTACACACACACACGTCAAACACACACACATCACACAGACACATGCAAACACACTCTCACACACATAAACCCCACCACATGCACTCAAACAAATACACACCTCACACACACTACATACACTCACATGACATAAATACACTCTCACACACATCACAAAAACACGCAAACACACCACATACCATGCACCCCACATAAACCACACATAAACATACACACATACATACACACACACCACACCACACACACCACATACATGCACACACACACACACACAAATGCCTAAACACAAACTCACACACACAAGCACACAGCATACACATGCATACACAACATACTCACGCATACACATACACAAATATAGGGTGTAACACACACCACACAGAAACACATACACCTACAGACACCACACACCACAAACACTACAACCACACACCATACAAAGGCACACACAAACACACATACACACAACACACCCATACACATATATAAACAATGACGCAAACACAAAGTTCATACACATATCACACAAGCACACACATGATTTTCACGCACACACACACACCACACACAGTACAAAAATGTACACTCACCACACAAACACACACCCTCTGCCCCCACACCCCACACAAACACACGCAGACCCTTACACACATACACACCCCACACAACACATAAATACACTTTCACAAGCACACACATGACACACACATACCTCACACCACACAAACGAACACAATTACATACCACTCAAACATGCATGTACACAGTCTCACACTGACATATCATACATACATACACACATACACACATAACATAAACACACATACATCCCAGTGATTCCACAAACACATATAACTACACGCATGTACTACACTAGGCACATACAAGCACACACCGCATGCCACATCTCACACACAGTCACATACACATAAACACACATCACATAAACACTCACAAACAAACACGCATACACAACTAACCACATAAACATCTATTTTTAAGAGCCTTTTTTTCTACAAAGTTCAAATGGCATGTGGGTGTGCAGCTTATCAGGTTGGCTCCCAATGGCAGTGTAATTCTAGTAGCCCACATGGAAGACAACCCTGATGAAGTGCTGCACTCACAGGAAGTTTGAAGTGGATTGCACTATTTGTTACAAGACAAACCCAGAGAGAATAGAAAGTGTGTCCGATATGTAATAGAAGACTAGTAGATATCTTTTTTCTGGCAGTATCATATCTTGCATGGGAAGTATTGGGAACAAGTTTTGGGTCCATGAAAAACAAACAACACAATTACATACACTCAAACAGATCATACACCACACACTACATCCACACACCATGCAAAGGCTCACACTCACTAAAAACAACACCCGCTGCACATACAAACACACACATATACACACACATAGCTACACACATACAAACATATGACACAAACAAATACATAGAGACATTCAGATACACACCACACAAGCATACACATACCCTCTCTCTATCACACACTCACTTACACAAGCACACACACTCACCCACACACACACACACTCTATCACCCATACACACAACAGGCAAACACACATGCACACTCTGTAATGCACACACACCACACACCTAACGCAATACAAATAAACCCACATATACACACCATACACACAATCTCACACTCACACTCTCTCTCACACACACACCACACACATAGAAACACACACACACAACACACACATAAATATATATATATATACTAACACCAAACAAACAAATAAACACAAACATTCAAACTAAACCACACAAACAACACACACACTACACAAATATACACACATACACATCACACACCACACAACCACACACTCTCACAAACATACATACACACACCACACAACACACACATTCCCACATTCATACACAAACACTCGCTCATGTGCCCACACTACATACACAAACAAAACAAACATCACACATCTCACAACACAGAAACAAGCATACACACCTCACCCACACACACACATAGATAAACCACACAAACGCAACCTACACATCACACATCACAAAACACACACCCCTACACACTGAAACACGTAAAACACATACACACCACACACACACAATGGCACACACTTTCTCTCACACGCAACCGCACACATAAATGGTACACACACACACACACACACCACACAGGCATATGCAAACACACTCTCACACACATAAACCCCACCACATGCACTCAAACAAATACACACCTCACACACACAACATACACTCACATGACATAAACACTCTCACACACATCACAAAAACACGCAAACACACCACATACCATGCACACCACATAAACCACACATAAACATACACACATACATACACACACACCACACCACACACACCACATACATGCACACATACACACACACAAATGCCTAAACACAAACTCACACACAAGCACACAGCATACACATGCATACAAAACATACTCATGCATACACATACACACCACACAAATATAGGGTGTAACACACACCACACAGACACCACACACAACAAATACTACAACCACACACCACACAAAGGCACACACAAACACACATACACACTTCACACACATACACACATATATAAACAATGACACAAACACAAAGTTCATACACATATCACACAAGCACACACATGATTTTCACACGCACACACACACCACACACAGTACAAAAATGTACACTCACCACACAAACACATTCCCTCCCCCACACCTCACACAAACACACACACAACCTAACACACATACACACACACCCAAACACATAAATTCACTTTAACAAGCACTAACACACGACACACACATACCTCACATCATACCAACAAACACAAACACACACAGCACACACCACTCAAACATGCATGCACACACTGTCTCACACTGACATACCATACACACATAACATAAACACACATACATCCCAGTGCCCACAAACACATGTAACTACACACACACCACCACACTCGGCACATGCAAGAACACACCGCATGCCACATCATCACACACAGTCACATACACATAAACACACATCACATAAACACACAACAATAAACACTCACAAACAAACACACATACACAACTAACTACAAAAACACGCCCATACACAAACGCATGACCCCACACACAGAGACACAACACACAAACACACACATACATACAGAGATGCAACACACAAACACAGACATACACGTTACACATCACAAAAAACAAACACATAAACAGACACTCCTCAGACTCAACAAGCATATACACACACCAAACACACACCACAAACACGGCCTTAGGGTATCATTAATAGCTGCAAAAGAACATCATGACTATTTTTAATAGCCTTTTTTCTACAAAGTTCAAATGTCCTGTGGGTGTGCAGCTTATCAGGTTGGCTCCCAATGGGTTACCATTACTCCACCAACAGAGTAATACTAGTAGCCCACATGGAAGACAACCCTGATGAAGTGCTGCACTCACAGGGAGTTTGAAGTGGATTGCACTATTTGTTACAAGACAAACCCAGAGAGAATAGAAAGTGTGTCCGATATGTAATAGAAGACTAGTAGATATCTTTGTTCTGCCAGTATCATATCTTGCATGGGAAGTATTGGGAACAAGTTTTGGGTCCATGAAAAAAATAGCACTAAGACAAAAACTGCTAAACCCCATCTTCCACTAAGAACATCAACAACATCAAGACTACTTGATACAACATGGCCATGTTTATTGAAAGTAGAATAATTGAGCAAAGAATATCTGAGAGTAAGTGAATATGCTAAAACACACACACACATCACACACACACACACCACACAGGCATAATTATGCAAACACACTCTCACACACATAAACCCCACCACATGCACTCAAACAAATAAACACTCCACACACAAAGCATACACTCACATGACATAAACACACTCTCACACACATCACAAAAACACAAAAACACACCACATACCATGCACCCCACATAAACCACACATAAACATGCACACTTACATACACATTCACCACACCACACATACCACATACATCCACACACAAACACACAAATGCCACAATAACCTACACACAAACTCACACACACAAGCACTCAGCATACACATGCATACACAACATACACACACATACACACACAACACACAAATATAGGGTGTAAAACACACCACACAGAAACACATACACTCACAGACACAACACACCACAAACACTACACCCGCACACCACACAAAGGCACACAAAAAAACACACACACACAACACATACATACACACATATATAAAAATTACAAACACAAAGTTCATACACACATCACACAAGCACACACATGATTTTCACGCACACACACGCACTACACACAGTTCAAAAATGTACACTCACCACACTAGCACATCCCTCCCCCGCACCACGCCACACAAACACACACACACTCTTACACATTTACACACCTCATACAAACATAAATACACTTTCACAAGCACACACATCACACATACACACCTCACACCACACAAACAAACACAAATACACACAGCACACACCACTCAAACATGCATGCACACACTCTCATCCCACTGACATACCATACACACATACACACATAACATAAACACACATACATCCCAGTGATCCCACAAACACATATAACTACACACACACACCACACTCGGCACATACAAGCACACACTGCATGCCACATCATCACACACAGTCACATACACATAAACACACAACAATAAACACTCACAAACAAACACACATACACAACTAACTACATAAACATGCCCATACACAAACGCATGACCCCACACACAGAGACACAACACACAACACACAAACACACACATAGATACAGAGACACAACACACAAACACACACATACACGTTACACATCACAAAAAACAAACACATAAACAGACACTCCTCAGACTCAACAAGCATATACACACACCAAACACAAACCACAAACACAGCCTTAGGGTATCATTAATAGCTGCAAAAGAACATCATGACTATTTTTAATAGCCTTTTTTCTACAAAGTTCAAATGTCCTGTGGGTGTGCAGCTTATCAGGTTGGCTCCCAATGGGTTACCATTACTCCACCAACAGAGTAATACTAGTAGCCCACATGGAAGACAACCCTGATGAAGTGATGCACTCACAAGAAGTTTGAAGTTGATTGCATTTTTGTTAGAAGTTCCTGTAGTTGTGCAGCTTATCAGGTTGGCTCCCAATGGGTTACCATGACTACACCAACAGTGTAACACTAGTAGCCCACATGGAAGACAACCCTGATGAAATACTGCTGCACTCACAGGGAGTTTGAAGTTGAGTGCACTATTTGTTCCAAGATAAACCCAGAGAGAATAGAAAGTGTGTCCGATATGTAATAGAAGACTAGTAGATATATTTTTTCTGCCAGTATCATATCTTGCATGGGAAGTATTGGGAACAAGTTTTGGGTCCATGAAAAAAATAGCACTAAGCCAAAAAGTGCTAAACCCCATCTTCCACTAAGAACATTAACAACATCAAGACTACTTGATACAACATGGCCATGTTTATTGAAAGCAGAATAATTGAGCAAGAATATCTGAGAGTAAATGAATATGTATATATTATATATATGTTTATGGATCCTTTTTTCTCTCTCTTTCTGCCTCTGTGTGTGTGTGTGTTTTCAACTTCTTTGACCTTATCCTCTTCACACAGAGGGCTGAGAAAGAATGAAATCAGGCAGCATAAGAGTTACTCGACCAATGGGCAGGAGTTTTTCCCACATCACCAAGCCTTCTTTCCTCCCACCAGGCCCCCACCCTATCCAAAATATTTTTCTTTAAATTGCAATGAAGATAAGAGCAAGGATAACAGGTGTTATATATTCGAACAGGGGGAATAATTAGACTGTGTTAGGAGGAGTAGAAACAGGACTTTCAAGGGATGGACACAGAGTTTCATAAGGCTAAGTGAGGATTAGGGTGCAGGAGTGATTGTCAACCATTTGGAACTGGCAAGCCTATTACATCATTGATCAAATTCGTAATCTCTATTAGGATTACCAAGTGTTTAGCCCTGTTGGATTAGCTGATTGCACTGTATTAGTAGTGTAGTTATGTCACTTTTGTAATACAGCAACCATAGCAAAATAAGTTATAGGACTCTTTTGAAGGGCACAGGCTAGACTTATTCTGTCATTTTTGTTGTTCCTGCTTGCATGAATTCACTAACCATATCCATGGGCATTATAGGAAATAACTTAATTAATCAGAGTATGAGAAAGAGCTTAGCAAGGAACTTATGAAGGATAAGATTATAGCTCATTTCCATTGCAATTTACATTCCTTTAAAATACAGCAAATATACACACATACACACCACCATACACATACACACACACACTACACATGCACATACAAGCACACTCTCACACACATACACCCCACCACATGCACTCATACAAATGTACACTCCATAAACATACACAACATACACTCTCACCACAACAACACACTCACAACACAAAAAAACACCAACACACCACATACCATGCATCATACACAAATCAAACATAAACACACACACAGACATACACACACACCACACCACAAACACACTACACACATACACACACAAATGCACAAACACCACACATCTCACACCCAAGCACACACAACACACACAGAATAGCACACACCATAGATATGCATACACAATATACACACACACACATAAGCACCACATGAGTACACAGTAACACACCACACAAAAACACACACTGAACCACCACACACCACACAAACACAGTCACACACCACACACAATACAAACACAGTCACACACCACACACAATACAAACACACAATTACATACACTCAAACAGATCATACACCACACACTACATCCACACACCATGCAAAGGCTCACACTCACTAAAAACAATACATGCTGCACATACAAACACACATACATACACACACATAGCTACACACATACAAACATATGACATAAACAAATACATAGAGACATTCAAATACTCACCACACAAGCACACACATATACTCTCTCTATCACACACACACTTACACAAGCATGCACACACTCACCCACACACACACACACTCTCTCACCCATACACACAACAGGCAAAAAAAACATGCACACTCTGTCATGCACACACACCACACACCTAACATAATACAAATAAACCCACATATACACACCATACACACAATCTCACACTAACACTCTCACACACACACACCACACACATAAAACACACACACAACACACACATAAATATATATATATATATATACTAACACCAAACAAACAAATAAACACAAACATTAAAACTAAACCACACAAACACCACACACACTACAAAAATACACACACATACACATCACACACCATACCACCACACACTGTCACACATATACATATACACACAACACAGCACACACATTCCCACATTCGTACACAAACACACGCTCATGTGCGCACACCACATACACAAACAAAACAAACATACACACATCACACAACACAGAAACAAGCATACACACCACACACACACACACACACATAGATAAACCACACAAACGCAACCTACACATCACACATCAGAAAACACACACCCCTACACACTCAAACACGTAAAACACATACACACCACACACACACAATGGCACACACTTTCTCTCACATGCAACCGCACAGATAAATGGTACACACACACACACATCACACACACACACATCACACAGGCATATGCAAACACACTCTCACACACATAAACCCCACCACATGCACTCAAACAAATACACACCTCACACACACTACATACACTCACATGACATAAATACACTCTCACACACATCACAAAAACACGCAAACACACCACATACCATGCACCCCACATAAACCACACATAAACATACACACATACATACACACACACCACACCACACACACCACATACATGCACACATACACACACACAAATGCCTAAACACAAACTCACACACAAGCACACAGCATACACATGCATACAAAACATACTCATGCATACACATACACACCACACAAATATAGGGTGTAACACACACCACACAGACACCACACACCTACAGACACCACACACCACAAACACTACAACCACACACCACACAAAGGCACACACAAACACACATACACACAACACACCCATACACATATAAACAATGACGCAAACACAAAGTTCATACACATATCACACAAGCACACACATGATTTTCACGCACACACACACACCACACACAGTACAAAAATGTACACTCACCACAAAAACACACACCCTCTGCTCCCACAACCCACACAAACACACGCAGACCCTTACACACATACACACCCCACACAACACATAAATACACTTTCACAAGCACACACATGACACACACATATCTCACACCACACAAACGAACACAATTACACACCACTCAAACATGCATGTACACAGTCTCACACTGACATATCATACACACATACACAAATACACACATAACATAAACACACATACATCCCAGTGATCCCACAAACACATATAACTACACGCATGTACTACACTAGGCACATACAAGCACACACCGCATGCCACATCTCACACACAGTCACATACACATAAACACACATCACATAAACACTCACAAACAAACACGCATACACAACTAACCACATAAACATGCCCACACACAAATGCATGACCACACACACAGAGACACAACACACAAACACAGACATACACACTACACATCACAAAAAACAAACACATAAACACATACCCTCACACTCAACAAGCATATACACACACCAAACACACGCGTCAGACACGGCCTTAGGGTATGCAAAAGAACATCATGACTATTTTTAAGAGCCTTTTTTTCTACAAAGTTCAAATGGCATGTGGGTGTGCAGCTTATCAGGTTGGCTCCCGATGGGTACCATTACTATACCAACAGTGTAACACTAGTAGCCCACATGGAAGACAACCCTGATGAAGTGCTGCACTCACAGGAAGTTTGAAGTTGATTGCATTTTTGTTAGAAGTTCCTGTAGGTGTGCAGCTTATCAGGTTGGCTCCCAATGGGTTACCATGACTACACCAACAGTGTAACACTAGTAGCCCACATGGACGACAACCCTGATGAAGTGCTGCACTCACAGGGAGTTTGAAGTGGAAAAACATCTCCATGCTATATCCTAAATCATTTATTGCATTCAGCTAGAGCTATAATAGAGATATTGTATGTGTTTGTCAAAGACGATGTCGGATGACCAACTGTAGGCTACATTATTTCTGCAACTGCAGTACTTTACTACTAGACTAGCTGCTTTTTATGACTGTCTATTGTGGACACAAGACAGAAAGGACCGAGGGAAATACTAGTACCAACTCAGTATTCAGTTTGGATGAAGTGGAGGTTCTTTGGGAAGTATCCCTTACCTTAAGACTCGATTAATATAAATGAACATTGAGGTATATACTCTGTTATAGCAACTCTGACGTAACTATGTTCATGTTCATATTTATGAAAGTGCACTCACTCCTGCACCCTCACCTCACTTGGCCTTATGGCACTATGATGGGTTTATCTTGGAAACAAAATATGCAATCAACCTCTCAAACTTCCTGGGAGTGCACCACCTCATCAGGGTTTTATTTTTTAGTTATACACAACCAATAACAGAATAAAAAGTGAATCCAATTTTAAGGAAGTCTACTATCTTGCACACCTAACCACCAATATTTAATATGTTTTAAGACATACCAGGTATATTACTATTCTAACTAATATTTTGTGCATAGTAGGTGTGCGGAAGAAGTTATGGGTCATTGAAAATATGCATGAAGGCAACATCTGCCTAAAATTTAGGTTCACACCTGACAATGAGCATCATCATTAAGTCAAACTGGGCCAACCAGACATGCCTATAGGTAGCAGGATAGTTGAGTAGGAGTATAAACTGTAATCTTACACAATGAAAGCTGGTTGTTGTGCAAAACCCATGTTAATCACCTACATTTAGCAACTACCTACAATACTTTACTGTTGGTTCCAGCCTCTATTTAATAGATCGTGACTGTGACTTCTCCTGCTCAAAAGCACAAAAGATATGATATCTGCATACAATATTTTCCAAGGTCAGCTCTGCCAACAGTTCACCATCCTTCTACATAGCTAACCTAGTATGTACACATGGCAATCCATACCTACATAATGTTTAGAAAAGCATAGAATTTGCTAAGCAGGTGCTCTTTCCTCTGTGAAAACTACAGAATAAGGTATATAGTAGTTGCCAAGGTACCATGTTGGAGATTATGGCAGGTTTTTGTTATGGCAACAATAACCATTCATGAAGATTTTCTAATTGTACTTATGCACATTAGCCATCCCACAACAGTTTAGCCTTGCTTCTGGATTACCACCTGACATGAGTGCATTAAGTATATCAAAGATATTATGTCTGGCAATAGCCAGTATGTGCATACAAAAATTATATACATGTGTCCAAACCAAAGAATGGTAATGTTGTATTTGATCAAAGCAAAAATGCAAATTTTTATTTTATTAATTGTGGCCGACAAAACCACATCAACAAAATATTAGCTGCAGATTGTAACAAATTGCCATAGCTTCCAGAAAAAATCCACCTAGGTGTGGATTTGTATCACTAGCTAAAGTTATTTTATGTGTGTGTAGTGGAGGAAATCGGCTATTAAATATTAGAGTGACATTTATTTGAAGTACAACTAGCTCAATAGTTGGCGGAGTTGGCGGAGTTGGCGGAGTTGGCTCAGCTGGCTACAGCAAGATACACACAGTAGTCACTATTTTAAATATGTTAACTTATATCTAGAATCTAGCCAGCAAGGTGCGTTATACTCACTCACCAATAGAGAACAGAAGATGAATGATCAGTAAAATATAAGCCATGTCTTCCACCTTCTTCCTGCAGATTGGGGAATAGGGAGGAGTAGCTGGACTGATTGTATGCTAGAGTTGCAATAAGAGTTTCTAACAACAGATTACAAGTCAGCTATCACTCTTTCTAGACACAGATAAGCTAGACTAAATGTCCATCCTCTCAACTACAGGTAGTGCTAGAGAATAAGGTAACAGAGGGGAAGCAACAGATTTAAAGTGGTCAGGCCAGGAAGTGGCTATGGCTTCATTACAGTAATAATTTTATTACTTTTTTAAAGAATTTGTCAAAATATAGAAGAGTTTGGTTTGAAGAAATATTTTATTTTACCACCAGAAGTGTCTACAGGTACAAATTCAGACATTGTTCACCAAAACATGGCTAATTGTCTTAGCAGGATTTTTTTTTAGCTGCACTTGCTTATTTCTGGCTTGAAGTGGCCTTAAACAATGAAAGAAATATTTTAAATGGATGAAAATCACAACTGCTGGCTTAAACCATTTCTTATTGGTCTTTACTGCTGTTTCTAGAAATTCTTCTTCAGAGGAAAGCTTCACAGGCATCTATGCTTAACTGGAATCGCTTTGAATCCCTATGCTCTTAAAAATTGACCTGCTCCTGAATAACTATCTTTGATGTTTTTAAAAATTATTCTGCTATGTAGCTAGTTGTTTACCTCAATGGAACTGATTTTATACAAAACTGCAGCTTTTTATATTGCATTCTAGGTATGAACATTTTGTAATGTTTATTTTTGACCAAAAGTGGCAAAAAACATAGGATCGGTGGTCAATCAGTTAAAAGCATAATCTCATTGTTCAGGAAAGACAAACTGGAAGTGAAGTCCTTATTTTTCAACGCACACACATACAGGGGTTCCACGCACCTTTTTAATACTGAGATCATTAACTTCATTTAGCTAGGGCAATGGGTAACTATGGCTACAGCATGTCATAGCTAGGAAGTGCCGGTAAAAGCAATCTGGAAGTTCTGGCTAAACATTACCAATTTTTTTAAAACATGAATCAATTGTTAAGTAAATACAAATGGTTAAGCATTCTCTATTAATTGATCATGGCTGTTGAAATAAATTATTGTGTCGATATTTGTACACCCCAATGTTATTCCTCAAACCCCCCTAGGAACATCCATGACACTGGATAGAGGCCAAAAATGAGCTATATCAACCAGCACATTATACGTCTAGCTCATAGAGCCTAGGAGGTCACATGTCTCTTGGAGGTTGGTTGCAAAAAGACCGAGCTGATTTCCCTTACAACAGACTGAGATACATGCGTGTAAATGTTGCTCCTCCATTCAATACTCTGCTAGCCAGCAAGAGTGTAAAGTACTTCAGGTGAAGAAGTCCCAGCCACTAGAAGACTACCTATTTAGACAGCAGCATTCCCAACGTTATTCCAGAAGCACATAAACATGTAATGTACAAGATATGTGCATGTACAAAAGGATATAATATGTTATCCTCAAGAAGTATTTAACTGTTCAAGTTTCTCTTTGAGTCCAAGTTTTATACTAAGTTAAGTAAGTGATGCTTTTAAAAATGCATTTGAACCAATCCATATCATTAGGTATTCCTATTATGTTGCCTCTGGAGGCATGGATTCTTCATGATGTGAACTTATCAAACACCTCATATTTAGCATATAATGTTGTATACCACTGGTGGTAGAGCCTATCTTGGAGAGATGATAATATGACCGCTGCAGGTCTGTTTCTTGGATGCCGATGAGTTTAAATCTCCCTACACAGTGATTTGCATCAGTATTATAGGCTAGTAATAAAATGTGAGGGAGTTAGCTGTGTATGTTTATGAATAAGCTTGTTGCAACCTGCCTATGTGTTGGAGCTTTAATGATACCACCAGAGTTCCATGCAAGCATTCTTTTCAAATTATTCTCTACCGCTTGCTTCTCGGGTGGAATATTGATTAGCTGCCCAATTCCAAATTCATTGAGGAGATATTAACTCCACTAAGGTAATTGGATCAGTGATGCAATATTCCCTGGAGTGACAAATTCCTGGGCTCTAGCATACATTGTTATTGCTGATCTATGGAAGTGTTTGGGATATGTTCAGCTATAAACTAAGCTGAGCCACCGCATCAAGTAGAATTTCTTGAACACCAGAGAGCTATTAAGTGTGAATAAGCCCAATTAGATCACGAATGTGAGAAGGCAGGGGAGCAGATAAGACTAATACTTTTGTGGCAGAGAAAACAGAATTTCAGCATAGTTTAAGTGATGATTCAAGACTTCTAGAATTTGAGCCTGGAAAAATTGTAGCATCTACAACCTTAAACCTAGATAGTGGAGCAAGTATGATCCGACCAAACCCTCCAGGGGTAGAGGGAGGGCGGGGAGGAATTGTCACCGAGTGCAGCCCCAGGCGTTGCTATTACTGCTCACCCTTGAGGTAAACTAATAGACCTTGCTGGTGAATTCACTTCCATGATCCATGCATAGAAGACCACACCCATGCCTACTTGGGAGAGGACCACTTCCACTGTGCTCCTCTCCCAATTAGGCATCTAGTAATATTATGACTGCAGTTATACCTAGTGGAGGTATAATTACACCGCATCTAGCTGGACAATGGTCACTGTGGAATCTGGTGAGGTGGACGATGGGTCCTTATCATTGGTTTTGTACGACTAGCTATATACCTGCCAAAAAATATAGGAATATCATATAGTTACCTGTTTAACAGCCAGCTTTCATGGTATTGAAACTTCCCGTCAATGCACCTATTTATCAGGGCTGTCTTCTATGTGGGATACTAGTATTACACTTACAGGATATTTTAAGTTACAAAAGTCTGGAAAGGTAACCCTGTTAGGGCATAGTTCATTATGATGTATGGCACTATGGAGAGCTGGTATTGATGTCTCCACCATGCATAGCTACACGGTTACCTTGGAATGTGATATGTAACATTATATACTGTACTGACACACCATCTTCTCCCTACACATTTGTATGTCTCACACATTCTTACACACTCATACACATACATACACATACACACACGTGCACATGCATGCACACACATGCACACACACAATTGCTGACTGTATGGACACAAATTTGAGAATATTTATTTAGCACCTTGATTGTAAAAATTAGCGGTTGAAAGATGCTCAACAAATGATAAAATGTTATAGTGAGTGTAACTGTGAGTGGCAAGACTTGATCATGTGCCACCCCCGACATATAGCAACCACACTAACCAACCATGTACCTTCTCCCAAGCCTTGGACCCTGCCATATAGTAACCACTATCAAACCACACCACTTCTTGCATCCCTGAAATATAGACACACTCACCAACCATGCCTAGTCATGCTCGCGACATAATTATAGTAACCATACTAACCAATTTATCTAATTCCCCATGGTCTACTTGGGTACAGTGTTCTTCTATTTTTATAGAAGTCTTCCAATATAAACCTTTATCTTACTTTATTTGCATTCTTATGATATCACCTGTTTGAAGATTAGTATAATATAATTATTATGGTTACAAAAAGGTCCATTGGTTAATATATGTGACAAAAATGTGGTATTAAATATTGGATTGAAATGTAAAAAAATAAAGAAAAGAATAATTTGCTAATGTAGACTGTATATATATATTGAGAAGTATTAAAATTATGACATGACAAAGGAGTGTTTGTGGCCTGCATTGCTAAATCCTTGGTTTCTTTGATAAAAACAACCACTTGTTGTTAAATAGAAAAAAAATTGTCTTGTTTTTTTGTTTTTCCCCTCTATAAACTAGCCACCTTTAAGAATAACCCCTCAACTAACCATATTATATTTCACAATGTTTGTTACATATGTACTACACATTGGGGAGTGTTCTTGGACTGCCTATATCGATTTTAAACCGGCTTTAAAATGGCAGACAATAATAACTTCCTTGTAGCTTCGTACTGTATCATAACTGGTGAATTCATAACACAAAATATTTCAAGCAGTTCTTAATTCTTTGCAACTGTAGTTTATGTGAGTCTCAAAAATCTCTAAAAACCATGAAATTCATTTACAGGAACTTGTATCTGTCTAGCTGATTAACCAAGTTTATGACATTGAAGACCCTCAGATAATCAAGATATTTCATATTTTGCTGATTATTGGGTCTTTGCTTGGCTCAGTTGTTGCAATGTATTAGAAGGTTTTGAATTATTCATATTAAAATTATAGAAACACAGACACAGACAGATTCAAGCCATGTTATTTTTACAGTTTTTGGAGCTCCCTGTTCACTACTTTCACAAAAAGAATTCAAGGTATGCTTGAAGTGTTTTGCCTAAATTTCTTGAAAAACATGGTTAATTATTAACAGCACAGACCTTGGGCAAGGCTAAGATGTGTTTATGTCTATGATCACAAAGGCATGTATATATTCTTTTGCTATTATTATAGTTCTGGAGATTTAATGAGAACTTCTTGTGGGTGACTGGTTGACTATAAGAAATAAGACATCAAAAATATACAAATATTATTGTATAGAGAAGTCAAAACAGAAATGAAACAAGAATTAAATGTAGACAACAAATATTTAATGTAGTGAAGAGTAATATAATAAATCTGTATTATATTTGGATATATTTATATATATATATATATATATATATATATATATATATATATATAAAGATGTTAGTAGTCTACATGGTAAATGCTTGTTTCATATCTATCGTACAGAGAAATATATCCACAATTTAAACGTAGTTTGCCTGGTTGTGTTGAAGGCCTGTGCCTGTAATATTACCACAAGATTAAGTTTCTAGGTAAAACAACTGATATTGCATCAAGACATGTAGCATTAAGATTTTCTGATGGCAATTGTTTACCAATTATTGTGTGTAAAGTTACTGGAAATTTGAGGTCTATTGATAGCAAAATTGTAACATTTTTGTACTCGGGTTATATATTTGATATTATGATAGACATGATATATACCACAATGATCGAACTCTAGTTTTTTAAAATTTGAACACTGAATATTTAAAAACTTCATAATATTTGTATATTAATGTAAAAACCTCTATCAATTTCTTTAAATAAACTCTCAATGAACTCTCAGACGACATAATAACATTACAATAACCTTTACAATAATCAAATTGAAATTGTATTCTGCTATATTACTATTCAGAGGATTCAAACTCTTTGTAGGGTAGCAGCAGCACAAGCATGGCTGTAAAAAGACCTCTTTGGCTGCGAAGGGATTTACCCAGGTGATTTCCCCTGTATGCGGAGGGAATCACCCGTTTTTGAAATCACCTGATCTTTAATTGTTTTTGTTTTGTATTTTTGAGGTTTGTTTAGGTGAGCATACGAGTGATATTCTGACTATCTCCTAACTTTCTACCCAACACCAGGCTAGAAGAACCTTTTGAGATGGCAAGACAAGTGAAGCTAGACTCCAAGTAAGTCTTATGTGGATGAGCTAACCAGTTTGTTACATAGGTGCTCGAAGTTGATAGTTTTAGCTAGGTCACTAGGTAGTTGTATATAGGTAATCTTTTTAGGTAGCACACTCGAGGTAGCCAGCTGTAGGTAGCTAGCTGTAGGTCATCTTATAGTTAGCGCTCGAAGTTGTAGATCATATTTATATAGCTTAGCTAATTATTATTAGTAAAGTAAATAATTGTAGGTCATCTTTGGGTAGCAAAGTATCTAGCTGTCGAGGTTTAGTAGTTTAGGCCATCTTTATAGCTAGCCAAGTAGCTAGCGCTTCAAGTGTATAGGCAGTTTTAGCTGATCTTTATAGCTAGCAAATTGGCTAGCGTTTGAAGTTGGCAGTTTTAGATGATCATTATAGCTCGCAAATTAGATGGCGTATAGGCAGTTTTAGCTGATCTTTATAGCTAGCAAATTAGCTAGCGTTTGAAGTTGGCAGTTTTAGATAGCCAAGTAGCTAGCGCTTGAAGTGTATAGGCAGTTTGAGCTGATCGCTAGAGCTTGAAGTTGGCAGTTTTAGATGATCATTATAGCTAGAAAATTAGATGGCGCTTGAAGTGTATAGGCTGATCTTTATAGCTAGCAAATTAGCTAGCGTTTGAAGTTGGCAGTTTTAGATAGCCAAGTAGCTAGCGCTTGAAGTGTATAGGCAGTTTGAGCTGATCTTTATGGCTGTCAAATTAGCTAGCGCTTGAAGTTGGCAGTTTTAGATGATCATTATGGCTAGCAAATTAGCTAGAGCTTGAAGAAGGCAGTTGTAGCTGATACATAGCCAGCAATAGCTAGCATTGGAGGTAGCTAGTAGACTACCAAGCAAACCAAGTTGTTCTATAGCTAGTGCTAGTATATATTTCAGCTCAGCTAGCTTTGGATGATCTACCAACTGTGCTATCATCATGGATAGTACTCAGAATGGTCACAGCTCTCTTGTCCATCCATTTCAAGACATGGACACCATTTGTACTTACAGACTCTTTTTCATTTTGTCTTTGGCCTTGATACATGCAGGTCCCCCCCTCCACCCCCTGTTCACCAGAACTGTACCAAATGCACCAAAGCCACTACTTTTTAGAGTGAGTACAAGTGTATATATCATATTATTGTGTGTATACTAAAGTCTCCTCACCTACATACACCTTCCAACTATAGGTATATCCACTAGAGCTGTCTGCCAGGACATAAGCTTTCGTACCCCACTTTGTGGGCTTCATGCTTCATGGACAAGCTGGATGAACCAGACCCTCCCCTTGAATCAATTGGATTCAAGGGGAGGGTCTGGTTCATCCAAATTGCTGTCGATGAATCAATTGGATTCATCGACAGCAATTTCTCTTCCAAGCTGGTATGATTGTCCACGCTCATGGCTATAATGAGGGCAATGAACCTCTTTATCTCGCTAACTGTACCAAGCTTTCCTATCTCTCATTCTAGATCGAGGAGGTAGGAGGTAGGTCTTGATTTGAAGCTATAAATTGGTCTGCTTACAAATTTGTTTCCTCCACAATTCTCCTTAGGATAGTGTCATCGAGAAAAAGCTGAGCAAAGTCAACGGGCGCTTTTCCTTCCATATCAACTGCGCAACCAGATGTCTGACTGAATGAGATATCACCACTGGAGCTGCTGGCACTGGAGCTGCTGGCACTGGAGCTGCTTGAACTTTCACTGGAGCTACTCCTACAACCTACTTCATCATTACACTATCCACAACATCTTCACCATCCTCCACACCCTCTTTACCATCCTCAACACCCTCTTTACCATCCTCCACACCTTCACAATAACTAACCAGGCTTTGTCCAAAGATAGTTGGGTCAGTACAAGTGAATTAAACACCGTGAGCAGCTGTACCAATAAGCAGACAATAAGTATATGCTTCGTGAGTGGCTGTACCAATAAGCAGCATCTTGCTGCGAGTCAATGAAGCATTAGTCCTTTACGGACATAATATATATGTCCACCGCAATTTTTGTGATATTATGATCGGGTCTTTAAGTAGAGAAAAATGGTTATAGTTCGACTATTTTTATTTTTTTGGACTACAGTCATCTACTACCTTTCCTTTACATTTGTGTGAAGTCTGAAGGCTCCTGCTTGCTTCTTTGTAGGCAAGAGTGAGGTTAGAAGAGGTGGTCAAGAAGCTTGCTGCGGAACTGCACATTGCATCGACCAAGCTCGGTATGACCTCTTGGGCTTGCACAATAACTGGATGCGCAATGCGCGTCCACACGACGTCGCGTCCCCACACACTGACATCACAATAAACCAAACGTGCATAAAAACCACTCCCCTCCAAGAAAACTGCACCCACGTCACAATGCACCGGATCGGTGTTAGTTGTTCTGTTATGGACGAGATACCTACAGACGCGAAGGAAGCATACGCTGCAGAGGAGAAGAAGGATTTATAAATATAAAAAGGCAATACAGTAGACGGATGGCGCTCCATGAACTCCATAAAAGAAGGCTGCGGAGGTAAAATTTTCGAAGTCTATTTTAGTATTTACTGTAGCTTGATCTTTGCCTGCTATAGGTCCTTTGATTGTGGCAATGATGGCTGGCTACCATCATCCATCTGTGCGCCAGGTTTGGTGCAGTAAGCACTGGTGGGAATCAGCTACAACTTCATAAATGATTCTGTTTCTTTGTACTCCGTCGAGTAGCTCCTGGACACTGGCATGGCTCCACACACTGATCAGCGCTCTTGTTTCTTCATAGTTTCAGCCTGCGCCAGCGGGGTTGATCTTTTAACGCGCACCCGCGTAATGATTTAATGTTGCTATTGCTGAGGTCATCACATATAATTATAATACAGCACGGTGTGAAACTATTTAGTAACTAACCTAATAACAATCTATATTTTAAAAAGAGGACAACAGTACTTAATTAATAAAATTATCCACAATATTAAGTTACGAGTGTCCCGCTGCTCAGGAAGGGGGGGACAGGAGTGGACCAAAGATCATTCCTCAGCTCACCATATAACAGTTCCTTTCTCCTCTGCCACCACTTCCCTACCCAATACATAACACACTCGCCCACCTCCTCCATCACTGCATCACTTACTCCCTCCACATCTTTCTCCAAAAGCAATGCCACCTTTCCATCCTTATACTCACTCTTCTCAGCCACTGTCTTGCCCCTACAATTCTGCTTACCTCATCTATCAGAACCAGGCGATCCCTCTCAAATTCCCTGCATGTCACCAAGAAATGTTCCACATCCTCCCCTGCTCCACTATCACACATTATACACCTCTCATCCCTAACTATCCCACATCTCTTCTTAGCCTCTATATAACAACCCAGCTGATGCAGTACTCAGTCTAAATTGCAGCCGCACACCTTCCTGACCATGCATGGACCTCACATACCTCTCCACCCCTGCACCATTCTTTGCTGATTTATAATACTTCAGCGTACTTTTTCCGTCTACTTCCTCCTCCCAGTCCTTCTCATTTCTCACCTTCACTTTCCCCTTCCACTTGTGCACTGACCCAACCTCGTTATTTATCTCGTACTTTCTCCTCAACATCTCATATTCTTCCCACCATCCAATTCCTCCATCCTCTCGTAGTTTATTTACAACAACTTTTACCAATCTGCTCTGTTCCAACACCTCTAATCTCTTGCCAAACAAAACCTTCATCTCTTCCCTCCTCTCCTCTAGCTTCCTCCACCCCATATCTCCCCGTATTGCCACTCCTGCTACTGTATCACTTGCCCCCAATAGTCTCCTACCCACTCTCAGCTGTGCTGACTCCAACTTCTTGCGAGCATTACGTCCTCCTGTCCACCACACTTCGGCTGCATGCTCCATACTGGGTCTCGCTAGAAGCTCCCACACCATTCTTCCTCTGTCTACTTCCACCTGCCCATTCACTCTACTCATCCATATTACCTTTCCAACCCACCCTTCTGCCTTCTTTGCCATCTTCTGTAACTGAACATTACCCCTTAGCTTCCTATCAAACCATATTCCTAAGTACTTGAATTCTTTGACCTCTTCCAATATCTCCTCACCAATCCTCCAATGCACTTCTGATTCCTTCTTCCCCTACTACCATGACCTTGCTCTTCTTGCTATTAAATTTCATCTTCCACCTTAACACATATGCCTGTACCACATCCAACATAGCTTGCAGTTCCACCCCTGAGTCAGCCAGAAGAACAACATCATCTGCATACATGAGTGCCCCACACCAGCTGCCTTCCACTTTGACTCCTAGCTCAGCTCTCTCCAATTCCTCTGCCATTCCCATCAAATATATATTGAAAAGAAGTGGAGACAAAGGACATCCCTGCCTAAGTCCATTCTCCACAGTGAACCACCTTGACCTCCTTCCATTCAATACCACCGTCGTCTCCACTCCACTATACAATCCTACACATGTCCTCACAAGCTTCTCTTCTACTCCATACTGCCTCAACTTCTGCCACAGTCCCTCCCTCCACACACTGTCATATGCCTTACTTATATCCCTTGGTCTTAAGTTTCTCCCTGTTTCCAAAGAGTTTAACTTTGATGGTCACCTTAGCTGCTTTGCAAGATAGCCAGGAGTTAGCAAGGCACATGCGCTTCAAGGAAGAATGTCTGGAATTTTCGGAAGAGCAAAGATACCAAATGACAACTTGACAGAGGAACAGAGAAAGACCCTGGGAAAACTGAAGACCTCAAGATCTTACCTGAAGACAAGGGGAGGAAAACAGTTCTGATGACAAAGGACAGTTACATTTCAAAGCTGACATGAATGCTGGAGGCCAAAACATATGGAATGGTAGCTACCAAGGCACAGGAAATCAAGGTTAATCATGCATTAAAGAATATGGAGAAAATGGGAGAAATAACAACTGCATTATACAAGGCCCAGTGACTTCCACTGATTTGTAGACCACTACATAAACCTGAGGTTCCCTTTAGGCCAATTACATCTTGTATGCATGCATCATCGCATAATCTTTTCAAGTACATAGAACATTTGCTATCACTTCTACCTGGAAAAATTAAAGTATATATGTTTAGGATCTGGGTAATTTATCAAGTGTATTCAAGGTGGATGTTTGGCACTGAATGAGTGTCTTTTCAGTTATGATGTTTACCATTGTTCCCATTGATGAGGATGTGGAAGTGATTTTTGGAATGTATATAAAGAATGGTTATCCGCAAGCCTTCATTAACATTTTGTCTGTAGACATATCTAAGTGCAGAAAGGAAGAAGTTAAGTACACCATTACAGGCAATGAGGGGTATAAAAAGAGGGATCCTAGTGATTCCTTATGTAGCAGGGATGAGTGAAGAGATCAGGAGGCTCAGCTGCAAAAATTCAATATCAAAGTTGTTTTCAGATTAGGAAAACCCTGAGGAGACAACTGAGCAGAGTGAAGGCTGTTTTACGAGCTAATATGCACTCATGCATTGGATACTGCATCCCTTGTAGATGTGGGAAATACTACATAAGGGAGAAAATCAAAGACTGAAGACTAGAGTGAGAGAACATCAACATGCCTGTACAAAGTGAAGAGAAGTCTGCAATTAATGAAATTGCATGGAATAATGGACATCTATTTGGTTGGAGGAAGTCACCATCTTGGACTAGGCCAAAAGGAGCTGCTATTGAAGGAGGTATTGCACATCAGCCTAGCACCAGAGTGTGAGCGTTTAAATAGAGACTATGGAATGGACTTGCCTTTGCCTGGCTGCTAAGAAGATATTCGTATTATTGTTATTATTATTGTTATTATTATTGTTGTTTTATTGTGCTGTTATTATTCTTGTTGTCATTATTGTTGTTGATGTTGATGTTGTTGTTGTTTTGTTGTCATTATTATTATTATTACTATTAATATTACTATTAATATTGCTATTAATATTACTGTTATATTAATATTGTTATTATTACTGTTATTATTACTGTTATTATTACTACTATTATGATTACTATTATGATTAGTATTATGATTACTATTATGATTACTGTTAATATTACTATTATTATTACTATTACTATTATTATTATTATTACTATTATTATTATTACTATTATTATTATTATTACTATAGTATTACTATGTACTATTATTATCACTATTATTATTACTATTATTATTACTATTATTATTCTTACTACTATTAGGATTACTATAATGATTATACGATTAGACTATTATTATTACTATTAGTATTACCATAGAAAACATACTAAGCGCCCATTAGTGCTCAACCACTCACCTCCAAAATCAACTTGATGCAACCCATAAAATGATTTTTTAAATCCATATAACGCGCATTAATCTTTACTCGGATTTGCACAGGGATTTCATGCTCGCGCAACTTTATTTGCACGCATGCGTGCTTGTTAGTTATCGGCTTATCTATTTCTATTCTTCGTTCTCCTCTTCAGGTTCGTCCAGGCCCTCCACCTCATCAGCTTTACTATCCATCAGCTAAGCATAGGGATCTTCGTCATCTGCGCTCTCATCATAAATCTCCTTCGAAAAGCATTCCCTGATGTATTGGTCCTCAGAACCGTCTATATTGTTGGAGATCCCGCTGGATATGAAGGAGCGAGCTATCATGTCTTCGGAAATAGACTCCCAAGCAGCAGAGAATGGATGAGGTAGAGGAAAAGATCATAGAAGATGCTTCATTCAGAATACAACTCAGCTGGGCCTCTATGGTGGCTCCCTTAAATAGGCTACCACCTGAGTCCTTATTATGATACATGTACAGTTCACGTGATCTAGCTTTATACATTCTAGTGGTTACTTCTCATGCTACTGGGTTATGCCCTAATTAGGAAATGGTTCAGTTAGTCTGTTGTGGTCTGGGGTTCTCCATGAGTTGGGGATCCCCAACACTCCTCCCCTCCCCCTCTTGCAGCGAGTCCTGGGGCAGATTATCTGGTGCGTCTGCGATCCAGGCTTGACGAGACAGACCATCTGCATTGCCGTTGTCGGCTACAGGACGGTGCATGATGGAGTAGGATAATGGTTGAAGACGTAGGGACCACCTGCTCAGTCCACCACCAACATCCTTCATATTATGTAGGTAGCGTAAACTACTATTGTGAAGGAGACTCCTGTATTGTAGAGTTCGAAATGTCGGACACCATCGACTATGGCCAGGCATTCACGTTCCACAGCTGCATAATTTCTCTCGCGGCTGCAGAGCTTCCTTGAATAGAAAGCAATGGGGCGATCTCCATTCTCGTCTGAATGTTGGCTGAGGACAGCAGCGATGCCCACGTCAGAGGCATCTGTCTGCAGTATTACCGGAGATTTGTACCCCACTACGCCGACATTTCAGCCCCACTATCTGACCTCACATGTAAGGAACTCGCAAACAAGGTCAAGTGGACAAACGTCCATCAGTCAGCATTCGAGCAACTCAAGCAGTCATACTGAATTGGCACTTGCTCATCTTCACTGTCAATCCTGCCCCCTCCTGCTGATTACCTTGGGCAGGATAATTTACAAGCAATGAATTCAAAGTGTTCATGGAAAGCAATGGGATTAAGAATTTAACTTCTCTGAACCTTACCACCCTTCCTGCAATGGGTGGATCGGCGAAAAAATTAAGCGTGGCTTATGTCAAGTGGAAGGTTCCACTGTACCGCATTACACTTCACTCAACAACAGAAATTCTGCCCTCCGATTTGCTTATAGGTTGACGCCAGAGATGTTGTTTGGATAACTTGTTTCCAAATATTAAAACCAAGTGGAGGGAAGACTGGTGAAACAGAAAGAAACCCTTGACAACAAGTAGGCCGTGAGAACATTTGCTTTGTGTACATGAATGATTTCACATCGAAGCACAAGTGGATACCAGGAAATATAAACAAGGTGACTGAAACCCAATCCTATGCAGTTGACTTATGGATGGGAACGAAGTTTGTCATCACATAAAAGGTGTGATTGCAAGAAATTAGACTGTAGTGCTAATTAGCCTGAAATCAAACATTCTGGAAACAGTCCAGAACTACTGCTGGAACAGTTCCAAGTAATATAGTCCAAGAAATAACATCAAGAACACAGAGAGTGGGTCAAGTCGAGCAAACCAAAATGAAGGCACCTGCAACACTTCCCCATGGTATTCAAGTTGAAACAGGCACCTCCAGATCTTTACCAACCATCTGTTGATTAACTATGTTTCAAGCTAAGAGGTAAAAGGTGGGATAGACTGCAACCTTATACTTATATCATTAACATTGTTGTGGCTATATATATCATTTACTATAATGACATCCTTATTTAGTGTACACTGTAAAATATCAGGTTTTTTATTCACGAGCCAATTCAGTGCTTTTGATAATGTATTGCAAGTTCAATAACAAGTTGATGTGTGCAGTACTAATAGTAGTACAGTGCCAGCTAGCAGAGTACATTGACCTTAAACATTTTTATTAACTGTTCCTTGATGTACTTAATCTCCCTAACAGGTTTGTTAAAGATCCATCAAGCCATTTTAGAGTGATTTAGAGAGAGACAGATCCAAACGGATAAGATTCCTCGACTTGCACCATTGCAGGAAGCGTATATGTAGCTAGCCCACAAAACATGATGTTAGAGTTTTATTCTGTGCAAGGTACATGAACTGCACATACAAACAAGCTAGTTTAAATTTTTGTTGTGGTCGCTACTCATCATGACATAAACATTCTCCATTATGAAGGACCTCCACTTTCTTGTATGCTACTATTGCAATCGCTATCTAACCCATTTAATGCAAATAGGAAGATCTATCATTTGGCAATAAGACTGATGCTAGGAACCGCTCAAATATTTACATTCACCAACTGAAACTTTCCCTCTATTTTGTTATGTTAAAATTAAAGATTATTTGGGAGAGGTCATTTACCATTAAGAGAAACCTCTCAGAATATTTACCAAGATGAACTTCTCACTTGCATCTGGTCATTATTTGCTATATAATTCTTAATGGTATTTTCAGTATTCTGACACAAAATGGTATGTATGTCTTAATAATCCACCTAATTGTATATAACTAGATATGATCCTAAACAGTTTCTTTCCTTTTCGTTGTGTATAAAGAATTATGTTATTTATTGTTATCTGATCACCATGGCATATTCTAGGATTGACTTGCACTTTGTGGTTAAAGTCTCTGACTTTGGTCTATCGGAATCAATCAACCCATCCAAGGACTACTTCAGACAGCAGGAAAAGGGTGTGAAGCTACCCTTTAAGTGGATGGCTCCAGAAAGCTTAGGAGACGGGATATTCTCCGAGAAAACTGATGTGGTAAATCTGTAAAAGATAATAGTAGTATTTTTCCATAACACACGAAGTGCATATACTTTGCTTAATTATTATCAAACAGCATAATTATTATGATTGCACTGGGCAGTTATGAAATATGTTTATGCGAAAATGTAGTGGTCCTATGGTGTGACATGCTGGGAGGTGTTCAGCGCTGGAAAGAGCCCCCATGCTGGAATGAATGCAACAGATCTCTGTCCTATGCTGGAGAGTGGATACAGAATGGATAAACATAATAATGCAGCATGCTCTGATATAATGTGAGGAAGTACATTTGCTATCATAATCAATATACAAACTGGAAGGCTGATTAATAGCTGATGTTTGAAATGTGTTGCCAGTGCACTCACTTGAAGACTAAAGTAGTTCAGTTGAAATGTTCGTATAAAAATCCATTGGGGCTCATTAGAAGAAAAAGTTCGGATTTCCTTAGTTATTTTTAATATTGGCACCCTGAACATACTCTGTTATTAAGCATAATAATATTGCAGTTTAAAATAAAATCTCTCTCCTAAATTGTGAGAACAACTTACGGACACCAAGAAATTAAATGCAAACCTCTGCATAACAAGGTCACTGTTTGATCTAAAAAGAGTAGCCTTTAAAAGCCTAAGGTCTTTGCCAAGTTAGCTATATTCATGCTCTCTCTTAGCATCTCCATTGGCCACATCAGTTTAGCTATACATTAACACTTGTTCTTTCCTGCCGTGTTCACTATATCTCTTCCTATATCTATGAGCATAACTTCGTTATAATGCACTGGATCTCAACAAAGTGCAGTTAAAGTGTATGATAACATACCAATATGGATTTGAATAAGTGTTTCCTGAAAGCACATCAAAATTTAACCAAAATTAATCTCTCACCCTGTTGTCTATATAGTGGTTCTCCCAATCACAATTTTATTATGATGACAATCTAGACACTTGTTATTTAAATAACTCAACTTTAGTCATAATCATCACATACAAGACTGAATCAGGTACATAGAGCACACCCAGTGGTGTCCCAATCTAAAGCAATAGGCAAACTAGAACATATTATGTTAAAACCATTTAACATTTTGTTTTGAATTTCCTACTTTTAGAATTTCATTCCAACTAGTATACTAGATGCTCTGCAATACCTCCATTATAATTATTATAGAGTATAAGCAAAGGTATACTCTCCAACATTCCTCCAAAACAATATGCAATATTAATCCAATTGACAAGTTAATATTCAAAATTAATGTATCATACCCATTACAGTTAGATATGTTAGCATCAAGACCAATACAGCTGGAGGGTAACTACCAATCAAATCTGTTAGAAAATACTATTACAACACAAGGATAGCTAGCAGACAATTTTTCATGGATCATTTATTTATATTTTCATAACAGTTACCATAATTATACACAACATTGTTCCCATAAATTCAGGTATAGTGAAGTTGTACAAAAGTGTTGGGAGTTGAAACCAGAGAACAGGCCTAATTTCAGTGAATTGGTTCCACTTGTTTCATTGCTCCTGGAGGCTAATGCTGGCTGGATACACGACTTTCAGTGACCGCAATATTAAGGACCAGATTACTGCAACTACTGATGCAGGATCCATGGAGTCGACAGCTGTAGACTCTGAAGACAACAAAACCATACATATTATTATGGAAACTACAGCTATCGAAGAGCATATTAAATATGTGACTACTAAATTTTAGTATGTATAGAGCTGGTATTAAAAGATTTAGCTCGTAATAGTGTTTTGAAAATTTACATAAAATACCTAAAACAGAGCTAGAATGTTTGTGTTTTTGTGAGTTTAGTTATAGCCATAAAGTATTTGTATTTGCTTTTGATGGACTACTATCTACATAATGTTTTTTTTTGTATTTCCCATGTGAATCTTGCTATTGAGTTTTTATTGCACTGGATTATCTTTCAGTGAGTTTGTATGGTATTAATAATTGTGGTATTATTACCATGGCATTAGCAGAAGGGTAATCTTTGAGAGCAGCTAAAGCAGTTCCACCACCAGAACTGATTCTTTATATTGATTCAACACTGCATATTCCTAATTTGCAGAATTAGGTAGATTCTCCTTTTGTAAGAGAGATGAACATTGGACATTTGTATTTTATGAAAATTTGATTTTATTAAATCTAATTTTGCCTCTGCATTCTTCATCCAACGTAGTCTTGATCTACTGCATGTTAATGGTTAAGTTAAGGTACATTGGAAATTGTAAGGAGATGCTAAATGGTAAATAAGATATTAAAGTCAATATAGTGACTTTCTCAGTAATCAAAATTTGAAATTACTCGCAGATTAAGAAATGTTGATGAAATAATGAAGAAATGGCCATAAAGAACTAAAACTGAATTGAGTGGGCTCTCTGTGGTACATGTATATATATTTACATAAAGGACAGCTCATTATTTTCACCAATGTTCATTATAAGACCTGTATGTTCTTAAATCCAATCTTGGCTTGAACTCTCTAGCAGTTGCAAAACTGATGTTTGGAAATATGATGGCTTCATTTTGGTCTATGGGAGGGCCACACACAACATGGAGACATTTGCCTTCTCCTACTTATCAAGGGCACTAGTCAAGCGGAGAGAGTTACTGCACTGAAGGAGGTGAGGAAAATCAAGTATGAGAACCTGGACACTATCAGCCTGAGTGCAGAGCCATGAAAGCACTGGCATTTCTTGGACCTGACCATCACCTATCTTGGAAGGAGGATGTGCAAATAATGTTTCAATGTGTAGCTAGCTAGATTAGAATAGAGCAATAGGGGGTATGCATGCTAGTAATGGATGTTTTAAAGCAGCGTCGTATTTTCTAGAAGTGCAATACTGCCATATAAACAAGTTTAAAACCAACTAGCTATTCAGCAGTTTTCACTAAAATACTATTGATGCCAATTGGTGTCTATCACAGTTAATCGTCCCACACCTTTGGCACTTTGCCACAATTTTTTTTTTTTAATTACATTTTTTACCGCTGCTGTGCTGCTGTTAATGTGCTCCTTTGCATAGTTTATAACTTTCAGATATCATTGTTCCTCCTATAGCCATACTATTGAGGCTAAGAGGACTCAAAACAGAGCAACCAGCAGTAATAGCGGGAAGACTAAACACAGACCCAGTCGACAATAATAGTTTATCTGGAGGATGCGAAAAACATTAGATCTTGAGGAGGAAATATGAGCTAAACAAGGAGGTTGAGTCAGTAGTAAGTGGAAGGGGAAAATGAAGGTGAGAAATGAGAAGGATTGGGAAGAGTAAGTAAACAGCAAGAGTACACTGAAGTTTTATAAATTGGCAAAGTAAAGCTGCAGGGGTGGAGAGGTATGTGAGGTCCATGCGTAGTCATGTGTGTGGTTGCAATTTAGATTGAGGACTGTGTCAGCTGGGTTGTTAGAGGATAATAACCGATGTGGGATTATTAGGAATGAGAGGTGTATCATGTGTCATAGTGGAGCAGGGGACTTTCTTGGTAATGTATGAGGAATTTGAGAGCTATCAGCTGGTATTGGTAGATGAGGTGCGCAGAATTGTAGGGGCTGGATGAATATAGAAAAGTGAGTAAGGATGGGAAGGTGGCATTGCTGTTGGAGAAGGGTGTGGAGGGATCAAGTGATAGAGTAATGGATGAGGTGGGCGAGTGTATTATGTAGTGTGTACGGAAATGGTAGCAAAGCTGAAAAGAACTGTTTGTATTGTGAACTGATGAATTTTGGTCCCCTCCTCACTCGTTGGCAGCAGGACACTCTTAACTATTGATATTATTATTAATAAGCAGTTGATAATATAGCTACTGTTAGGTCTCACACTGTGCTGTACTATACACCTTTCCTCCCCTCTCCCGCACTCTCCCCCTCAATAAGTCTAAAAAAATCTCCCTGCTTATAATATGTGAAATTTTTATATAACATATTTGGTATTTTATTGTATTCAGTTCGTTCATTCCTTAACAAAAATTTCAAGAGCTTCTCAATGATGTACTTTATGAAAGCTACTAACTATTTTAGTCACACTTTCCCCTGATCACCTCTAAAATCACATAAATCCTGTAAACCCTTTCCATTCACTGGTAGTCTAAGGGAGCTACAAAAGCACATCATGAATGAATATTTGTTTGCCTTTGCTTCATTATTGAACTCTGATTTCTCCTCTGAGATTGTGCTCATGTTGCGCTTTTACACAACCTGAGAATGGGAAGTGGTTACAGGAATTCTGTGATTTCGAGGATTTTCGGGTGTCGGGGGGTCATTTTTGAAAGAGAGTGTATGGATCTGCACTTTAAAGAATTACTAGCATAAATTTATCATTTTGGTACTGGAATGAATAAATTAAAAAAATAGTATGATGTTTACAAATTTCAGGTCCTTGGGCAACTCTCACTGGGTTGAGTGCTGCAATTGTCCCACAGAACATACCTTTAAGACTGCCTAACATTAGTTTTGAACTAGCTTTAATCGTAAAACAGCATGGAATCAACCTTCTGTCCTAGTTTTCATGGAACTGACACCCTCCAAGTAACCTGGCCTTGCAAGCCGACATGCATGGATGTATCCAGTGAGCAATTCTATGTATTACAACCGGTATAGAGCTTAAAACTCTCATTACAGCATTTTAAAACCCAGTGAAATGTATTTGTAGCTTTGATGAACCTGTACCTAAGCATTACAGTGCCCCTTTAATCATACATGGTGCCTAATTCTGGCAGTTGATAACTTTTTGTTTGTTCTCTCTGTATTCATTCCGCCAACATATTAAAGTTGGAATAGTTATATTTAATATCATTTTATTGTCCTCAAAACATTTTCACGGCATTGCTGACCCCAATGTGATCAGAACAAGTGCAGGTAGCTGAACATTGCAATCAGCCCACATCTGTTGGTGGCTATGCTCTACTCATTACACTATTTGTAAGTACACACATTGCTAAAATAAATTAATCTCTACATATAATGCCTCCCATGTATATGCAAATATCTGCAAATCTAGAAGTTTAAAGCTGCCACAGCTTATAATTTTGCAAATCGTACTTATAATCCTTGTTATAGAAGTAACCTCATTACAAGGGTAAAAGTGTACAAATCATATTGGGTACTAATAATTTTCCTGAGCAATGTATAATAGACTAATTCAGCTCACACTTATTTCATGGTTCAACTGTAGAGCAATTAAAGCATGCTAGTAGAACATACCTAACCATAGAACAAGTGGGCACATTTAGCTCTAATCACTCACTATTGGAGACCTCTGGTAGTATTTACTAAGTTCATACCTAAGAATGGTTTTGAGATTGAGAGATGTGGATAGTGGGAATACTGTGGTAATAATGTTTAAATCCAGATTAGTTTTTGGAAACAAAGTTTAATGTTCTACCAAACTTCAAAATATTTGTTGGTATCTCGTCAATAAAGTTTGAATTGAACTATTATTATGGAGAAAAATACTTTTGTCAATACCAAAAATGCTAACTCACTGTTATCATCCAATATTATTCCATTTAGAACATGGTGTAGTTCATATCCTTCAATATTTCCAGCAAGTGTAAGAGTAAGAGAGAATCTTTCATCTTCTTCTTGTGTGAAATTAAGTAATTTATAAACCATAATGTCACAGGCAATGGATCTTGACTGGCAGAGAAGGTCTAAGTGGTACACCGAGCTATGTCACCCTCAACTGCAAACAAAAACTTAGTAAATAACCTTATAGTTGTGCTAAAATATTTATATTGAAGAGTTAAATTTCCTCTCTTTATAACAACTTATAATACATGTAGGTAACATTTCAGCCAACATGCTCTGGTTCTCTTCAGGGCAGTGAATTAACAACATGAGGTGAGGCACAAATAAATAAATACGTTAATCCTATACATATCACACCATTTAGGTTTGTCGTATCAGTGTACAATTATACTGCAAAATTGAGTATTGTGTATTATAGTTATTGTCCTAACGACTGTGTTCCTATTCAGTGCCACAGTTACATTAAGTGAACTTGGAGTGGGTCCAGATATAGTTCCAACAAGCACAGAATGAGCTTCTCCATGTTCATTGCAGAGTATATTGTATTAAAGAATTCAAAGACTATAGAAAAATAAAAATAATCACAAAACGAGTTGGAGTAAAAATTACAAATAACATTTAAGGGGAAAATATATTATGCCCTTTAAAATACATGGTTTGCTGTCTGCTCTCATATAATGTAATCAGAATAGGGTACCCACTTTACCCTGGCCTGACTTAGTTGGGCCAAGCTTATAATGGAGATGGCTGCAGCTTGTTAGTTAATAGCTACAGGTAAGTCAGAGCTGTAAATGGGGAACCTCCATTTGGCCAAGATATTGAATGATGCTGATACTAATGCTTATTTCCGAACTAATTAATGTGTTTAAACTAGATAATTGCATTTTAAAAGATATGCCCTATGTGTATTTGACAAGTGGCAGCATTAGAAATTGCACAGATTTTTTCCAATCGAAAGTTCTAGGGGCCCTTTCTCTGACCTCAATGATGTAACTACAGAGAACTGGAAAGTAACAAACTACTAGTAGATGAGGACTAGCAAGTTGTATTGACATCACTTTGTTCATAAACGCTTGTTCTTGGTTGAACATGAGTTAAACAGCAGGGAAGAGGGTGTGTTGGAGTGTGTGGCAGCTAGTTAAAAGGAACAAGCTCATGCATTGTCCAAACAAAATATTGATGTATACTCTCCAGTTATGTTCACTCAGTCCTTGCTTGACATGGTTAACTGAATTCTTTTCCAAAGTAATCATTTCATAAAATATGGACAATATTATGTGATTGGCTAGTGTACTATCTCACAGATTTTTTAACTTCCACAATTCTCTGTAACTATTCCAGGACATAATGTAGTATTAGATACATTATTATGTGTACCATTATTATTTCCAGAGCTTGTGAATTCCCAGATTGAAGTGATTTGCTATAATTATATAACACAACAAGTTGTGGAGTTGCTTTGAAATGAGTATGATGGAAGAATGTTGTGACAATCCAAATAGGGAGTAACATAATAGATTGTGTAGTTCTAGAATAGTATTATTTTGTAGCTAACACTCTATTTACTGCACATTCTTTATCACTTCATCCTGGAAGTCTTAAGTTTTTTTTATTATGATGAGATAGAATCTGAAAAATACAAATTAGAGTTCATCATAATATAACTGACTGGCTTTGTCATATCCTATGGCTATATCAACAATACACACTTACTGAAGTGTAACAATAGCAAATAATTATAGTATATATGTGTTTCCCAAAGAACTTTCACTTGACATAATACAACTTTTTCTGAACAATGAGCTTGAATTTGCTCTTAGGTATTCCAGCTAAATCCTCTAGTCTTCAGCATGAATAATTATTCCTGATGAAGGCCAGCCAAACATCAAGGTGGAAATTTATTAATATAATTATACTTACATATATATTATATATATGCATGTTAGTCTTTAATTAAAAATGGTTTGGAAAGGCATAAACCATATTTTAAATTCAGATAGAGTCTAAAAGATGGTGCTTTGATGAATGCTTTAATATTAGAGCCCGACTCAATACATGCTTGTACATGACCACTACACTTAGTAACTTGATAATAAAATATATATTTTGTACTAAATTAATTAAAAGTCAAACACTAGTACATCCTAATATTATTATTGAACCAGGATGTCGTGGTTGATAAAATGTATATGTGGCGCTGCAATGCAGCTGATTTTAGGTTGACATGTTGTTGTGATTAGGTATATTGAGTATGATAAGCAACACAGTATCCACAACAGAATGTGAATGGGTGCAGCCACATTCATAGGTGTAAACTTGATGATAAGTACAACTGCACTCATTAACTGAACTAACTACCATAAGTTAAGGGGGAAGGCTGCGTATCGCGTAGTCGCATATAAAGTACCATATCTTTGCTTGCATTCACTCTAGTTTCCCGATTTATATACCAAATTATAGCTTGCAGTCTGTACTTTCTAATGGCAAGTCTCTATTGGTATTTTGTTTCGCCATAATTTTTCCCTAGCTCATTATAGGCTCTTCCAGTGCGGACCGTAAGCCGTTAAGTAAACCACATTGCAGTAACGAGGCTCTTATTCGGTCTATTTGTCAAGCACTACAAACTGCGCGTCTTGAAATTTTGAAAAAATGTTTTTTTGTCTCATTTTCTGAACATAGCTTTATGACTTCACGTTACATTTTCATCTATAGGTCTTTTTTAGTAATGCTATCAAACAAAAACTCTCGCGCAAGTTGTAGAATAAAAAATTATTGCTTTCAAATGATATATTTTTTTTAATGAAAGGATAAAAAAAATTCAAGTTATCATTTGAACTTTTTTTCAAAAATCACTTCAGAGATATTGAGCCTTGAAGTCCAAGCAGTTTGTAATCACATCCCAGCTGCCAGAAACACCACCTGTTCACCAGAATACATCCCTCATTACTAGAATTGTGTGTGTACAAACAAAATGTTTGACTTTACACAGTCCTTTATTTTTTCAACAACAGCAGTATCCTACATCCTAACTACAACCTGAAAACCAACAATATATATATATATATACATACACATAAATTAAAGACGCATCAGACTTGTTACATGTATGTTGCTTTGCTAATATTGAATTAGCAAACATAAACACGTCATCATTTGCAGGGCCAGGTCCATCCATTGTCACCCTCCACACACGTCTTCCGACACCCTCCAGTAATCCCTGAAAAACAATAGAACACAAACAAAAGTCATCCTCCACTAATTCCTAAGCTTGACAAAAAGACACATAAACAAAAGTATCTTCCAGTAATCTCTGTTTGACAATAGAAAGCAAAAGACACATAACAAAATAAAATGTTACAGGTCCCCCATGCCAGGACCATACAATGCTCCGCCCTCCATTGAACTCTGCTGCCTCTCGACAGCAAGCCTGACACTTGTTGCACTCATATGTTCTGTCTTACCCGCTCTACTCCACACAACAGAATTAAACTCATTTTGGTTGTGTATAACCACCTAAACATTTGCACAAAAGATCCTCGGACATTAATATATCAAAAACCTCCTAGCCTTGTCCAGAGGAATCATAGGCCTATCGGTACTGGTGGTACCTCACCTTTAGCACAAGCTGGATTAAACTTACACCAACTCAAAACTCCTGTAGGACAATACTCGTGTTGGGATGTTCCATAGTTGACTAAGAGTGATAAAAAATCGCTTTCACATCGCAAATCATCCCCTCTAGGTTGTCCTTTCTAATTGCTCCTCTATAGTAGGTTTGCATTTTAACTATAGACACACGACTAACCCCCCTAGTACCACCCAAAGACACTAGGACCGTAAGGCTCGACTTCCAACAACCGTTTATGTGCATTTGTATACCCATCACTAATTTATGTGTGTGTACCTAAGCTTCAGTCTCTCCACTGAACGCTAAAAAAGTTTGTGTTCCTACAACTTCCATAGAACCCGAAGAGCCTTCAAAATTGGCTTCACAATTTTTATCTTGTGACCCCCAAACCATTCTGTGTAACTTGCTTCTGTTTCATCTTCAGGTCTTCGCGCACAAGCTTGACAGAACTTAGACATAAGATAATAATCTAAAACTTCTCCAGTGTCCCAAGACATCACCCCAACCAAACCATAATTTGATTTGTGGCCCTGTCTAAGCCATGTGCCATCAACAGTAATACTAACATTCATGCCTAACCCTATAAAAATCATGTAACCTATGAGCGGCATCCAACATAATACTCTGTTACTGCATTTGCGTCACTCCATGTAACCTATGAGCGGCATCCAACATAATACTCTGTTACTGCATTTGCGTCACTCCCTATTGACCTAAAAAAATCAAGTGGAACCAAGAGGGGGCAACATATCCATGACTGCAGTGATATCTTCCAGACCAGAATGACTAATTCAAGCAATGCGAGCACCCAGTACTGACTGGATGTTCAAAGAATGCTTCTACAGATACAGGGTTTGAGATGTCTTGAGTGTTACTACAATTTGAACAAAAAGTAAAAATGAGACACCATGCCTACCCTACGGGCTTCAGTTGCAAGGGAGCTCAGTTACCACATTGAATCACTGGTCATAGTCACAAATGGAACTGGCCTCTCTTCAGACATTTGCAATTGATTGCAAGGTAAGTGAAGGTTCACAGAAGACGCTACCCCACCTACAGGATCCAAGAGACTCACTAACAAAGGAAGGAAAAAGCTAGTAACTTTTTAGTACGGAGATAAACATTAAAACTTGCCTGGCGCGGCTACTGTGACAGGCTCAACAACAGCCGCCTGTAGGGCTTTCTTCTTCTTGTCGTCACTCTTCTTGAATCCTTGGCCTTTCTGTTTAAAATGCTTCTCTGTTCTCTTCCCCATAACTCAACAGTGTGAAAGTTTCAAGCGAACCGACTAAAAAACATGTGACCTAAAAAAAACGTGCTTGTCTTAGAGGTTGCGCACTACCCCCCCGGCTGGCCAATTCATTGCGCAAACGACTGGTAAGGGTCTTCATGAAATTGGCAACATTTTGATATATAAAAACTGTATTTTGGGTAGGCGATCATCGCCGCCCCCCCCCAGGTAAGACTGGGAGAGAACCTCTTCCAATGTGAAGTGAAATGAAATGAAATGGAATAATAATGCACTGTATAAAAATGGCTATATCTTCTGATGCAAGTATTCACTTGCTCTGAAACTTGAAACTCAAACTCCAGACATACTATGAACCTTTTGGGCCCCCCCAAAAAAATTTGAAAAAATATGTGTTTTCAGCCCTCTTCCCCCCTTAATTTCACTCACACCCATATCGACCCAGGATATCGACCACTTGGTGGGTTTTGAGCTGCATAGAGGTTAGTTTGATCCACTATCAGCTTCAAAATGGTATCATCAAAAATCATCATGAAGAAATCGAGTGGAGTGGCTTTTAAGGAGTGTAAGAAGGTCCAGTTTGAGCAGTAAATGGTGAATGATTGAAAGGGATAGCACTGCTTCTAGCAGGATTAGCTGTAGAAGGGAGTTCAGGTGTAGAAGAGGATGGATGAGTAGGAAGGTGTGAGGGGGTATGCAAAGGATGCAAAGCAGAAGTACTAGGTCCTTGAGAGACCACACTGCCTTGAACATCATCAAGGGGGTTGATTTGAGTCGTGAAGTCTTCCTAATCGCTCAGGTCATCTTCATCTGAGTTGTTCCAGTCACTTTCATCAAGTATTGCCAGTACTTGTTTACCAGAGTAGACAGCCATTCTACATAAGAGGAAGGGTGAATGAAATGGCTCGTGAAGTCATAAAGATACAAGCGTGTCAGCTAGCTATTGTTTACCAGCAATTCTACATGGGGGAAAATAGTCATTAAGCTACAAGAAGTTAGCTAGCTAGCTAGCTAGCTGTTGTTTACCAGAGTAGACAGCCATTCTACATGAGAGAAGGGAGAGGAAAAACCCAGTGAAGTTATAAAGTGATTCTATCTAGCAGGTTAGCTAGCTAGCTGTTTATTATTGACATTTCAAAATGTAGCAACGTACCTCAAAATGAAGGTTTTCCAACTGAGAGCAGATCTCAAACTATGAGTGCTGTACCTGAGCCCACGAATAAGCTACAAACACGATTTTGTGCTTGAACTGTAGGCCATGAATCACTCGACAACGTAATGTAATAATTATTGAAAAAATACTAAATTATGAAAAGTTACTGAGCATGTGCAGTGAGAGCCAATATAATGGCTTTTGCACTTGAGAATGCACCAATTATTGTGCGTGCTGCATGATAAAAGGTTAAAACTAGGTCAGAAGTTAGATTCCATGCTGTTTTGTTCTGAGGTGATTAAAGCTGGTTCAAAACTGAAAGAAATATCGCAATGTTCGGCAGTCATAAAGGTGGGTTTTGTGGAACCCTAGCAACCCCTCAGGATCTACCACTAGTGCATATTAATTTGACCATAGATATAATTGAATCTCGAGTTCAAAATTTACCATCATATCGTAAATAACTAACCACTTTATCAGGAAATAATGAGAAAGACACACTAAAGTAATATATATGTTGTCTGTGTCTTGTAAATATTTGTTCACCAGTTCTATTTCTAACTCCACTCTCATGTGATTAAAAAAAAAATGGAAACAAAATTACCATGTACTTTCTTTGTGCAATACAACAATTTTACTAAACCATACAAAAGTTACATGCACCAAGTTTACAGAACAAGTTTTTGAGGACACTGAATGTCAGATAGGCTTATAATAAGGTAATAATACCATGTTGTCCACATTATAACAGTATATATAGTAGGTGTGTAAAAAAGTTCCAGATTTATAGCCCTTGAGCATCTCTTGCATGTGAAAGCTTAAAAAATGCTAAAGAAACAGCAAAAGCTACCCATTTTAAATCACTCTAATATTTTCAGATTATACATTTTTTTAGAATAACTTAATGCATTTTTAAATTTGAACATCTCAAAGTGATGTGGTATGCTACTTGATCACTGCATCAGTATAGCATCACATAATTCTGGAGTCAAAAAAATAGAACCTTAATCCCTTTAATCCCTTTGGCCTTGCCTTGTGTTTTATCGCTGTTTGCTTCTCACTCCCACAAGTTCTTGTATCGTACTCAGGAAATACATTGCTGACAGATTTTAATCATTTCATGGCATGTGCAATTAGGCTCCTGTACTGCTAGATATGCTCTATACAGTATGTTTCATGCAAGTCTATACTAGTCTCTCTGCCCTACAATTACAAGTTTTATAAATAGTTATGTAGTAATTTGTTTTCTATCCATAAGCGATTGCAATCTCTATACAGCTCTATCTAAGCTTCTTTATATAGCAGGCCTTGCCTAACACTAAGCTCAATCAGATTTACCCTAAACAACCCTTAAGATAAGTAAACTTTTCCTACCACTAAATTATAGGTCAATTAAAAAGTGTTGGATGCCTTGGAGTGCCGCCTAGAACATTCTTGGTTATGCAAATTCAAAATTAGTGATTTTGCCATACTGTAATTGCATAACCAAGCAGTCAAGTTCATCTCTTCTAGGCTTTAATCCAAATTTAGTGTTATAATTTTTGCTTCATATGCCAATATAAAAAATATTTAATGGCCTTAACACCATTAGCCCCACAAAAAGGTCTAAAAATTGTAACTTTTTATTTATTTATTTATTTATTCCAGTAGCTAAATGATAGTTTCTTCTAATTTAAGAAAGCTAGTAATTCTCTACAGTGACGATCCATACATTCTATTTCAAAAAGATCCCTAATTACCCTGAAAATCCTCTGAAATAACTGTAACCACTTCCTATTCTCAGGTGGTGTGAAAGAACAACATGAGCATGTTATAAGCAAGAATATTTTTCAGAATACCACTCAGATGAAATTGGAGTTCAATAAAGAATCAATGGCAAACAAATTTTCATTGGTATAAACCAAAAAATCATCCTCTCATAATGTGCTTTTGTAGCTCCCTTATACAACCTGTGAATGGTAAGCATTTATGTCGTTTTAGTGGTGAACAGGGAAATGTGTGTATGCATCTTGACTGAAATAGTTAGTGGCTTTCATAAATGACATCATTGGAAAGCTCTTGAAAAAAGCTATCTTTTTGCTAAGGAATCAATGACCATAAAAAGCAAAATTGGTTATGATGGTTACAAACTTCAGGAACTTTTTGAAAAAAAGGATAACACACCCTTAAACTGCCAGTGTAAAAGCTACGAGGATTAGTTGAAGAAAGTTAAACACGCTTTTAGAGAATACAGAGCTAACCTAACTAACTACAGACTCATATATATGTATCCCAATGCTATGTATGGACTTTACCTACTTAACGACCCCTTACCTTGCGCATGCTTCCTATACATCCTTCACTTGTGCATGCATTGCTTTATGATGATAATGATTCTATATCCAGTTACATCTATGGGCAAATGCACAGTGTGTTATCCTCGATGCATGCACAAGTGAATTTGAATAGTCCTTTGAGTAGTCTCTATTAGCCACCTCTACTATTTGGCAGCAAGTCGAAATTGAGCAAAAGAGTGAATTCTATTTGCAGCCCACCCACCCATCATGGCTATTAAATGCCCATTCCACGGCTGCGAATGGGTGATCCCAGAGGGCACAAGCCCCATCCTAGCACCAGTGCTCCTCACGACCCACGCATTAAACCACCGTGCCACCCCCAGAGCAAAACCAGTCGCGGTCAGACGCCCTGAACTAACATCTGGAGGGACCACTGAGGCATGGACTTATTTCCTTCAAAGGTGGAGATCATATGTCACATCAGTTCACATTGAGGGCCAGGACCTGGCAATACAACTCCTGGAATGCTGTGACGCGAAGCTTCGGCGTGACGTCACACGAAACGCGATCGGTCCCCTACCCATCGAAGGGATGACTGAGGAAGACCTATTGGCAGCGATCAAATCCCTAGCCGTGACAGCCGAGAACACTAAGGTGGCCCGCGTCACCCTATCGAGGATGACCCAAGATCGCTCAGAACCCATCAGGGCATTCGCGGCACGCCTCCGGGGACAAGCCGAGGTCTGCCGCTTCCTCAAGAAGTGCCCTGATTGCGACGGAGTAGTGAATCAAGGTGAGGAGTGGGTGGCTGACCAGCTATGCATAGGCCTAGCAGATGCTGAGATCCAGGAGGATCTCCTCAAGCACCCGGACCAGGACATGTGTGTAGAGGACACCATCCGCTTCATCGAAGTGAGGGCCACGGGTAAGAAGTCTGCCATGACCATGACCACCCCCAGTAGCACACTCGCCCTGGATGACCACACTGCTGAGGCTGTGACCTCTCAGTACAGGAGGCAACAACGCCCACCCCCTACACAGCCTTCCCCAACCACATCCAGGGGACGTGGCATCAATCCTACCCGTCCACAGCAGCAAACCAAACCACATCCCACACTGCCCAAAGGCCCATGCACCTACTGCGGCCAACGAGGCCACGGGGAGCAAGAGCGGACTGCCTACCGTCGCATCCATTGCCCGGCCTTTGGCACCACCTGCACCTCATGCGGCCGTCAACACCACACAGCCTCGGTATGCTGGCAGCGAATTGAACACGAGTTAGCCCTCACAGAAACAGCTCTAGGAATGTCCGAGGGCACCCTGCAACACCAAACATGGCAGAGGGACACCAGCTCCTGGGTGCAACAACGCTCCCCATCACAACCCGTGATCCAATCCTGGTGTCATCCCATGTGGAGGACTTCAGAGCCCACGGCCACACACTGCCCAGAGAGTCCAGACACATCTCTACCACAGCACTCGCGGACACCGGCTGCCAAAGCTGCTTGGCAGGCCCGGACCTTATGAAGAACCTCCATATCCTGCCAACCGACCTCATTCCAGCCAATCTAACGATGAAGTCAGCCAGTGGTAACAACCTCCCCATCCTCGGGGCAGCCCTACTGCGCATCCAGATTCCATCCGGCGCGGAGACGCGCCAGATGGTCTACTTCAGCTCGGAGGCATCCCAGATCTACCTCAGCATGGCCACACTGGCCGACTTGGACCTGATCCCAAGGAACTTCCCGTCAGGATCACCCTCCAACCGATCTACCAGGCACTGCAACAACGCGGCCCAGATCACCCAGGAGACTCAACCGTCCAACATCCCCTTGCCCACCCAGAGGCGACCGGGAGACCAACCGCCCCGAACCAGCGACCACTACCCCACGAGCGACCAGACTCGGCGACCATGCTCATGCCCACCTAGAGCACCGCCCCCACCACGCCCCACGGAACTTCCATACCCTGCCACACCGGACAACAGAGTACGACTGGAGCAACATCTCCTCCAGCTCTACGCCTCCAGCTCCTTCAATATTTGTGAGCACCAGCCTCTCCCCATGATGGCCGGACCACCACTCTCTTTGAGTATAGACCCTACAGCCGTCCCCAAACCCTGCCACACACCCATCACCGTCCCCATCCACTGGCAGGACGAGGTGAAGGCAGGACTGGACCGCGATGTTCGACTCGGACCCCGGACACTTGGTGTCACCGCATGGTGATATGCACCAAGAAGAACGGGTCCCTGAGGCGGACCATCAACTTTCAGGAGTTGAACCGTCACGCCACAAGAGAGACACACCACTGCGCCTCCCCCTTCCACCAGGCACGAGCCGTTCCAGTCAACACCAAGAAAACTATCTTTGATGCCTGGAACGGCTACCATTCAGTTGCCCTCTCGCCAGAAGATCGACACTACACCACCTTTATTACCCCCTGGGGCAGATATCGATACTGCTCCGCCCCACAAGGCTACATCGCCTCAGGGGACGCATATACTGCGAGGTATGACGCCATCATCTCACACATCGGTCGAAAGACCAAATGTATTGATGACGCCCTGCTATGGAGCGACTCAATCGAAGAGCCCTTCCATCAAGCCACTGAATGGCTGGACATCTGCGCCCTCAACGGGATCACACTGAACCCGCGCAAGTTCCACTTTGCACAGGACGAGGTGGAATTTGCTGGGTTCACTATTACCCCATCAGAAGTCAGGCCATCAAAGAAGTACCTCGAGGCTATCACGGGATTCCCGACCCCCAAGAACATCACAGACGTATGCGCATGGTTTGGCTTAGTCAACCAGGTCGCGTACGCCTTCTCCATGGCACCTACCATGCAGCCATTCCGGGACCTTCTGAAGCCAACAAACAAATTCCTTTGGAATGACCAGATACAACGTGCTTTCGACCTATCCAAGTCCACCATCTGCCAGCAGATTGCTGAAGGCGTCAACATCTACGACAAGAGCCGACCCACCTGCCTGGCGACGGACTGGAGTAAGGACGGGATCGGGTACTGGCTGTTTCAAAAACATTGCCAGTGCCCATCCCGCGAAATCCTCTGTTGCCAAGAGGGATGGAAAGTAGTACTGGTCGGCTCGAAATTCACCCACTCCGCCGAGTCCAGATATGCCCCCATAGAAGGAGAGGCCCTCGCCATCGCTGACGCCCTAGAAAAAGCACGCCACTTTGTCCTTGGGTGCAGTGACCTCCAGATTGCAGTGGACCACAAGCCACTGCTCAAAATCTTCGGAGATCGCTCACTCGAGGACATCCATAACACCCGCCTCCGGAACCTGAAAGAGAAGACACTGCCGTACAAGTTCCGGATGGTCTACATCCCGGGGATCCGAAACCATACCAGTGATGCTCTGTCCCGCCACCCTTCAGGCAACCGCTCACCGGCCAAGCTGCACCTCCAGGATGACCACCACTCCGAGACATCCCTGGTGGACCCATCAGCCATCCCAACATGCCACATCTCATCCTTACCAGTGAACGCCGATGGACTGGCCACCGCCATGTGCGCCGCCATCCACGACATCCCTATTACCTGGGAAACCCTCCAGATTGCCACAGCATCCGACCCAGCACTCCAACAGCTGACGGATGTCATTGAAGATGGACCACCCGAAGCGAGACACCACCTACCCGCACTGATCCGGGACTACTTCCCCATCATAGACATCCTCTCCACAGTAGACGGCGTCGTATGCAATGGGGAACGGATTGTAATTCCCCTGGCCCTCCGTCAAAGATGCCTCAACGCTCTCCACGCTGCCCACCAAGGCACAAGCAGCATGACCGCCAGAGCTCAGACCTCCCTATATTGGCCCGGCATGTCCAAGGACATCACAGCAACACGGCAACAATGCGCCACATGCAATGGGAATGCCCCTTCCCAACCAGCCATGCCATCAACGACACCAGCCGACCCGGAGTACCCATTCCAGCACTTGTGCGCGGACTACTTCCATCACGAAGGGTTCGCGTATCTCGTGCTGGTGGACCGATACTCCAACTGGCCGATCGTCACAAGAGCCACCAATGGAGCAGACGGCCTATGTCAAGTACTACGCGACACATTCTCCACTTATGGCATTCCAGAGACACTCACATCAGACGGCGGCCCGGAATTTGCATCCCACACCACCAGGGACTTCCTTGCAGCCTGGAGCGTCCTGCATCGCATATCCTCAGCATACAACCCGCACGCTAACTGCCGGGCAGAAACAGCCGTGAAGACTACCAAAAGACTGATCGCCGGTAACACAGACCCAGGCGGCTCACTATCCGACAGTTTCCACATCGCATTGCTCCAATATCGGAACGGACCAAGTGCCGACACCAACATGTCCCCGGCACAATGCCTGTTCGGGCGGGCCACCAGAGACCTCCTCCCTGGACTCCCTGAATCATACCTCCCACATCAGGACTGGACGACACGGCTCGACCTACGACAACGTGCGCTGTCCAGACGCCAGGTCACCAGCCGTGCCAGATGGGATGAACACTCCCAAGGCCTGTCCCCACTCCGTTGCGGTGACACAGTCATGATTCAAAATCAGACTGGACGTCACCCAACGAAGTGGGACAAGTCTGGCACGGTCGTGGAAGTACTGCAGTATCACCAATATGCAGTACGGACCGACGGCTCTGGGAGGCTCACAACTCGAAACCGACGATACCTTCGGAAATTCGACCCCTTAACCACCTCAGCCAACCCGCACACTATCATACCCCAACCATTACCTGTGCCGGCCAAGGCAACACCTACACCCGACCGCCCAGCTATCCCCCCTCAGCCCTCATCTGCCCCGGTGGCAAGGACTACGCAACCGCCTCCAAACAGCGCGACCACTCCAACCCCTGCCAACCCAAACCTTCAGGCTCAACCGGCAGTACATCCTCACATGCCACCGGCCACCATAAGCCAACCAACCCAGAACCCACCGGCGTCGCCCCCCCTGCCAACATCGGATAACCCAACAGGACCAAGCTATGCTTCGGTGGCCAAAACACCTGTAAGACCTGCCCCCATGCTGCAGCGCCACCTGATCCCCCTGCCCACACCTCCTCGGAAAGCCACGCCCACACCGAAGTCACCCAGAAGAAGCAAGAGAGGCCCAAAGCCCGTAGACCGTCTGGGTTACTAATCACTCCTCAGCAGAACCCGAGCCTCTGCTTGGGGGGAGATAGAGAATACAGAGCTAACCTAACTAACTACAGACTCATATATATGTATCCCAATGCTATGTATGGACTTTACCTACTTAACGACCCCTTACCTTGCGCATGCTTCCTATACATCCTTCACTTGTGCATGCATTGCTTTATGATGATAATGATTCTATATCCAGTTACATCTATGGGCAAATGCACAGTGTGTTATCCTCGAGCTTTATTTTCAAGACACAAGTTAAACTTAGCCTTCAGTTTAAACTAAGCTACCAAACATTGCCCCAAGGTCAGTAAATAGCCACCAGGCTTAGTCTGAGCTAAGCCTTCCAAACTAATTTAAGCTAAACTCATAAATAGCACAAGAAATAAGGCACATCCTTCTTCCATTAGTTTAGTTTCATAGCTTAGTGTTGATGAGATTACAGGCTCCCATAAAATATTCACATATATATAAGGATCCTGCTTGGTAGGAGAAAGTGGAAAAGCTGTAATTGCACATTAGGAGACAAGGGAGAACTGCAAACTAAATTGAATACAGCAATCACTGTTAAAAAACACGAAGTTGATAAAGCATGGGATGAAGAAGAAAGATTCTAATGGCTTGCATCAGTGTTAAAAAGTATCCCCCCATTGCAGGGTTGGTATACTGCATTGTTCAGGAATGCAGACTCTTCAGAGTCATAATATTTTATTCGAGAAGTAAATTTGTCATTTAGAGAACAACTGAGTTTGTTAAATTTGTACTTGTAAGCACTTTTGAACTTAGGCTTGGCTCCACAATCAAACAGCAATTTCACCTAGAATGCACATGGAGCTTTTGCATGAAAAGTTATTATTGTGTGGCTACCTATCAATGGTTTACTACTAAACAAATAGTGATACATGTTGAGAACTAGCAAGCTGGAACACTATCAACTACTACAAATTGCTAGCTCGAAAACTTGTAGTTAGAGTAGTGGACAAAAAGTGATGAAAAAACATTATAAAATGCTAGCTATTTCAAAAGATCACTTTATGTGCCTCAGTATTTAAATCTGTAAATATGTAAAAAAATCATTGCATGTGAAATATAATTAATTAGCCCTGTGACTTGAGTTACCAAATAAGTAAGTAAAGTTTAAATGCCCCAAAAAGTTATTCATTATAGCTTTGAATCTTGGTAGTTTAGAAAGCTTATAAATTATAATTAGTTGCTAATGTTGTTAACTAAAGTACTAGCAAAATTTTAACTTGATTTACCACCTCTTTCAAAGTGTTGTTATTCCTCCTGAAATTCATGTATGCATTAGTAGATGCCTACCAGAAGAAGGAGGAGCTTTTCAGGGCTCCATGACTTCCTTCCTGTCCACAAATCACATAATCTAAAAGCTAAACAGCTGACAGTGGAGCTCATTGTATACATGACTTGAATACTCTGATTGGTCCTATATTAATTTTGTGCTGGAAAAGAAATTATTTCTAATCCAGTGTACGATTGTATTCCATTCTGTTTTGCATCGTGGTTCATGATATGATGAATGTTGTGTAAAGACATAATAATATGTTCTTTAATAAAACAGTTGTAGTATTCAAACTGTCAATGAAGCAGCGCAGTACAGAGAAGATGAGAGCAGCACAATTATGCCAGTGAAAATCATAAAGGAAAAAAATACGTGGCTAGCTAATCCAGTCACTTTCACGATATCTCCACTGACTATTGATGATACAATGAGTAGATCACTCAATGTTCTTGTAGAAAGATTTTTGCTCAAGAAAAATATTGATACTCCAATTCAACCAAGTAATATAACAATGTATTAAAATCACCGTCCTAATAACCAACTTCAATTTTTATTCACTCGACCTTTCTACTAGATGCTCTAGCAGGAATAATGAGACTCTAAGGCTCACATGATCCTGTTATATACCAGTTTCTAGCTATCCACCACATGCCCATACATGCACCTAGCACATGTACTGGATGTAAAAAAATAAAAAATAAAGTAAAAAATAATAATAATTTATTTTTATTTTTAATAAATTTATATGAAAAATTAAAAAAATTAATAAAATCAAATGAATAACAATAAAAAATGTACCTAAATAATAAGCAAATAAATAAAACAACAATTCCATATATAATAATATTAACATAATTCCCTCTTGAACTCGAGTGTGGATCTAGCTTCACTGGTATGTATTCAGGCTGCAGCTAGGAGGAGTCAGGATCTTGGATATGCCCTTCCCATGTCATCCTTAGGCCTCCGAATTGATGATGATGTGATTAGGGTGGCTACGAGTTTGCGTTTGGGTGTTCCTCTCTCTCATTCCCACAATGTCTGCAGTGTAGATTCCAAGTGAATCAGTTTGGCACTCATGGTCTCAACTGTCGGAGGAGTCAAGGTCATTTCTCGAGGCATGCAGCTGTAAATGACATTATGATTATTCATAGATCACTAGCTTCCATAAATATTCCCTCTCACCTGGAGCCTTAAGGCATTTCTCACTCAGATGGCAAGTGTCCTGATGGCGCTTCCATTGTCCCAAGAATGGCTGTATTATTGTGTGGGATGCTACATGTGTGGACAATTTGCTCCATCCTATGTAAACTTATTACATGAAGGTCCTGGGTCAATGGCAAACAGAGCCAAGTTCCTGAAAAAGGAAAAATACGGAAACATTGTTGCTACACACTTCTTTGTCCCAATTGGGATAGAGACCACTGGAGTGTTTGGAGGGGAGGCATCTTTGTTCTTTCGGGAGTTAGGTGGCCATCTCAAAGCAAAGTGCGATGAACCACGTTCCCATCATTTTCTCCTCCAGAGAATTTCTATTGCAATCCAGCATTGGAACACTGCAGTGGTGTTAGGCACTAGTCAGTATATCTTTATTGGTAGTTATGTACCGGGAATATTATTGTTTATTGTTCTAATAATAATAATAATAATAATAATAATAATAATAATAATAATAATAATAATAATAATAATAATAATAATAATAATAATAATAATAATAATAATAATAATAATAATAATAATAATAATAATAATAATAATAATAATAATAATAATAATAATAATAATAATAATAATAATAATAATAATAATAATAATAATAATAATAATAATAACAACAACAACAACAACAACAACAACATTATTAATAATAATAATAATGATAATAATAATAATAATAATAATAATAATTATTATAATAATAATAATAATAATAATAATAATAATAATAATAATAATAATAATAATGATAATAATAATGCTAATAATAATGATGATAATATTGATGATAATAATAATGATAATAATAATGATAATAATAATGATAATAATAATGATAATAATAATAATGATAATAATAATGATAAAAATAATGATAATAATAATGATAATAATAATGATAATAATAATGATAATAATAATAATGATAATAATAATGATAATAATATTGTTAATGTTTGTTTGTTATTCTGTTTATATATATATATATCTTTTGATAAAAATAAAAAAATAAATAAAAAAATTTTAAAAAAATAATAAAAAAATAATGATAATAATAATGATAATAATAATGAGAATAATAATGACAATAATAATGACAATAATAATGATAATAATAATGATAATAATAATGATAATAATAATGATAATAATAATGATAATAATAATGATAATAATAATGATAATGATAATGATAACAATAATGATAATAATAATGATAATAATAATGATAATAATAATGATAATAATAATGATAATAATAATAATAATAATGATAATAATAATGATAATAATAATGATAATAATAATGATAATAATAATGATAATAATAATGATAATAATAATAATAATAATAACAGCGAACAGGATAAGGACAAGAAGGTGAAAGCACACACACACAGAGAGAGAGGCAGAAAGAGAGAAAGAAAGTATCATAAACATATATATAATTATGTTTATCATTTGGCATATTCACTTACTTTCAGATATTTTTGCTCAGTTATTCTGCTTTCAATAAACATGGCCATGTTGTATCAAGTAGTCTTGATGTTGTTGATTAGTGGAAGATGGAGTTTAGCAGTTTTTGTCTTAGTGCACATTTTTTTCATGGACCCAAAACTTGTTCCCAATACTTCCCATGCAAGATATGATACTGACAGAAACAAGATATCTACTAGTCTTATATTACATATCGGACACACTTTCTATTCTCTTTGGGTTTAACTTGTAACAAAAAGTGAAATCAACTTCAAACTTCCTCTGAGTGCACCACTTCATCAGGGTTGTCTTTCAGGCAGGATAAGAGTTACTCGACCAATGGGCAGGAGTTTTTCCCATATCACCATGCCTTCTTTCCCCCCACCCAGCCCCCACCCCTATCCATCTTTAAATTGAATAAAGATAAGAGCAGGGATAACAGGGGTTATATATTCTAACAGGGGGAATAATTAGACTGTGTTAGGAGGAGTAGAAACAGGACTTTCAAGGGTTGGACAAAGAGTATCATAAGGCTAAGTGAGGATTAGGGTGCAGGAGTGATTGTCCATTTGGAACTGGCAAGCCTAGTACATTAATGAGCTAATTCGTAATCTCCAATAGGATTACCAAGTCTTTAGCCCTGTTGATTAGCTGATTGCACTGTATTAGAGTGGGGTTATGTCACTTTTGTTTGTAATATTCTAACTTGGATGCATATAGCAAGCATAGCAAAATAAGATTAAAGGACACTTTTGAAGGGCACAGGCTAGACTTTTTCAGAAATGACCGAGAGAAATACTAGTACCAACTTAGTATTTATAGTTTAGATGAAGTGGGGGTTCTTGGGTTCAAAAGAAGTATCCCTTACATTGCTTAACTTTAAGACTCGATTAATATAAATGAACATTGAAGTATATACTCTGTTATAGCAGCTCTGATGTAACTATGGTCATGTTCATATCTATGAAAGCTCACTCACTCCTGCACCCTCACCTCACTTGGCCTTATGGCACTATTATCTTGAAAACAACCAACCTCAAACTTCCTGGAAGTGCACCACCTCATCAGGGTTGTCTTCCATGTAGGATACTAGTATTACACTGTTGGTATAGTAATCGTAACCCACTTAGGACTAACGTGATAGAAACCAAACTTCCCAGCTTAAAATCTCATCCACTTAGAGATGAACACTTCCTCATTAGGACTACCTTTCCAGGCATCACTTTTTCTGAATAATTAATACTTGTAGCCCACATAGAAGGCAATCATCACTCACAGGAAGTTTAGAATTTATTTAATTTTTGTTAGACACAACCAATAACGGAATAAAAAGTGAATTCAATTTTAAGGAACTCCACTATCTTGCACACCTAACCACCAATATTTAATATGTTTTTAAGACATACAAGGTATATTACTATTCTAACTAATATTTTGTTCATAGAAGGTGTGCCGAAGAAGTTATGGGTCATTGAAAATAAGCATGAAGGCAACATCTGCCTAACCTTTAGGTTGCCACCTGACAATGAGCATCACCATTAAGTCAAACTGTGACAACCAGACATGCCTATAGATAGCAGGATAGTTGAGTAGGAGTATAAACTGTAATCTTATACAATGAAAGCTGGTGGTGAGCAAAACCCATGTTAAGAACCTAAATTTAGCAACTACGAACACTTTACTGTTGGTTCCAGCCTCTATTTAGTAAGTATAGATCGTGACTGTAACTTCTCCTGCTCAAAAGCACAAAAGATTTGATGTCTGCATACATTATTTTCCAAGGTAATCTCTGCAGCAGTTCACTGTCCTTCTACATAGCTAACCTAGTATGTACACATGGCAATCCATACCTACATATGAGAGAATGATAATCTTTAGAAAAGCATAGAATTTGTTAAGCAGGTGGTCTTTCCTATGTACAAACTACAGAATAAGGTATATAGTAGTTGCCAAGGTACCATGTTGGAGATTAATGGCAGGTTTTTGTAATAAGATTTTCTAATTGTACTTATGCACATTAACCATCCCACAACAGTTTAGCCTTGCTTCTTGATTACCACCTGCCACAGGTGCATTAAGTACATCAAAGATATTATGTCTGGCAATAGCCAGTATGTGCATACATAAATTATAATTATACATAATTATGTCCAAACCAAAGAGTGGTAATGTTGTATTTGATGAAAGCAAAAATGCAACCAAAAAAACACAATTATGTATTAATTGCAGCAGACATACCATCAACAAAATATTAGCATGCTTATTGTAACAAATTGCCATAGCAACAGAAAGAATCGTACCTAGGTGTGGTTTTGTATCACTAGCTAAAGTTATTTTATGTCTGTGTAGTGGAGGGAATCGGCTATTAAATATTAGAGTGACATTTATTTGAAGTACAACTAGCTCAATAGTTGGCTGAGTTGGCTCAGCTAGCTACAGCTAACTAGGAAGATACACACAGTAGTAGACACACATAAGCTAGACTAAAAGTCCATCCTCTCAACTACAGGCAGTGCTAGAGAATAAGGTAACAGAAGGGGGAAGCAACAGATTTAAAGTGGTCAGGCCAGGAAGTGGCTATGGCTTCATTACTGTAATATTACTGTAGTTTTCTAAGAATCTGTCCTAATATAAAGAGTTTTGTTTGAAGAAATATTTTATTTTACCACCAGAAGTGTATACAGGCACAAACTCAGACATTGTTCACCAAAACATGACTAATTGTCTTAGCAGCAAATTTTTTAGCTTTAAGTTGGCCAGTGAAAACTATGAAAGAAATATTTTAAATGGATGAAAATCACAACTGCTGGCTTGAACTATTTCTTATTGTCCTTTACTGCTGTTTCTAGAGGCTCTTCTTCAGAGGAAAGCTGCACAGGCATCTATGCTTACCTGGAAACTGGAATCACTTTGAATCCCTATGCTCTTAAGAAATTGACCTGCTCCTGGATTAAAATCTTCGGTGGAAAGCTGCAGAGCCATCTACTGCAGACTCGCTCTCAATCAAAATCCTACGGAGTAGATGAAAAAAGTCGCTCCTGGATGGATCTCTGTTGTGACTTTTTTAACTGTTGTAGACATAGAGATTCGTATCTTTTGTTTGCCTGCTTCATTCATATAGCTACCAAGTTATAGCTCTTTCAATTTGCAATCGAATGATTTGCTTTGTTTCAAAATTTAATCGTTATTAAAAAGGTTATGAAAAAATTTTTTTTTAATTAAAAAACAAAAAAAAGGTGTTGGGCTAAAGTTGGCAGTGAAAGAGTTAAATACTCTGCTAGCCAGCAAGAGTGTAAAGTACTTCAGGTAAAGAGCTCCCAGCCACTAGAATACTAGCCTATTTAGACAGCAGCATTCCCAAAGTTATACTAGAAGCACATAAACATGTAACGTACAAGATATGTGCATGTACAAAAGGATATATGTTATCCTAAAGAAGTATTTAACTGTTTGTAGTCCAAGTTTTATACTAAGTTAAGTAAGTGATGCTTTTAAAGTAGCTATTTTGTTAAAAATGCATTTGAACCGATCCAGGTATTCCTATTATGTTGGTTTCTTCATGATGTGAACTTATCAAACACCTCATCTTTAGCATATGTTTTTACCACTGGTGGTAGAGCCTATCTTGGAGAGATGATATGACCGCTGCAGGTCTGTTTTCTTGGATGCCGATGACTTTGAATCTCCCTACAGAATAATTTGCTTCAGTATCATAGCTAATAAAAAATGTGAGGGAGTTAGCAGCTTGTTGCAACCTGCCTATGTGTTGGAGCTTTAATGATTCCACCAGAGTTCCATACAAGCATTCTTTTCATGCCTCTCAGATGAAATATTGATTAGCTTGCCCGATTTCAAATTCATTGAAGAGATATTAACTCCACTAAGGTATTTGGCTCAGTGATGCCATATTCCCTGGAGTGACAAAGGCCCTGTGAAACTGGCCTCTAGCATGAGGCTAACATTGTCATTGCTGATCTTTGAAAGTGTTTGGGAGATGTTCAGCTATAAACTAAGCTGGGCCACCTTCATCAAGTAGAATTTCTTCAAGGCGAACACCAGAGATCTATTGAGTTTGAATAAGCCCAATTAGATCACGAATGTGAGAAGTCAGGGGAGCAGATAAGAGCTCTTACTAATACATTTGTGGCAGAGAAAACAGAATTTCAGCATAGTGTGATGATTCAAGACTTCTAGAATTTGAGCCTGGAAAAGTTGTAGCATCTATAACCTTAAACCTAGATAGTGGAGCAAATGTGTTCCCACCAAATCCTCCAGGGGTAGAAGGAGGGGGGGAGGAATTGTCACTGAGTACCCTGTAATTTCTATTAGTAGCACAGGTGTTGCTATTACAACCAAAACTGCTCACCCTTGAGGTAAACTAATAGACCTTGCTGGTGAATCCACTTCCATGATCCATGCATAGAAGACCACACCCATGCCTACTTGGGAGAGGACTTCCACTGCGCTCCTCTCCCAAGTAGGCATATAGTAAAATGACTGCAGTTATACCTAGTTGAGGTATAATTACACCGCATCTAGCTGGACAGTGGAATCTAGTGAGGTGAGATGGGTCCTTATCAGTGGTTTTCTATGACTAGCTACCTGCCAAAAAATATAGGAATATAATATAGTTACCTGCTTAACAGCCAGCTTTCATGGTATTAAAACTTCCTGCCAATGCACCTATTTATCAGGGTTGTCTTCTATGTGGGATACTAGGATTACACTTACAGGATATTTTAACTTACAAAAGTCTGGAAAGATAACCCTGTCAGGGCATAGTTCATTATGATTTATGGCACTATGGAGAGCTGGTATTGATGTCTCCACATACATAGCTACAAGGTTACCTTGGAAAGTGATATGTAACTTTATATATACTGTACTGACACACAATCTTCTCCCTACACATTTGTATGTCTCACACGTACTTACAGAGTCATACACATACATACACATATACACACGTGCACACACATGCACACACATGCACACACACGCAGACACAAGTTTGAGAACATTTATTAAGCACCTTGATTGTAAAAATTAGCGGATGAGAGATGCTCAACAAAATAAAATGTTATAGTGAGTACTGTGAGACTTGATCATGTGCCACCCCCTACATATAGCAACCACCCTGACCAACCATGTACCTTCTCCCAAGTCTACCCTGGCGTATAGTAACCACTAACCTACCACACCATATCTTCCAAGTCTTACATTCCTGACATAATTATAGAAACACACTCACCACATCCCTCTTTCCCCTAGTCATGCCCCAGACATATTATAGTAACCATACTAACCAATTTGTCTAATTCCTCGTGGTCTACTTGGGTACAGTGTTCTTTCTATTTTTATCGAAGTCTATCCAATATATCACTTTATCTTGCTTTATTTGCATTCTTATGATATCACCAGTTTGAAGATCTTTCCTTTACAGTATAATAATAATATGGTGGCCCATTGGTTAATAAATGTGACAAAAATGTGGTGTTAAGATATTGGATTGAATTGTCCAAAAATAAAGTAAGGTAGACCATATATATTTTGAGAAGTATTTAACTTTTAAAATTATGACATGACAAAGGAGTGTTTGTGGCCTGCATTGCTAAATCTTTCTATCTTTTTTGAAAAAAAGTTTTTAAATAGAACATTTTTTGTCTTGTTTCTTTTTGTTTCCCCCCTATAAACTAGCCACCTTTAAGAATAAGCCCTCAACTAACCATATTATATGTCACAATGTTTGTTACATATATACTATATACACATTGGGAAGTGTTATCACACTCCCTATATTGATTTTACACCTGCTTTAAACCGGCAGACAATAATACCCATCTAGAATTTCCTTGTACAGTTTCGTACTGTATCATAATTGTTGAATTCATGCAATTGTGAAACACAAAATATTTCAAGCATGCCCTCAATTCTTTGTTACGTAATTTATGGGAATCTCAAAAATCTCTAACATTAAATTCATCTATAGGATGTTGTATGATATACCTTGTTTATGACACTGATGACCTTACTCATATAATCAAGATATTTCATATTTTGCTGATTATCGGGTCTTTGCTGAATAAGAAATGGCTCAGTTGTTGCAATGTATTAGAAGGTTTGGAATTATTCATATTAAAATTATAGAAACACAGACACAGACAGATTCAAGCTCCATTAGTCCTATTTTTACAGTTTTTGGAGCTCCCTGTTCACTACTTTCTCAAAAAGAATTCAAGGCATGCCCGAAGTGTTTTGTCAACATTTCTTGAAAAACATGGTTAATTATTAACAGCACAGACCTTGGGCAAGGCTAGGTAAATATGTCTATGAATACAAAGGCATGTATATATATTTTGCTATATAGTTCTGGAGATTTAATGAGAACTTCTTGCAGGTGACTGGTTGACTATAAGAAAAATAATGATAGAAGAAAACAAAATTATTGTATTGAGAAGTCAAAACATAAATGAAACAAGAATTAAATGTAAACCAATATTTAATATAGTGAAGACTAATATAATACAAGCTTTTTAAATATTTGGAGTTGTTTGCATATATTATATATATATATATATATATATATATATATAAAGAATCCTGTTAACGTTAGTAGTCTACATGGTAAATGCTTGTTTCATATCTTTCACACAGAGAAATATATCCACAATTTACAAGTAGTTTGCCTCGTTGTGTTGAAGGCATGTGCTGTTAAATAATATCACAAATATGTAAAACAAGTGATATTGCAGCAAAACATGTAGCAGTCAGATTTTCTGATGGCAACTGTTTACCAATTATTGTGTGTAAAGTCACTGGAAATTTGAGGTCTCTATTGATAGCAAAATTGTAACATTTTTGTACGCGGGTTATATATTTGCCAATAGTTGATGTGACGGAAAGTCGTCCTTCTGCTGAAACAGACACTTTAACTGCTCAGTCAGATCCACTCTTTCGTCCGACGCCTGGGACCTATTCCTAGCCACCTGCTAGCAATCTTATCCCAAGCCAAACTCAGTATCTCTCCCCGAGATACTGGCTACCCACTTGAAACAAGTGAGAATCACACATACACCGTGTCAATCAACACTATCAACAAAGTTCTTACAACAGTTCTTAAAGTTCAACAATCAGGTATCAGTTCTTTTGGGCATAGGCCATAGCGTGTTTTTATCTTATCCATAGTCTCCTTTTATACTCTTTCTATCAGTGGTCACTGGTCTCCTTGCCAACCTCTGGATTGGACCAATCAGCTTCACCTGGGTCACCCCATGCCACAGGCTCCTCAGTCAGGTGAGTGTTCTTGCTAGTTGTCTGTGGTGTGGTTGTGGCTTGTTTGCTCACATCAGTGGCTTGTTCATTCACATGAGAGGCTTGTTCTTTCACATGTATATTTCCCTTTGTTAATCCCACAGATAGTGATGTTCTGCTGTCAACACCACCTGCTGGTTCTGCCACTGTTAGGTGAGAGTATTTCCCTGACAGTTGATATTATGATAGACATGAATTTATCAATATATAGCACAATGAACAAACTCTATTTTTTTTTAATTTGAACACTGAATATTTAAAAACTAAACTATTAATGTATCAAATTCCTTAAATAAACTCTCAATGAACTCTCAGTTGAAATAATAACATTACAATAACCTTTTCAATAATCAAATTGAAATTGTATTCTGCTATATACTGGTTGCTAGCTATTCAGAGGATTCAGATCCTTTGTAGGGTAGCAGCAGAGAAGACACACAGCAAATCCAAGCAGGACCATCAAAAGATGCTGGAGATACTACTATGGAGAGAAGGATATCTATAGTAGTGAAGATTCAATACCAAGACTTGATTAGATAGGTGGTGAATCTGACAGAGAAGAACCTTTCTCCAACTCAGGAAGAAGTGCTTGCTTTTGGTCTTAAGTTTGTCTCTGTTTGCTTTGCAAAAGATGGCCAGGAAGCTGGAGGTTAGCAAGGCACATGCACTTAAAGGAAGAATGTGTGGAATTTTGGGAAGAGCAAGGAAACCAAAGGACAACCTGACAGAGGAACAGAGAAAGACTCTGGGAAAACTGAGGAAGGTGGAAGAGCTCATGATCTTACCTGAAGACAAGGGGAGGAAAACAGTTCTGATGACAAAGGACAGTTACATTTCAAAGCTGACAGGAATGCTGGAGACCAAGACATATGGAATCTGAAGAAGGATAGTAAGGCACAGGAAATCAAGGTTAATCATGTATTAAAGAATATGGAGAAAATGGGAGAAATAACAACTGCATTATACAAGGCCCAGTGACCACCACTGATTTGTGGACTCCTTAAGATACATAAACCTGGGGTTCCCTTTAGGCCAATTGCATCTTGTATGCATGCATCATCGCATAATCTTTTCAAGTTCATAGAACATTTGCTATCACTTCTAGCTGGAAATGGTAGGACATATGTTTAGGATTCTGGGTAATTTATCAAGTGTATTCAAGGTGGATGTTTGGCACAGGATGAGTGTCTTTTCAGTTATAATGTTTCCTCTCTTTTTACCATTGTTCCCATTGATGAGGCTGTGGAAGTGATTTTTGGAATGTTGACGAAATATGAGAGCTTGCATGAGAGTACTATACTAGGTGCAGACAGTATTTTTGAACTGCTGGAGTTGTGCCTAAAATCTACCTACTTCTGGTGTCAAGAAAAATACTACGAGTAGAAAGAGGGTGCAGCAATAGGCTCTCCAGTATCTGTAGTGGTAGCCAACCTTTATATGAAATTTTTTGAGGAATTGGCACTCACAACTGCCCAACTTTTGACTCTCTGAACAACATCAGGTCATCCATAAAGTTTACCATGGAGCTTGAAGTTGATGGATTGTATCTTAATTATAGATCACATAATCCTGTTCATGTAAGCGAAGAGCTTGATTGATAGAGCCAGGAGAGTATTGAATGAGAAGGAGGACCTAAGGAAGAACATCATCTGAATAAGGATCTTTATAAAGAATGGTTATCCGCAAGCCTTCATTAACATTTTGTCTATAGATATATCTAAGTGCAGAAAGGAAGAAGATAAGTACACCGATACAGGCAATGAGAGGTCTAAAAAGAAGAATCCTAGTGATTCCTTATGCAGCAGGGATGAGTGAAGACATCAGGAGGGTCTGCAGGAAAAGTTGTTTACAGATTAGGAAAACCGTGAGGACACAACTGAGCAGAGTGAAGGCCGTTTTACCAGCTAATATGCATTCATGCACTGCGTACTGTGTCCCTTGTAGATGTGGGAAATACTACATAAGGTAGAGCATCAGAAGACAGAGTGAAACAACATCAAGATGCCTGTACAAAAGTGAAGAGAAGTCTGCAATTGCTGAAAATGCATGGGATAATGGAGGTTGGAAGAAGCCACCATCTTGGACCAGCTGCTAGTGAAGGAGGTATTGCACATCAGCCTAGTACCAGAGTGTGAGCGGTTCAATCGAGACTATGGAATGGACTTGCCTGGCTGCTGAGGAGTTATTATTATTATTGTTAGTATTATTGTTATTATTATTGTTGTTTTATTGTTGTTGCCATTATTACAATTATTGTTGTTGTCATTATTGTTGTTGATGTTGCTTTGTTATTATTATTGTTATTGTTGTTTTGTTGTTGTTGTTATTATTATTATTATTACTATTATTATTACTATTATTATTACTATTAATATTACTTTTATTTATTATTACTGTTATTATTACTATTATGATTACTATTATGATTACTATCATGATTGGTAGTATGATTACTATTATGATTACTGCTATTATTATTACTATTATTATTACTATTATTATTACTATTATTATTACTATTATCACTATTACTATTATGATTACTATTATGATTACTATTATTATTACTATTAGTATTACCATAGAATACGAACTAAGCGCCCACCTCTCACCTCCAAATCAGCTTGATGCTTTTCCAAACCCATGAATTTTTTGCTCCATATAATGTGCATTAAACTTTGTACTAGGATTTGCACACGGATTTCGTGCTCATGAGAGCAAATAACAAAGTTTATTTGCACGCAGGCTTGTTAGTTAATTGTTCGTTCTAGCTATCTATTTCTATTCTTCGTCCTCTTCAGGTTCGTCCAGGCCCTGCACATCACCAGCTTCAATATCAGTCAGCTAAGCAAAGGGATCTTCCATTATCTTAGCTATGTCCTCAATCTCCTTTCCCTGATGTATTGATCCTCAGACCGTATATTGTTGGAGATTCCGCAGGATATGAAGGAGAGAGCTATCATGTCTTCGAAAATAGACTCCCATGCAGCAGAGACCCAATCTATGGTATCCTGTCTTTTGTCTTTAGGGGGTCTTCAAGTAGGTCCTGCAAGAGCTTAGCTTCTCCTCCTTAAGGGCTTGTTCACTGAAACACCCATTGGCTGTGCCAGGGATATACAGCCACCTACACAAAATGGAGGGAATCATTTGTTGCATCACTATTGAAATGGTCCATTACCTGGGATGAATACTCGGTTTTCAACTCTTCAGCAATGTCCTTGGTGTTGGGTGTGGGCGATAGCTATCGAGGACCAAGAGTCGCAAGTTGCCGTAAGAAGACTTCCCCCACACACTACATAGTCAGCTGTGCACTCTTGGGTGAGTCATCCAGCTATTTTCGGTGGCAGTGACATCAACATTCTGAGGAATACGAAGTGCACTACCAACACGTGGGACAAATCTTCAATTTTTTTCTTTGAAGATGATGACAGCAGGGAGTTTGGTTCCATCTCCTGTCGCACACAAAGCAACTGTGAAATCTTCCTTTTGGGCACCGGTGGTAGTAATGTGAATACTTTGCTCTCCACAACAA